>CM065176.1:4299791-4993878 GCA_033026295.1 Channa striata | reverse complement strand
CACACACAAACGTGCTACTGGACGATCAGCGCTAATCAAGAGCTGCATCGATTGGACAAAGCAGCAGTTAGTTAAAAGCCCTGGTGCACACCGTGCAATTCAGCACAATCGTACTGGAGCTCCACATCCTCCCTGGTCCTCCACTCCTAACACCCTCTCCCTCATCCGCTCACTCTCCGCGCTCGGAGTGTCTTTAGCGTCTCTGTTCCTGGGAAAACCTATTGATGTATAATTCACAGCTTCCTGACTGGGGCAGAGGGAGAGATCACATCACATCACGGCCGGCTGTGAATGATGCCAAAGTGTGTGTTTGATTGTGCGTCTGCTGCCCCATCTCACTTTTAGCTTCTGGTAGGAGACGCGCTCAGGGGAAGATTGATTCAAACACCTGAGTGTGATGTGTGAGTCGATGCATCTGTAATATTTCTGAATGGGCAGCTTTTCAATAGCAGGGATGACCATCCACTTTCCTTCATCCCACTTCCCGCTTGTTTCCCCTGTCTCCTGCTCTCCTTCCTTGTACCACCCTTAAATAACCTCACTTTGACATTTTCTCACCCCTTCTTCACGCATCCTCTCCTCATCTGTCTCCTCCCCACGTTCCTCTGCTGTCCTCCTCTCATTTTTTTCATTCCCACTTCATCCTCCATGCCCTAACAATCTCCTCTTTGGCCCCTCATCTTCGGTCTGAACACCTCCTTACCCGCTAAATCCCTCCTCTGGCTGCTCTCGTCTCTCCTCACAGTGATCCAGGATGTGGACAGCTCATCCCTGGAGGCCAACTACCAGAGCTTTGCCAGCCTGATGGAGCAGCGGCTGGCTGAGCTCTTCCTGGTGGCCGGCAGGCAGGGCTCTCAAACAGCACGTTCCCGGCGGGCCACCACTGTTGGGGGCTACACCGTACAGGTAGGTGGGAATGGTATTGTCCAGGTGACGACATCTTTGCTAAAAAGGTGTTTGAGGTGATAATCGTAGAGCTAAGCTGAAGTTTGGGTTACAGAAATTACTTTACTTTAGCCACCAGTCTCTGTTTATTTCAGTCAAAACATCGAATGGCACATCATAAAAGATGATCGAGAAAGATAATCCATCACAGTTTATGAATAACTTGTGGGGTACATTTCTCCCACTGTTTGTGGGAAACTTTTTTAATGTTACCTGCTAATTATCTGGAAGCCCCCAAAATTGTCATAGTCCAAATTATTCTCTAAACTCTGGCTTTGGCGGCTTTTTAAATCACCAAAATATATTTTCATTCTAAAGGTTTAGACAATTTCCAGTTTTTGTTTATAAACTGAAAATGTTTGGACTTTTTGGATTAGACAAAGTCCTGTCACTGACTTGATACACAGTATTATAAAATCTTTAAATATCTGTCAAAAATGTACCTGGGTTAAAGGTTTGTTTGTGCGCACATTACTTTCTGTAGACTGTGCGTCCCCTCCCTGCTCAACATTTGACTCCTCCCAGGCTCTATGCCCTACACCCCCTGACGGGGGGAGGTCACAGGTAACCGGTTTGTGCAGAGACAGGGTTGGGAGACAGAGGGGTGACGTCGGGGTGAGGGCAGGGGAGACATCATCCACACGTCCCTTTTAAAGGATAAACGTAAACTTGATTAGACTGTGTGATGTCTTCGTTAAATAAGAAAAAAGTGTTTGATGTATGATGAAAGGAAATGGAGATTTGAAGTGACTCAGTTGTTCTTCGGCGTCCTCCCTAAATACAGTTATCTCGAAGCAAATGTCTCATTGTGATCAAAGCAGCTGAGCTGATTCAGAACTTTGATAGGGACCGCTGTGGATTAAGCAAAGATTTGTAATCTGCTGGCGTTAGGAGATAAAGGCTTTTGAGTTGTATCTGGCCATAGATGATATGTGGTTATGTTGCGATAATATTCTTGGTTTTGCTGTGTATTGGTGATTGAATGCAGTCCAGTAAAAATGTCACCATCAGCCTGAGATATTCTTATTGTTATGACTGTTCTCCCAGATGGTGAGCATGCGCCGACTGCCTGGCCCTAAGAACCCCGCGGAGATGACCTACTACGCTCAGCTCAACGGCGCACCCATGAGCGGCACCACCGCTGCCAAGACCCTCAGCAGCCTGGACTCTCAGACCATGGCTCTGACACTGGGATACTTTGTACAAGTTCAGGCTGAACGTAAGCTCATGATTTTGCCGTATGCCTCATATAGGATACAAAGTGATATATTTGTCAGTACCATCTCTGGTTTGTGCTGCAGGCTCCCAGCAGAGCCACAGAAGATGTTATGCAGCCAAGTACTTGTCATGATACGCAATCTGACCTTCATGTGTAAAATGGGGGCATGCCCTTTTAAGCTTTGACATACACCAATTATGCTACGGCCTATAGTTGAGACAGTAGGTGCGTCAATTATTCCTTCTGTTCCTAGTGACATGCTGAAGATAAACTGTCCAGTTTCTTACTGTATAAATGTATATGTTGCGCTGCATTGTGAAAGAAAATGTGCCGTTATTGTGTCTCCACACTGTAAACTAGCAGTGGGAGGTGTGACTTTAAGAACAAAAATCCTCAGAATGTGATTTTCAAGTTAACCTCACTCATGACATATTTTTCCTTTTCTTGCAAGGAGACCCAAGTAAAACAATTTCTTCTTACATTTCTTTCCACACTAGGCTCTGTAAAATGACAAAAATGTGCGCTTAGCTTCACTGAGAGCAATAAATGTTTGCCCCTGCTTTTAGTTGTTCTGGCAGGATAACTGTCCACCTCCAGATAGTCTTTACTCTCTGTACATGCATGTGAAATGTGCATAAAAGAAATTATCATATTTCTCAAATTTTCCTTTCCTTTGGGTCCAGAGAAAAAATCTTATCACCATATTTTTTTTTTAATTTAGTGACAAGTATGTGTGTATAAATAGTTCAGATGCAGTGTCACTCACAGACCAGAGTTCTTATTCTGGAGCCATTGTAGACACACCTCAGTGCTGAAAGCACTCCCGCTCCAACTGTTCTCCGCGTTAATCGGTTGAACGGCAACGTAACAGCTTGGATTTTTGTGGAATGTCCATTGTACATAACGTTTCACACAAATCCATACTGCCTTTAAATTAAAATGTTCAAATTCTCACAATTCTAAACAATTTCCACAATGTCGTATTTCAGTTGTTGTTGGTGTATGGTGTTTAAAAATGGCTTCCAAAGATCATTCACCCAAACAAAGAGGCAGATCTAGAATTGTTTACTCGGCGCGGTAAGACTGGGTCACATGCTCAAAAAAGCGGCGCATGTGAAAAATGATTTAAAAGGTTTTAAACTCATTTACAGTATTTTACTCTCAACAACAATTATTCTGCTAATAATGTGTTTGTTCAGTTTAATAAATGTCAAATATGTAACTTTTTTTACCATTTTGACTCCAAATAGACATAAACAAATATTATTAAACATTTAGGGAGAGGTCAAAATCCATGGGGAAGGAACAATCTGCCTAGTTTCTAGAAAGTTCTGCTGTGACGAATATATGAAACTATTTTGTGTAATAGTTCGGCTCTTAGATGGACTGACAACCTGTCCAGGGTGGAACCAGCCTCTCACCCAGTGACAGCTGGGCCCATCACCTAAAACAGCATAAGCGGTTACACACAATGGATGGATGGATGGACTGTTGACCAATAATAATTTGCCTCTAATGCTCCAAAACTGTATAAAAGCAAGTAGAACTCTGCACGCACGTACGTTTACACACATAAACTGTAGGTTTGACATAGAACTATAATGTTTGCTTTCAGCAGTCTGTGCTGCTGTCAACTGGTTCACAGCCCAGAGTCCAGTGTGGATGAACAACCATGCAAAGAAGAGCGAGGCCTGCACGCAGTTATCCACAGAAACAATGTTTGTGCCCTCACCTTCTTCTTGACTTTTCTCCAAAATCCATAATTACCAAACTGGAGAGATCCCAGCAATCATCAGAGCCAATAATAGCTCTTTGTGCTCCAGTGCTCAGACTGGGAACCGAACACAGTGTTCCTGTAAAATCCATTTAGTTTGACTTTACGGGCTCGGTGGAAGCAAACTGCATTAGTCCGTACAACGTGATGGAGAAGTTATCTGGAAGTTGTTCAATTTTAAACTTTCAAATCAAGAAAGATTGTAGTTTTTTGCTTTAAAGTGATTTTATTCAATTTTACAACAATTCACATTATTCATGGATTCCAATTTACATGTTCAATTAAATGTAATGGCTACGTTAACTAGATACTGTAACTAGGGGCCCAAAGGCAGAAGGTGAGACGGGCTGAGAGTACAAAAGGTTTATTAACACACATACTACTGATGCTATAATACTCAGCACAGACACTTAAGAAGATAATTATCTAGACTTAATAAGATAACAATATTATCTGAAAGGCAGAGACTTCGACTATAACAAAACTCACTCTTAATGAGGAGGCTAACAGTATACCGAAAAAACCCACACAAGATGAGTAGACTATGGCTACAGAACAGAAAATCTCTCTTAAAGAGGAGAATAATATTGCAAAAACAGAAATTCACTCTAAACGAGGAGACAAACAAACCTACTAGACCAGTGGACAGACTTGCGAACAGTATCGAACGCTGGAGATCGGGAAAGGCCGAACAGGATTAGGGAGACACCTCAGAACGAACCATGACACACCAGCAACACCCCAGAACTCAACACAAGCCCTTCAATACAAACATGCAGGGGCGATGATGATAACGATGAACCAAGAGACAATAACGAAAACCCAAACCGGTAACCAGCCGGTTACAGTGGAGGAGTACAGAGTCGGGAACATTAACAGCAATGCGCTTTTAACATTTAAGGAAGTACAAATATGCACTTCCTTGCAGAGAATTCTCATATTTTTTCCATGATAGACTACCATCCCAAAAAACATAAAGAGAAACAGTTGGTTCAGCCCATTTATGTAAAGGCCTTTAGGAATGACATTATATCTTGTATATTTATGTCAAACTAATTACCTAGTGATAAACAGCTAATACTGATAAATACTGTTTGTGTCTTTGTAGCTGTGGTAAAGACGCCCCCCAGCAACCTGTGGATCATGGCCATTCTGACGCCTCTCTTTCTGTTGATGGTGGTGATCGGCATGGTCGCCTTCATCCTTTGCAAGAGGAACAGGGTCATCTTCAAAACTGGAGCTTTCAGGACGTTCAAAACTCGCTCCAAGGTCAGACTCTCAAACTCAGAAACCAAAACTACTGTTAAATATATCAACTAAGATTCCATAAACTGGACTTGAATGTCACACAGAAAGCCAATTGTTTGACTTATTTCTTCGGGTCGGAAAAATTGAATACCATCTGTGTGGCCTCATTTATTTGTCTCACCACTGCCCATCAAGTCAAACTGCAGAGGAGGTCGGCGTTTTGGAAGTGAACCTAGGGCCCTTTCACAATAATAGCTCTCACTCAACATCGGCTCATTTGAGGTTAAAATTTCAAATAAGCTGGCGTGTAATTCCTACCAGCTGGTTTGTTCAGGTCAGATTGTTCTCACATTGCAGCGCATGACGCCAGAACAACAGCTGCTTGTGTCACTGCAGTCAGTGAAGTGGTAAACAAGCAATAAACGGGCCGGCCTCATTTGTTCTGAAGTGGCTTTCGGCACGGCTCCGCTTCGTTCAGAAGTCCATCGTTTTGGAATGGATTTCTCATTTGATATCCCAATTAATATGAATTCCTGTAACTAGCTCTAAATGCGTTGGATTAACCACCTATTAGGTCAAGATTAGGATTGAAGTCAGGCTGCTCACATAAACTTTTGATACCCAGAGCAGGAATTTCCAGATTGCTATGAATAAAGCAATACACAGACTATTTCTGATGAAATATTTCTGATCAAAGTGGATCAAAGCCTTGACAGTCGAAATAGTCCCGGAATTCTGAAGTAAAAAAAGTCCTACTTATAAGTATCTGTGTAATGTTTGTAATGTAATGATGGAGCAAGAAATTGGCTGTTCTTGGCTAGAAAACCAAGGATGACGCCGTAAAACGTTTTGACTCTATAATAACTTGTGGCCCATGGCAGGCTGTAAACCAGCTCTCTGATGACTTGATCAAACGTATGTTTACATTTTACGACGCAGATGAAAGTTACTCGACTCGCTGGGAGAACAAAGAAAACCAATTAACTTTTAATCTAAACGCGCTGATGTGACACCAATCAAAACAGTTTACTCAGTTGCACCGTGGATTAATTCCATCACATTTGCATCACAAAACGCTTCATATTTGGGAACATGGTGCCTGCAACCAAGCCCAACAGAACACGATAACGACTGTCTGATGTGTAAAACATGAAATATTGTGTGATAGCTCAAAGCTGAACACAAACAGGTAGTTTGACCAAAAACCTAAGGCTTAGTTCAAAGATAAAGTTTGAAATCTTTTACACTTTTGTGGTGTCAGCAAATTCCACGAAAAGATGAAAACCAGCCAGTGTTTTGTAGCTGTCGTTTATTGTCAGTCAACTCCATCACTGACCACAAATTAATAATATCACGTAACTGACACATCACTGTCAGACGTTGCTTGCTGATTTCCATTTTTCCAAAACATTTGTGGGCAATAAAAATGTTGAACTAGCCTTATCCTTCCCGAATGTTTCCAGATCTCAGCACACAACTTTTTAGGCCATGTTATTATATATTTTCTCTTTTCTCTTTGACTCTCTTCTACAATAACCCCCCCTTGTCCTTGTCCCTCTGACTCCTTCCACGTTCAGACGTCATATCGAAGGGAGGGCAGTTACCACCATCAGGTATTCACTGAGATGCTGACTGGGCGGATAATGATTGACTCACTAAGTGAATGAGTGAATGTGCCTTCTGATTGTGAGTGACAGGGCTGATCGGTTGCCGTCCACCTGCCTTGTCAACTGCATATTGCTCTGTGTGCTGCCTGTTGTTGTTGCTGGGTAAATTCGTGCATGTGGCTGCTGTGCTGTAGACATGACTTATTCCATCATTCTCATTGGCCGCGGGAGGATCAATAGGAGGAGGGAAGAGGAGATAAGGAGGAAGGGCACTGTTAAAGGGGGTGTAAAATTAACAAGCATGTTCCTCAAGATTTAAATTTGTTTGGGTTTGAGTCGATGGATGAAATTAACAAGGAAAGGATGGCTCGTAAAAAACAGGCAAACGAGCTTGATTCAGCCAGCCCGGGGAAGACGTTTCTCACTGGTGAGGGGGAAGGAAGCTCAACACCTGCGAACCAAACAAATCTATTTTTATTTCGTAGCATTCATAAAAACTGACTCAAGCTTGTGTCACCGGCCTTGGATGCCTTCTCTGCCAGTTCCTTTGCCTTTCAAGCCAGTCCTTTTATCCTCTCAGATGAAGCCACACTCATCCCTCAGTGGCTCAGCAGGAGCCCTTATGGAACCCAAACCCAATTCTTTTTTTTTTTCCATATGAGGTTCTCCGCTGGATTATTCGAGCTACATTATCACAGAGCCACAGCAGAACAGCAGTGGCCACAGACACCAAACTATAAAATGCTTTAAATTACAAAGAACCATGTAAAGGCCGTTTCTGTGGTTACAGTCGCTGCGGTGGTGCGTGGCAGCTGATTTGCGGGTTATTTTGGTCCAGCCTTTCCCATCCTTAGCCTTCAGAAGGCAACGTGAGGCAAAAGAGAGATATGCGGCCGTACATGGTGGAACTCAGGGATTCGTGTGCGGAGGAAAAACATCCGAGAAACCCGGTGTGTGTCCTCCCCGTTTAACAGCGTCTCCTTATACTTTAACATCTCCGTTTACACGTGGTAATGTTCCGTTTGTTTGCACAATCATTTGTAAACATTTGATAATACTTATGTTATACAAGAGCTCACATCAAATATTAAAAAGGCCTGAAATATGAGGTGGTGCCGTGAGGCTACAATCACTGTTCTTATCCACAGTGGTATTTATCTTCTCCTAGTCGTGAGCGCTGGCATGAGGATAGGAGATAAATATTTCACACAGGGATTTGGTTTGGAAGAGCTTGTGGCAAACTAGTTAAAGTTAATTTAAATATTCACGCTTTTTTTTCCATGTAATGTATGTTGATTGTTATAATCTGCTATCCACTCTGGCCATGTTGCGGTCTCCTCCCTTTTAAAAAGAACTTTGGAGCCTTTCTTTCTGCTATAGACAGTCGACACGTAGAGGCACAACTTGCTTTGAGAGGGGATGATTCCCTCCTGGTGTCTCCACAGTTTCCTTGCTGAGCTGCAGTGGAGACAGAATCACAAAAGACAATTATATTCCAAAAACGCTGTTACTTTGGGAGATATCAACTTGGTTTGATTCACTTGGCTGGAGAACATTTTTGGCTTTGGCTGAGTTTCAAAATACATTTATTCATGGGATGAGCACTGTGGATCTTCCCCCCCAATTTAATTTCATTCTTGCCTTACCACCATCAAATAATAAATTCAATGCCTCTGATTACATGTGGCATTGAAACAGAAACAACTTCAACATTTTTTTAAACGATGGTCTTATGTTAAATCTGCAGAATAAGGGCTCAAGCATCAACCTTTTCACGACACAATTTGAGAAACGTTTTACGTCAACAGTCGAGTGCATCACCACAAACTGGACAGTCATTGCCAGTTTATCTGCTGCCATCTCCACATTAAGTTGAGTGCTGCCATGGCTTCTCTTCATGCTATGGGGACAGCGGAGGAAGAACTCCTGACCAGGGGTGATTAGGCCTGAGTCTGCCCTGGCTAAGATGATCTAGACATGCAGTGTCTACACGATAGTGCTCTCTTTGTCTACAGGGATGTGTAGTAATCTGCAAAACCACAAAACAAGTGGTTTCCCTAATTCCAGAAATCCCAATACAAGTCACACGTTATTGTCCGGTGTAAAGTCATTTTTGTATTCTGTTTAGAGTCATATAAATATTAACCAGAGCTAAGCAGAATAATGGACTGCATCAAGTCATCTACTGTGTGTGTGTGTGTGTGTGTGTGTGTGTGTGTGTGTGTGTGTGTGTGTGTGTGATCTGATGCCAGCCCACCGAGCTATCAGTCACCATGCAAGACAGGTTAATGCTTCTGATCAATACAGCGGTGGATATTAGCTCCGCATGTGTGTTTAAGCATTAAAGATTGACTCTGCAGAGTCTGGCTTAGTTCCTCCCTCTGCACATCTGCTCCGCAGCCCAAACATTCTTCAAAATGGCTTTTGCTCCCTCTGCGCCTCCTTGTATAGGTGTGAAAAATTTAGATAGCCAGGTCCTTTGTGAGGCACAATGGAGGTGGAATCAGCAAAAGTAGAAGCAATCCATTTTTCATTTTAAGGCGTTTCAAAGGAAGTACAATGCAGTGATGGAGCATTTAACGGACTCGACACTGAGCCCATTTTTCAAACATCCGCTCCACTTTTTAGAAAGCTCACTATTCAGTAATTCAATAATACGACATAATTTCTTTGGATACGTGTGTTCAAATGTATGTACGTGTTCGTACCTCCTGCTCTCCTATCTTCTCGTAATGTTTTTTAATCAAATTTTCAGCTTCATAATACTAGACAGACAATTCGTCTTCATCTTTCTTTTTATAAAAACAACAATTGCCAGTATTTGCTTAGATTTCATGGCTTGTATTATATTAGAGAGTTTTTAAAAGAAGGTATTATTATTATTATTATTATTATGTATATTAGCACCAGTAAATGAAACAGTAGAGTTTTGCTTGTTTGTTTTTTCCGACTAATGATTTTTGTGTTTCATTTCATCTAGTTTTGTTTACGAGTTTGGGGAGGTCCATGGTATAAGCCCGGGGCTTCCTGACCTCTCTTGTCATATTTGTTCTGTGCTTTTTCATGTGCAGAATAATAAACCCATCTAAACTGAGCTATTTTGCATTTTGCTGCATCATGCATCGACCTGCTCCAGGTGGAGTTTGTCTAACCGCTGCAGCGCCGTGCCAACGTGGAGCCCAGTCTGCCCTGCTGTGTGTCTCATTTGACTTTTTCAACGCGTTGAATCTCTTCAGGATGTTGTTTGCATTCAGCGTTGTGATGTGCTTATGCCATCCGCCCTACTGGAGCTGAATTTAAATCAATACGGCCGCGGGGGGAATCGAGCACAGTGAATCTCGTCCATCTGCTGTACCTCATCAAGCTGCTGTTGGCTTTTGCTCTGAGTTAAAATTAGACAAGAGGAGATGCTTATGTTTGATAGTGTGAGCAAGGAAAATAAGTGTGGATAATCTGGCAGTGCAGCGGGGTCATACTTGCACTCACTTCGCATGATTTAAGTCTAAGAAGTGGTTGGAACCTGTTTTGACATCGTTCTCTCTCATCTCTCCTACCCTTTCGCTTCATCACAGTTGGACACGGACGTGGGGAAACCACGATTTACCTCTGACACACTGATCTGAGGCTCGTGCCGTACCACATGTCCTTAGCCAGAGTCTCCGTTTAACTGAACTGCTCACACAAGATGAAAGATGTCCATTTGTAAAGTCGTGAGGTTGTCAGGGGACGGGGGGGGGGGGTGGCGGTGGCATGGAAAAGAGAACGTGAGAGAAAGAAAGAAGAGACAGAGGCTATAAGGAAGAAAGGAAGGACACGTGAAAAATAGGAAAGAAAAACAGAGAAAGAGAAAGACCTTGAGCCAGTGCAGTAAAATACCAGTTATGAAATGTCAGGCAGACTTTTCAAGGTTACAGCCGTCGGCCCTGTCATTTCTGAGAATCCATACTGTCTCCATGCATGACAGCCCTCACCCATCATTCATCGAATGACGCATCTTTAACTGTCAATGTGAAGAGTGTATCAGGGTGTCACTCGCAGTTCAACACCTCCGATGCCATGTTTGCGCCTCGCTAATCCATATGCATAATGCATATTAGTGGGGGGATAAATTTGGAACAGCACATTTAATTCACCTCCTCGCGTGCCCGCTCGCCCTTTTTTTTTTCGCCTCATCGTAAAAACAGGCCCAGTAAAAGTCACCCTCAGCCTGTGAACATCATGAGGCCATAGGGAAACGAACGTTTGCACTCTCCATACGTCTCGCACGGAAGAGATTCACAACTGTCACCATACAGTACATCGCTTCAGTGGGTAGAACACGCACACACACATTTACGCCATGGTGAGCGGGCCTGTCCCCCCTCTCTCACTGTGTACTCCCCAACACTCATCCACGGCTGCAGCCACGTGTGTTTCAGCTAGCTGATGGCACAGTGGTGTGTATGACTGATGAATTATTAACGATGCCGTCAGCCAGATGCCCACGCTATCTAACCTTACGTGCACTCGGCATTCGGCATGCATCATGAAATACATTAGGCGTCCTATTTTAGAGCCGCTCAAAATAGAAAAAGGGGAGGCAAAAAAATCAGGGTTTCGTCTGGTTTGTTGTGTAACCTGAAAAGGGTCTTTCTCCTCTTTTTTCCGTCCTGACGTCTATTCCGAAAATTGAAAGGCATTTAGTGACACAAAGGACATGTCCAGGCCCGGGAGGCTTTAGCCAAACACGTCCTCTGCTGCCTTTTTAATGTTCTGTCTCTTTACACCAAAACCAATGACTTCAGAGATGCAGTTAAGCTGCTTTTTAAAAACTTTTTCGTCATGCCGACCGTGGTGTTTGGAGACTGATTCAAACTGGTTCAGGGAGCTAAATTAAAGTGACGCCCATCTGGTTAGTTTTGCGTGACTTTGACATTTGTCCATCGGTGTCAATTCAGGCTGAAAAAATCTTCCACAGGATTTTGTTGAGAATTAACTTGAGGTGAAAATAGACGTATTTAAGTACTGTAAATACATCGAGATTAAAAGTAAAATGCAACCGAAAAATGCTCATAAATATGTATTTAAGTTTTGTAAATTTGCAATAGTTCTCTCATGTAGAAAACAATTACCCTGAATGAAAATCCTTTACAGGAGGTTAGGCGTGATAACAGAAATGGCAAGTTGAAATTGTGACGCAGCTTTGTAGTAGTCTGTGTGTCCTGTCCGGCGCCAAGAGTCAGCTGGGATCAGCTCCAAGCTTCCACAGGACAATCAGGAACAGCTAATGGGCAGATGTTATGAGCTGGAGTCATTTCCTAACGTATTAGAAGATCTTCCTGAGGACGGTTACACCCGACACTAGGACTGATGTGAATACTGTCAATATACAGGTTAATGGGACACATTTCTTTAACTGCACGTTGTGATTCTTGGTGATTAATGAGGTTTTTTTACATAGAATAATAACTTGTAAATAACACTTACACTTTTTCATTTTAGACGTGTTTTGAAAACATTCATGGAAAAACATGGTTTGTTTTGTTGGATTTTTTTGCTCCACACATTAGTTGTGGGTTATTTTTCTCCTTCCAACCATAGATCATGGTCCGATTGCTCCATATTTTGTGGCTGCTATATCACGCATTTGTCATTGCGGGTTATAAATTAAATTGACTTACACTGTTTCTCTCCCACAAGCCTGTTCTAAGTAATAAATGTGAAAATACTATCCGTGCTTTTGTGATATTTGCATGTGCTTTGTGTCTTGCAAATCGCTGTGTTGTTCTAATGCCTCAAGTTGCTTTCGCTCCATCAATCTGATCTGTACAGTGGAAACAAAACACATTTTCCAGTTCCTAAAAGGACTGATGACCCTGTGACTTAACCCCGTGTTTCTGAAACCTTGGTTTGTGTTATCCTTTATCTGACAGCCGGTCCAGGGCTTTGATTATGCCAAGAAGCACATGGGGCGAACTGACGAGGCCGTCTCTGTAACTAAGGAGACTTTGGTGTTGGGTTTGCCAGTTCGAGATGCTCCACTGTCACTGTCTTTGGATAAGAAGGTCCACAGGATGGGACAGCGAGTAAGAGGCCTCCGTCTGCTGACATACACAAAGGAGGGTAAGACTGACAATCTACTCATTTATTTGTTCCCTTCTGGGTCAGTTTATTATTGATATATGAGTGATGCAACGTATTTTTCTTGGTAGACAGCATGTTTTAGCAATGCTAGCGCTACGTCCCTGGTGACAACAATGTGAGCTTGTCAGGCCTCAGACCCTAGTACATAATGAAATGTTGCAGCAAATATTTATTGGATTTCCATTAAATTTGCACTTAGCAAATGTTACCGTGCTAAACATAGAAACATTGCTTGCAAAAATGGTTCATAGGAAAGAACAAGTTGTCCTGCTCTGAGCCTCTGTTCAGTAGTTTTCCTCAGGAAAAGCAGTGTGTTTTTGGAAAAAGCCATTGCTCCAAAAGTCAAAAACAGCAAAATAAAACTTATTTTTTTAAACTTTGAGACAAATCGAATTCATACTCAGGATTCTTCGTAAAAAAACACATGAGCTGGTATGGAGAAACATTAGCATTCATTGGTTATATCACCTGACAAACCATAAGCCCAACTTTAACTCTTTTCAGATTTGTTTTGGTCTCAACCATCTTTAATATAGACACTTTTCTAATTCTAATTCTATATATACAATATATATTTAAATTTCAGGAATATATTAATCAACATCAATGTAAATGTGTTAGTATAATCAGCAGTAAATTACCATATGGCCTCGTTATACCAGACTACTCTCCATTGGGACAGTGAGTGTTCCGTCCTCAGCTGGACTCCAGGATCCTAATTCACCAGCATCTCTCCTGGCAGAACAGTTTTTGCGTTGCCAAAATGTGACGTTAGGTTTACTTAACAGACTTCATTTGGATAAACTGACTAAATATTGTGAATCTAAATGGCTCCTGTCCAGGATGAAGAAATATCAAATTTAGTAACATGGAACACACAAGTCTGCTCCTAAATTACAATATATTTGTGAATATACACTTAAGAAATGGTTTGGATTTTTTTACATGATGATTGCAGGTGTTGGCTCAGTGTTCAACTAATCAGCAAAAATCGACCCTGAAGCAGCCTAAAAATCCTTCTCTAACATCTGTGATTGTCCTCAGTTCCTGAAGTGCCGAGACACAAGTACGAAAGCAGTATTTCCTAAAAAATTTCCAAGAAAAAAGTCCAAAAGTACATTATGTTCACCAGCTAAAATCTAGGTGGACAATAAACAGTATTACACCCTTATCAATTTTTTTCCCTGAATCAACTAAATACCTCCTGCAACTAAAAACAACTTACGTGACAAAGACAAAGCCAAGGCAGTGCGGCTGCAAATCCAAGCGTTTGATCAAAAGAGCTGTAGAGTTGAGAGATTCTTAAAATTCCGTTTTTTTCTAGTGATTCTTTTTAATTAACAGTAGCTTGTTAATATAGAATTAAGAAGTTAAACAAAATTAATAACATTACCCTAAACCTCTGTTATATGCATCTGCTTTAGAAACTATTGTTCGTTAGTGCTTTTAAAAGTTATGCCTATTAATTACATTTTGACTAGTCAATGAAACACTTTTATAATCTGCCGTACTGTTTCCAGCTGGAAGCCTTGTAAAAAGGGGGACTCATAAAGTTCTGGAGCAGCTGTTTCAGTCAGTGAACAAGCCAGTGATAAAACCCTGGGCTTTTCAGCAACACTAGACACCACTGTTTGTTTGCGCACGGCACTTTAAGCCAGAGAGAATCCCACGGCAAACAGAGCAGACTCTGACAGATTGACGTGATTTGAAGATAAGTCCAGTGTTTACAAGGAGGCGGTCTGAGACAACAGCCGAAAATTAGGACGGAGTGAAGTTCTACTGTGGGTTTCCCAACTGCTCATTGTAACAGAAGAATAAAGGAAACTGAGTAGCATTTAAAAAATATGAAATAATGAAAAACACGCAGTGATTTTGAACTGTTAGCAGCCTAACACCTTTCGGAGCCGTGGTCTGACACATTCGTCTCTGTGAGCTGGAAGGTTTTCTGTGCACAAAAAGAAGAAGGGATTTAAGTGTGAGCATGTGAATGAGGGTGTCTCTCTTACACTGATGATCAAGGCTTGGGAAAAAAAAAAATCACTTTATTTTTGACATCTTTAATTCTAGATGAAAGTAAACTGAGATTTTTAACAAATTTAAAGAAAAAGCCAGTCTACAATCAGCACAATAATGATAGTTCTGTTACAATTGTCAGAAATAGCTTCGTCGTTGGAAACCCCACTAAATACAGACAGAATTATTTAATAATTTTGCTTTACATTGATCCCTGTCACATCTAAATGTCAAATTTTTAAACCCAGATCCACTTGGTCCAAGTCCAAGTGATTCTGCGCTTAAATAAAAGCCGTACAAATGTCATTTTCGGTAAGAAACGGTGTCCTCTCATTAGCAAATATTATCCGCACTGGAATTTCTACACTCTGCACACTAATGAATGTCAAGTCTCTGCTCTCGCCCACACATTTTAAAATATGTGGGAGACATGGAATTAGACGGTTTCTTGCTGCCAAATTACACACCCCTGACAAACTTTCAGGGAAAAGACAAATCCACTGGGTAGGGTGCAGATAATTATCTACAAGGAAATGTAGGTAAAATAATTTGTCTTTTTTCCAAAAGAAATAAAGCTGATGTCCCTATGACCTAGATAAAGTCTGCTGAGGAGCAGACATGATTTTACTGTTTTTGTACTTCATTTTGCAGTAACAAATAGATATGAAACTTTTAGGGGTCAGTGTTAAAAAGTGTACTGTCGTTTTTCTTAGTTTGTGTTTGTGGAAAATGTAGGTCATGAGATGAGACATATAATTCCTGCATACTGATATTAGTTCAAATAAAAGAACACATGCAGTGCCGCACACTTCTGGCATGATGCACTTTCTTTTTATGGAAGTAAAATTATGTAAGTGATGGCTTGGCATTGAATTTAGTGTTAAATGCTTTTCCATGCTGGAATGTATTTGTCTTGCTGCTCTGTTGTGTGTTTTCTGCACTACTTTTATTTTTCATAGTCCCCTTGTTTTCATGCACAAGCCACGAAACTGGATTGTAAACATCTGTCAGAATAACCGTTTTTTTCTGTGTTCACAAAAATGTGCAAAACAGTCTTATACCCCGTTGAACTGTGAGTTACTGTATAATCTGCCGGGTGCATGGACGCTGAAAACATTTCGAACAGAATGCTTTTAAAAAGTTTTCCAGACGTTTCCCTACTGCAAGGCTTGACCCTGCCACACGCCCACATTTAGCAGCGACATCTTGCCTTAGGGATATTTGGAGTCATAAATAAAACGCATTATGTTTTCTCATAGAAATGTAAATTTGGAAAACTCATACATACAAGACAGACTTAATATTTACACACCAGCGAATAGAAACGAAATGGAGATGGGATTAGTTTTGCTTTGCTTCTCTGGGATGAACACGTGTATATTTATAACGCTGGTTTTACTGTAGTCGTGGCGAAGGGAGCCGCTCGGTGCAACAATGATGATGTGTAAAGAGCTGCCATGGCACCATAATCAGCTTTACTAACCAGTATGCACACATTCATATATCTTATGGGGAAGTCATTTTCAAAGGAGCATTATAGGTTATTCTTCCACCTGGGCAGACACTAATTAGAAAATGAGGCAGTATCTCATGCTTTAACCAGTGCAGGTTCAGAGGGAGGAGGGGAGACAATCCACACCGGTACAACAACAATGTATGCAATTATTTTTGGACTATATAGCGATAAGTGAATAGAAAACAAGACTTCTAAAGGCTTCAAGTACACAGGCACAAAGGGGCACAGTACACCTGCAAATAATCACTAATAATCAAAAAAATGATCATCATCCCCAACATCACAAGTAGACACAAAACAAAAACAAGCAGACCTAATGCTAAAAATAAAGAAATATATAAACAACACATTTTGATAACAAAAATGATTTACAATAGCTGCCCATTTCCTAAAAGGAATATTGATTGTTTGACATTACTTTATACTGCACACACACATTCTTAGATGTACATGTTAAATAATACTAGTACAAAATTGCAATGAATTACCCAGACAATTCCATATTATGTCTTCATGTATATAAACCACATCAGCTATAAACAGGATCAGTCATTTGAGCTGCACATTGTTCCATCGTCTGAGGAGGGAGAAAGACGTAGACTGAATGCTGACCGCGAGGGAAGGTGGAAGGAGCGTTTCATAGGAAGAGTATTTATTCTGCACTCTGCGTCCTCCAGAGAGCTACAGTGTTGAGGCACAAAGAAATAAGAGAGGCAGAGAGATGAACGTGACTTTCCAGCAGTGTGATTATTGATTCTGCTGCTTCGTTCTCTGACCTTCGCAGACAGATTTATATGGAACTCACACCACATTTCTCCCTCCTTCCCTCAGGCTTTTTGCTTAATACCACGCGGGTTCCACTATGACTTTGCCAGCCTCTGACCACTGCACTGCTTGCACTGTGTGTGTGTGTGTGTGTGTGTGTGTGTGTGTTCACACAGACAGCGTGTTAGCCTCGCCTTTGGCTCTGTAATGTCCGGTCGTGCTGATCTGTGCATCTCACACCACCTGTAGACGGGCCTGTCATGTTGTGTAGCTGCCGTGGCTTACATGCCCCAAGGCTGTTAGCGTGTGTGTGTGTGTGTGTGTGTGTGCGTTTGTGTGTCTTGTACATGGTTTACGTGCCTGGTGTGAGTAAGGCAAAAACATAGAGGATAAAGGCTGCAAGTGTTTATTCATGTTTTTGGACAAGTTAATTGACTCCTGGATTTTTACTCACATGTCCACAGTAGGTGTGTGTGTGCGTGTGTGTCTTTATGTAGTTGTGTTGATACATTTTAATTCAATAACATCATTCTCAGGACAACTTTAAAATCTAAAAAGTTACGGCAACGTGTTGCTGATTCATTTGAGGACAAAAGTGATTTGCAATAATGGAAAAAGTACTTTAGAAGTAGTTGTATTATTTTCTGTTTTCCAGGAAAACACTACAGTATTAGTCTGCTCTTTATTTACCAGCTTTAGTTACTTTTTGGATTTACACTTAATGCAAAATATAAATTGCATAATAACATTAGGGTTATTGATTACTGACTAGTTCGTATATAAAGTAGTTTAAGTCAGCTCTACCTTTTAACCTTATTCAGATGCATGTTCTTGTGCATGATACAAGCTTATTAAATAGCTTCAGTAACTGGCAGGATAACGCAAATATTCTCGTTCTCATGAGAAAAGAGTTTTGTTATCTTGAGACAATGAGAGAAATTGTCTCTTTTACTGTTGTTTTTATGACACGCATTCACGTCATAATAACATTTTTCAATTGTCTGACCACAGCAGATTAGACCAGATGATCATCCATGGCCTGTGGACTCGAATCTCAGAAAGTTTTTCTTTCCCATTGTTTTTATAGAAAAGTTTACTTGGCCTTATTAACTCAAGGGTATCAGGAATAGATTTAACATTTTTTTCACCAGTGAGGTGTGTTGGTGTGGCCAAACACCACATTAGGAAAGCACTGAAAAGTGTTTTATCAAAGGTAAATGTGGCAAACAAGCCTGCAAATGAACTCAAAGGCTAGTTAGCATTCGCTCACACTAAAAGCCTCGAGTATGGTCATTTATCTACAGCGGTAAACAAGTCTTCACATTATTGGAATTTCAGCAATAGCTGAGTGCTACTGGCTGAATTACAGCCTATCAGTTCTGTGATCACATCCCAGTTAACTGTTTTTTTGACCCAAGTGAAGAGAACCAGAACCCCACCTCACAGCCTCCGCCCCCCATGGACTGGTGGTAACGCCTCATGCCTTTTGATGTGCCTCCGTCGTGTGGTGTGGATTCTGTCTAAGTTGTGTACATGTTTACCCATGAGCACATAATAAGTAGTTTTGAAGGTCTATCTTATGGAAAAAAAATTGTAATTACACGTCTCTTCTAACAGACAAAACATGAAAACTTTTGTTTATGACGGATCATTTTCTACAGATATAAAAAAAGCTAAGGTTCGTATTTGATCTCCTGTTGATCTTGTTGCCAAGGTGCAAGAGAGTCTTGGCTCCTTTATTTCATCAGTAAAATCTTCAGCCAGATGTTTTGGTTTTTATTTATGACCAGGAAACAACTGTGCAGCAAATAGAGAGTTTCCTGCTTTTTACAGGAAGTTTGGCAAAGTTAGACCCATGAAGTCTCAGACTTGATGATTATTCGTGCTTGTATTTCGTCCTCTCTGGACTATTTAACTCCCTTTTCAGGTCTTAGCAAAACGACTCTCTACTGTTTACAATTAGCCTAGAATGATCTTCCAGGAGGTACCGTCCTCATCTCTGTGCATTGGCTCCCTGTTCGGAATTCATTCATAATTCTGACTTTATTATGTAAAGTGCCTTGAGATGACTTTGTTGTGAATTGGCGACAAATAAATAAAGTTGAATTGAATCGAATCACCTTCAGAGCGCTGCAGTCAGCCATCTGTACACATCAGAGCGTTTCAGTTGGCCTTGTGTTACAAGCAGGTCTCTAAGCGCCTCTGATCAAGGCTTGTTGTTTGTTCATTTCTACGGACTCAAAAAGAGACTTTTGCATTTGTGGCTCCTAAACCTCAGAACTCTGTCTTGTTGAACTTCAAATCTGTGGACTCTCTTAAAAATCAGCTGTTTAAACCTGCTCTTGTGTCGTTCCTTTTTCCTTTTCATTCTGCTGATGTACCTAAATTATGCATTTTTCTGTATTCTTGGAACTTTTACTATAAAAATCAGGTTTTGCGACATCTGATCTGCAAAGATGCTGTATACAATAAAAACAAACAATACGCAGACAAATTTGGAGTTAATAGAATTTTAGGTTCCTGTTACTTTCGAACGGTTTACGATTGTTTTGTTTTTATTACACAACAAGTAAATTCCACAGATTATAGTTGCATACAACAGGTACTGGCATGTAGACTAATACACCATTTAATTAAATGCTTTATGAAAGTTCTTCCTATAAAAGCAATATGGTTTTATTAGATGTCCTGAAGATGCCCTCTTTGTGCACATGCCGAGACTTACAAGCCCCCCTTTCCTCCTCTCTTCTTCACCTCTCTCTGTTGCCATGGCTACTACAGGCGGTTGCCAAGCGAGGAGGACGGCTCAGTGTCAAGTAACGGCTCCGGGAAGCTGAATACCAGCAAGAGCTCATCAGCCCGAAGGACAACTACTGGCAGCAGCAGCAAGAATGGCAAGGAGGAGCTACACAAGAGGAGCGCCAATGGTGAGCAGGAAGTGGAGGTGGGAAGGAGGGGGGGTGAGGATGCAGTAGGGTTACAAGAGAGAAAGAGAAAAGAATGAGATTTGAAGGAAAGAAAAAGTAAAGGAGAAGCTGGACAAATGATTGATACCTGAACGAAAAATCAGTCTCTGTTTACCACATATTTACATGACACGGCAGTAAAAAGAAACTGCTGGTCACACTCAGACATTTGCATAACTCGCGTACACACCAAAGGACACTCGTGGACCAAAGGACACTTATAATGAGCTAGTGAAGTGGACATGAGCACAATGAGCGAACACACTCATACACGGGGTGACTCAGCCTCCCGCTGCATCATGTAACCGTCAGTGACGACGCGTACTCTCTTTGTGTCGTTTTACTCACTGACACACACACACACACACACACACACACACACACACACACACACACACACATTAGTATGGCTGCCAAAGTCAGACATTCACTGACACACTGCGTGCCGTAGCCCCTTATCCTAAGCCCAACTAAATGCCAAGTCCTAACCTCAAACCCAACCAGGTCTTCAAGGACTGAGAGAACACGAGGACCAACCTCACGCTGTGACGATGGCCTCGCTGCAATGGTAGACAACACGGTCTGCAGCTGGCTCAAACTGGTCCTTGCTCTGCTGCCGATGCAACCAAACACACAAAGCAGGCTACCGCGAAGCAAAAGAGACATTTGAGTGATTTGTCTTTCGGTATTTCAGTTGCTTTCAGTCGACTTACCTCATTCCGTGACTTGAAGCTTTATAAATATAAGATAAAAGCCAGTCTCTCCTAATCGTCAGATTTCTTTTGAGTAGATTTACAGAAGGTAGGTGGAAAGAGATGTGACAGAGCAGTGTCACATCAGGTGTGATTCAGAGCCATACAACCCACAGCATATGCTTTATGAATTAGAAAATAACTCAGAAGGAGCCTCTTCCCAGGACTAAATAAAAAGACTTAGACTGCGTAGTTATTAAAGAGTTTGACATGCCACAGCAGTAAAACGCAGGTGTAGATAATATGATCCATGTTATTTTGGAAATGACCCGGAAATGTAGTTTGTCTCCAACATCCTATTTTTCCCAATGCGAAATCTGTTGAGGTCGACATTTTTCAGTCTGCCGAAGTTTGACGCGCTGGACATTTGTCTTCACTATTACAATAAATTTACATTGTGGAATTGTTACGCAGATGTTTGGGGTCCTTCTGGTGTGCCCCTAGTTGGTCAGGGGTTCATCCTACAGCACGATAACGACCCCAAACATACGTCCAAGCTATGCCAGAGCGAAAAAGGAACAAGATGGTAAAGCTTGAAAACATTCAGCGACCAGCAAAGTCTCTAGACTTAAACCCTGAGCTAGTTTGGGATGAACTGGACAAAAGTTGGGAAGAACTTTCTGAACAGAATTTGATTTGAAGAGATTTGATTGTAGTAAGAACACCATGAGGTTGTTCAGCTGTTAGATCTGCCAAAGGTGGCTACTTAGATGAGTCAAACGTTTATAAGTGGTTTATAAATCGATTCTGTGATTTCTTTTTAAACTTCAATTGTTTGTTTGCAGTTTACAATGAGCCATAAACTGCATGTTCAATTAAAAAAACAAGAAAAGTTGGAGTGTTTTATAAGATTATAATACTTTGACCAGTAGTATAATCTTTGACGTGTGATTAAGCTTCGACAAACCACTGTACAGATTGACGTCCCAGAACGAGTTGCATTCTGGGTTTTACAATTAACGGCAGATTTCAACAATGAAGAGGAATGTTTGAAGTTAAACGACGATACCTCCGATTTTGCTGTAGTTTTTTTCATTTTTGTACTGTTCATATAAATGCTAAAGATTATCAATACTAAGTCAGCTGAGTAAAATGCTGTAGACAGAAACAAAAGTTAGTGAATACACTTCACACGAAGCTGCAGATGATTTCATCGGCAGTGCCTGTTGTCAGTAATGGCAGTGATTGTACCGAATCTGTGATATTCAACATGTTATCAGGTAGATCAGAAGCGGTTGCTGCTGTTCAGCGACATGTTTCATCAACATGACTCAATCTCTTATGCATCAGCGAACCAATGTTCACTGTAATTTGTGTAGTTTGTGTTTGTGCGTTTGCGAAAGAATGAATCCACTAAGGGGAGAAGAAGAGGATGAGTAATTGTTTTATTTTCTTATTACTGTTCGCAGGGGCCGGAGTTTGACAGAAGTACTGTTTAAAGGAAAAACCTAAGCAGAACAGACTGAATTGTTTTCTGCGTTAAAGGAATTTCAAGACTAATAAAAGTTGAAATCTGCTCCGATCTGTAATTCTGAGAGACGCGATGGTTGCACACAGCTCTATAAAATACAATCAAATAAGCACAGACTGAAGGATGAAATTTAACCATCGTTTGAATAAACAACATTACTTTTATCTATAATCAGATATAACTGCTTTTGCTATACCACGGCTTCAGAATATCAACAGAGCATTACTAAAGATGTTTTTCTGCATGTGTTAGGATGCTGACATTTTAGGAAAACAGCAGATTTGTTTTCCTGCCGAGACTGATGTACAGTAGCACACGTGTGTGTTGTGTGGAGTTACAGTATTTTCAGGAGTAATAAAAGCTGTTTATTCTTTACACAATTAGAAATGTGGAAAAAAAGGCAGGTTGTATGTTTTTAAGAGAGTTATGTTCTATGAGTTATTTTCTTGGCGAGCTGAGTCCCGATGTAAAACTAATGGGCTCCTGGCTCTGTGCAGACTGGGCAGTGCTGTCCATTATTGCTTTTTATCCAGCTTTTAATTTACAGAAGTGTCTCCTCTTTAAGGACCGCTGCGGATCAATAGTGTCAACAAAGGTAGCATACATCATATTCTTTGCCACCAATGTCAGAATAAGTTAAATAAAGTGAATAGTACTGCTGCGTGTAGGTGGAAATTATTATGTAACTATCCAAGAGTTTTTAGTTCCCAATATTTAGGATCCATGTGGTATACACATTTAACCTTGAACAAAGATCAGTCAGCCATAGATTCTACAGGAAACCGGTCGGCAGCTAAAACGCGTGGATACGGTTGGTTATGCTTAAGTTGGATGTGAGCCGTGCGAGTCTCAACATCGCTTGAGTCTCCATTACTTCCATTCTTTACGATGAAGTGCATAAATCTAAAAAAAGAAAGGCTGATCAATTTGTAATTAGGGGGACTTTCAACAGTTAACAAAAGATAAATTAACAAGTCACCTTTATTAACCGACCGGGGAGACACATGTGAGAAAAACACAACCTGCAACAACAATTCACTTATAGATTCAATTGACTCTTAAATTGACCTGTTCCCTGTTTTTGGACACAGGTCAGCGACGCTGGTCTTTCTCTCCTGTGTAATATACGTAGTACTTACGGAAAGACGCCTCTAATTAAAGACGTTGGGAGTGTGGCACCTATACACATGCGACCATGAGGCAGCAAACAGTGAGAGCAGTTGTCAACAAGCAGACTGTCGACTGACTCACGTTTCTCTTCCTGTGTGCAGAAAACGTGTCCTTTGGAGCAGTTGCTGGAATTGCTTTGTATTTTTCTGCAATACAAACACGTATTTTACAGTGTGTTCTAACACCACTCAGTCATCTCAAGAACCACCGCGGACTGAAACGACTGGTCAGTATTCATCACGTGTTGGGACCGTTGTGGAAAAGTGTGGCGGCACTTTAATGGCAGCAGTCGGTATTCAGAGCACATGTTTTCTGCATGTCCTGTCGTGGTCCCCGATGGGGTTCGCAGCCTCGCCTGCTCGCGATATTACCACCTGTCCTGACCCTATTCGTCACACTCTGATAGGCCGTGCGGGAACAGCGACAGATCAAGCCGCTGTGAATGGTGGCTGTGTGGGTGTGGAGCTAAGTTAATGGCCCTGCAACGACGCGGCCTGCCGTATGATGTCAGGCGGGCAGTGAGTCACGGTGGACCCAGTACAACACAACACGGTCCATCTGCTGCACACAAAGAGCTGCGTGTACTGTAAGAAACAGAGGACACGCAAAACACAGCTGCTTTCTCATTAGGGGGAACGGCGTCCAACTGCACAGAGTTGTTTTTTGAAAATCTGAGCCGTGGGACATTCGCACAGTTTGTAATGTATAATGTCTGTAATCAAAACTTTTTTGTTGCCATGGCGACATGTCAATCCTCCATTGCAGTCAAATTCAGACAAATATAGTTATTTTGAGTACTTTGTGGCTGAGACAAAGCTTGGAAAAAACCAAAGACACCAGGAAATGACTGGACCTCCAGCCACCACTCCTTCAATCTGGTCACGTTTGCTGCTGACAGAATGGTACTAGGTCTCATTAAGGACAACGATGACTGTGGACTCTCTTAACGGGACCCTTGTGTCAAAACTGGCATCATGGTTTGCAGAAAAAGCCTAAAGCTTATTGTAATAAGACACGTAAGATGATCTTGGACACAGACAAACTCGCATCACAAGCAGCTAAGAAACAACCAGAGTAATCGCAGTTGCGAAGCACCATGACGACAACCGACTGCAGATTGTAAGCATGTATCGTTAGGAGGGCTCATCATCAGGCAAGAAAATAATTTTACACTCGTTTGACACTTACAACGTCAAAATAGATCAGTCCACTCTGCGCTTGAAACTTGTTTAATGGGCTAAATGACAGTTACACTCAGAGGGAAGAAACACAGTTGCTGTGTGTGGAACACAGCAGGACTCTCACTATCTGCCTAATAACCAGCTTATCCTCCTCTTCCTTTCAGACCCGTACGAAGACCATTCCGGCTCTCTACGTCTCATCACCATTAAACCCATGACGGCACAGCCAACCTACTCCTACCCGTCCTCCTCCTCTCACAGCCAAGACTCTGTGGTCCTCAACGGGGAAGTGAGTTTGTGCACAGTAACGCTACATACGTTGTCAGAGAAATGAATTTATATCGAATTGAACAAAGCGTCCGTGTTCCCTGCGTATCCAGATGTCATTTTATACTGTTTCACAGTTTATGTCCACACTCCACTGTTTATCCCTAGTGTTGCCCAGTGTTACATCAGATCCACTGTCATTTGCAACCTATGAAGCAGCATTAGACATAAGCAGTTCGTCTCTGAGGCCCAATATTTGCCACAGTATACTGTACACACACTTCATCACGGTCAGCTGTGAGGTGAGTCTGCAGCGATAGCTAGAATATCATCATCATGAGTCACGCAGATACATGTGTGACTCAGGATGAGTCACATGAAGTATGGTAGAAATGTTTCAATTATGTTGTTTGGTTTTTATTCATGTTTGACATTGTTGACACTTTGTGTCTGTGATTCCCAAAGATTGCATTGTACCACAAGCCAATTTAACAAAATGAAGAGATTATTAATTGATTCTGGTTAAAAATAAACTTTTACATTATGTCAGCTGTAACCCTACACAATCTCCTCTGTTATGACTGACATACTGATATATAGATGAATAAAACGGAAACATTAATGGATTTGGAGTAAAACAACCTAAGGCTAGTAGGTAAATGGTTGAATTGGTTTGAATATAATTGTTCGAACAGCCAAAAGTGATGGGTAAATGTTTAAATGTACTAGAAGTAAATTTAAAGTGTTGGCTGTAGAATTGAACCCTTGCTCCTGTCAAAAAATAGACGGTTCAGATGGATGAAAAAATATAGGAACCATAACAGTGCTAGTTAAGGTCCCATTTGTAACAGACATGAAACGATTCTTCCCTCTTCGGTTCAGGCAGCTGTTATCCCGCTCTTCCTCTCTTGTAATATTACCATAACATCTCCTGTGGGGAATATTGCATTGATACAGAGTTTACCTGTTCAGCTGTTGGTAGAATCACAGTCTAATACCTCACACTCCCTTCACTCTCCTTCCCATTCCACCACAACTGCAGCCAAGTTAGTGGTTTACAGGCTGATCAATGATCCCCAATTTATTACCCTAAGACAAGATAATTCCCTCTGGGTTTTTTTGGGTTTCCAGTAAATCTGCCATTGATTGGTGTACATTACCCGAAAATATCCCATTTTGGGCGTTAAACAATCTCTGCTTGTCAGACTGGAGGGAGTCTCTGTTAAAACTGACTGATGTGCTGTAGCACTGGAAGGAAAAGAACACAAAAATACTTTTTAAAATTAAAAATGAATCATAAAAAGCAAAAGTTTGGTTGCTCGGACCGTAAGAAGCCAAGATGATGCTTATATGTATTGTTTGCAGGTGAACCATGGTGGACTGAAGCAAAAGTCAGACATCGAGCACTACAGGAACAAACTGCGTCAGAAGGCCCGGAGGAAGGGCTACGGAGAGTTCTCACTGTCTGAGAGCAGCAGCCACGGTTACAGTCACCGTGACGCCAGGCACAGTCGACACAACAACGGGGGCAAGGAACCAATGACTGCCGAGGAGAAGAGGGCATCCTTTGCAGGATGTCATAAAAGGTATGGCTTCACCGATATCTGGAATGTGCATACCAAATATGTGTGTGTAAAATTATGAGCGTCTCTGTAATCGAGTCCTTCTTTGACCCTCACAGTCCTGAAAAAACATTTGACAATCCAGAATTAGAGGATTAGACTTCGATAAAAAGCAGAGTCCTATTTCATTATTGAAGTGAATGAAAATATTATATTTTTGTTATGTTTCTTTCCATTATTTTTCAAGCAGTAAACTGGTTACTTAAATGCTTTACAGCTGACTGCTCCTGGTGGGCACAATGTGTCTTACCCGTATGAAATTCTTTTAGGAGTTATTATCGTTATTATTTTTTGTTGAATCAAATAACAATACAGTTTGAGATAAATGGTGTTTTTAATCAAGACCTATAGATCTCCTGGAGATCTGTAGCTGTAGAGCATAGTTGCTAAGCAACACATGAGGAGTTAGTGACTTTTGGTCAGCACATTAATATTTTACATTTCATACAAGTGCCTTTTGCTTCTCAACTGATTTAACACATTCAACCTTAACACGAATTATGAATTCTTTTATAAAAAGAAAAACACCTTTTTGTTTTTAAAAGCTAAAATCCATGCATGGCATTAGTAGTTCGATAGATAAGTGGGATGAAGAGTAAAGAAGAACCCTAACATTCAGCCACACTAGGATTTAAAATCATAAAACAGATTTACAATAAAAAAACAATTAGCTTCATTGGGTTTGTATTTCAATTTATTTCTACTATATTACAGGAATCCATGGAAAACCTGTTTCCATAAAAAACATGTAATAAATCTGCACTGTAACGTTGTTTTGCAGGCAGCCAATCCCACCTCTTGATGATTTCTTTGGGTCATAATAATGTAACATTAGTCTTTCTCCACAACAGCTAAAGGTATTAATGTCACAATATGCAGTTTAACCAGCGCAGGGATGACACATCACAGCCCCTTCTCTCCCTGCTCCACCGTGCTGTTCTGCTCTTCTACCATCTGCTAAACTCCACCACGCTCTGCTCAGCCTTTCAAGCATTAGTCATCATAACATAACTACAATTAGAAAAATATTGCAAAACTTACTAATCCAGCAGAAATCGTGTAAATTCTGTAATTAGATATGAAGGTGAGCCTTGTTTAAAAATGTTTGCTGTGTAGAAGAATATATCTTTGCTGCCAGTGCCGTTCTGTGAGTCTGACTTGAGTTGAGGCATTGGCAGCAACTCTTCACAATAGGACGAGTTATGGAACATATTTCTGCCTAAAGATATTCACAGAATGTTGCATACCGTATCCTTAGATGTAAAAATAGTAGATTTTAGAAGCCTTTAAATTCTTATTTAAACCCCCAAGTGTCTTTCTGCTCAGTATGGAGGAGATGGCCTCCGTTTCATCAGTTGTGTGGTCACAGATGTTTTTCTCACACCTGTCCACCAGGTACTCCCACCCACGGGAGCCAACCTACTGGAGCAGACAGTCTCTGAGCAGCCCGAGCCCAGTGGAGACAGAGATGGACCTGCTGGTGCTGAGAGAAAGATCCAGGAGAGGCATTCGCAACAATGGCTACGATGTGAGTAACCGGACGCTCTGATGGAAGCCAAGTCGACGTTTTGTTCATTGTTTAGAAGCACTATGCCAGAAATGAGCGGAGGACCGGCAAAAATGTCGGATTGTTGAAATGGCCACAGTGGAAAAGTCATTATGAGGACGAGTTTAACTGGATGTGGTGATTAGAAGCAAATATCACTACGAGCGCTAAGTTTTACCCAAACTTAGACCCTAAAAAGAAGGATGTAGATTTATTGCTTCAGAAATTCTGAAACATACACAGCTGCAAGATCATGCAAAGCTGTAACAGCGCAGCTCAGGACCAACCTGTGACCAGGTGATTCCTACAGAGGAAGGATGAAACCATGAATGAATCCTCCTTCTTCCTGTTGGATCCCATAATGTTTGCGACAAAGCAAAGTTCTGCCACTTTGCCAAACTAATAAAATAATCTCCTGAGAGTATTTTTAAACGTAATCCTTCCTTCGCCTCCTCTACTCGAGCTCTGACGCTCTGAGCTCACACGAAGAGAATTAACAATTTACCTTTTGATGAACTTTATAAGCCTGTGGCGAACAGTGAGATAAAGACAGGGCAAGTAAGAAGGAGGAGGGGCAGGGGGGTGGGCAAAGAAATGAACAACAGCAGAGGATGGAGGAAAGACGAACGACGGAGAGAGAAGGAGATAAAATGGGGACAGAGTGTGAGGGGAAGTCTCTTCTCTGCTGTGTCGCAGTAACAGCATCAGCTGTGCTACCTAGCAGAATGTCAATGACTCTGAATATGATTATAGACTATTCATAGATTCAGATGGGAGGCTCGATAGTGGTTAATAGCTTTGGATGCGCCAAACTGTTTGAAATGGCACAAAGAGAACACAATGCGTGCGTGGATGTGTGCAGTCAGTGTGGATCTCATCGGTTTAACAGTTCGTGCTATTGTGGCTAAAAGCGACCAGCTGTACAGTGTTTTTGTTGGTTCTCGGCAGTAGTTGGTGTTATGGTGTATGCAGCGTGTTGTGGCTGAGTAATAACTAATTATATTTTCAGAATCCTGAGATAACGATATGGTTCAGATTGTGTTCTGCTGTCTGAATGAATTAACCAGAAAGTGTTTTGTCCGATGATAATTAAGTTTAAGAGTAACATAAATTTATTTACGTTCATGTATCACACATTTCCTATTAGTCCAGTATGATTTAATATGGGGTCATATTAATTTCAGCCATATTACCAAGCTCACAACTTAACAGTAGAGGAGAGTGAAAAGAATTAATTCTGCAAATGATGGACATATTTTAAAACGAGTTACTATTAAATCATTTCGTGTGATTGCTCACAGCTTCTCTGAGTGCTCCTCTAGATTCTAATTGAGAAACCAAACCTCACAAATCCTAAACATTGACCATGATCAGGTTTTATCTAAATGATACTGTCGACTCTGGGAGAAACTCATTTTTAAAGAGAAACTGATGGTTGTGTAGTTGACTAACTGTGTTTCCTCTGACCTTCTGCTCCTGACCAGCTGCACCTACTGCACAAGCTGAGGAAGACAGCCTCCTCCCGTTTACTGAGTGTGTGTGTGCGTCCTCCACAGGGAGAACCAGAACCGTTCGAGGAGACCAACGTGGACCGTCTGATGAGCTCTCTGGGTTACGGAGGTGGATCCACTGGCACCGGAAACGGCAGCTTGGGGGTGAAAGCTCACCGCGGCTCCGATTCCTCCACACTCAGCTCTCAGCCATCCATTGACGAGGTCCGCACACAGATGCATATGTTGCTAGGCAACGCCTTCAGCCTGGCACCTCCAGACCACGACCCGCCTTCCCCTCCGACCAAGTAAATTCCCGTTTCTCGCTGATGATTTATTTCGTAGCACATCTGCATGATTTACAGTTTTGTGTAGGAAAGAAAAGGGAGAGAAGCCCTGACACAGTTTGAACTCAGCCGATCTTTGTGAAAGAGAAAGCAGCCCACTCCCAAGCTGTTTTTCACCAAGCTGGGTGGATTTATTTGAACATATAACGCCTTCTATGTGTTTTTTGTTAACTTTTTTCCTTTCTCTCATCAGCAGCCACCGCCATCACCACCACCATGCCCACAGAGCTTACAACCCCTCCCACACCAGCCACTACAGTGACGGAGTGACCAGCGCCCCGGGGACCATGAACCATCCCTGTGGAGGCAGGCAGAGGAGCGCGGGCTATGAGGACATGCACCAGTGTAGTCTACCCAAACCAGTAAGAACTAGACAGTCACACCACTGACACGTGACGTTTACAAAATTCAGCATTCGACACGGACAAGAAAAAGACTAAAGTCGACCTCCCTAGACACGCCTGGAAGAGTCAATAAGAGGATCAGATTAAACAAATTCTCATTAGGAGCTGCAAGAAGGAGCTGCATTGCAGCGACTTTGTCTTTGAAAAGACGTGATATAAACTGATGAAAAGGAAATACATGTAAATGTGGTTTTCCTTTTTTAAATGAAAAGGGGAGCAGCACTTTCAGCCGTCTCTATAACCGAGAGAGGGGAAGTTGTATTCTTTGTTTCTGATCCTTTAAATGTTTGCACACAAAGACTTGTACAGAGTGTTTAAGCGTTTAGAAAAGCTGCTGCTGTCAGTGTGTGTGCTGCGAACAGCTGATCGGCAAGGGAGAAGAAGATTTACAGAGATTAAAGAGACTGAGGCCGGAACACCCACCAACAAATAAAGTTGCCTTATGCAGCTTGAATTAGTATCTCTACTAGATCCTCTGCGTTGTCTAATCGGACACACAAATCGGATTCTCTGACCCTTTGTTTGTCCCTTCAGCATCTATAGATTAATGGTGTTTTGTGTATTTTGTTCTCATACTGCAGGGCGCAGTCGTCAAATTGATGTATAAATTTTGTGTGTCGTTTCTGCAGGGGTTTCGTTTCACCCAGCTTCCTGACATGGGCATTGGTTCTCCCCCACCCCTGATCCCCTCAAGACCTGGACCACCACCTGGAACCTCTCTAAGATGGTAACCATTCATAGACGAGCACATGAATAACAAAAATGTATCAAGAAACATTCAAATTATGAAAAAAAAAAACATTCAGTAATCAACAGGGATCAGTTTGCACCCTCGGAAAAAAAGGCCTGATTCAGACTTAAGAACATGTTCTAACTCAGCTAGCAAAACTCTCCATCTCTTCTGTCGAGGCCCAGAAAGATATTCATAGATAAACTTTATCTCTGCGTGTTTTACATGTGGGATTGAAGTCTCTCCTCGGCAACGTAACGTGCAGTGCTGGGGCTCTTCACCGTCTTAAAAAGATTGTATAATTATTAGCAGAGAGCGCACGGGAGTGGAAAAAGGCAACAGAATATTAATCAGCATGGTTTGAACTGACTGCCCTCCATATCCACTCTCTATCCGTGCCTCTCACTTCTCCCAGGCCCATATGTTAGTGTGCATCATTAGAAGCGAACAGAGTCTTCATTGAAATGCTGTTGCTGTGTGCACGGTGTTGCTGGGCACTTTAGCACTGCAGAGAGAAGCCAGGCCGCAGAGAGAAGAGGGGCCTGTTCGCCATCTAGTGGGTAAAAGAACTAAAGAACGCTCAGGTTCTTGCGGCGACGTTCTGCAGACCCACAGGAACCAACAATGGAGAAAACATCATTTGGTTATTTTGGATATCACTTATCATAACTGCTGATTCCATGTAAAAATGCCAAAATGTGGCTTCAAGACCAGAAACGGTGAATGTTTCCAGAGTTAATCATTCAGTTTGTCGCACATCAGCTGCCCTGTGCCCTCAGGAAACAAAGATGGAGCATGTTAAGCCCATTCCGGTGTGCACAGGAGAGCACAGAGGAGGACGTTTCACCGCTGTCCGAGTAGAAATGAGGCTCTGAAAACCCAGGATTGTATTTTTCCATTGTATGTTTCCAAATGCCAAAAATATCCCCAAAATGCTTTTTAATAATTTGGATTTTATGTAAATTTTAAACTTCATCGAACGAAGGTGTGAAGGCTGTTTTAAGGAATTTTCCAACTCAAGCTTTTACATTTGTCAGCCTCAAAGTGTGCAAATGGACAAATATTGAAACAAAATGTACTGGAATTAGCATATCAAGTAATACGTTTTATATTAGCTGTACAGTCTCAGCTCAGTCTGCTGCAACTCCCTTTGATTTTTAGTTTGATCTCTTTAATATGTTTTCATGGCAACATATGAAAGCACTGTCCTACGTCAGCCTCAGTACAATATATCACAATATGTGTGTGTCTAAACTTGTCCTAATGTGCCTTTATGACCAGTTCCACTCCTGATGTCAGCTTGAAGCCTCGAGTGTCAGAGAGCTCAGACCTTCAGGCCCAGCAGCACAACGGCGCCCCCTACTTGCCACTTTCCCGGACCCCCTTCCCTGCTGTCACTGTCGATCAGTCCATCACCACTTACTCAGGTAAGACACGTTAGGACACTGAAATGCAGACACGGTAGGCGAAGTTCATTCATTGGATAAAGCCACGATTACATCTCACAGGAAACCCAATAACAGCAGTCTACGCTATATCAGCTAATCGCCCTGGTTACTCGGACTACTTCGTCATGTCGCCCCCATCCTCGTACCGAAGCCCATCCTGGATGTCCTACCCACCCGAGCCAGAGGACCTGCCGAGGCAATGGAATGACACACCGGTAAGACGCCGAGACCTTGCTGGAACACCTCTGTGGTTTCATGCACGATGATCTGTGAACGTTTTCTCCTCGAGCATTTCTCCAGTGCACAGAGCCGTTCTTCTTCTCTCCACAGCAGAACTCACGTCACCTTGAAACCATCTGCTGAAATCATCTGCCCGTGAGACTGAGTGGAAACTCCAGAAAGCTTGGTGGGTCAGCTCATCTCAGCCCTAAGGTTACACGGCGTCATGTTTGTCTTGTGCCATTTGTCTCTGTTTTCTCAAATTGGATTATTTTGCTGTCTATTTTAATTGTTATTTATAGTTCCCAAAGACTGAAGATGCCGGGCACTTAAACACATCTGACAGCTGAAGACTACTTGGCTGTCTTTTCAAATATTTATGATTCAAATTTTAATGCAAAACTTTTTATCTTTATGATTGCAGCAATAAATGCTCAGTATTTCTCTGTAACTGAGACAAATCACCATATTTTGCTAAACATTATTCCAGTCTGAGACAGGGTTACTAGCAGGAAATTGACTCCATACACACAAAGTGACAAATGGAAACTGGCACTTCACTTAAGTACGTTGTAAAGAAGTCATCTGACTTCGTTCGAGTCCTTGCACTGATTTGTATCACTCATATTACCCAGATGCCCTCTTGTAGCTAAAGTATGATTTTCACCGTATAAAATTACACTACAAAAATATTTTGAAAGCATCACAAACAAGCCTTGTAATGTTTTGCGAGGACAAAGACAATAGGTCATAAAAGTTAATAACGCAGGAGTAATTTTTTAAATGAGCCCGTGAAAATAAAATGATGACTGTTGCTTTCCTGGTCAAATTGCCTTTGGCGAGTTATTCCATCCAGACAGCAAATCTTTCCTGACTCTGAGCTCAGACTGCAGACCAGCCTGCAGGTGGAACTCTGACCAGATCAAATGTCTGCAGTGGTGCACAGAGGAAGGCAAGGCTGCACCTGGACTGATCCAGCTTGCGAGGTTTTTGAAAATGTAGAGGCAGAGTAGAACTTCAGCGCTGATGTGGTGACCACATTGTAAAACTCTATTTGCATTTATGTACGCGTGTGTGCTGAGGGATGGGAGGATCGCAGCTATACAGTTGTTCATGTGTTTTCAAATGGCACAAACATTAATTTCACATTTTCAAGTCTTGATCTGAAGTGCATTATTACATCTTAATTTTACCAATATGCAAATTAGTGATTTGAAAATGTATCTAGTGACGGTTTTAGTAACTTCCTCTTGAAAACACTGGGCCACTCACAGGGTTGCAGTGAACTGCTGTAGGCGGCTGATAGTGCTGATAGCTTCTGCCACGTCAAAGTCTGTCACCTCCAGGTTGACGACTTGCAACTGACCAATACAAATTCACCACCACAAACTGATTTACAAAAGTGGCATGATGTGAAAACTGACCCTTAATGTCTGAAGGCTGGTCGGGCATACTCAGCTCAATCTCTGTGTCTTGCAGGCATGTCCATAGACGGGGCAGAGGTTCTCCGTCTCCCTGAAAACCCCCTGGAGCTTTGTCCCCCCTCCTGGCCTTTCTCCTGTCTGCTTCATACATCACCAGTGTTCCCTTTTGTCCCCCACATTATCTCCAGCTGCCTTTCTCCACTGGCCTGGCCTCCGTGTCCATCTGTGTCCTCACCTTATCTGCAGCTCAGAGTTGTCCTCGTCCTTCACGGCTGCTCTGCCCTATAAGCTCCATCCCCTGGTCAAAGCTCTGCTTCAGTCTCTCACCAATGCAAATGCTCTGCCATAATTCTGTCTCTCTCTCTATTTCTCTTTCTGTATTCTGCTCCCTGAGCCCCCGGCCTCTCAGGCCCCTTACTGGCCCCTATGGGCCCCCTCGTCCCTATCTCAGTATAGACTGCCTCTTCTGTGGTGACCACCACTCTCCAGCCAGAGGCCCTTCACACTGCTGGACTGAACTGAGCTGAGCTGAGCTGCGTGAAGCTGTACTGTGCCTCCCTGCCTGACGCCACGCGTTTGCGGCGTGGATGAACAGGGTGAGTACAGTACAGTGGGACATGCGGTGTGACAAGTCCTCTGCCCCAGCAATTATCATCCGGTAACTGCCATCTGCCCAGCACACGACGGCACACAGCGCTGCGTTGAGAGCACGGTAGCGCCCTGGCCGTGGCCAGTAGTCGTCTCCTCCTCTGAACTTGACTGGGCTGGGCCATCCTGGACTTACCCCCTGGGGTCCACCAGAAAGCCAGGAAAGCTGGACTGACTTAAAACTGTGCTTTTTTTTTGATGAATCCAAATTCCTATGTAAACCTTCTACAGCTGGTTAATATGTGTGTTTTAAACTTAAGTGAGGAAAACAGCAAAAAAAAGGACAAAAAAATCTTGTCTTGCCGTCTCAATTTCAGTTTTTGAATATTTGTGTGTGCTTTTGTCTTTTACTTTCGTGCATTGATTATTATCAATTGATTACTGTACAAAAAAAGATGTAGTGAGTGTTTCTCTTTTCACTCACCTTATTTCAAGGCAAAAAAAGTTACATTCTTTGAAGCAAAGAAAACGGTGGCTTAGATGTCTGTGGTTATGATGGCATTTCTGTACTTTTGAAAAGATTTACTTCGTTTACCTTTTTCCTTCATCAGATTCAGCAAAGAAGACGAGAATTAGTCACTGCGTTCTGTCGATCATCTAATTATGAAGTTTTTGTCCGCTAACCATTAACCAGACCGGGGTCAAACACGTGCACTGAAGCCTCACTGGTGGCGGATGTGGGATTTCTACTTGATCTTCTGCTTTTCACAAATGGCAGATACTGTACGAGCACCCTCAGTTTGAACGTTTGTCGTGCAAGGCGTCGGAGAAGAAGTGATTTCAGTTGTGGTTTGACTCGGGTCTGTTACAACTATGTGAACACACCAGTATTCTTAGAAAAAAAAACTGTTCTTTTACTTGAAAGATGTCTAATGTATTCTACTGTATAAGGAACTTTTGAATTTTGGTTATTTGGGTCTTGATGAAGAGAAATTACAATTTGATCACTGGACTACGGAGTAGTGCTGTTCACGAGGCTCGCCGGGCTCAGAAGAGCGATATGTAACGATTAAATGTATTACTGTACATAGAAGATGATTTAATGAAGAGATTTATGCAAGCAGTGTGTGTGGGTGGGGGGACTTTGCTTGACGTTGTTCTAATGCCATTTTTCTTTCTTTCAGTTTCACTGTGTTTATGATGGACTGTTTTTGCAACTCTTTGACTTAAAGGCTGAGGGATGCGCATATTTTAATATCACCTTGTTTCATAGTAGTACTAACACAGAACATTTTAGAGATCGCATATTACACACAAAACGGATGGAGAGTACAGAGTGAGATGCAGAAAGAACGTACTTGGCTATAATATCTAACCTTGCATTTACAGTATTTATGTTTGAACAAAGCTAATATAGCCATATTAGTCAAAAAAAATGCAATGTTTAGTACAAAGAATGTCATAGTGAAAATTATATTTACCCTCATTTTTTCTGAGGAGAACTGGAAATTTGTGCACACACTGTATGTTAGGCTCCTCATCATTTAGATGGTATTAAAGGAGATTATAGCCATATTAATTTCACCAAGTGGACATAAAACAGCTAAGATATACAGTGTTGTGTCAAAAGTGGCAAATGATACCAAATGAGAATATATATTACTGTAGATAGGAAACGGTGAGCAACAGAATAGAGGGATAGTATAGAAATGTAAAGATAGTAAATATAGTGTAATGTGACATGAGCACTTTTATATTCACAACCCAAACCACTGAAGGAGCGAGCAGGTTCAGTGCAATTCTTAACATTTCAAAATTCATTCATTGAAGCAAAAAAAAAATGTAATGCTTAATTAAAGTTGTTGCTTTTAAAGCTAAATTCTGAGACCTTTTTCTTATGGCAGTGGCTGTAGCTACAGTTAAAGACGCCAAACACATGTGCACAGTGTTCTTCAGAAGGATTGGAGGATTTTAATGATCTGGAGAAGGATGCGAATCATGTAACACGAAAATTAGAGTCAAACTTAAACTGTCATGAACTAAAATTAAGAACTTGACAAAACATTAACACAAATAATTTCAGAGAAAAATAATACAAGAATTTTGAAACAAATTGCAGCTGATCCAAAATGCCTCTGAGGGGACATTCTGGTCCTGATCTCACTAATAAACTCCTGCTTTTATGGCTTCAGATTTAAATTGCAATGACAATAGCATTTTTTTGTAACATACAAAAACGTGTCAAATGAAGAAACACAGATAATATGCTGTCTTCTTCTAGTTATTCTATGTAAGAGTACTATTTTTTCTTAAATGTACGCCTGCATAGGGCATATATTAATGTGGATATTTGGGGAAATGACAGCAAAGGTATGAGGCCGCAGACGTGGAGCAGCATGAGTGCACATGGTGCTATTGGTGTTCATTGTCATTACTGGAATTTGCAGCAACCATCATATTGTCGATCGCACTCTGTGGATGAACCCATACACGGTTAAATAGAGGAACCACTCTTTTTCATAATTTTTTTTAAACTCCATGTTATGAAGAGATGGGTTTGTTTTTAGGTGGGAAACAGAAGGAGACTTGATTCTCTGCTGTAAGACGATGTGCAATGTTTGTGCTATATGCGGGTAGCGGCGAGACGCTTTTATTGACGATGGATTCAGAGATGAACTGACTGTCAGTGGGTTTTTAGGAGCCACGTCATGATGCTGTGACGTCATGGTGGCGCTGATGATGTCATACTATCCGGTGTCGATGAGGTCACAGTGACTAAAACTATGAATGCTGTTGGATGTAGTTATGCAGAACAACTTTTGGTGAATTTAAACAATAAAGACAAATTACAATTCTAGGTGCTTGTGTCTTTTTATTGTAACACTTAATAATGATTAATAATGACACGTAATGATTTTGATCACTATTATTAGTAAGTAAGTAAGTAAGCTTTATTTAAATAACCCTTTTCACAGATAAAATTATAAAGTGCTAAACAAGGTGCAATGACATAAGATGCAATAATAACACAGAAACAAAAGTAAAAATTGTAAAAAATAATTAAAACCTTACCGAATAAAAAACACACAGATCCACTAGAGGGAGGCAGACACATACTGTAAAGGCGTCTGTCATGCAGGAAATTCTCAAAGCAAAGGGAAAAAGGACCCGTCTCTCTTTATTTAAATGTGTCATATATTGAAAACATATCCTTGATTTGGTTTTAGGGTGAGGTGGTTATGAATAAAACATGCCTGGAGAGTCGTCCCCGTGCCTGGTCTGTGACCTTCACTCAGCTAACGCAGGAAAGCTGTTAGTCAACAGGATGATGAAGACGGATTCCTGTAAAGTGTCACAGACGCAGCCATGACTCACAGGGTAAATACCCCAGACGCCACTCGACTGTAAACAGAAAGAATAAGTCACCGGAACAACACATGACATTTTTGCCCAAGTTTTGGAATTAAACGAATGAAATAACTCATAAGACAAAACTCTGGCTTCACTTGTAAACATTTAAAAGGACAATAAACAAATGCTTGTCCAATCAAAAGCAATTAGCAATGGTGGAGAATGATGGAAAGTACGTGCAACTTTTGATTAAAAAATCTTTTCAGAAGGGAACGTCTCTCTGTTCTCTCTCATTTCAACTCACGCATACAGTCTATGAGCACAGTCGACTTTCTAGGTTTGCAAACAAATTGTGCAGAAAATACAAGTGTGGGAGGCAACTGCAGTAGGAGAAACATTGTGTCCACCAGTTGAACCTCCAAAGGGCAGGTAGGCAGTGGTTTGACCCCTAGTCCCTCGTGGCTACGTGTCCTTCGGCAAGCCACTGAAGCCCAAGTTACTCCTGGCGGCTCAGGTGAGCACCTTGAATAGCAGCCCCCACCATCAGTGAGTCAGTGTGTGCGTGTGTGTGAATGAGAAGTGACACTGTGAAGCACTTTGGATCAAAGAGCTCAGCGAGCAGAACATGCACCATTTGCAATTTACCCGATTACAATGTGATGCAGATGGATATTCAGACAGTCTGTAACTAAATGATCTACTCACAGATTCACCAGCTACTACAGGTTGGATACATGTATAGAGAGGCAGCTGTAAATAAGTTCAATGGGTTTCTGAGTTTCATTGAAAATCAAAACAATGAGCTGAAAGACCCTAAACAGTCTGTAGAGCTCAGGGGAACCCACACTGTAGCCATCAACTTCAACATTAACTGAAAAATAATAATAATAGTACTGCAGTTTGTCTCAGCGAACATGCTGGAGTTTTTTACACTGCAGTGTATTATCTGAGGGTCGGGGGGGTGGGGTGGGGGGGCTCATTTGGACGGTGGTAAATGAAGCTCGACGTGATGTTAAGGGCTTCACAAAGCTTCGGTGTGTCTGTGCTTGCTCAGGTGCATCGTGTTTGTGATATTGTTCATCCTGTCCTGACTTTGGTCAGCTCGTCTCCACTTTTAATCCCTTGTGCTCTCATGCGTCAAGTCGATGTTACTCAGCTAAAACCTTCTGGATTTCGCCCAATACAGCAGCTTTTGCCCAGCAGTTCCTCCAGCCGCTGTGTGTGTGTCTGTGTGTGTGTGTGTGTGTGTGTGTGTGTGTGTGTGTGTGTGTGTGTGTGTGTGTGTGTGCGCACATGCATGTGAGACCTGTTAAATGATGCTGCGTCAGCTTTCTGTACTTTTGGCCCTTTGGCCTGTGCGGTAGGGCTGTGTAATGAGCCCTATTTAACGGCTCTGCACCGCATGCAGTGTGTAGATCTGTGTGTGTGTGTGTGTGTGTGTGTGTGTGTGTGTGTGTGTAATTTCTCTAGCCAGTAATTAATGGCTAATCTCTCTAAGTCAAACAAATGGGAGTTAAAAAGAGCTGGAGATCAGAGGATGATTTCAGGGCTTACACCACTCAGAGGAATCGAATTTACACACACACACACACGATTCATGGAGTAAATTAGCACATGCAACAGCAGCAACCCCACAATGGTTGTTCAGTGTTGTCTGAGTCGGCCTGTGTCAGGTCCAGCCTTCGTTTTCTGGTACTTATTACGGATGGACGGGCTCCTTCTCTCCACTGCTGCTGCCAGTGTCTAATAAGAGGGAGGGAGACAAACAAAGAAAACGAGAAGAGTGAGGAGGAGGACGAGGAGGACGAGAGCGAGCGAGTGATAGCGAAACAGAGGGCAAGAGAAAGAGACAGAAACAGAAAGACAGAGACAGAGAGAGAGAGAGAGAGAGAGAGGACGGTTTAGCCAGAGCTAATTAAGTTTGGACAGGCTCTCCGGGGAACCATTGCGAAAGTCTTATCTGCTAATAAGAAAAAGAAGACGCTGTAATTACAGTTCTATATACAGTACGGAGGGGGGGACAATGCAGACAGGAGAAAGACATCATTTACACTATGTACCTTTGTTTCCTGCAGCAGGCAGAAAAAAACGGGCCGAGGTTTCGCAGCAACACATCATGTTTTCATGAGATATTCTGTGAATCATTAAAATACCCGCAGAATTTCTTTCTTTTGTCTTTTCAAAGTTCACTTTTCTTTCGGCGTTAAAGGCTTTGGTCTCCCGCTAACCTCAGGATGATGATGGCTCCTCTTGTTTAACAGATAATTAGAACCATAACACATTAATATCAGGATAGTTACAGGAAAAAAAATAATTTAAGTAAATATTCAGTTAAATCTGAATTCAAGTTTTTGTTCCCTCCGTTTCTGTTCTCTGTGCAAATTTTACAGACGTAGTTTTGTGTAGTTTCATATCTCTCACTTTCAAGTGTTTAGACATTACAACACCTGGTGGCCCGGTGATAATCAGTGAATTCCTATTAATATGTGAATCTCAGTAGTAGTCATTCTGTAAACACTGAGGCCGAATGTTTTTGTGGACAGATCCAGCTGTTTCCCGCTGCTTTCACCAAACAGCAGTACGTTTTCTTATCGCACTACTGCATCAGCACAGCTCTGACATATTTGTCAAACTGCCACAGAGAAACTTTCATCTTTCTAATTTAATATATTTGTTATTCTACTACTTATGTTTTGCTGCATATGCCCCTGGGTCCATTCCAGCCTGTAAACTGCATCGTGCTTTACTCTCTTTGAATCAACTGTCGTTATCCAATAAAGTCCAAATACCAAAAGTTAATCTGTAAGACGTGTGTAGCGCCCAACATAATGTACAGGCAACGTAACTGAAGAGGAAACTTAATGCAGCAGCTACAAATTAGAACTGAGGAGCAGGACGCACAGACACTCCCCAGATTTATCTGTCGAAATAACACGGACACCGTGCTGCCACTGCAGATTCTCACTCAATAATCCTCCACGTCTGGGCAGTTCTGGAAACAGTCTGATGGTCAGAGAGTTTCCCAGCAGCCCTCTGCTCCTCTGGCGGCCCGAGGGAAACACAGTTCATCCACTCAGTCCAAACCTTTTACTCCAGGTAAACACTCCACCGCTGCTTTGTTGTGCAGGAACCGGCCATGAGGTTCAGGAGTGTGTGTGCCAAGATGATCTGCCTTCATTGGTGTCACGTCTTCCTCCCAACCTGCTCCCCGTGTTTCCAACAGTACTACTGTCTTCCTCAGGTGCAGGTTTCAGCCTGGGGCGTGTGTAACACGTCCTGGTGACTGCATGGCCACCGCTGGGGTCACGGGGGTCCCTCTGTTGGACAGAATAAACAACTGAAGCTTTTCTGGTGGGACGCAGCATCTGACATTTTCCACCATGTCGTTTTTTCCTCGAACACATCACCTGTCTGTCAGTTAGTGGCCACTGGTGTAATGAGAGACACTCGCACATAATAACTATTGTAGAAGTTGCCAACAGAAATGATAAAAACTAAGAACTCCCAGTAAATTGGTGGTAACATATAATAGCAGTGATCAGGCAAAGTTAATATACTTTGGATTCGCTTCGACTGTATTTTAGTTAAATGCGTTAAAATATGTCCCCTCCAAAATTCAGTCTGTTTTAAACATTTAAAATTATTATCATTAGTATGATAAAACTGGTAAATACTATAAACTTTGTGGTAAACTGTGTAGGGCAAAGGCATGTACAAACTTGAGGATGTCATGTTTGTACAACTCGCCACATGCTGCTGCATCAAACGAGCATCAAGTGCAAAAAAAAACCTTTGTTGAGTCTAGTGTGTAAAATGTAGAAATAAGTGTTTGTGGAGCTTTTAAAACCTTTTAAAAATGCTCTTAATTGAAACCTGAAGCGGGCAGCACAGGGGTTGTGGGTCCACATCCCTGACTGACCACGGCCTGTCTGTGTGGAGTTTGCACATTCTCCCTGTGCTGGTGTGACTTTCCTCCAAAGACATTTATTTTAGCTTCACTGGTGACTCTAAAGTGTCCGTAGGTGAAAATGTGAGTTGTCTTTGTCGACCCTGAGTCCTGCACAGTCTCCGTCTCTCGCCCTGCCCCTTAAAAGTTAAGCGCTTAGAGAAAATGGATGAAACCTGAAGGCCTCGACTTGCCCTGTCAAAAATAGCCCGAAGGCAACAAGAGGAGCCGTAATCCAAGTACAGTTAATAATTCACAAAGGCACAACGAGCACTTACTGACCTCGCTCTGTTCTTTACATACTGTATAGATATAATTATTCATGCTACATCGGCTAATGCAACAGGGATCATGTTAGTGGAACCGCTCCCCTGGTTGATCCGGGCCCTGAGGTCTTTTGTCATTGTGACTGCTCATTTTTGATTATAATTAGAGCTGCATACAAGCCGTGACTTCCACATTCCTCTGGGCACCTGCTTCATTAACCCTGTGAGGAACTGCTCCTTGAACCTTCCAACTCGTCTTTGGAGTAATAGGCTGTGGAGCAGTGAAGGAAGCGCAGTGACAGGACACGGCCAGTAGGTGGCACTGTGAGATGCACTTGGAGAACGAAGGCACCTCCTGCACCACCACCTCTGAGTGAAGGCCTCCGAAAGCCCCGGACCACACGTGCGGTGGTTTACAGTGGACTTTATTCGAAATCATGGCAAAAACATGTTTCACAACACCAGCGACATGCAGCCACAAAAGGTCCACGTCCTGTGACAACAGTGAGAGTCACCGACAGCCTACATCAAACTCAAAAATAGCCCAATTCCAGACCCTAATGTGAGGGGGCGGTTTTAAAGACTTGTCACCTGTTAGAAATCCGACATTTGTGGACATTGTGAGGGACGTCATTTACGTCCTTGCCATCAACCGCCGCCCCCTGACTGACAACGCTCCTGTGACAGCACCATACAGACCTGCTCTATTTTCCCCAAGATCTCCCTGAGGGGCTCCCATCCCCTCCACTCCACCGCCTCTCTGCTCCAAACCACACACGCTCACACATTATCTTTTCATTTATCACTCCTCGCCTCCTCTGCCTCTCTCCATCTATCAATCTATCCATGTAACACTTCGTTTACTCCTCCTCTATTTTTGTATCCGCTCAGCTGGAGGCCGACTGATGCTCTGACAGCAAGGTGGAGTGTGATGCTGTTAACTAGTGGCAAATCATTACCTTTCAGTTTTTGCTGTTCTTGCACGTCTTCACACACACACACACACACACACACACACACACACACACACACACACACACACACACACACACACACACACACACACACACACACACACACACACACACACACACTCATGTGTTACCAGGGTCCAAAGTTGTATTTTCAACAGATCAGTGGCTGTAACCTTGTAGTTCATATAGTGTAGAAAAATTTGCCTAAATATTCATTTCCACTGCACACATAATCATTTTCAGGGTCATGAAGTATCTGCAGCAGGCATCATGTAGAGAGAGAGAGGTCATCACAGTGTTAACACACACGCACACACATACACACACACACTCACAGCTGATTTGTGTATGTTTGGATTGTTGGAGGAAAAGACTTTGGCAGCTGGAAACTCAAGTCTTATCTTATCACAATGGATCGTTCCCAAGAAATTAGAAACAGTGGAACATAAATATTTCTGTATTTTTTTATTGAAATCCAATGCTTCTCATCAAGCCTCTTTATCCTAAAACAGAGGTGATTGGTTCAGCCACCTTACAGCTGAGAGAATAGGTGCGGGCGTGTGACCCATGGGAGTCATTTATTCCACGTGTCGTGTCACAACAACAGCACTTTGCCTGGAGTGAGGAAAAAAACGGGTAATTTGCATGAGCAGTGACGGATAGTGCAGCTATTTATCACTGCTGAACCTAAAAAAGAAATGGCACAACGACTCACCTACACTGTGTAAGTGACTGGAAAACGCACAGAGATGGGAACTAAACACAAAGTCACACAAGAGAAATGCTCAGATCTTTTACTTTGAGGCACAGTATCGGAGAGTTTTGGATTTTTAAATTACAATGTAGTTGTAGAATCCATCATAACGGGATGTTTGTGAATGTTTGCACTGCGTCCGACACAAGTCTACAGAAGCTTTTCGTTCACATTGTTACATGAAGGTCATTTAAGTCGCTTCTTTTGTAAGCAGGCGTTTCTGTTAGCTGGTAGTTCACGTTCACAACTCGCAGTACATTGTTCTGTTGGATTACCGTAAATTCTGGACTATTCAAATTTAAGTCCCGCTAAAATTTTGAAATATATATTTTGTCACATTTCATCGGACTATAAGCTGGTAATTCCAGGCTGAGTAATAATATCAATGCGCTCCTACTCATTGTTCACAGTAGGCATTGTTCTGCTGGATTACGGTAAAGAGTTTTTGTGTGGCTGAATGTCTACAAGCTAAAAAACGTCCTTGTTATGGTTAAACGGCTTGTTCCATAGCCAAAGGATCACCCTCTTATTCAACCCTCAACAAAAGATTTTGTACTGATTGGCTTCAGAATGGACAAAAAGATGGTGATGTTTGCTGTTGTGCGTCTTGGGTTGCATGCGCTAAGAATAAAAACTGGCGCTTTTTGTTTCAGACTTCCATCTGCAGAAAAATTCATAGGATCTCTGAAAAGTGGTTCAAAACGCAAAAAAGTTGGATGGTCCGAAAAATTATTTTTCCTGTCATTGTGATTGGCTAAACAAGATGGTACAGTAGGTACCTGCTGATTATAGAGAAGTGAGCAAATTGGATGTGAATTATTGTCATTGTAAATAGATTATAGACACATTTTGTCACAAGGTTGATTTATGTATTTTATCTCGATGGAGATTTTTTGCAGTTGCAGTCAGGCAGATTATCCGTGCATAGAATGGATTTTGACCTCTCCCCACCTGTTTATTATTTGTTAAAATTATTACTTTATAAATTTCAGTTTAAAACATTTCAATCAAGTTTCAGTGAATCTTCCTGGATACAAGTGATATCAAAGTGATATCAAATGTCCATTATTCAAGTAAATATTACTAATGAGAATAGAGAAGCCAACAGCACATCAAATACATGAACCTGAACCACACTGTGTTTTCAGCACAGTTTTCCCAAGTTAGATATGCTGGTTCTTACTTATGTCATATTATCAGCCAAGAACTCAGGGAGGTCAAATATCCTCCCTGATAATTCCCATGAAGTTCATGCAAAGTTTATGTTGACACACTGTCATGTTCACTGTCAGCGGAGCAGCTGGCATGTCAGAGAGGAATTTAGGTTCCCAACGACTGAAATACAAAGCCCGAGGGTTTTGTCATTTCCAATGTAATATGTTTTTAATAAAAAAGTCTTTAAACCTTTTCACTCTAAAAGTAACATTTAGAGTGTCAAAATAAATTTAACTTTACGATCACAGACCGAAAATTAATAATATTTTTCCGTTCACCTTCACACTCATGCACCAAAAACATGTTTTACATTTATTTGATTCCTGATATGTTGGTGTTTGCTCATGAACATTTAGAATTCTGCATCAGCCACAACATTAAATCCACCAGGTGCTTTTAATTCCGGTATAATTTATTTTATGTTCCCAGGTCCTAAAACATCCACAACGAGCAAGTGCTGGATCACTGGATTTAATGAAAGGTGGACCATCTGGTCTGCTGCAGACCCTAAGACTCCCACAATGACCATGACTTGTAAAATAAAGTCACTCGCAATCTGGTCTGACAAGAAAAATCTCAACAAAGTACAAGTTGTTGTGATTATTATATCAGAAATATTCCTAGCGGGCAATAGTAGCATTGTACTGCTACTGTAATTGGAGTCTGCAAGCCGCCCCCCCCTCGTCATCGCCCCAGTCTTGTGGGGTGAAGGAGGCTCCGTGTTGTGTTGCTACAACACAAAGCTAATAATGCAGAGCGAGTGAAACAGCTCCAACTGCCAGAGACGAAAAAGAAAAACAACTAGTGCCATTAATGAGGGATTTATTACAGAGGAGAATGGCTTTGTGCTGAGCGAGTGTGTGTGTGTGTGTGTGTGTGTGTGTGTGTGTGTGTGTGCTCCAATAGTCACCAGAAACAAACACAAACAAACATTCATGGATGGATTAAGAGAGGAAACAAGGCCCCATAATTGCAGGAAAGGGGTAAATGGATTCCTCTGGAGAGACTAAAGTGAATTACATCCAAGTGCTGCAGCTTCTCTCTGAACCACATGAACTCTGTCCCTGCATTTCTCTCCATGTCGCCTCTGTTTGTTCCTGCTCTTTTCTCTTTCTCTCGGCTTCTCAGTCTGGGCGGCTACTGGTAATTCACTTTCTGCTTCTATCTGCAGCTCTTTTTCTGACTTTTCTCTTTCCTCTCTGTCTATCTAATCTCACAGCTTTCCTGGTGAGAGCACATCAATATCAGTGACATTATCGCATTGGTTCAGGGCCCTTTCAGGAGGCAGAAAAAAAACTGGGGGTGGCAGTGCACACAGAGAGAGCGAGGCAGCGAATGAGAGATGTTGTATCAATTGTAATTAGAGCTGGTAATACAGTAAACAAAGAAAACATGAAGAAAACAACCAGGCACTGCATCAAGGGATGACACTAATTATAATAAATTGGAACAGTTTTTTGTACAGCAGCATTATAAATGCAAAACAAGGCGCCCGCAGCTGTCCATCAAAAGTTTTTAATAAGGCATTCTCATGCAGATTAGATGCAAGTCCTCAAACTTTGTCTTGTGTCTGTCAACTCATTAGTAAAGGTTTGTTTAGGTATCAGGACTGTATAGGAAAAGTTGTGGTGCTGCGAGAAGAGCTATGTAAAGTACTAAACCAATTTAGTGTAGGATAGTTAGAACAATAATTTGATCATAATGTATCTGTTATCTAGTGTGTATAGGTTTTTTTTTATCTTAAAGGGCGACTTCCCTAATTTAAACTATTTCTCTGCTTCTATCTGAAAAAAACTCCTTGTGTTCATATTACTTCGAGGAGTTTCTTATCATAAGGAATTCACATGATGCCGGATAAATAGAGAGGGTTGCATCAGGAAGGCCATCCGGTGTAAAACTTGCCAAGTACAACCATGAGAGTCATCCATAGCACTTTCATAACGGATCAGTCGAGGCCAGGGTTAAAAACGACCGCCACCGGTGCAGTTAACCTACAGGGTGCAGATGGAAATTGGACTACTGTTGGTCGAAGAAGGAGAGGAGGCAGAAGGGTTCGTGGACAGAGAGAGAAGAGGAAAGGCAGGAGCTCAGATCTGAGAGTAGGGACTCTTAACGTTGACACAATGGCAGGGAAAGGTAGAGAGCTGGGAGACATGATGGAGAGAAGGAAGGTAGATGTACTGTGTGTGCAGGAGACGAGATGGAAGGGCAGCAAAGCACGTAGTATTGGAGGAGGATACAAACTGTTCTACCATTGTGTGGATAGGAAGAGAAACGGAGTAGGAGTGATTCTGAAGGGGTTTGTGAACAATGTTCTAGAGGTGAAAAGAGTCTCAGACAGGGTGATGAGACCTAAAGCTAGAAATAGAAGGTGTGATGGTGAACGTAGTCAGTGGGTATGCTCCAGAAGTTGGCTGTGAGTTAGAAGAGAAGGAGAGATTCTGGAGTGAGTTTGATGAGGTTGTAGAGAGTATCCCCAGAGGAGAGAGACTAGTTGTTGGAGCAGACTTCAATGGGCATGTTGGTGAAGAGAACAGAGGTGATGAGGAAGTGATGGGCATGTTTTGGTGTAAAGGACAGGAATCCAGAAGGACAGATGGTGTGGACTTTGCTAAGAGGATGCAAATGGTTGTAGTCAACAGAAAAAAGAAACTTACGAGGAATTTAGGCAGAAGTTGAGACAGGCTTTGTGTGGTCAGGAAGAGCTTCCAGATGACTGGGAAACTACAGCAGAGGTAATCAGTGAAACAGGTAGGAAGGTGCTTGGTGTGTCATCTGAGAGGAGGAAAGAAGATAAAGACACTTGGTGGTCGAATGAGGAAGTAAAGGAATGCAGCCAGAGGAAGAGGTTGGCTAAAAGGAAGTGGGATGTAGAAAGGACTGAGGTAAGTAGACAGGAGAAGGAGAAGCGTTCTGGTGCCGATCTTTAAGAACAAGGGTGACACGAAGAACTGTAGCAACTACAGAGGGATAAAGCTGATGAGCCACACAATGAAGCTGTGGGAAAGAGTAGTGGAAGCCAGGCTTAGGAAGGAGGTGGAGATTTGTGAGCAGCAGTATGGTTTCATGCCCCGTAAGAGCACCACTGATGCCACTTTTGCTTTGCGATTGTTGATGGAAAAGTACAGAGATGGTCAGAAGGAGCTGCATAGTGTCTTTGTGGATTTAGAGAAGGTGTATGACAGGGTGCCGAGGGAGGAGCTGTGGTACTGTATGAGGATGTCGGGAGTGGCAGAGAAGTATGTCAGATTAGTCCAGGACATGTATGAGAGGAGCATGACGGTGGTGAGATGTGCCTTAGTTCAGTCAGAGGAGTTCAAGGTGGAGGTGGGACTACACCAAGGATCGGCTTTGAGTCCCTTCTTGTTTGCTATGCTGATGGACAGGTTGACAGATGAGGTCAGAAAGAAATCTCCCTGGACAATGATGTTTGCAGATGACATTGTGATTTGCAGTGAGAGTAGAGAGCAGGTGGAGGAACAGCTGGAGAGGTGGAGGTTTGCTCTGGAAAGAAGAGGCATGAAAGTCAGTCGTGGCAAGACGGAATACATGAGTCTAAACGAGAGGGAGCCAGGTAGAAGTATGAGGTTACAGGGGGCTGAGGTGAAGAAGGTGCAGGAGTTTAAGTACTTGGGGTCAACAGTTCAGTGTGATGGGGAGTGTGGAAAAGAGGTGAAGAGGCGAGTGCAGGCGGGTTGGAATTGGTGGAGGAAAGTGTCAGGAGTGTTGTGTGACAGAAGAGTGTCAGCAAGACTCAAAGGAAAGTTGTACAGGACAGTGGTGAGACCAGCTCTGCTCTATGGATTAGAGACAGTAGCAGTGAGAAAGAGACAAGAGGCAGAGATGGAAGCAGCAGAGATGAAGATGTTGAGGTTCTCCTTAGGAGTCACAAGGTTGGACAGAATTAGGAATGAGCACATCAGAGGGACAGCACACGTTGCCTGTGTTACCAACAAAGTCAGAGAGGCCAGATTGAGATGGTTTGGACATGTGCAGAGGAGGGATAGTGAATATATTGGTAGAAGGATGTTGGAGATGGAGCTGCCAGGCAAGAGGGCGAGAGGACGACCAAGGAGGAGATATATGGACGTTCTAACAGAGGACAGGAGGTTAGCTGGTGTCAGAGAGGAAGATGCCCAGGATAGAGTGAGGTGGAAACGGATGATTCGCTGTGGCGACCCCTGATGGGAAAAGCCCAAAGGAGAAGTAGTAGTAGTTGGATGGTACAATGCGCATGACTGTTTTCATGTGACATAAGTCCTGAAAGTATCATTCATTTTACTACAGCTTTAATAAAGATCTAGTCCAGGATGTTGGACTCCAACTTTCCATAACTTGAAGTCATTTCTAGGACTTTTTGCAAATCTTTTAGAAAAACTTTTAAAACTACAACTTTTTTTATTTGGCATAACTTTTAGACCTTGGACACTAAAATTATCAGCAGCGTGTAAAAACTAGATTTGAGCCAACAAATAAAGCCTGAATCTTACTTCAAATAAATGTGTGAGTGATGATAAACTATAATTCTAAAATTCTAAAATTCTAAAATCTACAATTCAGTATAAACTGAGGCAGTTCGTCTTTTTTAGTTGGGGAACACAGAAAAGCAAACTTCACAGTGTTAAATTTACCCTGTCATAGGGGGTTATATTCAATAAACTCATTATAAACTCAGTGTAATTAGGTTTTGTTTAATCATTGCTTTTATGAGTTTGGTTGGATTGTTTAGATACCTCATCAAAATAAGTTATTTAGAAACATTACACAAATAAATATCACAAGCTCATTTCCATACTGTATATTTGCCAGCATGCCTTTCGTCCAGGGAAAAACTCTCCAGGTGTATTTCTTTACGAAAAATCTGATACGACGGAAGCTGTCCAGTTTTAAAATGATTACAGTCTGATTGAGTCTAATTGGTGTTTTATTAAGAAAGGAATGTGAACCCGTCCTTTAAAATGCCCCATGCCGACCCTTGTCCACCTGATCGCTGTATTCATCATTTCCAGATTTGGTTTCTGACTTATTTCCTGACTTTCAAAATCCACGAAATAAGGAGGAGCCCATTGTCTAAACATGCTTCATCTCCCTCCATGAAATATGACACATCGCTTGTAATTAGTCTATGTCATACATTCAAACACACAAAGGTTTGTGCTGGCGGTTCACGTCATCTCTCTTTACATTTCCACGACGGAGGTTGGCTGGAGGTGGGGCAAAGAAACATGCAGAAGCGAGGCAACAGGATGACTGCGTTCAACAGCTGTGAGGCGGTAATTATTTCTAAGAAAACGATGACAATATTAACGAGATTACAGAACCTCAATGCTCTAATAGACAAAGAGAAAAATGAAAGCACTCGTCTAATTAACTTCTACTGTGGCTCCATTTCCATCACAACACAGTGGGATGACAGAAAGCTGCAGAGGACAGTCTGATGAGAAAGGAAGACAGAAATCTGGCTCATTCAGTTTTAAGACTTGAATGTCTTCATTTCTCATTCATTTTCCTCTTTGCCTTTTCAAAAGCTTGTTAGCACGGCCATTTTTGCATCTGTTAACAAAGAAAGAAAGAAAAGAGAGTTGCTCTGCCAGGGACATGAACCTTAATAATCCAATAAACTAGTTAAAATGATACTTGCATCCACAAAAAGAATAACTGAGTTTGGATATATGGATGGAGTTGGTTAGACTGTCAGCTTGTTTTTTGTTCTGCAAGTGAGCAACTGGTTGTACTAATCGCAATAAATAACAAAAGTGCCACTGATATAATAATAATGCAGTAAATTAAAGTATTTGGCACTTCATTAATAGATTCTGCGTAACAGCACTGAAAAAACATCCCTGAACTAAATTTGCTGCAGTGAAGTCATTAGCAAATAGATTTTTACACTGAGCAAACAGACAGGAAGTTGTATTTGGAATCTTGTTTTTTTTACCACATGACGAACATTTTAGTTTTCTATTTATTTATCTTGTTTAACCACATCCACCTCACATCCACCTCACATCAAAATATCTGAATTGTACAGTCACAAGAACAAGTTCTAAGCTTGTCTGCAATTTCTTGTTTTTTCTGCATTAATTGGTCATGAAATGTGATTGGATCTTTGCCAAAGTCAGGGATATAAACGAACACAATGTTTAAGCTTGAACAACCCAGTCGTGATCTTTCGGACTTTACTGAACACGTCCATTAAACATAGGAATTGGCCGCAGTTTTTAATAACTGGTTACACCACCAGTGGTAGCAAACATCACGTAAACACTTCCTGGATTCCTGGATCCACCTTTCTGACGGTGGACTTTGTGTCTCTGAAGTCCTTCTGTTGTAGAGTTACTTCAGTGTCTGTCAGTGTCCTTCCGTTCTGAGCTTTAGCTCGCAGACAGCCACACTGACATCGTCCTGTAGGAGAGAGACCCTGACAGACTGGAGAATTCATTCAGTTTTCACATTGGCAAGTGGTCCAAGGTCCGGAGGCAGGAAAGCGGCCCTGAATCCTGACGCTCCCGCCAACACATTTCACTGTTGGGATCTCTTTTGAGTGCTGTGTGTTATTCCCAGATTATTTCTACTTTTGTCTCATTTGTCTATAAGACTTTTTCCCATTAATGTTGTGGAGTTTTAAGCTGGACTTTGACGATTTGTCGTTTTTGCTTCCTCCATGGCGTCCTGCCGTGGATGCTTTGCCTGTTCGATGTTAACTCAGTAGCAGAGATGTTAACCGACTCCAGTGAGCCTTTTATCTCTTCAGCTGTTACTCTGGGGTCTTTTTACATTTTTGAAACATTCCACCTTGTGCCTTTAGAGTTCTCTTGTCCGTGTGCTTCGAGATCCTCCTGTAACCGTTTTCAACCACACACAGCAACTCCTCTCTTCTTATGAGACACACGAGCTGATGCTGCTTGTGACAAGGTGTGAGTGTCTTTACGAGTCAAGTCAGTTCTGAAGCACACATACCTGATCACAACTTTGCCTGAGCTTTGAAATTTCCTCCTTCGTCACCATCTCATTAATGATTTCGAACTATGAATTTTAGAGGCAAGGACTTTTTTCCACCGATGGGTCAAGATAAAATCAGGTTTACACACAGTGCACACAAGTACAGTTTGAACACCCCCCCCACACACACACACATTTATTTCCTTCCGCTGCCAGTCGTATGACCTGCCGACCTCAGACACTCATCTATTTCACAGGCACATTTAAGTCAGCAGCAGGTATTCATGGGGCTGCTTCTGGGCAAGAATAAAAAAAAGAGAGACGCATTTTCCTCTGATACATGCGAGTAAAAGAGGTAAAGAAGATACATCAAACATAAAGCTAGAGGAGAGTGGGGGGAAGAAAAAATGAATAAAAGAGAAAGGAAGGATCAAAATTGAATATGGAAACGTGACATGTATTCAGCTACATCTCACTCAGCAGTTTTCATGAAACCATTCCGCTGCCTCATTTCCATAACGCTGTGCATTTTCTCATCTGGCATGATCCGCAAATTCTGCCACCAGGCAATCGTTGTCATCAGCTGGTCAGGCTCAATAATAGACTTTCCTTTTTTCCTACAATCACTATTTCTTATTTATAACAGTTTTAACATTTTTCCTCTTAGGTCTAATTCTGCCAAAAGGAAAAATGTTTGTCCTGTTGGTTATTGAATGAATAAATCACCGCGTAGCCTTGGGTTTTTAAATTGGATCTTTTCTTATGTGTGTGCGTGTGTGTGTGTGTGTATATATAGTCAAATAATGACAACAAACAACTTCACAGTAAAGACTTTGTTTGATTTCCCATGCGAAAAGATGAAAAAAGGCTTCTTCTGTGTGGATATATATTATCTTGCTCAGGGCTTAAGGGATGCTGTTGATAATTCTTAAAGGAAAAATCGACTGAAATGCTTAGAAAACTTTAATCATGATAAAACTGCTACAGGCAGTAAAAAAAGTAAAAATCACACGCTGATGTAAATGTCAGGTTTTGGTGTGAGTCCCTCTAAATCAAAGAGTTACAGCTTGTTTATAATGGCGGCAGGAAAAAATCCATCACAGGAAGGAGAAAGTGGTTATTTTCTGCCAGAAGACCTGCCACCTGTGATGCACTGCTGCCTGAAACCATATTGTGGCTTTTAGCAGGACACTCGTTGTGTTTGCAGTCAAACAGTCGTGCGTATTTGTAGGGCACAGCGCCCAACGTTGAATGAAATGAGGCAAATTTAAGGTTGTAGGGAAAAATGAACAAAACCCAAAAACACATTTACATTACAAGTCCATGTCCGACCTGTACAATTTTTAATAGAATGCAGGAGCGTAGTTAGGTTTTCTCTTCACACTAATGTCATCTTGTTAATGAACTGATGATAATTAAAGAAATCAGTATTTGCCATGAGCATCAACACCATCAGACCCGGCTGATCTCTACTGACTTCATTTACATGGACCTAAGGAAACTTTTTCTCCGAGTTTCTTTTCAATAGAAAAGTGACAATTACGTCGCCTTTCTGGTGGAAACATCAAGTGTTAAAGCTCAAAATGCTCTCACGGGGAAAACTGCTTGGGGTTGAGTTTGTCAGTCGTCACAAACGCAGAAGCATCTTTGTGCGTCTTTAGTTTCTGTTGCTGCTGATTGTAATACTGGACAGATTGTTGTGTACCATTCCCTTTTCTCTCGAGTGTCTTGCACGCAGGCCTTCATCGAGCTCTCTGCCGCCTCCCACTCCCCTTCCTTCGCTCTCAGCGTTCATCAGCTCCTCTGTGGTCGTAAAGAGAGATGTCTTTACCTCCCGACGTGCAGCGCAGCGCTTCGCCAACTGCTGCTTGGCTTTCTTAAGAGCAGCCGTGAGGTGGATGTCGGCAGGTTTTTGCTCGTCAGTTTGAGCCGTGAGAGGCACTCCAGACTTTTTAGTCTCCTTAAGGAGAGATGTTTCCCCCGGCTGCAACTGGAGACAGCTCTTCTTTTTTAGTGTGACTTCCCACCCAGGGGACTGATGTGGAATGTGGAGCCATCAGACACTTTTGCTAAGAGGGCAGCCACAGGCTCTGGGAGATTCTGAGCAGATCGGAGGTTGTTGCCTGAACAAGATGTGGATGAGCTGATCCCGGGGTGGAAGACAACTGAGAAACAACTGAACCAACAAAAAAACCGAGCCCAACATGACAAATATCTTTCAACACTCCCAAAATTTTTTCCCATATTTTATATACTGTTAAAAGGTATTCTGAATTATTGTCTGGTGCCAAAAACAGGAAGTACAATAGGTAGTGGTAATCACACAGAGCTGACCAAGTTCACTCTGCAGTGTCTGTGCGTATGTGAGGAAAATATAAGTATTGCTTGTGGTTATTATCTGTAACCACAGCTAACTGTTTTAGGGCTGTGGGGGTTGGAGCTTACCCCAGCTGGAGAGAAGTGTCCAACCTGCACAGGTCCCCAGTCTATCTCAGGGCCAACACAGAGAGACAGACACAGACAGACAACATGTCCCAGTCACATTCACACCTGCAGGTGATTTAGAGGCACCAGTTAACGTGACATGCATGTGTTTGGACTGTGGGAGGAAACGGGAGTAACTGGAGGAAACCCACAAGGACATGCAAACTTCCCACGGAAAAGGGGATTCGACCCACGTTCTTGGCTAAAATCGTGGACCTTCTAGCAGCACCCCCCAACCACTCCACCTCATATTGGAAAATAAACTATATATGATTAAAATGATCTTTAAATTTTTAACCTTTTTTCCTTCAGTGTAAAAAGCAGAAACAATCTCTGAAAATTCATTTATTGTTACAGGAGAAATAAATATGAATAATTGTCTAGTGTACGGTGCACAGGGTAAATTAGGAATAATAGACATTTTGTGAATGTACAAATTGCAAAGTTTGCATTTTCCACTAGGTCAACATGCAGTTTCCTCTTACTGGTGTAGCAGTGTATGATCAAAAGACTCATCTGCTTCTTCATCGTGATCATCAGTTTTACTCTCTGAACAGCTGACAGTCGGAATGGTGCAAATCCAGGAATACAGGACACTGTTTCAAAGCATCACAATCTGAATTATGTTTATACAATATGAAGTATCAGAATGTAAAAGAGACACATGCATATTTACATTCAGGACGAAATTCAATGCTGTTACTCACCTTCATGCTTGGTAAGCACACAGCGGATCTTCTGTTGCTGGGTTTGGAAGTTCTACGGCAGGTTTTTTATTAACCAAATGAAAGGAACCGACACTGGAGCATTTTGGTGTCTTTCTGAATTCAAGTCCTGTGACACAGAAGAGCATGTAAGTCGTACAATGCTGGGCAGAAGCACTGTGACCTCCTGCTAAACAAATTCTCTTTCCCCTCAACACACACACAATGTTAAAAATTTGTCTTAAAACCACACAACTAAACTAGGCAAGAGTTTATCAAAATACGTGCAAGATAATGTAGTAAGTAACTAATTCCAGTGCAGACTGGATATTCGAAGACGGACAAATGTGGCCAGTTTAGGGTGTAAATGCACATTAATGCTTTTAAACTTCTCTCCGATGTCCCTGTATTAAAGTCTGTCTCTGCTTCTAGCTGAAAACCTCCTCTGGTGACATCATCTGGAGGAGATTTTCATCATTACGACTTGGAACCTGGAAAAGCAGGTTGACCATTATTATAATCTCTGTAGTGTGAGCGATGAGATGACATCACCTGAACTGAAGGTTCCTTCAAGTGATGTCATCTGGAGGCATTTTTCAGCTAGAAGTAGAGAGATATTTTGATATAGGGAACTCAGATTATTAATGGCATTTACTTACAAGTACTACCCCAACCAAAAGAAGAAAATTCAAAATCAGTTGAGGTGTCAGTTAATTAATTGATCACATGATGCACATATTAGCCAATAATCCGTTTTTTCATGGGCAATCTTTGAAAAATAAGCTAATACAAATTACTGAATTCTTCAGTTCTGATAATCCATGAAGGGAAAACTGTTTCTCTTTGTACAGTCTCATCTTAGCTGCAGGATCAATCGGTGTGTTTTCTGTTTTTTACTTTACTTTGATATTTAGTGAAGAAAGCGGATGTCACAAAGGTTTCTCATGTCGTGTGGCTTTGGTTCTGTCGTTGACGTCCTGTGACAACAGCGAATATAGTGGAATGTGTTTCAACCCCAACGCCAAAGCAGTCAAACCCACCACACGTACACGCTGTCAGAACCAAAGCAAGTGTTGTGTTTGTGATGGACTATCTCACTTTGTTGATGCTGCTTTGACTGTGTACAGATCGAATCAGTACACCTGGAGTGTTGTGGAAGAGAGGGCCGACATTTGAACAAAGGAGAGCAAGCCACGACTGTATGCGAGGATGCAATTATACCAGCGGCCTGCTGTCGTGTTTCTGTAAGAACCTGCTGTCTGAAGAGTTCAGGATATAATTGTGGTTGTCAGAGAGGATGATGGATGACAGCAGATACCGGTGCCGGGACACAAGTAATGACTTGCATTAGGGCTTGTTCATTCAGCAAAGTAATACATTAAATAATTTATGTCAGCATTTATTCAATTAAATTGCACATTACACTTCAGGGGAATAATTGGTTATGTAAAAGAAAATGTTTGAGGTAATTTCAAAACTCCCATTTCAGTGTAAAACCCAGATCATTAATATCACTGCCTTGTTTGAAAAATGTCGTGAGATCAGCAAACTCACTAGATTTTACCCTCTTGGCGACATGGATGCTAGAACTAAATTAAAGGGGGATTCATCCGATAGTTCTGAGACACATCACCAAACGTCAATTGCTAGAACATCTCACCAACATAATAGTGGCTCCAAATCAAGAGCCGACAGATCAGCAGTGAGCAGTGTTGGTTTAACGTACTGATACTTATATTACAGTAATATTACTATATACATTTTTAAATTTGCTCTCGCCAAAAACAGCTTGAAACAACTTGTTACAATGTTACTTTTTATGTCACATCAGCAAAGGTTGATCAGACCTTTAATATCCGCAATATCGTCTTTGCCCTTTAGGCAGTCAGCGGGATGGAAGATACTTTGTTACTTTATTTTTTCGCGGGGCAGAGAGGAAACGATGTGATGGGAAAGGAAAGTTGTCTGCAGTTTCCTCTGTGCTCCCACCATTCAGTTTTTCGATAAACGTGTTTCTCACACACTGGTAACAAGCAGCACTTCGACTGTTTACTGGCCATAAAATCTCCTCTGCTCGTCTGTGTATTTTCATGCATGGCAGGAGTGACAAACATGATTATGTAGCTTTACTCTGATAGGAGTGTAAAAGTGAGCTGCCTGTTTTGGAAGTGACATTTCTGTGTTGGCACAAACTCTGTGGTAGCACCAGAGCGAAGTGATTACACGTGTCCGTCCACTGTGTTTTCCTTTTTAAAACAAGCGCAAATGACCAAAGAATTCTGCAGCATACCCCCACATACCTTTACACACAAGTCTACATCCGACTCTTTAGTCAGAAATCAGCAATGTGCATATGGGAGACACTTATTTGTCTTTATGTTTTATCAGAGGGTCACATTTTATGATTAAAACCAAATGATGCTGTAGGATGTTATCTTACAACATCTGGGAAAAGCATCTGGTAAATTAGTCGTAACAGCCTCAACCAATTATTTCTGAGAGCACTGCCCCGATCCTCCGTAGTTTACAGGGGCACCCAGCGAGAAGAAAAACCATTACCTATCGTAACAGGCAGTGAAGCAGTGGTGAGATTCTTTGAAACCTCCTCTAAACGTTGATGAGATGCAACCCAACAAAGACGAGCCCTCTGCTGCCCTGGATGAATGTTCTTGGTCCACAGCAGCTACAACAAACTACAAAGAAACAAGGAGGACTGTGGCTGCACATACGATGGAGAAAATGTTGACTCTGTCATATTCCAAGAAGTCAAACCTTCCCTCTTCATTCAGAGTCCAGCCATTTGGAAAGTAATAAATAGCATAGCGAGTAATAAGTAGCATAATGACTTACTTTACACAAGGTAAAGTAATAATATTACGGAGAACCGAGTCAGGGGTAATAAGTGATTGCTCACACTGCAGGGGAGACATGAATCCGCCTGGTCGACTTTGCGTTCAGCTGTGGAATAGACGTACAGTAGATGTGTCTTGAGTAAAACTAATGTGGTATTGCAGGTAATGTGAGGGGGGACGTGAAAAGTCCGTCCTTGTGATCATAGGGAATTTAAAAGCAAACCTTATCTGCCTGCTGAGATATTGGATCAGTTGATCAGATTCAAACTGACCAACAGATGAACTCGCCAAAAGCAAAAGCTAAACGTCGACCCATCGCCTCCTTTGTCTGTTGTACAATTTGACAACAGCTATTACATCAGCTTTGCTCCGGCCTTGACCGAGCAGTGTTCAGAGGATCCGTCCTCTGCGTCTCAGCCTTATCTCACCGTGGTCACTCTCAAGCACTATTAGTAATGCCGGCTGCTTTTAGCCTTTTGCTCTCCGGCCGGCTTTACTTGCTCAGGACTTTTCCAGCTGTTTCTAATGCACAGACCTGGCAAGCTGCTGGGGCCTCCATAATTGCCACAATAATTATTTGAATTGTTCAGTGACTGTGGCAAAATGTTCACACTTTCCATAATAATAAAGAGCTAGGTGCTAATGGCTACAGGCTGAGGGGTTTCGAAAAAAATGGGTTGTAACCAAATCCCAGTGGAGACATGAATAATTTATAGTGTTTGGGAATTCAGTGGGATGATGGTACGGCGATATTAAACCTTTTCAGGTTTGTACATTGGGTGAATGGGGACTGTACGTGTCGGTTTGTGGTCAGAGTGACATTTTTCAGAGATTCTGTCAAAACAGCGTCCGTCCTGTGACACTTTCCTTTAAAAGCCAAAGAGGAAACTCGCAGAAGGTGAAGCCACCAATCTTTGAACCCCTGGGGCAGGTGCTGATGTGTTTACCCATTTAACTCACTGTGTGTTTGACTCACATTACTTTTCTGTGTGGGCTTCGTATCGGCTCAGAAATAAGCAGCTTTGGCCTGGTCCTTACAGCCCACGGGGCCGGTTCAATACAAATTCATTTGGTCATGTCATTTAGAGTTAAGCTTCGGTTGGGTTGTGGATCAGAGTGACACTTTTGTTGGAGAATTACAAGACATTTTCTTGGGAGGGAAAGCAATTTTTACTCAGAACTGATATTGGAAATGACAAAACTCTGTGCAAGTCAGTTAATCACGTCATTGAGTGCTGATGGAGGCTCCAGTGGACTTCTATCCATTCAGTGCATTTAAAAAAAACAGGAGCCCTATTTAGAAAAGTGATGAACCATTTTTACAACTTTTGAGTTTTTAACTTTCTTGCTGTAAATCTTAAAAGTATTAAACCAAAATTAAGCAGTTTGTCAAACTCTTAAAGCTGCATATTATTTTTGTGGGCGCATGGATATTGGAAACTTGAGGAAACCAATGACTGACATTAACTGGACTAATAGGGAGATAAACAGTCGAAACAGGGATATCTCCAAATATGGTATCCAGGTCAACTAAACTGCTTTACATAAAATCTACCTATTCTCAAAACAGTAGTGATGTGTCGTTTGTACGTGATTCGTTCACTGCGAACTAATCTTGCATATGACTTGGGAGTAATGTGTTCTCTCAGTGAACGATTTGTTCATTTTCGTGCAGTATCTTCTCTCGCCACATGGCAGCAGCTGCATAAGATACTTTAGCAGGACAGGAAACAGAAATGATTCATTCACGACTCACTCAGCTGTGCGTCCGTCCTCAGGTCCTAGAACAAGCACCAAGTCACCGGCGCGCTGTTAAACAACAATGGCAGGGATGACGCAGGACACAAGTCACTTTATTGTGGTGTGTATTTGATTTGCTTCTGGCATTTTGGTATTAAAATTTGTCAGCTGAAGCAAACCACGTTGTCTTCAGTATATAGTGTTTGAGAACCACGACCACAAGAGGGGTACAGTGCCATGTGGCGTCAGATGAACGAAATGAACGAAATAACTCAAAATGATTCGTTCAATTTACTGTTCAAGATTTAAAGATCAGAGTCAGTCAAAAGAATCGAATTTCCCATCTCTACAAAACAGAGCTAAAAGGAGAGTAAACTGTCAACTTATATTTGTCAAATCCCTCTGCCAGCATCTTTGGCCATGTTAAAAAAGGGCCCAGAAGGATCCTGAGAACTAGCCTGAGCCTGTACCACAGAACCATGGCCTCAAATTTGGAGGTATTTATTCTCATCCAGCTGCTTCATACTCCTCTCAGACTTCCCAAGTGCAGGCTGAGGGTCGTGGCCTGAAGAAGCTAACAGGACACCCTCCTCTACACAGCTGTGTAGAAACTACATATAGGATTGGCAACAAATGACAACACAAACTGGAAACTTCTTGCCAAGAATACAAACAACTCTCACAATGACAGCCCCCCCAGTCCCCCACAAGACCCCCCAAGGGACACATCATATGTCTCCTCTAAATCCACCAAAAACAAACTCCCATGACCCCTCCAGTAGCCCTGCAATGGGAAAGCATTGGCCCACTGTTCACACACAGGGCAAAGCCTGCGGAGATTCACAGCCGGGAGGGGAGTTTGTTGGAAAGCGTCCGGTGGCCGGGCCACGTCCCAGTTGGACCTATCCCAAAAAAATGACATTGGGCCACCACCCTGTTGACGCACCACCTGCAGGGAGAGACACTGGGGTTGGACGCAAGGCAGGCGGGGCAGCAGGCAGGTTGTGGACCTCAGTGTACAGATTCCTGGCATACTGGACTTAAAAAAAGGAAATAATCCCGCCTCTGTTCGGCAGCCTCGTTTAATGAAGTTTGAGAAACGGGCTTGGAATTGAAGCGAAACAATTCATACGCTGTACTGTGCAAACACTTTAGGCATATGATACAATAATTGTTTCACCTCAATTATCATATCAGATGCTCTACTGTGAAAACATTTATGGCTTTTTAGATGTTCAGATTCTCATTGACCACACACAGACAGAAGAGCTGGTATGTCCCCTCAGAGCCCTTATCTCCGCATCAGGCAGTCAGTCAGGGATTACATGAAGAGAGTGTAAGACACTGAGACACACTAAATCCTGAGTATGTGTGTAATGTTCTATATTTGGTCATTAGATGCATCACTTCATTTTCTATTAGTGCAGTAATGTAAGCTGCAAGCTGAGAACCACCGTGACTGTATGTGTTTATAGAATATATGACATCTGCAGAGGCTTTACACAACTTACACACACAGAGGGAAGAAAAGTATAATAACCTGATTGATATGAGCCACTGCACTTTAATGGTTCATCAGACAGCGTGTGTGTGTGCGTTTAGTAGAATCTGAATGCCATCTGTTGTGCTGTATATATTAGTGTGCATTGAGTTGCAACAGGCGCGAGCGACTGTGACTCAGTCGGTGTGTGTGTGTGTGTGTGTGTGTGTGTGTCAGTGCAGAACTCGTCTCTGCTGCATGCTGATAAATGCAGAGTCTCTGTGCTTTTCATCAGAACCGGGAGTGTCTTCGCTGCCTTCCTCTTTGCAGAGTCGCCTCAGAGTAAAGACTGTAGCTGCAGACGGAGAAATGCTTGAACTGAGCTGAATACAGGAGGATGGGAACAGACAACGAAGGGGAAAATTGTAAGATGACTTAAAACTTTGCTGCTCTGTCTGAGTAACTGCACATTCATCATATTATAACATGTCACACTCGGTGGTAACAGGACTTGTAGTAATATTTTAATTATCATATGCATTTAATACCCGATCTGGATAAAATGGTTGGGAAAATTTTGTTGTTTGAAATAGTCCTCGTTGGGTAACACTCGATGGGTCCAATAAGAATCCCAAAGGTCTATCCAGCATCTTAAGAGCTGTTTTCAGACAGATGCTGTGAATGGAGGTTGGACTGAATTAACTGAATATTACAGTGCCACGAAGATTGAGATTAAAGCCATACTCGCAGTTGTGTGAGGCTACACTGTACATGGACATAGCAAAACTAAGTAACAGATCCTCAGCAAAACTGAGTAACAGAACCAACTTGGTTGGGTTTGGACAGAACAAAAACTACATGGTTAGGGTTGCTCAAAGATCATGGTTTGGGTCAAAATAAATCTTCCCTTAAAGTTAAAGAACCACTGTCATCTTGGCCGTGGTAATAAAAGATGTTTCACAATGGACTCGAACACTCGCCGAACAAGAACTTGACTTTCTACTTTGTTCATGTTATAATTACTTCAGCCGAACTACAACATGTTACTGTTGGTTGTGACCACACACGTCACGTTGACTGTTTTTACCGGCGCACACACACCAGGAATCTCAAACTGAATAAGACACAGTTGTTTTTAAGGTTGATGATGAATCGTAGTGTGGCAGTAAAAGACGGACACTGTTTGATTCAGGCGGTGAATTTGAGGGCTCCCGTGCTGAAGCTATGGCACTTTAATCAGCGTGTCTGTTCCAAGCTGCCAATGCTGATTCAAAGCGTGTTTGATCTGTCGGCTTTTCCAGGGTCCAGCATCTTATCTGAATCACTTTGGATGGAACGTTTAAAAAGGGCAGTGCTCACTGCAAGAGCAAGAGCATTTCTGCCCCATCACGCATGAGATTAAGATCAGAGATGAGATATACAAAGCTGGTGGAGTGGACATGCTGATTAAATCCTAATGTGGCTTCATAGTCAAGTGGTTAAATCTCCTATATTTCATACTGTCGGCTCTTCTTCAATCCATGACTTACTGAACTGTACTGATCTGATCCCCATTTCTCTGTTGATGATGAACAAATATAGACTTTCAACTAACAACATTAACCACTGGATTTTAACATAGAATCTGAGCAGATTATGAGTCAGCACTGCAGTAATCAGACAAAAGATTGCAAAATACATATTTTTAATAAGGGAGGATGAATGATTAAATATGTAGTTTATTCAATATTAAATGGTTCCTTATCAAGATACAAGATATTCTGATAGAACCAAGATATTCTGACATACTGTAGATGACTCTCCCCCTTGATGCGAAACGGACGCCGTCATAAAAACATAAACATTTACCATGGAAACAGAATGACTTTATCATAATTGTGATGCTGCAGTGTGAGGCTAGTTAAAAAAAATTAAAGACGTACCTCAATGACAGTGAAAGTAAAATGTCTTTGGAAATTTGCAATTACCTTAAAGTTAAAGCCTGAAATCTCATTTCCAAAACTTTTCAGACCCACCCAAACAGATTTTGGTGGGGCCATCTTACGTGATTTCTTTTTATTTAGACATGCCTTTAACTTGAGAAGAAGTTAACTGGAATCCACCTGAACGTGGTTTATAAAAGGCACACACCTTTGGTGATAAGTTTCCACGGTTCACACTTAATATTCAATTTGGTCCAAGGTACTCCCTTTAGACCTCCGCAGTAAAATTCTGGTGAGGCACAGAGCAGCACAATGGTATAAAAATATTTCCCAGGAGCATGTGGGCTCTAATAATTGTGAAGTGGAAAAAGTGTGGAACCGCCAGGACCAGACAACTGAGTGAGTGGCAAGAGGAGCCTTAGTCACAGAGAGAGAAAGAAAGTAGGGAGCAAGAAATCAACAGTTGCCAAGTTGTATGATGTGTGAAGTTCAGTGCAGATGTGTTATAGGCGCTGGGAAGACTGGATCCCAGTATGGCCTCTTTATGACAGAGAAACTGTTCACTCAACAGTCAAATTGTTTTTCACACTTTCTGCTTTAATATGCTCTCATTGCATCTGCCCACCACTGTTTTACTGTGTTTGTGGGTCAAACCTACCTAGACCTTTATGTCGGGACGAACTCCTGTGCATTAAAACAAATTGTCTCTGCTCTGGGCAGGTTTTTCACACATAAGCTCTTCATAATTTAACCACACAGACATCTGAAATAGTTCATCAGTGACATCACAGGCATGTCAAAAATAATCTGCTGTCCACATAAACATGCATGACTACTCAATGAAGAGAGAGTCAGAAAACAAAATCTGAATTCTCTACATGGTCAACAGACTAAAAGTGACCAACATGCCCCGTTACGGGGGCCTTGACTGAGAACCCAGAGCTGCTGGTTAGCTACGCTGGGGCTACCTGCCCTGCTCCCCCTGCAAACCACAGTACCTAGTCCCGGAGTCACTGTGGGAGTGATCTCACAAATCAACCACTGACTCTACTGTGCTGAGAAAATTTCAAAAGGTACGGCACACGCAGCTCTGAGTCTTTACAAAAACCATGAATTTATATAAATTGACTGTAATCTCAACAATGATTAATAGAGGTTGTTACATTTTACCTCTGTGTTCTGGATGTACAGTGGACCTTAAGTGTTGTGGTTAAATCTTATCTTACATTGTCTGCACATAAAATATTCAGGATCTTGGTATCGGGGGCCTGGAGCAGGACTGTAGAAGTAGTTTCTTCATCATCAGATAGACATGCACTTACATTTACATTTCTCATGCACATAGTGTAAACAAACGATTTAATCGATCAATTATGTTGCAATCAAAACATCCTCACTGATTTGATAAAAACAAATGGGTACTTTTTTCAGTTTGATGCCAGGAAAATCCATCCACACATCTAAAAATGAATCACAGCCTTTAAGTCTCTTGAGGGCTTGAAATGGAAGACAAATAGCTTAAAAAAAATCAAATTAAGGGAGCATAACTCTCTGCAACTGACAAAACATGTGATTCATCATGGCGAGAGAACTGTCCTCACTGCCGTGAGAAAGGCAGCTTGGACGCGCTGCCAATAAATCCGACTTGTACACACGAGTGCCCTGAAGAATAGCCTGGTCCCGCCGTTGGACGGCTGTAAATACACGCTGTGGACACCCGTATCTCTTTGCACTCGTCTAGTTTCTCTCCTTCTCGTTTTACATCTCGCCCTTTTCTATCCCTCCATTTCTCCTCCCTCTCTTTGCAGGTTATATTACTGCTCTAAGGTTACATTTCGTGCCTGACACTTCACATATTCGCACCCTCGCTGCTTTTTGGAGAAGTTCCAGCGTTCGCCAAAAGTCCGTGAAAGGTACCACTATGACAGCCTCAACGTTTCGCACACAAGCGGCTCATATTTATGCGCGATGATTCACACTGTAGCTGACTACTTCTTGGAGATGTTCTGCCGTTTTCCCAAAAGGCCTTGGGAAGCACAATTTTTCCCTTAGGCTGCACCCGGAAAGTTTTTCCTTTTGCAAGCACCTTTACAAAAAGAACAAATTACTTTTTTTGCTGCTTGTTTATGAAAGTGTAAGTGTATAACTGATCTTCCATGTGCATCAGATTAACAGATCGACATATAAAAATGACAGATGAGCATAAATTGTTCATGCACAGTGAGGCCGTGTTTGGCATAGTCTGGTTCTCATGCTCTCACCTGTATGTTACCTCTACATTCCACAGTGAGGTTGAAAACAGCAGTTCAGCAAATGTGTGGAGCTGTACAGCAGTTTGCCTGTGGTGACCTCATCACTGTCCTACATGATGAGTGTGTGTGTGTGTGTGTGAGGCCATGTGGGTGTAAGATACATACTGAGTGGATCTTCATACCTTTCTTAGGATTGTAAATAACTCATAAAGATAGAAAGAGAGCTGTTGCAGTATTTGTGATGTGCATATTTTGCATGCTGATATGTTATGTTCGCCTGTGCCACCCTGCAAATTTGTGAATAGTGGTCTTTGCAAGCATCTGTGTGTGAGCTACAGTACACACCTTTTTCACATCACATTTTGGGCTTTTTCAAACACAGGTGTAACTAACAACATAATTGTGGCTGATTCAGTTTCAGTGCTCCCTGCCAGGGCCCTGCTACTGCTCGCTGGCTCACCGGCATGGTGTAGCGGCACACCTACATGGAACAGAGCCATCATCAGCCTTTCGGTGGAAACACAAGTACTTCTGTTGCCACAACGAGTCAAAATATTCACAATATTTTGTGTCATGTGAGACCGATCAAGTCCACCTGGAGACTGCACAGGGATTTCTCAAATGGGGATGTCATAAAAACAGGAACAAGCAACACTTGTTCATCATGACATGACATGTCGGATTTCACATAAAGCTTCAATAATTAATACATCAACTTCAGCTATTTACAACTTCGAAAGGACATTGAGTCTTGTGTTTTTATTTGTTAGTCTCCACTTTAATTGTCTCCAGCCATATTTCCTGTTATTGAAGTTTATTGATTCCCCGTCAGGGAAATTTACATGTTTCACAGCTCCCAGGTATACAAGGCAATAAAAGCAATTAAAGCAACAAGAGTAATGCACTTACTAATGTAATGTTATGTGAAATGTAATGTGCAAAAAAAAAAGTTAAATAAAATTAAAATCAAGTTACAAATTACAGTTTGTAAAAAAGAACTACAGAATATGTACAATATTAGTTCAAGTAGGTTAGATTATGGAGTTCTAGAGTCTAACAGCAGTGGGAATGAAAGACCTGCAGAGGGTGGATCAGTCGGCCACTGACGGAGCTGCACAGACCCTCCTCTGTCTGGTGCAGCGGGTGACAGCTGTTGTCCATGATGGATGTCGGCTTGGCCAACATCCTCCTCTCACCCACCTCCTCCACAGAGTCCAGTGGGCAGGACAGAGCTGGCTCTCCTGACCAGCTTGTCCAGTCTGTTCCTGTCCTGGTCGGTGCTGCCTGAACCCCAGCAAACCGCAGCGTAGTGCAGAGCTGAGGTCACCACAGAGTCATAGAATGTCCTTAACGTGGACCTGCACATGCCGAAGGAGCTCAGTCTCCTCCTCAGAATTGGTTCATCAAACCACTTACCTGTCATGATCGGGTCCTTTATTTTCACTTCCTCCTCTGGACTTTTATTTTGTAGCCCTTTCCCTCCACCTCCAGTTCCTGATTCGTTTCCCCAGCCTTTCTACTCGTCATCAATCATTGTTGGTTTCACCTGTTCCCCAGCTCATTTAAACTCCCTGCCAGATCCTTGTGGAACTCCTGGATGGACGATGCTGTCTGCATGGCCCTTGTTATTTGAACCGTGGACTCCAGTTTATTTGGACTCTGTTGCCCCTTCATCTGTGCTCTGAGGTTTGGTCTGGTTTTCTCTCATTCTGTTCTAGTCTGTTTGGGTTCTGGTCTTTTGGTTTAGTTGCTTTTCTCCCTGGGTAATATTCTGTTGTATGTATTACGGTTTTCTTATTTCTCTGCAGACTTCTGGTATTGTTTGCTTTTCTTGTCCTTATTCTCATATCAGTGTCTCATTCAGCCTTATAAGTTGTCTCACCCTTTTTATTTTGTTTATTCCATTTCTGTAACATTACCACATTCAGGTTCTCCATTTTCCCTTAAAATTGATTTATTTTAGGTTTCCCATTCTTCAGTTCTCTTTCTCATTTTGGTTTATGTCCATTTTCCATCCTGCTCTTTCTCTGGACAGCTCAGCCCAAGGTGTTTCTTGGTCATTTGTTTCTTGACTCTTGTAGTTCGGCCTCTGCATCGGAGAGACATCAGTTTTTATCTTTTCTTTTTGATAAAGTTTGTTTTTGTCATCACACTCCCCTTTATTCATTGCACTTGGGTCCACTCCAAAATACAAATCCTGACATTACAAGTGTGGAACAAACCCCGTTAACTACTACAAGCCCATCAACTTTTATCTCCTTGGTGGTTGTTATACCTAGACAGATGGCAGGTGTCTTCTGGAGTTGGACCTTTTTATGCCAGGCAACAAAATGACAGCTGCAAATGTTCAGTAGATGTTTGTTTGTGCTCATGCACAAAGACATCAGGGGTAATTAACATGGTTGGGGTTGGTTTAAAAAAAGTAAAATCATTGCTTCTTTGATCTCATGTTAAAGTAACATGTGTGGGGAAAGTCCTGTACTTTGTCGACTCATCCAACTAAACCAAGCTGCTACTCATTCAAAACGCTGTAAATACAAGGTGACTAGTGACCAGGTAGTCACTACTGCCACTAGCATCATCAAATGGCAATGTCTGTATCTTCTGACCAGTTCTTACTAAAAGTTGCAAAGAATACAGTATCTTTCAAAGGTGAAGTGTTTTAAAAACGTATCAGCTACATGTTGTATGACACAACTGAGTTTTATTCATTACTGGTTTCATTTTGAGGTTTTTTCACATTGATCCATTCTTGAGCATGTAATCAGCACTAATTTGAGGGAATGTATAGTTACAAACTTCTACGTGGAGTAAAGAATAAACTTGGCCAGAGGTCAAAGGTCAAAATCACTATTGCACAGCATTCTTTTACTGTTTTGAACATAATATCACTGGAAGGAAATTTCAATTTCAAAACAAGCATCCACTAAGTTAAAATGTCACGGTCCTTAATATTAGTCCCTTTAGTCCATCCTGTGTTTCATACTGAAGTCCAGAATGATTTACTCTCTGCTCTTTCCCTTTAATGTCTTGCTTGAATGATGAACATATACAGAGTTTTGATGTACCATATCAGCCACTTGATCATGTAGATCATTAACAGGTAATGAATCAGGGTTACAATAATCAGACTATTGATCAGAAAACAGATATTTTCAAGAATAAGTTAAACTGTTAAAATTTGGCGAGTGATAAGAAATTATTTATGATGGCCATTTGATTAGTTTAGTGCCCAGTGACAGATTGGTTAGTTTTGTACAGTGTACCGCCCCTCACCCAGTGAAAGTCAGCTGGAGGCTCCCCTGATCCTCCGTAGGATAAGATAATATACGGATGGATTTACTTTTTTAAGTAATATGTATTAAGTGAAAAAGTTCAAGGTCACATCACTTAATGTCTGTCCTCTTATTCCTCCCCATGCCAACACTCCTATTCTCCCATTTTCATTGATGCTATATGTTAGAAATGAAAATAGGGAATTACATTACATCTGACACATCCACAGACTCATAGATGAACTGATCAGGTCGAGGTCATATTTGCTAGATCACATTGACAGGGATTCACAGCCTGACCTGTGGCACTGAGGTGTCGACATTTATTCAAGAACACCACCACAATATCAATGAGGGGGAGACATGCACTTTTCACTTGTTTCCAAAACTTTTGTAAAAGATATTGTGTCGACAGATTGATTTTTACGGTTTACTCATAGAGCACACTGAGATACACATTGTCATAGATATGAATTAGTATTTATTTAAGCCAACAGATGTGATCACTTCACTATGTGAACTTTCTCCTCAGACTGCAAGATAAAGATAAGATTCACTAATATTAAGTGTGGTGAAGGAGGTAAACAAACAAAACAGAGATCAGAAAGCGCTGACATTTTATCTCTATCATTGTTTTCATTGGAACATCAAGCTGATGTTATCTGACGCTGGCATTCAGTCAGATACCACAGCCAAGCTTTCATCACTGGTTTCCAGTCAAAAAGGTCAGAGGCAGACAGACTCAGAAGTAATGAAATTTTGGATGAGAGGATAGAGAACGGAATACAAAAAGTAATTCAGACACACAGTTTTGTGCAGAATCACACAAAAATCGGAACTTTTCTGTCCAGTTTTGCTCAAACTTAAGCAGTCCATGTCAGCTCGAGTCCATATGCTTTCCAAACTATACAAATGCTACATTACTAGTTTTAAAATAAATTTGAAATGGGCAAATCTTAACTAATGATTTAAGTAGCATGCATGGATTGTGTTGTCGTATACAGTAGTGCACTTTTATTACACTTAAACTGTTTTAATATTTTAATGTAGTCATCCTTATCATATACTACAGTTTGAAGGGTGCGGTGACTTGCACCCAAGATCCTCTATGTTCCATTTCATTGTGCCTTTATCGGTAGTTGAGGTCACTACCCATCACACTCACAATACAGGGAGTCCCTTGAATGTACAGCTGTAGTCAGTTTAAACAGGTGTCACACAAAGACCTGCGGTGTCCTGCACATTCGAAGGTCGTCTGCCTTCCGCCTCCACTTCGTACCTTAGAGACGGAGAGTGTCCTGGGAGACACACTCGGGTCTGCTGAAGAGACCCAGATAAAAGATGATGAACGTGGGGATCATTAACCAGACTCACCAAGTGGGGAGTGACTGTGGCTAAAATTACGTGACTGTACAACTAAACTGCATTTTCCTGAGGAACAAAATTTCCAGCACATTTTCGTCCCACAGCGTCAGATATTGAAGTGTCAAACTGTGACTGCTTTGTACCTCCTCTTGCATTTCGTATCGATGCCACAGGAACCCTTTAGCGATACTATTGGAAACTCCAAGAGCAAGATTATTTGCTGGCCTGGGAGCAACAGCCTCGAGTATTGATGCTACAAACTGTGTTAGCCCCAAAAACTTCCGGGTAAGTATAAGTTAGAAGATAAATCACATAGAAATAACATGCTACAAACAGTGACAGCGACACAGATGTACTTCCTTAGTATAGTAAGTGATAAGCATCTCCCACTAGAGTTGAACCCTGGTCTCCTGTAGAAAATGTTGTTGTACCATCCACCCCCCCATTTCACATTTTTTCACCTAATGTTCGATGTCATTGTTTTAAGGATCGAATATTGACGTGCGGAGTTCCCTTAAACTACACTGAAGCGTCTATCGGTGATGTGATGTGGTGAAGGATTTTATGGTTGTGATTAGGCCGGTGCAGAAGCTGGTTCAGGCATTTTACACATAACAAGTTTTATCGCTTTTAAACACATCCGCGATCTTTCTTTAATCCTAACGTCAGTGCTTTTTTAGGGGGCCTGTGAGTATGTTGTTCAGCCAATGAAAGTCATCGAGTTCTGTCGAGCTCATGATCCTTTTGCTGAAGCTGTTTTCATTGAGGCATTACAAGACGTCTACACTGTGCACCATCACCACTATCATCACAAACATCTGACCAATCCAGCATTTTCAGACTAAAGAGTTCTAATTTCCATTCAGTAGATGTTCTCAGCGTAATTGGGAAACTATTCATTTTCACATAACAGCTCCCAAAAAGATAAGGCTCTGAATAGATGAGCCTTAATTGCCTGGAAACATAATGCAGAGACAGATCAGGGAGGAAAATCAACAAGTTTTTACTAGATGAATAATTTATGATCGAAAACCCTTTTAAATCATGCCTTCCCTCCCGCACACACATTCCTGCAGCACCTGAACACACAGACAAACCCACACACCTTGTTTAGAATCATTAGACTTTTGGAAGTCAGCGGCACATCTGCTCAGGTAGAAAACGGGGAACAAATGCTATTTGAACAAATGCCAGTAGACAACTGCTTTCCTTTTTTTGCGTCTGAAGGTGACTGCATGTATTATTCAGGTGTGGATTAGCATCCATTAGTTCATTCTCGCGCAGTAATTTATTCTGTCTGTCATCTGTTAAGTTCAGCCGCCGCATTTCAGCTGTAAAAGCAGTAAGTTGAGACTCACAGGAAATTAAAGTGTGATAAACTGTTAAGACTTTGTTTTCCTCCATACGCTGTTTTCCCTACCAAGAAATGTCAGTGTTGGCGTATTGTTGAGGCTTAGACGGGGGTCATTTAGAGAACGGGCGCTGGATGGGGAAAGTATTTCTCATGTTATTGATGTGCTAAAGTCAGACACTAACGAAATGATTACAAACACAACTTTCAAGTTACACACTGATTTCCATTTGCTTTATCAAACAGCTTTTAATTTACTATATGGCATTAAGAAATGTTGATCTGGGAACAGAAACATACCTTCATACAGTAGTATCTCCTGAACCCATTACATTAGCACCGTGTGTGTGTGTGTGTGTGTTTGCTTGTTCCTTTGTGCGCGTTACTGCATTGGTAGGCTGGATCAGAACCCCACTGCAATCAGTTTTTAATTTCCCTGAAATCAAATTACATGGAAGGGCAATAACCGAAGCACTGGACTATGGGAAAGTCATCTTGGAAATTATAAATCGACCCTAAAGTGTGTGAGAGTGAAAGTGCAGATTCTGGGTTTGTCGATGCACGTCCACGTACATGCATGTACCGTGTGTGAGTGTAATATACATCCAGCAATACAATCAGGAGCAGTCTGGTAATGACGCGGTGTAAATGAAAAACTAGATCCTGGGTGCAAGAAATCGAGCCCGTAACTGTTTTTTTTTTTTTTTTTTTTTCAGTAGACACCTGACATTTGCGCACAATTAATTAGGTCATTCAAAAAAAGAACTATTAGCAGGTGAGACCCGGCTCTGTAATTTGTATTGATCTGCCAAAGGCTTCTATACATTCTTCACTGAAAACTGCCTTCCCCACAGCCGTTTACATCCCGTCCACGAACAGGACTAAATGAAGTGCTTTGTGTTGTGCTGCTGGATCCTTTAAACCTGTTTGTTGTGGCTTACACCATCCAGCTACTTTTGCTCTCGGGCAAGAAATACAAAATATATGTTACTCGGGATGTAATGTAATTTGGAAGGCAATATTTCATAATATATGATAATGATTTCAAACAATCTTTACAAGTCTGTTATATTTCTACTACAGGACGTGAAGAATCCCAACCTTCAGCTTGTTAGGCTGAGATGGAAATGGATATGTGAGGCAGCAGCTTGAATAAGCCATTATGTGTCATTTTTGGATATAATTATAATCCTACTGCTTTTCTAGGCTTTCCACATGACACTGGCCTGAAGGGTGTTTCACAAACTAGTTCTTACTTTTGTTTCTTGCCATGACTATTTTTTTAAATTTACTTTCGACGTGGAGGAACCCATCAGCCATTATGGTGTATGTTTGACCTTTGTGTAAGACTTTTGCTCTTGCACAAGAGCAAAAGTGGTGTTGGTCGAGAGCTCTGTTTTGCTCTCACCTGAGAAAAGTATGTGGCTCCTGAGCTCAACTGTAACTGGAAACAACACTGATGCCTGAAGGTGCAACTTCATGCAAACGAACAGGTCACTGAAAAGCATAAGTCAGGGAAGAGACACAAAACAATTCTCCAAGGCACTGAAGATCCCCCAGAGTTCAGTTAAATCAATCATCATCATATCATCAAGAAATGAATGGAACATGGCACATGTCTAAATCTGCCTAGAACAGGCCGTCAACACAAACTGAGTAACCGTGCAAGATGAAGACTAGTGAGAGGCCACCAACACACATGACATGACTTCTCTGAGGCAGTTACAAACGTCATCAGCTGAGGCGGGAGGGACTGTACATACAATAACTGTCACTACTGAAGAAAAGTCATGTAAATCACCACTTGAGTTCAACAAAAGACATGTGGGAGACACTCTGTGGTGGCAGCATCATGCTGTGGAGATGCTGCTTAGCAGCATGACGTCCTGGAGGACAATCTTCTTCAGTCTGCAAGAGAAGATTTGTTTGGATTGATTTATACTTTTTATAGGCACTCCAGGTGTAGGTGCAACTTAATTGAGTTGCCGTTTGCATCACAGCCAATGACGAGCATATTTTTTCAACAAAGAATTCACCTTTCATCAACTTTTTAAATGTGCCTCCATTACCAATATGTTATTATTACTCAGCTTAAGGAATATAACAGGAAAAAATATGTGACATTCTAACGAGAGTCAGACACGATGTTGGTGGCTCAGTGGTTCAGGTGTGAACTCATGCTTCCTGTAGGGATGGGCATTGTTTAAAATACATTTACTTCAAAACCAGTGCCTTACTTTTGAACACACACAAAAATGAGCTTTAACAAAACAAAATTCCATAATACTACAAATATCAAGTTTTATTTGTAGCACCATCGCAGGACAGTATATGCCATTTCTATAAAAGGAGATTAAAACTTAAAACCCAAAACCTCACATAATAAAAATGCACATTCAGCTTCTACAAATCATCATCAGAAGTAAGAGTTCTCATATTACTGTGCGTCACCAAACCAGCTTCTGGTTAACATACAGTATAATGACGTGAATGACTGTGGTGAAACCTGCATGTTTCTGCTTTAATAAACTAATTTCACTGGTGATATTGCAGCTGAGTGTTTCTCAACAGCTGGTCTCTCCTCACCCGTCACGCAGCCCTGAGGTCTGCGTGGCCGTGTATTGTGGCCATGCTCTTATTCAGCTGTGTAAGTAGAACCTCGCAGCTGCAGAACAAACAAACTCTTCATGAGAAAGTCACGTTTTCCACAAAGTTAACTGATTCTTTGGGAAGTTGATCAGCGCAGTTTTTTAGGCAATAACTTCAAGGTAATGAACGCATTTATTGTGCCAGGAAGCATCGTCCTGTCAACACATCCTTACAATGTAAAACACTCCACCTCAACATTTTCCCCCTGGACATGTCAGATAAAATTCTGAGATCTGTTTGATGAGACTCCCTGAGCACTAGGCCTGTTCGCTTATAGATCAAAGACATTAACCAGCCCACAAGATTTGTTTTGATCGCATTTTACCCACGGATGCTTTTATTATGTCTCTGTCTATGCAAAAAGAATAAAAGTTACTTATCAGAGTTTCAAACTATTCCGAAAAAAGGCAGCATCTTTCACTTTTACTGCACCGAAATGTTCTTTGGTTTTCACTCTCAAGAGCTGATGAGGCTTTTAAGGAAGTACTGTACATCACCTGAGACCTTTATGTGGCATTAGGGAGCGAGATAAGAGCTACTTTCTACCTGGAATGTTATTGTAGCGCAAGAGTCATTTGCAAATGTATTGAGTGCGTGTTTGTGAAAAGTCAGAGGGGAGGGAGGAAGAATAGGAGGAGGAAGAGGAGGAGGAGGAGGAGGAAGAGGAGGAGGAGGAGGAGGAGGAGGAGGAGGTGGAGGTGACTTAGTTAAAGCGATTGGGAGAGGAGTTTCAGAGCACAAGAGATTTGAATCAATCAGCATGTGCTCTATGGGGAAATCATAAGTAGATGTCTGATTGATGGATTAAGATGAAGACATGTTCCTTCAACTCTCTGACTTAATGCATCCAAGAAGCATGAGAGTGGTGATCAGTGTGGCCGTGCAGTTCCTTCTTTTTTGTGCGGCTTGTGTGTGTGTTTAACCAAAATCCTCTGGCGCACACGCAGTCAGAGGGATTTGGTTAAACATTTAGGATGTGACTTGCTTTGAACCCGGGGAATTTTCATGCCATTGATCCTCAGCTCAGAGAAAAGCTTTTGATTAAAACAAAAAAAAAAAAAAAGGAAGTTTAATTGGCCTATTGGTTTCCAAACCTACTGTCTGGGATTAGTGGAACTTTTTTTTTGGGTCTTGTCGTACCACGCCGCATGAGCATGTGCACATTTTCTTGAAGAGGAAACGCTGGCATGCAAATTGAGTTCTCACCACATTTGTATTTGCACTTCTCACGCCAAAGACTTATCACACTGAAGTAGCCTTTTCCCATATCTACAAAGAATGGATCGGAATTCCCTCCTGTTAGGAACGTAATCACTGTAATCACCGACAAACTATTGTGTGGCACAGTCTCTGGTTCACTGAAGGAGCTTTTCAATATTATCTGCAAAGCTCAAAATACCTCAGATAGCACGTGCTGCTTCTCTCTGTGCCTCACACAATAACTTCCCTGTAGCGACCTCTTTTATAAAAAGATAATTGTTATTTTAATGAATGCAGTGAATCATGGGGACAATAACTGTTAGCAGGCATGATAAACATATTGTATACACATCTGTGTCGTGTTTCACTAAATGAGCCTTTTTGTGAGAAATCTTTTTCATCAAGAGCTTTCTCCTTTTCTAAAACTGTCACCGAACACGTGCAAACATTGCAGCACCTTGATGGCCAACTGGCAGCGATAAATCGGCCGTTAATATGCAGACGGGATTAAAACAGATGTCATGTAAGGCCAGAGGCAGCTGGTGTTTTCATTATGCCTCTCAGAATGAGATCACTGTGGTATGAATGAGTTTGGGCCTTTAGGATAGAAACGAATGCAAAACTCTTATCATAAGAGCGTCCCCTCTAATAATCCACAACCAAATGAAGAATTAAATTGGTGGCAAACAAAAGTATGAAATAGGAAACAGAAAATGTGCTACACGTGTTTTTTCTTGAATGTATTTGCAGTACGTTGGGAACAAAAGCCAATAGTTCCTGGTTTTAATAAAGCGAAAAAAAAATTAAACCAAAGACAATTTAAAACATATGCTTAAAAGGAGAAAATTATTGGGTTACTGCACAATCCAGTAACTCAGGTAGGATTTATAAATACATTTTTCAATCAAGCAGGAAATAACAGAGTCTGTGCTCGACTCACACCTGCACTAACACTGGGCATTTTCATCTCTTCCAACTATTTTTTTAGCTTATTGCATTTGTGTGCCTCCATATTGCAACATGATAACTTAATTAACATGTTGAAAATGGAACCAATTACCAACCCGCCACCTGTTCTTTGCAAAGTAGGGCAGAAAGTTTTCTTGCCTCATACTTTTATGAATATGAAAAAGCTGTTTCCACCTAACAGGATTATAATGGGACACATTGATTTTTGTTTTTCTGTATGTAAGAGCAGTGTTTCAGTTTTTCTCAGCTGCTTTACTCCAGCTTTAGGAGATTGGTATCTGTGATCAATGCATGTTTTATCCTTTACTCCATCGACAATCTGCTTTCTAGGCATTTTTGTGACACATGGAGAAAGAAACATCTTTTTTTGTTTGTTTATTGCACAAAAACCAGGATATGATGCACATTTTTATTTAACTAACATTACTAACATTTCTTATGAGTTCTTATTAGAGCATTCTCATTTATTGTAATTTCATAACATAAAACAAGTGGATTTCTCCCTCCAAGTTTTTCTCCTTCTCTGTCTCCCTCTCTGTCCCTGTCCTCAGGTGTCCATGGATTTGGTGCTGTGTGTCTTACAGTGCGCAGCTACTGGTCCTACCAACCTGCTCAATGTTTTGTTGCCCAACCGGTTGGCCTCCCACCCTGAGCCTGGTTCTGCTGGAGGTTTCTTCTTTTTCCTCTAACTGTTGCCTAAGCTGCTCAACGATTTGTTGGGTTTTCAAATGTCAGATGTCTTGACTTTATTATGTAAAGTTTGTTGGCACTATTAAATAAAGTTGAATTGAAAAACTGAATTGAATTCCTTTGGAGAATCACGTGAATGCTGCAACTATGATGCGCAGGGAGGTGCTGGTCAAGCAGGGTGGTGTAGGTGGTGCGTTTTTCCTGAAGACTCCCTGCTGTTTTCACCATTAGTGAAGAACCGCACCAAGAACCCGTCAGTCACAGTGGTAGAAGTTCACCATGAGCTGTTTGTGGATAAGCGGTTACAGACAACGGATGGATAACTACCTGAAGTTTTGGCCAGAGTGCAGCAGACCTCATGATAGTGCTACTTTAAAGAGACTATATTATTCTTATTTTTGATTTAATGTTTTTTTCTGGGGCGTCATTTTGTTGTGTTTGGCAATGGATGTATTATAAGACTCGTTAGAGCGTTCCTGTACGTAGGCATACAGAGCCAAATAAATGTCTTCTTATGGAGTGATGATATACACGTGCAAGAATGTTGGGAACATTGTGTGTGGGGGACAGAGTCAACTAAGCAGACAGAGATATGAGAGTTTGGTTTTCATTTCAGAACTACAATACAGACAACCATCATCAAAACACTTATGTTAGAGCTAAAAATACAAAGAAACACAATGTGGCCTCTTCAAGTTGCAGTTTTGCAGACGTCTTTGCACACCGGAGGAAATTAGATTTTGGGTGATTTTCTCCCATAACAGAAATAATTTCTAAACAATAAGCTGTCAATGAGACGTTTCAGGCAAGGCGCTGTCGGGCCGATCAGCACCCTGTTATTATAGCTCCTCTGCGTCTTCGGATGTGGTGTCATCAACACCAGCAACTCCTGAAGCTGTCGCACAGACGTCCTGAAGTATGTCCTGATTGATAAAGCTGCAAGAAACCAATCTTAACTGTTGAAGGTCAGAACTGAGGTCATAACTAATAATTCACTCTTCTGGTGAGGACAGTCTCCAACATGACGGTGCACAAAAGAAGACCAAAATGATCTGGAAATCTCCAGCGATGTCAGAACCTTTAGTCACTCCATCATAGTTTCTGCTTTGATGTCTATATAATATGCCTAATCTAGTTTTTGTATGTATATATTTAATTTGTCATATTTTTTCAAGTGCATATTTTACTTTAACAGTGGTTTGATGTATCCCCAATATAATTTATTTATAATTATTATAAGTTTTTATATTGAAATATGATTTGTTCATTTTTTTATACAAATTTGTATAAAAATGCTTATTTGTTATTATTTTGTTATTAATAAAGATTTAAAAACGAGTCACCTGTGGCCAGGTGAGAATAACAACCAACTGCCTAACTGAAGTTTTTAATTTGTGTTTTCTCCTCTGTGACACCACAAGCACAAGTGTTTGTGTTCCATATGTCATTTCATCTAGCACATCAATCTTTGACTGAAATCTTTGACTTGAACAACAAGAAAACCATGTCAAACTCAAAGACTGTGTCCTGTGCACAGATTTATTCCAGACAGACATCATATTACATGTGCGCTTTACATTTGGCATTAAAATGCATCATCAGTTTAAACAATGAAATCACACGACTCTTCCTCAGTAAAATGCCTACGACCCTGTAATCAACGAAGGACTGAAACTTTCCTTAAAGCTGTCTCTCTGACTTTCATGAACTGGCCAATCACTGAATGAGATTTTTGCTTTTTATGTTAAAAGAAAAACTGGCAAAATCAGCGTTGCAATCCATTTGTCATGCCCTTTCTGGGTAATAACAGCTTTTGTTGATTTCATGAGTAAAAGAATATCTTGTCGGCGTGGAAAAAACAAGCGGCACGGTGTGACATGTTCAGAAAGAGAAACACACAATTCTTCCAGCCTGTGGAGTGTGAGGGCAGATCCAAAGTAACAGAGCACCCATCCACCAAGATACGATTACATCCTGGTGCATTGATGCCCACAGAACATCATCAACAACAACAGTTACCAGGTCAAAATAACAAACAACAAATCTGTCCACTCACAAAAGAAAACTAAACACATCAATCAGCCACAACCTTTAAAATATATTCTGTATCAGACCTTTATGTGGGACTCATTCTTCCGTAATGGCAGCAAATGTCCTTCAAAATCCTAAGGCTTCAAAAACAGCTGGTTTGCAGTTACATGTCAGATCGTTCCCATTACCGAGATGTAGCAGCTTTGTCCAATCCCAACTGTGTTTCACACTGACGCTTAGGTTACCTGTTTGTGTCCAAGATCGACACTCGGACCTTTCAGTTTATTTCAGTGGAAACCCTGACACATCAATGTTTGCAATGTTAAAGCCATGAAGTAGAGTTTAAAATGAAACTGGGAGGTGGACCTGGTGCAGGATCTGGAGACCAGGGTTTGACTCCGGGACCTGAGGTTTTGTGCTTGATATGAAGATCTTAACACAACATGGCATGTGTGGCTACTATAGTAAGGAAGTAGTTGTGTGCCCTGCTGTTTGTAGTGGTTTGAATTTGTGTAATTTATGTTGTAACCTGACGTTACCCTGGAGACTTTGGCCCAACTCTAACGCAGCTTTTATGAGTATATGAAGTTGTTCATATACTCAAACATACGCCAAGGTCTACCTCTCAGAGCACTATTGGATGCCTTGGGATGCCAAAGGGTACCCGATAAGACCAAAGGATGTAGAAGGCAGCAGAGTTTTAGGTTCAAGGTAGTGGTACGAGACACACAGTTTAATAGAATTAGTATAATAGAAAACCCTGGTGTGTCATTATTTGACAGCCAACATGTTTTAGATTTTACTTATGATCATTCCAAAATTGTTCTGTATGTAGTTAACTGTAACCTTACTCTGAATGATTGATGCCTAATCATAATCTATGCTTTCAATAGTGCTGCAAATGTGCACCCATAGCATCCTATATAAGACGTATTACATGTCATTATTTGATGCCTGGGGAGTCGTCATGATCTCATGCTGTGGGACGAAAACATGTTTGCATTTCCTGCGTCCATCCTTGCCAGTATAAGTGGAAAGCAGAGACACTCACAAGTCAAGTAAAACTTGCTTTATTATCTTCCACAAATCATGCACCTGGGAGGTGCACAGCAGAACATAATTGCATTTACTGGCCGGGCCGAGACAATATAATAAAAAACACATCAGAGGAAGACAATTCAACAGACTACACGCAATAACAGAGGCCTTTTCACCGATGTTTTCATCCAAAGCAGTTTGCCCTCGGACACTTCAGCGGGTGGACTCCCAGGTGAAAAAGAGGTTTACTGACGTTGTTCTCTGTCGGCATGTTATACGTGCTATGCTGAGCACATCCTGCTCCAAACGTGTTATTTTGGAACAGCTTTACCGCAACTATGCTTAATGTTCTTTTAACATTACACAAGCTCAATTTAATGCCAATCACCATGAGATTTTAGTGCACTTAGATGTGTTAAATGAGCAACTTTAAGTACCTTTAGTGTAATTAGAACAACTGATGAATGACCTGAGAACGTAAGAACCTGTGAGAATACTAACCTCCCGGACTGAGCGTGGGTTTGGCCAAAAATCTGCATGGCTTGAGAGAAAAGAGAAACTTTTAAACAGTCTGGTTAGCGAAGCAAAATCCAGGTGTATTATTGTAATAAAAAAAAGATTCATGTAAATACAATAAAACAGGAAGTAAAGTGTTTGTATACAGTCATCCGCCAGAACATTAATGCCAGGTGCTTTTAGCGGAGCTGCAGACTGGTTTGATTGCACCATGCTGACAATTTAGAAGCACGTGTATTTTATAGGAAAATGTATAGATTTAAAGATTTACACTATATGGCTCGCTATAAGCAGAACGAAGAATCACTTTCCGCCATAATCTTTAGCCCAGTGTCGTTCGAAACTCCAGTTTCCCTCCCAGTCCAGACACACGTGTAGTATGTTAGGTTAACTGTTGCCTGTTGGTATGAATGTGTCCATTCTGTAAATTCTCTTTATCAGGAGGTTTTGTATGTGAGAATGCACACGTGTGAGTAAGACACAGCTGACAGTATCTGGACTTTATCCTGTTGTGTGTGTGAGCTGATGTGTGTGCCCTGTCCCGAATTATCGGCAGGATTTAAAGCAAACGAATGGGTGTCGATGATGTTTTCATCACTTGACTGTTGTGACACTGTTTCTCGCAACAATATTTACGAGAGTCTTCATTTTTAGAATGAAGAAATATGTCACTCGTAAGGAGCGATGTGTTGAGCTGATGTGTTGATAATAGTTTCGGGACAAGAACAAAGTCTACAGCAGCTAATCCAGGTTGCTGCTGGACAACGAAGTAAATGTGGCTAAAGAAGATTCAGTGGTGGTTTTAATGTCTACAAGGATTGTGGACAAATGATATTTTTTTAGAAAATGAACAAAAATAAACATGCACAAGTTTATAGATATAGAGGTTAAAACATTTTATTTTGTAAACTTTACAAAATGACTTATTTTGCCTGGCTTCAAAATGCAACACTGGTTGTAATATTTTAATTTTATTTAATTTTGTAATAACATTTGCAAGAGCACTTATGTTTAGTTCAGTTTTTTTACAATGATTGAAAATATCAAAGCCAACTTGTTCCTGTGAAAACAAACGTGCCTCTTTTGAATGAGACTGCACTAACGTTACCGATTCTGTTGTCAGTCTTGTTTGTTGTCCCAGTGAATTCACAGTGGTTCACACTGTCAATCGAGTCAATTAAGTTTGTGTTTCACCCAAACATTGTACATATTGCCAAACAGTTTCTCTTTCATTGAATATGTTATCTTTAACACTAATTTCTGCAGACACACCACCAGTATATTAGTAGTAACTCCCTGACACCTGCAAATGAGATACAATATTTTTGCATTTGCCTTTGGTTTGACTTTCGCAATGTAACACCACATAGTGAGGAAAATCACATTTAATAAACATTAATAAACAATAAAATCTCCTATAAATCTTGTGAGATTAGAAATTCTGCTAAATATTGCTATTTTTGTTGTTTTGCTTTGGCTCTATTCCACATGTGTATCACGATGTAATCAGTGTGTAAAAACCCCAAATAAAAACAAACGGCTTAGAAAAACAACACGGGGCGAAAAACAAAGACACTCTGCAGACTAATATTCCTATGGAAATATCAACAAAACACACACACACACACTGTTCCCATTGAGGCTGCTGGCTGCTGTCGCACATGGTTCATTAACTTGAAGGATCATCCTCGCTCTCACGCTGTGGTCCTCGGCAGGACAGTGTACATACATGTGTAAACCCAAGTGCTTCTCTGCCCGTGTATAAATGTTACTGTGATTCACGGGAAACGTTGCCTCTCTTTTCTTCTCTTAAGGTCCTCTCTGCTCTGCAACACCTAACGGTAACGGCTGCTCGGCGCATTCACAGAACACGGACGCCACCACCTCAACAGACTGGGCCCGATGACTCTTAGCACACAATGCACTTTTACTGCGTCAGCGCTATGTGATGCCATAACAATCATTGTGAATTGAGGAGAGCACTGAGGTAGTCATTCATAATGGATAATGAACCTTCCCATTTATCTCTCTTTCACTGTCCCAATCCCGTCTTGTGTCTTTCCTTCTCTCGCCCTCTTTTTTCCGTAATGGATAAAACACAGTTGGGATTAATATGTGTAGTGTTATTCTTGTTTTATTGAGCAGAAACTGTGGGGATAGGTGAGAATTATGCTGCCTCAGCTTGAAGCAGCGGGGCGGGTAAATCAGAGCTTACAGCAGGAGGAAGTCATTAATGGGGATGAAGCGGGACAGATTCACTACATGAGGCCTGGTAGGATGCGGAGAAAGAGACAAAGCAGGAAAACTTTCTAAAAGAGACTGTAACTAGGCATGAAAATGCAATTTGGTGAGCTGCAATAAAAAACAGCACTTCACATTAACTCCTAAAAGTGGACAAAGAATTCTCAAGAATCAGCAACACTGAGACAACATGGCGTATGGATGTTCGACTAGCACTTTCTCAGCGTGTGCAACAGTGTTCATTTTTATTAACACTAACTTTTGATTTGATTAAAACTTAGATGTGTCAACGGGTGGCTGAGCATTCCTACAGCATATCATCAACATATCATTTCAATTACATTATTAAATGTGCACAAGGGTTATTATCCTAGACCAAAACAAAAACATGACAATAATCTGAAATACAGTATTTTCCACCATAGTCACTTGAAGGTAACATTGTCTGCGGCATAGAAATCACAGGAAAAACCCAACAGAACTTCAACCCATGACACACTAAAGCCAACGTCAAACACCTAAAGCTGATGAAGGAAAACTGTTTTGCACTGAAAGACACTGAAAAGAGGAAAAACCCACAAGCACGTAGGACTGCACGTTCTGTACTTATGTGAAAGGAAGAGAAACACGAAGTCCTGGGACCACAACGTGCTGAGGACTTCTCGTTTTCACACCACGACAGGCGGTGTAGAACTACCTCTAATGGAGGTCTGAGAAAAACAACAATAAGCTCGACTGGAATTAATTCTTGTGGTGCAAAATAAGTGTGGTCTCAGTCACCACTGGACCAATGACAATTCACTCTACCACAGTATAATGCTGATACACTGCTAAGGTACAGAGACCCCAACTCTCCCAATGGTTCCATCTAAAATTCTGCTTTTCTCAATTAGCTGTGACAAACCTTTTTCACACTTCCACATTCCCAAACCTAAAACAGCTGAAAACGGGCTGCTTTATTTCTGTTACATGTACATTTAGTCATTTGGCAGATGCCGTTGTAAGTCATTACAAAGGAATAATGGTAGAACCGGAGCTTTTGTAACATACCTGAACCAAAACTGAAAAAAAAGGGTGAAGGGAGACAAACGACCACGTTTTAAGGTGCAAAGAGAGCGAACGTACGGTTGTAGTGAGCACTAAAGTGTGGAGGATCACACTGATGCAAGCAGCAGAGTTGTCACACAGCCACAGACGCTTCTCAACAGGACCACAATGATGTTTCCCACCCATCACAGGTAAGACGGAATGTAAAAATTTAATTTTACAATATAATATAAATGGCTGTTATGGCCATTTTCATTCTGTTTGACTGATAATGTGTGGCTCTAATGCAAATTTAACACACTTAGCCTGTAAGTGTGTAAAGCCTATTGCTCATAAGACTAATTACATTTGCATGCGAAAGGTGGGACAAAACATAAGTTTCAACATATTTGTCTGAGATGCAATCTGTCCGCAGGACAGAAAGAAATAATATTAAAGTGATCGCAATTCGTAAAATGAGTCATTAATTAGGCCTTAATTACATTTACCAAGCATGTCACATAAAAATATTCAGATATCCTATTAAAATACAGCAACCAATCTTTGTAACATACATTACATATACATGCAATGTAATTTGTTACATTTTCTTAGATTTTCCCGACCCATGATGTGAATGCACCCGTTTAGATGCCTTGAAGAATATTGACTAAAATCACCTCTAAATAGTTGCCAGTTATAAGTTATATATGTGTTTGATTGCATATGTGCACCGGCATTATGTGAAATGTACAGCTCTAAAGCAGTATTTATAAAAAGCTAATAATCCTCTCACTTTATTTCTTTATGTCAGAAGTGAGGAATCAGCTGTTTGTGGCTGTTACTGAACAGCCCAAGAGTCAATGCATAGATAAGTGCAGTGCAGGTAACAGTAGCCTCACAATAATGTCTATAATGTCACTTTTAAACTGTTAACTTGTATTAGTGCTGCAAATAGATTTGGAGGAGAGGAAAAAAAATGTGAATTGGCAGGAAAAACCTGGACACTTGTCATTATTTTGAATGTGATTTTTAGGCAACACTAATTATATTCACTGTGCAGATGTCCTGCAGCATTTTTCCCCATATATTTTCTTATTACCATATTGTCACTGTTATAGGATTTTGATGTGACAGTGGACCACTGGTTGTCCAGTTACCTCGCAGTGTCTCGGCATTGTAACCTAGCAACACCTTGCTTGATAGATTGCTGTTCGATCTACGTTGGGCTTTGAAACTTTGCCGAATTCCTACTTGAGATTTTTTATAGTTTTTAAAGTGATTTCAGCAAAACTAAAACCGCTGGATGACAGTTGACATAATCACACAATCAACACAGACATTCCGGCGCGTGATGAGCGTTCAGGACTTGGGTTACTGGTGATCTCACACTAACTTCACTACGAAAGCCTGCTGCCAAAGAAACCCTCTGATAAAATATGTACACAAGTCCAAGTACTGTAGTGGAGCAACACACCAGCATGTGGTCCTCTTTTTTCGGGGAGGGTTAATCGTTTGCATGTCTCTCTTTATTTTTTAATGAATGATCCAACCCTCCAGGACATGCTATGTGACAGTTTTCCAAAAATTTACACTTGACCCATGGTGCCATTACTGGTATTACCTGTATGATTATGTACATATGTCATATATTTTTATTCTCATTTTCATTTTACGTTGTACATACTGTATTTTGATCCTGATATTTTATGACTCCTTTTTGTCGAGCACTGCACATTCTCTGCTGCTGTAACATGGAAATTTCCCCACTGTTGGACGAATAAAGGTTTATCTCATCTTATCTTATCTTATCTTGGCTAGGCCATAGTTTTTCCAGTTTTCTTTATTAAAACCTGTTTTGGGGTGTGTTGTCCACCTCAGCTTCACTCAGTGGTCTTTCCACTCTGTCATACACTTACAGACACTGACTATCCACCACGGGGGAGAAACATGAACATTGTCTTGAAAAACTCGACAACCTCTGGTCTCAAAGACAGACACCAGTGTAATCATAGAAGAAGATTAAACATTCAGGATGTCTTTAATGGTTTTATTATCTTGCAAGAGAGAAGTTCATGGACAGAGTTTCATGCCCTGTCCAGTTCTAAAGTTTCATACATCACACGTTTATTTTATACCCCTCTGCTGCCACACACAACATTTCTCACCATCAAGCTCACATGAATATGGTGAGACTCTGGGTCATAACAGTTTGGACCAGAGTTTACTGTCAGATAGTAGCTAACGCTGGAGCAGTCCTGCAAACACCTCTGAAAATACTGAAGACCAAACATGTATATAGGACAAATTTAGTAATGCCCTTTAAGCATTCTTCATGGGTGCACTTTGCTGTTACAAAAAGAAAAAAGCATAAGCAAATATTTTATCATACCTTATTTTTTCCATCACCACATTTTCATCACATTTTTCTGATAATTTGAGTAAACTTACCCTTTGAATGAGTTTACCTTCATAAAGGTCTGTGCAGCAACACCGTTTGAACTGGAGGTGGTAGGTGACTTTTTAAATTAGTTTTTAATTAGCTGAAATTCCCTTATGTGTATTAAAACAATTGTGCCCAGACTGGGACAATTGTGGTTAAGAAAACTAATAACATTGTCATTACCTACTACAAATCAGCTGATTTATTTTTCATTGTAGAATGCGAAATGTAAAAAGATATTAGCCCCCAAAAGAGCCATGGGACCCACACAACTGCTTAGCTCACGTTTGCACCAGGCTGGTTGACTCTTCTCGTCCAGTTGTCTGTGTATTTGAAATGTGTCGGAGTCGTACTCACCTGCTGCTGTTACAAACCTCTGATGGAGCTTGTTTCTGCTTGTTTTGCTCTGGACACTCTTTTTACCCCCCCCCCCCCTGTCATCTGTCATTCAATATTTTTCAACCACCTATTAAAATGATCTGCAGCAGTAGGTAGCTTGTGATTGGGAGCCTATTGTCATGACTCATTAATTTGGTTTTACATAACCATAGCTGCTCCTCTTGTACCCTCCTACCATCTGATTTCTTACATGTTCAGACTGGGGCATTTACATATGACACTAATCTTGATCATGCAGTTAGTCTTTGTTCAGACTCTAACCCCAAAAAACTTTTTGAATTATTTAAGATTTTCTTTGACACTTTATAGAGTGTATTCAGTTTTGCAGTATAATGTACAGTATACTGTAGTTGTGTTTCGAAAGAGGTAATTAAACACTGCCATTTCCTAACGTAATTACACTGGATTAACAAGCCAAGCCAAATATCTTGCATTCTGCACAACCATCATTACACAATGGCAAAAATGGCATTGGAGGGGAGGCGTGGACACATGTCCTGTGTGTCAGTTTGTCTTATTGTTCCACTGACAGACCACTGATTGGGGATTAGGAGGATGTTTCCTTCCTCGGTGTGTAGTGTGTTTGTGGTTGCATGTGAGAAACAAAATAATTGCAGTCGTAATTGGTTTTGGCTTTACTTTGATAAAAAAACAAGGTCACCGAAGGTCAGGTATGAGACAGCGACAAACAACATTACTTTTGTTTTCTATAGTGGAAGAAAGTGAAGGTTTTTTTTGCTTGAGTGCATTTGTCAGATAGCTGGAATATTATGCAACTAATATTTCTAACAAACTCCTTCTTTGGATTTGTTTTCAGGATTTCATTGAGTGTCGCTGAGGTTGTGTTCTTTTACATCACAACTCTTCATAATGAGCCTTTGAAAGAAGGAAATACATGAAGCTCATGTAAGTGTGTGTGGTGGGGGGTAATCTAGAGCAACCAACTCACCTGATTTAGTTACACACACGTAAACACAAAACCACACACATTCACGTCCAAATCCATGTGCTGAGGTGCAGTTTTCATCTAGTCGATGTAAATATAATATCTGTCTGTGTTTCATGTTGTTAAGCTTTTAGGAAGGTGACGTGGCACGACAATCGTGCCTCGCGATTGCACGACGTGCTCCTTTTTCAGCCCAACTGCTCAGAATGTAACAAGGGAGATTTTGAGCTTGCAATTGATATTCTCGAAAGACAACTTAGCATAAATGTTGGTGATTAACATTTATTCAGTGGTTTATTCATTGGGGGCAGAAGAATAACAACTTGAAAGTCCCCAAAGCCTTTTACTGAATTAAGTTGCTTCAGCTCTTAGCCAAAACACCACACACAATAGGCAGCAGGCAGCAACGTTGCCATTCATATAAAGTTTTGTTTTTGTTGTCTGTGTTCAAATATTTTTACCTGAACAAGACTTCTGTACAATAAAAAAGATCTGTTTGCTCCAGTTTTGTCTCATCCTTTTACAGTAGTTGTGACTTCTCTGGCTTTTCTGTGACTCCTTTATGTGTCTGTTCTGCACTGCTCTCCATGTTTTTCAGGGAATAGTCACATCCTCACACACTGAGACCAACACTGGAGGAGGCTTCAACCCTCATTGTATTTACTTTCTTATATTCAAAGTAGTTGATCAAATTGTAAGTATCATAAGACTTGGGACAACGTGTAGCTACCTTTATGTACAGAGATCAGCCACAGAAATATGATGTTGATGTATCTTGATGGGTTAACCCATGGTGACCTTTGACCCTTACATGATTTACTATAAGTATTATTTAGTAGTATTTACAGTAAAATTTCTTAGTGTACTACTTACCTTGTACTGTAGATGATCTTAATGGTATTTTTACTTGAATAAAATATTGAAATATTGAATATAGTGAATATTTTCACTGATTTAATTCAATTCAATTCAACTTTATTTATATAGTGCCACTTCACAACAAAGTCATCTCAAGGCACTTTACTTAATAAAGTCAAGACTATATAAGCATTTAGAGAAAACCCAACAAATCCCCCTTGAGCAGCCATAGGAAACAGTGGAGAGGAAAAACTCCCTTTACCGGAAGAAACCTCCAGCAGAACCAGGCTCAGGGTGGGCGACCATCTGCCTTGACCGGTTGGGCTGAGTGGAAAGTGGAGAGAGAAAAGAACAGAGCAACAACAAAACATTGGGCAGGTTGGTGGGACCAGTAGCTGCGCACTGGAAGGCAGTCTAAGCCTATAGCAGCATGACTATAACTAACTATGAGCTTTATCAAAAAGGAAGGTTTTGAGCCTAGTCTTAAAAGTAGAGAGGGTGTCTGCTTCCCGAATCTGGACTGGGAGCTGGTTCCACAGGAGAGGAGCTTGATAGCTAATGGCTCTGTCTCCCATTCTGGGAACCACAAGTAGGCGTGCATTCTGAGACCAAAGTGGTCTATTAGGAAGATCTGGTCTTGATGGAGCTTTATAGGTAAGAAGAAGGGCCTTAAATTCTATTCTACATTTAACGGGAAGCCAATGGAGTGAAGCTAATAAGGGTGAAATATGATCTCTCTTACCAATCCCAGTCAGTAATCTTGCTGCAGCATTTTAGATTAATTGAAGTAGAGAATTACAGTAGTCCAATCTAGAAGTAACAAGTGCATGGACCAGTTTTTCAGCATCGCTTTGAGACAGGATGCTCCTAATTTTGGCGATATTCCACAGGTTTCTGAATAGCTTTTAGAAATGATTTGAAATACCTTCTTAGTTTCCACCAAATTAGGACAAATATGATGAAATGCCTCAATTTCTGTGTGCTGAAGAAAGTGATACCATTTTGCAACACGTAGGATTATCAGCTTTGTTCATGTTTCAGAGTCAGACGTTTTTTTCAGCACCTATTCACGATCCACGACTCTTATGTGTCGTTCTGCTTTTTCCTAAAGATTTTGCCAGAGTGCTAATGTTGCTAGCAGTAAAGTGCTACATTTTAGAGAGTGAAACTGTGTTTTCAAACATACTCAAACTTTTCAAACATGCAGATGGTTGATACTTTGTCAAGCAAAAGGCTTTTGTGCGTTGTGTATTATAAAAAATATGCTTCTGCTGTCAGTCACCATGTAATGCTCCTGTCCATTTTTCATTTCTGCCAATGTGATACAATATAACTTAATATTTCAGAAAGGTAATGAAGCATAAATCACCCCTTCAGAGCCAAAACATAAGCTTCAGAAATTGATAAAGTGTATTTAAAAGTCTGGAACCAAATATAGGCCTTGAAGAAACACAACACATCACAAAACAAAAGCTGCCTGCTGCCAGTGGAAACAAAATGGATGAAAGTTTGACACACAACCAAAATATTGAGCTGCAAAATAAGTAAAACACTCAGCGCTGATGGAATCTGTTCATTTTGGTGATAATTTATCATCAATCCCTCACATCACACATAAGCTTCTGATTCATCGTTAACAATAACATATTGATTAATGAGCTGTGCAAACACTATGATAAACCCTCAGCCCCATTTTTCCCTGGTGTTTCTGACTTTTGCTCCACCAGGGTTTACAGACAAGACTCTGCATCCATCACTTTCATGTCACAACTTTGTTGAGCTCTTTATTACTGATGCACCACATTTGTTTCCATCTTTTGATGACAACAGACTGTGTGACCCTCTTTCACTGACAGCGTTTTTTTGCGTTTTTTTAATTGGTCTTGTTTGAGGTGTAAGACGTGGAAATGGTCTCACCCATGGATTCACAACACACAACTGCATTGTCTTACGTGAGCGCTTTGTCCCTCTACCTTCTCTCCATAAAGTCATTTTCTGTCCACAGTGCCTCTAATTTTCTTTTTGCACATTTTGAAAAGTAAGAACTATAGTGATGATAAGACAATGTGACTATTTGCTCACTTCCTGCTCAATGAAACACCCCCAAAGAGCCCACAATGTTATTTCATTATAATGAAGCTATCATCATCACACATCATGTAAAATGTAATACACAATAAACAGTAAAAAATTTGCCTGCCTTCTATCAAAGCAGAAAGAAAGTGATAAAGGTATTTGTCCTGAAATTACTACAAAACTATTTATCTTATAAATATCACAAAGATGCACTAAAGTAAAAGTGTCAGAGGCCTCTGATATCATGTGAAGGAAAAAGGATCAGATGGACAGAGCAGGGTCACCAAAAATCTCATCCCAGGCTTCGTTGTTTTGGACTGGGACTAGTTCTTTGTCAGCTTCATTACCATCACTGATTCCTTCTACTGGATTTTAAGTGTGCTGAGCAATCATCCAGAAAACCAACACATCACATGGAGGCAGTATTGTCTTTTGTCTGCTGACAGAAGTGTATATCCAAAGACAGCCATCTGTGGGAATGAATATCCAAATCTTAGTCAAGAACACACACTTGCTTAATCTGAAGCTTTTGAATCAGTGTGACAAACAACAGCTGTGCAGCAGGATATGGAGCAATGTGCAAAGATGAGGGCTGTTTAAAAGGAATTGTGGGGAAAATAACATTGTAATGGTTCTGGTTGCATATAAACAATCACTTAATCAGGCTGAATTAATTTCCTGCCTCGTGTTTTGTTTCTCTTGCCCTCTCCTTTGTGTTCCTTTCCCCCCCTGCTGCATTTGTCACTAATTTAAAAAGAATCACTGGCAAGAAGCTCATGCATTTATAAGTAAATGCCCTCAAACCTTATCCCGTCCTTTAAAGACACATTGACGCAATTAAATATTCCATATAAGATTGAAGAGAGTTTATTATTTATTAAAAGGTTGGCCATTATTTTGGAACATAAATATATGATCTCGTCATGGTGTCACCAAGAGAAGCAGTCACACACACACATAAACAGTTTGTCTGAGTTCTTTATACCTAGGCCTTGATTTTTGCTGTAGACTTGTCATTTTTTGAGCTCTCGTGTTTTTATGGCTCCACCTGACTGCTTTTTATAACGCTGACACATTTTCAGACCTCAGCAGTAAACCCACTGTAGGCACACAAAGTACACAGCATCCGCCTTCACCATCTAATTGATGTGTGATGTTAGCTTCTGCAGGGGCAGCTCATATTTCTGGCATGCACTCTTCAAAAATGAATGCTAATAATTGCCAATGCATAGTTTTTTTTTTTATGCAGTTAAAACAAATGTAAGTATATAAAAGTATGTTACACAAACAGTAAAGCCAGTGTTTTGGGTTTGTGGTGTAATATCAATGTGCCATACATTGGAACTAAGGTGTCACAAACTACAGCTAAATATATTGTAGCGACCCGGCAGGTGGGCCAGGGTGGGCTCGCTGGGGATCATGGGTACGTGGGGTTTTGTGTTTGTGTTGTTGCGCCGTGAGGGACAGTGCTGTGGGGAATGTGTTTGATTGTGTGGGGGATATTGGTTGTGTTTACGTAGTGTTTATGTGTACTAGTGTTGGCCGGCGCCGTGAGGGACGGTATTGTGTGTGGCAGTGACCCTCAGAGTGACCAACCTTGTAAGTGCTTTTGTTCCTGTCCGTATGTTGAATAAAGCCAAGACAAGAACTGCGTCACCTGGTTGTCCGTTCGCCAGCATGAGGCACTCGGGGTCGTGTGGTGTATGTGGCACAAGTGACCTCCCTCCACCTGGGGTAGCGTTAGGGTCGGGTTAGCCTGCTGGCGCCCAGGCTAGGCTAGCGTAGCCTCAAGCTCCACCACCCGCAGTGGCTGCCGCACACCCTGCCACGGTGTGTCCGGCGCTACAATATTGTACAACATGTTTGGCAATTTTTCTCACAATCAGAATTCAGTGATACGGATAAAGATAAGACCAAATTCGGTTTCACCTTTTTAGCAAACGTGTGGCCAACATCTCTGAATTCAAACATTCACAAAGTTAAGGTTACTTTGACCAAGAATTGGTGTTAAAAATAAGTGTGTAAATAAACAACAACTTATAAATGATAAATTTATTTGCCATACCTCTGAGTAGGAACTGGTAATGGAAATCGTGGCACTTAATCAATAATTAGTTTTACTGACAGGAAGTTTGCACTGCAGATATGTGCACCGACCTCCTCCGAAAAGGTGTTGTGAATATAATATTTTATACTGTGGCAAATGCTCAGTATCCATATCAAGATGTTTAGCCAAGTATTGCTTTCTAAGTCACAATTCTGATATAGTAACAACTTTATTATAAACTGTCAAAGATTGTATGTAGTTCTGTCAGGAACATGTTGGGAAAGTTTCTGAGATCTCATGTGACAGTTTGACAGAGCAAAAGGTTTTATTTCTTCTACTGTACATATGTTCTGGTCACATTGTGGAGCTTTGGCCCAACACATATGATCTTGTTAACAAGGATGCATAAAGTTGCACAGACATAGCAGCACTTCAGAGTAAAAATTTGTGGCTCTAAATAATACTATGTTCACCAGCTAGTAGCTAACATTTGCATTCTGTGAAGGTGGCAATGATTTATTTTATCTCAACTTTATGTTTAAAAAAACGGTAAATTTAAAGTTTGATTAGTAAAGCTTTAAAACACTCCCCACCTCAAGAGTGATCACTTCTCAGAGATGGCACTTCTGATGGTCCTGGAATCTCTACGGGCCACAAAAGCTGCACGCCATTCTTCTGTCTTAATTCTGCTAGACCTATCTGCAGCCTTTGACATTGTGAACCATCAGATCCTCTTATCTACACTCTCTGTCTTAGGAATCTCTGGATCAGCTTTAGCCTGCTTCCTTCTTACTTGTCTGGATGAACCTTCAAGGTATCCAGGCAGGGGCATAATTCTAACTCCCAAAACCTCTCTACTGGTGTGCCGCAGGGCTCTGTTCTCGGTCCTCTTTGTTTTTCCATCTATACTTTTTCTATGGGTTCTATCATCCATTGACATGGCTTTTCCTATCATTGCAATGCAGACCACACACAGCTCTTCCTGTCCTTTCCGGCCGGATGACTCCACTGTCTCTTCACGCATCTCCAGCTGTCTCTCTGATACCTCTGCTTAGATAAGAAAAAGACATCTTCAACTTAACATCTCCAAGACGGAAGTTCTTGTCTTCCCTGCCAGACCTTCGACATAACACAACATCAGCATCGATACTGGATCCAGTGTTGATGCTGTGATGACCAACTGAGGTTCATTGACCGCATGTCCTTATTCTCCACTCTGAATACTCAACCCAACTTATTATCGAGGTGTTGGCCATGTCTCGACTTGATTACTGCAATGCACTGCTGATGGGGTTACCGGTCAAATGATAAAATCCCTGCAGATAATCCCACGCATCTCATTTTAATGAGTCGAAAAGGACTCATGTTGCATCGCTTTTCTCTGCGCTGCCTTTCTATGGTTGTGCGAAGTAGGTTCAAAGCTTTGTCTCTTGCCTATATGGTGGTCAACTCTACCGCTCCTGCTTAGTTCAACTCAATCATATATATAGTCTACAATTCCCCAGTGCACTGTACTCTGGTGTCTGGTGGTTCCAGCACCACACAGAAGACACCAAGGAAAACTGTTGATCCCACAATGGTGGAATGAGTTTCAGCGATCTCACTCCCAATATGTAAAAAATTGCTGAAAACAGAATTTTTCGCGTCTTCCTATGCTCATACAAAAAAAAACATATTTTTCTTCTCTTTCTCGTACTTACACCTCATCAGAGTGAAACACTTCTTCTGACATTACTTTGCTTTAATGTTTACTCCTGGATTTGGGTTTTTGCTGTGTTGTACCTCACTTATAAGTCCCTTTGGATCAAAGCGTCTGTCATATGACTAAATGTACTAGTAAGTAGTGTTACACAATGCCTTAGTTTGTGCGTCCATTTGAATGTGTGAAATGATGAAGACAAATTTTTCCGCCTGATCACATTAGGTTTCCCTCAGAGTTTGTTGTACTCAATGATGTGACAACGATGTGCTTTGCCAGCACTGTACAGAATCTGCTGCTCACTGTGTCAGATGTCGGTCACACTGGAGACCAAGCTCACACGCCATTATGTCTGCAGTACAATAACCGGCATCCTTTCACACAGTCACACAAAAATAACAGGCACACATTGCTTCAGGGTGTTGATGTGGACAAAGCATATTGTTGCAAATGCTGACTGGAGGAACGTCTTTAAAATATAAGACTGGTACAGAAAGGGGAGTCATGTCTTGGAAGAGGAATCTCTCTGGACAGAGATGTTTATTCAGAGCTGCTTGGGTATTAAACTTCGCTGCTGCTAAGGGTGTGTTTTGCTGAGACAGTGATTCATTAACATACATATGAGGGAAGTCGGCTCACCAGAGAATTTAAGATTTGAGTTTTAAACTCCATAAGGCTTCACCAGGCTGCCTGAGTGTGCCTGTGTGTGTGTTCTTGAAGCCATATAGAAGGTGTTCTTGAAAATTAGATGAGACAGTCCCTGTTTGTCCTTGATACTTCATTTCCACAGAAAGTGGTCAATTAGTTCCAAATGTGCGTTAGGTGGATTTAAAAATATGATAATACATGCAGCAGAATGGATGAGTTTGCTTAGGGACGACACCAGGCAATTTAGGACTACAAGGCTATTGTAACTGCTGGAAGCCTGGAGGCCTCAGGCCCTTTACAGAGGTAATAAAGGACAGACAGTATGTGCTTTAGAAAAGGCTGCAGCTATTTCAGCATCCAGACACACACACACACTCACTAGGATTTATTTAAATGGAATTTTCAAGCATTTTAATGGTCCCAAAAAACTTAAAAACAGTGCTACTGACACCATCGGGTTTATAAAAAAGACTCACAAATGGAAGATTTTATCTGTGACACTCAGCTGCTACTGTATATGATTTTGCTACAAAACATAGATGGGAAAAGGAAGACGTGTCCCTCTAAGGCCTATGCCAAAGGCTGAGGATCCATGAAACGTTATGAGTGCTCGAAAACTAGCCTCAACTTAAATAAGTGTGAAACATGTTCACGCTTCACATGCACCTTTAAGACCATGGCCTATCTCAATTAATGCCTGGGCACTGAGGTAGTTTTTGGCAGTTTTGAAAAGCCGCATTGCAACTTCTGTGTTCATCATATGATGTGTACTTACTAAAAAATCATTTTGTAATTAGGAAAAAAAACAAATACTGTGTTTATTATGAAAATCTAAGTCAAGACATATTTCCATCCTTCCATACATTATCTGAAACTTTGGGTTGCAGGGGCCTGGAGCCTATGCCAGGTTACATGTCTAACTGGGGAAACCATGTTTCCCTAATCCTCTACACCGATTTCGGAAACCAGGTTTCCATTGACATGAAACTTAAGTGATTAACTTTCCAGCGAAAACCGCCTGTAACCAGATCAAACAACCGTTCACACCCACATTCACACCTACAAAGAGGCACAAGACAGGCAACTGCTTGGCCGGTAGGGGGCCCCCGAGGGTTGACAAAGACAAACATATGTACAGCACTGAATGTGTGCAAAGTTTGCAGTGACACTAGCAGTCACAGTCCCCCCTAAGAGGCCCCCAGCTGATAGAAATGAAGAGGATTTCCTTGGTAAGTGGAGCAGTGGAGATAATAATTAGAAAAAATAATAATAAATAACGCAAGCTAAATGCTGCTAGTGCTGCTGTCATTGTGGTGAAGAGATGTTAAGATTAAGTTAGAAGAGCAGCTTTGTCAATTCTAACAATACAAAATGTTCTACAAATCACTACAGTGTATTACTGTAATTTGTTGTGTTATGTGCAGTGTGGTGGTGTGTATTTTGTTGTATATTCCATATCTTAAGCATAGTTGATTTATGACGTATGAGTTTTAACCTCCTGTTTTTGCACTTTTTAAAATCAAATTTAAATCTTAATCCCCATTCATGTGCAACAAGAGCTAAGAGGTGCAAGTGGAGAAGGTCACTTGAGTTCTATGGACCAAAAACATGGAAATATGAGGATCATCTGGCTTTAAAGACTGTCTCAACTTTTAAGACTAGGCTCAAAACCTTTCTTTTTGATAAAGCTTATAGTTAGTTATAGTCATGCTGCTATAGGCTTAGACTGCTGGGGGACTCTGCACTGAGACACTTTCATCCTTTCAGCCCACATTTATAATGTCCCCACTGTATGACATTAACTCTGTGTCTTCTTTGTCCCGTAATCGTCTTTCTCCCTCTCTGTCTCACTCTCTGTCCCTGTCCTCAAGTGTCCCAGGCTTATGAGCTGTGAGTCTTCCAGTGAGCAGCTACTTGTCCCACCAACCTGCCCAATGTTTTCAACTCACCCCAAACCGGTCAAGGCAGATGGCCTCCCACCCTGAGCCTGGTTCTGCTGGAGGTTTCTTCCGTTAAAGGGAGTTTTTCCTCTCCACTGTTGCCTATAGCTGCTCAAGGGGGATTTGTTGGGTTTCCTCTATAGTCTTGACTTTATTGTGCAAAGTGCCTTGAGATGACCTTGTTGTAAATTGGCGCTATAGAAATAAAGCTGAATTGAATTGAATTGAATTGGGAAGAATAAAGGTTTTTATTCAGACTATGAGCCACTGAACAGCTATTATAGAAATAAATGAATGTCGTGTTTCGATCCGTTGTCCAGTTCCTACAATACAGCCTACAGATAGTGATTCTACAAATAATTTGGAAAGAGGTGGAGGACATTACATTTAACATGTTTGTGTAGCGAGTGAATCAATGAAGTGACTGATCATTGTGCCTCATTCTGTATTCAACAAAACTAAAAAGCTTTACAATAAGAAGTCAATGGTCTTTAGCATGAATGTATTACACAGCTGGATGCTGGACTTGAACATGTCGACAACTCACTGGAACAAAAAGTTGATCTCCATGGTTTAAAATGTATAATAGAAACAGTAAAAACCAACTTAGTAGTTGGAATTCTCCCTATTATTACAGATTACTGAAAACTGTTTTGCTCACTGATGGAGATGTTGTAGTACTAGGACATATTACACAGTGAGAACAACGTGACTAAATGACACAGTTTCAAATTTATTTCATCACACATATTCACATCAACATTAATGAGATTTATTGTAAAAAAATACAAATAAAAAAATAAAAAACTTGACTCATATATTTTGATTTATTAATGCAATGTTGCCTTAGTGTTATTTGGCCAGTTGCGCAGATTTAACTAAGGTACTGTTATTCACTGACACCTTCTAAGTTATTTCATTTCATTATCAATGATATTTAATGTGTTTTGCCATTAGATCAAGTGAAAAATCAGTTGGGTGATGATGGGTGATTTTTTTATCGATCTGTCGGATCTTTGTCAGCAAAACCTTGGTAACAATAGAAAATGATGGGAACGAGGGCATAGTTTGGTTTTAATTTTAGGCTCATGGTGGAGTCGATTAGAGTTGTGGTGCACGTTTGGTTTATGTTTATAATAAGCTGACCCACCCAGTTCATTAGTCAAGACAACAGCAGGAGCAAAGCCAACACACGCAACCATCTGCTGCCACCATAAGCACATTACCTGTAGGCAAAGCTGGGCTGTCAGTGGCAAACAGTTGTCCTTTAATCAAGGTGAAGGACTGCCAATTAATAGACTTGTGAGACTATAATGGCCAGCAGCAACAGGGGCAACAGCTGGCGGAACAGTGAGGCATGGCTAAAGTCCTGCTATGAGCAATGTTCAGTGCAGAAAACAAGGAGAGCGTAGCAACAACAGAGTGACATTTTCTCCCTCGGTCTTATCACTTTGAAATGACTAAAACCAGAATGGATGATGTGCTCAGCTCAAATTTCATAGAAATCCACAAGTGTCACAATAAGTGTTTTCGCCTGATGGTGGTGACAGCTCACACTTTGCAAAGCAAGTGTCAGTTTGAACCCGAGATCAGTTTCTGAGACCTGTTTGTGAATTGTACAGGCAAATGTTATAACAGATTGCATCATGGGATTTTAATCTTTCATTAGAAGACATTGTATTTCTAGTTAATAAATCCTGTATGCGTGTTAACCGCAGATGTGTAATAGAATAGGAGGGGGATGGTTGCAGGGCCAAATACTTTGTGATTCATTTCAAATGCCACATCCCCTACAAACCCTTGCATTCAAAAAAGTGCACGTCTACATGACTAATGCTGGCTGCCGTTATTGCCACGACATGGTTCATTTGCTCTGCACCTTGTGTAAGAATCACATATGAGACACTAGATCACTTCCATGTAAATATAAAAATCCACTGCAGAATAAATCGTTATTGGACAACAGAATGTTCCGTCTGCACAGGTATCTGCACTGCGTTGCAGTCTACGAGGACAGCTGTCAAACTTGCCCCACTGTGTTTCAGACATATAGCGTAACATCAGCAGCTGTGTGAAATATAACAGCATTTTAATGCTTATGATAATGCTGAGGTGAATGAGTGTCTGTGTAAAGTGTGTCCAGCATTTGCTTGGAGTAGTTGCCTTTGGCTTCCAGGATGATACAAGTTGAGGTTGCCAGAAGAGCTCAGACGTGAATAAGTATCTCAGATTTTTTTTTATTCACTGTAATTTTATAGGGTATGATAAATGATCATTTTATCTACTCAGCAGCTTACGTGTATTTAAACTTTTTAATACATTTTTAAATAGTCCCTAGTTTTTCTCAGCAGTTTTATATTTATTGGTTTGCTTCTTCTTACATTTCTTATCCTTTGTGCCTTACCTGATTTTACTCCTTGTGTACACGGTGGCTTGTTTTAAGTCCTGTATGAGCTGCCTTTTAATGGAAAATGTACTATAAAAATACATTTGCATTGCCTAAAACATGATAAAGTTAATTTATTTTACAAGGACAATAATTTTGTTTTTGTCATACACTGACGATATTTGGGTTCAAGTTTCATTGCATTGCATTAAATATTTTGTTGATAAAGAAAAGAAATCCTCAGCTGTTTGGGACAATTCAAAATAAGGGGATACAACTTTTGCAACTGTCTGTTGTGTGAATTTTACATGAAACAGAGGTAGACTGCGAAACCCACTGACCCTCCAGAACCTCTACGAAAGCACCTGTGACTGACTTCTTACTGTCACTTTCCACTTTGCATTTTCCTCTAAATAGTGGCGAAGGGAGAAAAACAACTTTAGCAAAGTTTACTTCTTCTTACAGTTTGCTGACCCGGCTTTTTACTGTATTACTTTCAAGCATCGTTTTCCAGAATCTATTCCCCTTGGATTGACGCTGCTGCAACATTTGTCTGATAAAGATCCAGCCTGGCAAAAAAATCTAAAAATATTAAAGGAAACATCTGTAGAAGCACAGTTTTGTCAATAAGACAGTAATCCACAATGGGGGAAGTTCCTCGTTTTATAACAGTGTCTCTCACGGACTCGTGTCGGAAACTTTAGCTTTCAGACTCAAAACAGCCTCACATTTTAACCTGTGTAGATGACTCCCGCAGTTTCACTACAAAATACAACCGCAGCATATTTTCACTGTGTTCCTAAGGCACCTCCAACAATGTTTGTGCTTTCTGTTTTAGCAACTTTTTGTTTTTGCAAAAGGCAATTTCTCCCTCCATTCATCATGCACTGATCCCAGCCAGGTTGAGGACATTTCTGCCATTCCTGCAACAATGGATTATGAAAGCTTTAACTGAACTGCGACAAACATTACCTCGCATCCCATAAAGCAATTATGTGCTGTTAGTAGCAAAATCTTTACATGCATTCTTGCAGGAAATGTAGATTAGAAACTCATGACCAAGCAGAAAGAAATGCAACCCAGCATTCACTTTTTACGTGAACAGGAATTGTAAATCTAAATATGGGTGTGTGCATGTGTGTGTGTGTGTGCATGTCCATGAGTGTGTGTGAGCGAGATAATTTGCTACAAAAATGTGTGTATTAGTGGGTGGGTGCCAGCTTTAGACCTGCTGATAAGGTGCACTTCCGATTTTTCTGGACTTAAAATATAGTGTCATGAACTTTTCCATTTTTATATTCATGTCATTTCCCCCTGGATGAACCCAGCAGCACTTTGCTACGTAGACAAACTCATAGTCAAAGGAACTCAGGCTGAACTCCTTCATTTTACCTCTGACTGTTTTCAATCATTCATGCGATTTTTTCAAGAGGCACAAAGATCAAAAGTCCATTCGATATCCTGATGTATGCCTGTGATCTGAAAAAGTCATTATGGTCATGAGCCGCAACAGCAGATTTGTGTCAATGTCAGGCTTTTTTTTTTCTTTGTTGCCTTAGTTTTCTTCTGGAGTCCATAAAGACATGGAAAAACTCTGAATAATATAAAGAAAAAAGTTTTTAAGAACAGCTCACGGACTCTGGGAAGGAGTCCCCACGGTTCAGTTACAAAAACCCAGTCAGGACATTTGGTGAGTATAGGGACAGTGTTGTCACCACGTTTGCGTTGGCTGATTTTAATCCACATTTTAATCATGTGCAGCAGCTCCAGCTCCCATTGGAAGCGTTTGGTGTTGGGATTGTGTTTTAGCTAATACTTATAGTTATACTGATTTTGGGACATCAGTTTGAGATTTCTGCTCTGTTGCTGTCCACAAATAGAGATGACATGTAGGCCAACCCTCAAGTCACTGTGGCGTCTGAATGGTTCCCTTGAAAAAATGTTTTATGTCAATGTGTCAATGTGTCATGATTTTCATCCTGGACTCTTTTTGTTGTTTTGTTCTTTGGCCTCCAGGCTGGTTTACACACATATACAGTACATAGTCCTTAGTGTCCAAAATCATCCCCTACTCACTTATTCTTTACTCTCTGTATTTATTTTCCTCCTAAACTTGTTCTGTAAGATCAGGGTCACAACAGCTGGTCATTGGTTGGTTTTGTTTGTATGTTGATTTTGGTGCATTTTTACACCGGATGCCCTTCCTGACACAAGCCTCGCCAACCCCTTCCTGGGCATGAGACTGGTACTTGGCACTGCACGGCTGGGGATGGGGACATGCCGTTGGGGATTCAGTGTGTTGCCCAGGGAAATTCCCTACTCCTTGTATAATGTGCACTAATTAGTCACTTAATAGTGAGCAGTCATTTGACATTTCGGTCATTTACTCACCGTTGCATCATCACTAAACCAGGGGGAGTTGCACTGTGGCATAATTAGAAGAAAGCAGTGTACATGCCATGTGCACTGCTTCTAGTGTGACACTGTGGGATACTTTGAGTGCACTATGAAGTGGACAGATTTACACACTCAACAGGCAGACACTACAACACAGTGACAGACGTTATATAGTGAGTAGAGGATGATTTCTGAGTTTTCTGTCACGCCCACCCTCCCCCAGCTTTTGGTCTGCTTTCCATCTAATTGCCTGCTAGTTACAGTCACTCATGAAATTGAGGCCTGCCACACACACACACACACACACACACACACACACACACACACTTCTCCTGCCTGTAGTTCCCATGTTTGATTTTCCCTCTGTTGACTCATAGCTCTGTATTCTCACCTGGACTTCATTTCTTTCTTTAATCCTTTCTCTATTTGAGTTTGTTCACTCTTCATCTTGGCTTGGTTTGATTCGTTTTCACCCTGACTTTCACAGTCTTAACTCCAGAATCACTCTCCTTTGTTCATGCGGTGAAATTGGCTGTTTCCTGCGGAGTTCTTTACCTGAGTCTGTCTAGCCTGTTCACATAGCTTTCATGATTCTGTTGCTGGTAGCAGTTACTTACCGTCACTCTGTTATCTGTTGAAGTAACTTACTTAACGTTGTAAGAATACGTAGCTACTTATCCCCCGTTTGCAGTTTAAATATTTGATTCCTTGTTGAGAATTAGTTTTTGTTGGTTTTTGCTCTTTAGCTGTGATTTTTAGTCAGTAGACCTTGTCTGCCCGTTTACCTGCTTAAACTTAATTATGTCCGGACATCTGCCTCTGCATTCGGGGCCAGAGCATTCCATATTTGTGACATAATGGGACTCTTCCATTGGCGTTAAGATTTTTGCAGAGACGTTCAGTATAAACAGACGTTTATATTTGTACTTGTTCAGCAACATAATCTTAACAGATGAACATGACTTTTATGTTTTTTGTAGTTTGAATACAATAGGCAGAAGTAGGGAGCTCTCGATAGGCTCTAAACAAACTAGACCGATTTGGACATTACTGCCACTCAACTGTGTTCAACAAAGTGTTTGTGGACGAGACGAACAAGTTTCTTCCCATGGCTCATGTGAGTATCTTCCCGTGTGTGTGTTGTGTAATTGGGTGAATGAGTGGCAAAAATTGTAAAAAGCATTGTATAGGCAAACTATTTACATTTCGTGAGTAGAGGAGTCTGTTCAGCATGATGTTTTATATTGGTCAATTCAGTTCAATTAAATTTTATTTATATAGCGCCAATTTACAACAAAGTCATCTCAAGGCACTTCACATAATAAAGTCAAGACTATACAAACATTTAGAGAAAACCCAACAAATCCCTTTGAGCAGCCATAGGCAACAGTGGAGAGGAAAAAACCTCTAACGTAAGAAACCTCCAGCAGAACCAGGCTCAGGGTGGGCGGCCATCTGCCTTGACCGGTTAGGGTGAGTGGAAAGTGGAGAGAGAAAAGAAAACACTGACCAGGTTGGTGGGACCAGTAGCTGCGCACTGGAAGACACACAGCTCCAAAGCCGGGGACACCTGAGGACAGGGACAGAGAGAATGCGAGTGAGAAGGACAGCTACGGGAGAAAGAAGTTAAGGTAAGGTAAGGTAATCTTTATTGATTCCACGACGGGGAAATTTACATGTTACACAGCTCACAGATATACAAAGCAACAAGAGTAGTGAACTAATTAAAAGAATGAACAAAGTGCAAGTAATGTGCAAAAAATTTAATCACAGTCAGAGAAGACACAAAGTTAATGTCATACATTGGTGACATATAAATGTGGGCTGAGAGGAGAGAGTGAAGCAAAGAGGAAATTGACATAGTCCCCAGCAGTCAGAGCGACAGAGAGAGAAAGAACAGAGCAACAAAGGTAACAAGAAAACATTGGGCAGGTTAGTTGGACCAGTAGCTGTGCACTGGAAGAGAGTCTAAGCCTATAGCAGCATGACTATAACCAACTATAAGCTTCATCATAGAGGAAGGTTTCGAGCCTAGTCTTAAAAGTAGAGAGGGGGTCTGCTTCCCGAATCTGGACTGGGAGCTGGTCCCACAGGAGAGGAGCTTGATAGCTAAAGGCTCTGCCTCCCAGTCTATTTTTGGAAATTCTGGGAACCACAAGTAGGCCTGCAGTCTGAGACCGAAGTGGTCTATTAGGATGATATGGTACAAGGAGATCTTTTAGGTATGATGGAGTTTGTCCGTTTAGAGCTTTATAGGTAAGAAGAAGGGTTTTAAATTCTATTCTACATTTAATGGGAAGCCAATGGAGAGAAGCTAATGAAGGTGAAATATGATCTTACCAATCCCAGTCAGTAATCTTGCTGCAGCATTTTGGATTAATTGGAGGCTTTTTAGAAAGTTACTGGGGCAGCCTGAAAGTAGAGAATTACAGTAGTCCAATCTAGAAGTAACAAATGCATGAACCAATTTTTCAGTATCGCTTTGAGACAGGATGCTCCTAATTTTGGCAATGTTCCGTAGGTGGAAGAAGGCTGTTCTAGAGATTTGTTTTATGTGTGAGCTAAATGACAAATCCTGGCCAAAATGACTCCTTGCAGTAATACTGGGGGCCAGAGTGATGTCATCTAAAGTAACGATATGATTGGACAATAATTTTTATTTAGAGATTTATAGGCCCAAACACAATGACTTCAGTTTTATTGAGTTTGGACACCAGCTTTAAGAAAGAAATGTAAAGGCTCAAAACAAAAGAAATTAGTTGGGTAATTACTGTTGAATTTTACGTTGTTGGACCAGATAAATTTTTGACCTTGTATTAATCAGACCTTATTTAAGGCATTTAAAGACATTTAGAATCGATGACGAGATGATAACTGTATGCTTGTTTCAGTAAAAGTAGAGTACTGACTAAATCTGTGGCAGCTGTGAAAGAGAAGGGAAAGAAAAGTAGAGAATAACAAGTGGAAAAATTGATCAAAGGAAGCAGGAGAACGTTTTCATGGACTCCGATCCATCCGACTGGCTTTCTCTTATAATGTAAAATCTCACCAGAACCACTGAATGAAAAAAGTCAAAGCAGTGTTCCAGACAGGGCTGTGCTGTGTTTCAAATTGTATTCAGAGCTCAGCTGCACTGAGATCAGTGACACTCAGCCCAGGCAGAAAAGCCATTAATGACACTTGTCAATGAGCTGGTGCAGTTTTTACAGTCCACCTTTTATGAAAGACCCATAAAGCCAGCAACACGGCATAGTTTTGAAAAAGGCTCTGATTAATTATTGACAGCGTTACAATTACCAGTGGCATTTTAATTAGGTCTTTGCTTCTCAGCTTGAAAGCTCTCTATATCTTCGAAACAGATTTTTCACAAGTGCAAATGAAACCAAGGTAAATGTCCAGCTGAAACAGCAAACCTGACTCGGTCGCTTGGTTGTTAAAATACATCCTGCAATGGATTTTTGTTTTTCAGTGCTAAAACAGCTTTGAGATTAGGTGTGTATAAACTGCTTGGAAGCACCTCATTAGAGATGTAGGCTTGGTGATGACTTTTTCCCACCTTCTCCTAACATTTGTTTCAGTGATCCAAAGCTCAGTCCCAGTAGTCTTTAATTGGTGATCAGAACCTGAAGTGAAACATCTGGCTCCATAAACACAGCCTTGTGCCATTACACTGCACACCACTGTTACCCGCAGTAACTCTCATTCAGTTTCCTGTTGCTCCCCTGCATCTGAACCTTTTTACTTTCAGTCCTACACTGCCACTAACACAGCCTCTCCCGCTTCCTTCCTCCAGCACGACCTCCCTCCCTCCTTCTATAGCCTGTTAAATTTGATTGACAGAATCAGGTATTTGTGATGAGTGTCAGGGCAGCGAGGGTTTGGAAATAGAACAGAAATGTCCATACATGGGGTGTACATGAAAGTAATATTCATGTACGTGCTCACTATCTTCACCAATTTGTCATGAATGATTCATTTAGCTTCAGGAAATATGAGTGCATGCAAATTATTCTCATACTTTCAAATTATTTTGGATAAGTGCAGCTGACTGGCACTTTGTAATAGATGTTCAATCCCTATAATTTATTGGCGGAGATACTGTTGCATGGCCATCAATCATTTCAGAGTGGTGATTTCCATCGGACCACAGCTCCAGTCCAGTGAGAAGAGACGGCCAAAAGAAGAGAGGCTGACTCTGATAGAGCACTGTGTGCATCTCATCTTTTTGTTGGAAGGATCACCATGTCCTCATCATCCACAATTCTACAATAAATTCAAGATTTCAGTCTAGTTTGCTTTCACACAAATGGCCAGGCACAGACCATATCCACTTTAACTTCTTTTAGATTGACTTGTCTGACAAGTGCCCACCAATCTTTATATACTGGTTTTAATTACAGCAATAACTATCCACACATCACCAGAATCAGCTAATCCGAAGGATGATCACTCGTTTTTGTCAAAATGTCTTCAAAATGGTTTTTGCATTGGATTACGATGCCATTACGAAATTATGATATGAGTACTCTGAGCAGACAATGATAACTTTTCAAAATGTAATAATACAAATGTCAGTCATGGTTATTATATATACTGGTTTTGTATAACATGGGCTTATGATTAAACTAATTTGCATAAATGATATATGAACATATATTATTTTATTAGATAGATAAAAGGTGTGTTTAGTTTTTTTGTTTTTATTTTTCTATTCATCATTTATTTTAACATTTAAAATGTATATTGTTTACTGATCATTTGTGTTAACTCAAAATTAAAATGAATAATGACTTTTACTAATAACCTATATGCGCCATAACCAGCATTTCGATGTTATCACCATACGAATGTGGAGCTGAATGTGCTGCTGAAATACACCGTAAGCGGTTACAGTAAGTAAATGAATGCTCAGTGTAACTGCCCCAAAGACTAATGTTTTTAATCTGCAAGTTAACTAGTTCAGTGACTCTGGTAGGAAGAAATGAAACACGCTCATACTGCTCTGTAAACAAGAGCAACAGCACAAGTGGCAATAGTTTATAACTGTGTTAATTATTTGGGCAATATGCCAATAAGAACTATGCCAACAGAGAGTCAAATGTACTTTGCAAGACAATCTTTATCATTTGCACTGCTTTAGAGTTCCTGGTTTTTGTCCAGCGTACAGTTCCTGTGTTTAAATCTGCACTAATATGTGACATTAAGCAAAAATACTCACACACAAAAAATTGTAAACATGCACAAAATTATAGCATGAAAAAAACTAATAACAAGCTTCGATGATGGTGGATTTACTTTGTTGCAATGTGAACGCTGTGTTTCTGCCTTTTACCTTGTTATTAATTTGGCTTGGTGTTAATCGGAAATCCTCACAATTTCTGAAGGTCCAAGTCATGTCACAAGTCTTTGAGCTAAATGGCAAGTCAAGGCTCAAGCCCTTATGGTTGTAAATAGCACTATTAAACAAGCATCAATTACTAGTAAGGATTCACTAAATCATTTAATCATTAATTTGTTTCACATCCCGCCATTGTTTTTTGTAAAATTCACTTTATTCATCTTTACATTTATGAGTTCGGAAGCCTAATTACAATAACCAAAGTAAAACTTACACTAAAACTTGCACTTACCTCCTTTATAGAAGCCTTTGTTCTTATAATGACCTCATTAAGAATCAAACTCATTAAGGCTGTAAGATGGATTAGTGACTAAATGAATATCAGTGTTGGACAAGATGATGTGTAACTTTCCTGACAACCGCTCTAGTCTCATTTAGCCACTTGTTAGTTTTTTTAAGTATCACTCAAAAAAGCTTAAAAATAGCCTGAGTGGGGTAATAATTTTCAGGCATTTAACTTAAAATACATTTAAAAATCCAACTGACTTCCATACAAGGAAACTTGAGCTGTAAAAATGCTAACTGATTTCTGGGACTCATTGCATTGGCAATGCATTTCCATCTGAACTTAAAAAGGTTCTTTGAATATTGGATCTCAAGCACAATGTAAACATCCATATATATAAAATAGATACATGAGAAATATGACACACTTTTTTTTCTATTACGTGTCACTAATGCAAACACAGACACAAAACATGAAAACCTGGTTGAATAGGCATTAATCTGTGTGAGTTGAGGTGTTTCTGTGTAGCAGCAGTATTCATCACTGAGCCACAGAGCTGTCCTGAAGTAATCCCCCCGAAATCCTGAATATCCTTAAAGGGGGGATGTCAGAATGGGGCGGTGAAGGATGAGGGTGTAATTGGGGTTAATGAGAAGAAAGAGAGCAGGGTTGTGTGGGTGAGGGAGTAAGGAAAGAAGGAGGTGTTTAGGAAACAGGTTGAGGAACATAGAAGAACTGAGTGGAGCAGAGGGAGGAAGAAAGAATGGGTGGAGAGAAGGGAGGATGAAGGTGAGATGGTTGTTTGAGGAAAGATGAAGGGAATGAAGGGGGAGCTACTCCTGTCCAGCAGCAACCTCTTCCACCTAATTGCCTCTGTTGCGTCACCTCTTTACGTGCGGCCTGCTCCGTAACCCCTTCTTCTTCATCATCGTTTTCTGCAGTTCGAGGAAACACTCCTCAAGTTCTGCTCTTCTGCGTCACTTTGCCCTGCTCCCTCTGCAGATTGGTCTTTTCTGCAGGAAGCTGTTTGTTGTTGTGCTGTATCGTCTCCTCCTCAACCGGCACAAGGTTTGTCTCCCAGCTGTTTTTTTCACGGAGAGCTCCTTAATCAGCTGTTCTTGCAGAAAGTCGTATTTTGTGTGCCGTTCTTCAGCAACGAAGCAGTTCTCTTCCACTTCTATTGTCACTGCTGTGTGTGAGAGTCGCTCAGTCAATCAGGATTGGATTTTTGAGCTGAATGATTTGCTCATCTTTCTGACTCAGCTCATCTTGTCGTTGTCGCTCGGGTTCATCAACCGCCTTTGCTGGTGCCTAACTTTTTTCTTTTCTCAAGCTCCTTCAGCGTGTGCGGGCCCATGTTAAGGACATTCTATCACTCTGTGGTGACCTCAGCTCTGCTGGGGTTCAGGCAGCACCGACCAGGAAAGGAACAGACTGGACAAGCTGGTCAGCTCTGTCCTGGGCTGCCCACTGGACTCTGTGGAGGAGGTGGGTGAGAGGAGGATGTTGGCCAAGCCGACATCCATCATGGACAACACCTGTCACCCGCTGCACCACTCAGTGGAGGCTCTGTGCAGCTCCTTCATTGGCCGACTGATCCACCCTCAGTGTAGGACAGAGCGCTACCGCAGGTCTTTCATTCGTGGTTAGACTCTATAACTCCACAGTCTAACCTACTTGAACCTGAACTTGAAATATTGTATATATTCTGTAGTTCTTTTACATACGGTACATTCGTAAATGGATTTTGATTTTATTTAACTTTATTTTTTTTGCACATTTCATTCCACATTGTTTTACATTATTACGTGCATTACTCTTGTTGCTTTCATTGCTGTTATTGCCTTGTATACCTGGGATCTGTGCAACATGTAAATGTCCTCGACATGGGATCAATGAAGATTACCTTACCTTACCTTGATTGAGCAGTGCAGCCATCTTCTTTTGCTCCTCTTTGAAAGCGCTCTCTCTCCTGCATTGAGTCTAGATGCTCCTGCTGCTGTGTGCTGAACTCCTTCTCTCTGCCCTTTAAACATTTCATCATTTGATCCCTTATAATTCCGCTTATTCTGGCCCTTAATAAAAACATTTGCATTATGCACTCTGATCTTAAACTTTTCTTTTCTTGTTGTTTTATTTTCTGCTCTCTCAGGTTTTAGCTTTCACAGACAAATAAAATAAACTAGTAGGGAAATTTGTCAGCTTTCAGGAAATGTGCTTCTCATTTTAATGAGACCTACAGTTTTTGAAGGAAACAGAGAAAAGCACAGACAGTGCCACCCAACTCCCCCATTAAAATTCATTGTGAGTGGATTCCAGAATTTTTGGAGCACACCCAGATGAAGGCTGTTTGTAACTCGTGACCGTGACTTCGTTTTGTAGAACTTCTTCACATATCACCGTGTTTGTTGAAGCCTTCAGCTGCTCATGGTGAAGACATTTTCAGATATGACTTGTAGTTTTTCTATTTATTGCACCGTTTCTAAGGCAAAGAGTCCTATTTTATAAGAACGTGTCTCTCGCCCATCTCGCCTCTCTCTCTGTCGCTTTCATCTCTATGGAAACGGTCACTGTCACAGACAAAACAATACAGGACTGATCTGAATGATGCATTATTACAATAATAACAATAATAATTGTTATTATTATTATTATTCATGCTTGTTTTAAACACTATCACTCTCCTGTGAGAACTTTAAAGCTTAATAGAAAGTCAGAAACCCTTCAGCTCCTTAAAGACATTCAGCATTTTCCACTATTTAACTGATTGGACAATTGTTTATTAAGACCTTCAACTTTCTTAACATTCAGATGTAAATGGTTCTGCATTATTGGATCTACAGAGATTTCAACTTTAACATGGTTCTTTTTAACATTAATATTATTTTATTATTCTGCAGGTGTTTGATTTAAACTTTGCCCTTCGCTTTTACCTTTTTACAATTTCCAGGATCTTGAAACTGTTTCATCTTACAGCTAATTGAGGCAAAATGATTCTGCCTTTTTAAACCAGTTAAGCAATTCTGTTTATTTTTCACTTTTTTTAAACAAACACACAGTTTTTAACGTTTTATATTAAAACTCTCTGCAATTCAAGCAGTTAAGTGCCCCCCCCCAGTTAATTGCCCCCCCCCCCATTAAAGACTTGGGGGGGCGATAATGGGGGGGTGTCCTGTCCACCTATGATCATTGGTATGCCCTTTTTGTTCCACATGTATCTTTGTATGTTGTGGCAGATCCTGGTCCAACACACACGCACACACACACACACACATTCACACTGTTACACTTTGCTTTTTACATTGCAACTGGACTTTGTTTATTCTTTCTTTCCTTTTTTACTCTTTTTAAACATCTTGTCTCTCTTCCAGCCCTTTTTGTCTCTTCAAACTCCTTTTCCAGCTCAACTAACTGGTGTTTGGTCTCGGCAAACTCCTTTATTTTTCGCAGCTAGCCAGTTTTTCTTCTCTATGACCGAATAGTCACTTTCTGCCATTCGGTTTCTGCCAACCCCTTAATCTCTTTGCCAACTCCTTTATTTCTCTGCAAACTTCTTTTTGCACTGCTTGTACTTCTCTCCCAGCTGTTTTTCTTGTTAAAGTAAACTTTAATAAAATCTTGTTAAAGTTGAAATCTAGTTGAAGTCACCTGAATACTAGCCCTTTGATATTTGCTTCAAATATAAAGTGCATTATAAATAACATTTATTATTAACTTAACTCATTTAAAAAAGCTGAATAATTTATTTTATGTTAAATTAATTATAAGACCCTACTTTAGTTTATAAGTGAACATATTTGTATGTCAAAGACACATGTTGCCTCTATTACCACAAGAGAAAGAAACTAAATCAATTACTGCATGTATATGTAATAATTATAATTATAATATAAAATATCTCCATACTGATAGAAATTTTAGCCTCGGTTTTCTTTTCAAATGTAATGAACAGTTTCCAGTGGAATATTAACTGATCAGAGATTCTTTCATACACAGGAAGAGCTACTAATGTTGGGGGGTTCAAACATCATTCAATATGATGATGAGCTATTATTGCTAGATGCAAAACTGAAACAATTACAGTTTTTAAACTTTGTTAAGTCATCAACAGCCTGCACTGCTGCCTCTGTATTTAAAGTTGTTCAAACTTTTTTGTGTAAGTAGGAAATAATTTATGTAATGTGAAATTTCAAAAGAAAACTTATTTAGAGGGTTTCTGCTGTTAAATTATGTGAATATTAATTACATGGGGTGGTGACATCTTTCAACATATTTCAACAACGGTGATAATTTGCCATAAAAAATAAAAACGCCTCTAAAAATGTGCTGTGTTTACATTAGTGACACCTACAGGTCAAGTAGCTGCTGATAAAAAGCTGAGAACTGCATAACATTCGGGCGACACGTCCCTGACAGGTAGCTGAGGGCAGCAGTTCTAAGCCTCTACATCTGCAATTTGTTGGTGAAAGTTAAAAACTGAGAGAGCAGAAGAGAAAAACTGAGAAAAAAGTTTAGGAGCAGAAGTTACTGTGTGAGCTCATCACCATTCTGCTGGAGGAGAGCAGAAATGTACTAAACCTACAATTATAAAAAAAAATTAAAGATATTAAATAGCTGAATGGAGCAATACCTGAACGTCTTGGGGTTTGCTGAAAGTTTGAATGGTTTCTTTAAGCTTAAGTTAGTTAGCTAAAGCTGAAAGAAGACAGAGTTGAATAGGAACTGAAAATTCTCTCTGTTCATTTGAATCAGTTTAAAATGCTTTTAAAAAGCTGAATGTAGATGATTATGTTAACTGACAAATAAAAGGAGGCAGAGGCAGAGGTTCACACCAATGCTGAAAAGTACACAGAGGTTTTACAGCAATATATATTCCCATCCAATGTCTCTTTCGGGGAAGGCCTTGCATATTTCAGCAGCACATTGAGAAACCACCAGACTGTATCCACCAAAACAGCATGAGTCCGGTCCAGACCTTTCACCAATAGAAAACATATGGCCCATCATAAAATGAAAAATACGGCAACACAGGCAATAACAAATGGTAAACATGATTCCGTTTTTGAAACATACTTTTTTGAGACACGTTGCTGCCAAATTCAAAATAAGCAAATATTTTACATGAAATGGTAAAATGTCTCAGTTTCAACATCTGACATGCTCCATGGTCTATTCTGAATTAAATATAAGTTGATAAGATTTGCAAATCATTGGATTCTGTTTTTAGTTAGTTTAGTTTTACTACTTTGGATTTGGGGTTGTTATTTGGGGTTGGAGCTACTTACCAGCAAAACTTTCTGTGGTCATGTTTTCTAGAACTAAATAATTATTTAAGTTATGGATAAGTCTTGGTTTTGCTCCAAAACTAAATTTAAGACAGCTGGGTTTTATTTTACTTATCATGAGAATTTCTAAAGGTTAAAAATTCTATTCCCACCATACACATGATGGTCGATGCTGCTGGCCCACAGGTCTTTCAGGCTTCTTTACTGGTCTGTTGAGCAATGTCAGCATGCCCAGCTGTGTTGCAAGGCACCAAAGTGTGCCAGCTCTGGCCCAAATCTGTCTGTTAGATATGGTTTAAATTTAGGAGGTGCAGAATTAAACCAATTGTGCTAGGAAAAAGCAATGGATGATTATCGATTGCAAAAGGAAAAGAAAACAGTTTGAAAACAGTGACCTTCAGATTAGCAGATGACCACTTTGCCCCCTCAAGGACTGCTGCTCCAACATGTAAAACACACAGACGTTTAGGGGTTTAAACTGACTGCTGCTAATGCTGCAAGTTTATTGGTTCACTCCGGTTGATGACATTAACTCATTAGCTATCAAATGACAAGATTGTTTTTGTGGTTCAGCTTGTTGTGTTAATGTTGTGAGGGAATGGTCCTCTCTGCTCTGCTTGTTGTCCAACTAACCCTGACTGCTGATTACCTGGATCAGGTGTGTTCAGTTATTCAGAAAACCAATGCTGCAAAATGTTCTGCAGTATGTTTTTGGGTCATTACCCGGCTGTAATGTGAAGCGGTATACAGTCAGGCTTGCAGCATTTGGCTGAATCTGAGCAGAGTATGGCCCCCACACACTTCAGAATCAATCTAGCAACTCTGATCACCAGTCATCAATAAACACAGTGACCTGCTTCCATTTGCAGCCATATAGCCATGCTATAAGACTGCCTCCCCCATATCTGACAGATGATTCCATGTTGTTTTGCATCTGCTCTTTTCCTGCTTCATACTTTTACTTTGTTAAAATGTGCAAACCCACAAGTGTCTCCAAGTGTGCAACAGAGTGGTCAACATATACTGTGTGTATTAACGTTTCCCATGCTGACATTGTAAAAAGAACATGTCGGAGTCATGCTGAATGCAGAGAAGGACATATTTCAGCTCGGGTAAACCACAACATTTCAAGGGGATCAAAGGTTTTCTCATGCTGGTGAAGTAATGAGGTGATGTCTCTCTGTGTGTGACTCTCAGTGTGTAACAAGGCCTTTTATCTGCTTGATTGGTTATGGAATAATGAAGAAACTGGGCATGCAACTGCGTGTAAACCATTTGTTCTATTAAATATGATCCATTTAAAATGGCTAAAAAAATGGTTTGACAAAACTGAAAACTGACAATATTAAAACTGAAAGCCTGGACATTACTCACAATTATTGTAGTGGTGCATGGAGTCCAAACGCCAAACTTGACAACTGACCATTGCAGTAGTGAACCTGACTGTTCCCTTTACAAGTTTTATCTTGGAGGTCTCCCAAGTGTGTGTGGTATTTTTTCAGCTGAAACACCAATTGGATCAGGCTTTCTGGCACGTCAGAACAAACGTTTTCGAAGGATGCAGGCGGATGCTTCACTTACGGGTGTTACTATGGGTGTCTTGCGAGTTGGTGCTTGACCTTCTTTGGATGGAGCCAAGCTGTTGTTCCAGCCTGTGTGGTTTGTCAAATTCACTGCATGTTTCCGGATGAGCAGAGCAGCAGTGTAGGTTCAGACCGTCCCATGGCTGAGCCACAATATCAAGCTGGTGAGGACTTTCTGTCTGTCTGCTCGGGCTGTGCACACAGGTCCTCTGGTGCCGATCCACATATCTTAGATACTGTATACATAACATTTGACACAGTCACACATATGCGATTTGCATGTTAAATATTAGTGTGCCTCTCTAAAAAATGACTACGCACACACACTCAAAACCAAGTCCCTGTTTCTGCAATATTTGTTTTGGCACAAGAATTTCCCGCTGTCGTGTGTTTTCCTATCTATAGAATATCCAGTCATGTGTGAACTGTCCAGTCTTTTCCAGTCCTCAGGTATGTCAAAGGCTTTAGTTGGGTAATTACTGTGCTACATTTACCTTTTTATTATTGATTTTTTTTCACATGTATTTTTACATTACTTTTCTGATTTTTTTATAAAGTGAGAAAGCAAAATTAAATGCCACATTAAAAAAGGTATTTGAGCTTGTGATAGGTCTGCATTCTCATAGTAACACTGGGTAGCCAGTCGTGGTCTTTAGGACGGTAAAGATAAGAAATCTGAAGTGTAAATGATAGTAGAGATTATGTTACAATTAATCGACAGTAATGAAGTCAATTTTACCTGCACAACATTCCAAGAAATGGATTTAGGACGATGCTGCGAAAAGTCTGGTGGCGAGGGCAGATTTGCAACTTCCTACAGGATCATTTTGTTGTTAACATCTTCTCCAGTTGGTAGAACTCATAAGATGAGATGAAAAACAGACAAAAATGTGTGGTAATAGTGTTAGTGATGATCCTTTCTTACTCATATTTAATAATAATAAATCGTTCCAACATTAGACTATTGAACAATAAATGTACAGTTTATAGTAAATGTTAGAGGAGACTCTGAATATCCTTTGCTCCACACGATAGTCTTGACTTGTAAAGTGCCTTGAGATGACCTTGTTGTAAATTGGCGCTATATAAATAAAGTTGAATTGAATTGAATTGAAGTACAAGTAAAACTAAATTTTAAATACTCCACTAAATGTCTGCCTAACATTTTAACTGAAAACGTTTAATTTCATGTAATATGTAGATTTTTTGTGTACATTAAATTTTTGCAACAATAACTAAGAAGAACTGCATAATTAGAGCACAGCTGCTCATAAGTGTACTGTATGTGTGCAAAGACACACATATTCATGCTTGCACAAATAAGACACATGTTCTACACACACACCCACATAACCATGGAATTTTGTTTGCTGATCAGGGATGATTGCACCTGTTAGTTGTTCTCATATTTGTTCAGTGATACAATCTGCAGTGATTATTTGCCTGTGTGTCTGTGTCTTTTTTCAGCAACATGATGAAATGCCTGATAGATTTCTCCTAAATAGCAAACAAATAACATTTTTTAGCTCAGTATTGAGATCAAAAGGTTACAAATAAGGCTTTGTCTACCATACCTCTGCCGGTGAACCAGCATCCTCAGAAATTCTTTTGTTTTTGTTTTTTTTTTTTTTTGGGGGTATTATTAAATTCTATAGTGGTCAGTTTTATTTCAATATTAGATACAATAGATTTCATCAAGTACTTTGATTATCAAGTAATTTGATATATAGAACATATTTGTCTCTGATGGCTATCTGGGTCGGAGCCCCAACTTTTAAATTGATAACATGGAATGCCCTGTATCCTATACCACCATACAGGAAGCCATTACAAAATGAAACCTGAAATATAATCCATTATTTTTGTATCATTACATCTGATCACTTACTCTAACACTATACACTAGCTTACCTATCATCTCCAAAATATCAACCTTGTTAAGACATAAAAGAGCTTTGATTCAACATTTTTTGTAAGCTGCTAATTATATAGTAAAGTACTAATAAATATTCATATTTCCATGATTTACATTTCTTAAAAAAGTGACTATTAAAATTCTCTTCATTTCCTGTGAAAACATTACAAATAGATCTTTCCTTCAAGATATTTTTGATTTAAAATGGTATCAAAAGCACATGTGTTGCTTATAACAAATAAGAATGGTTCTGTTACATTCAGTGAGCCAGAATGCAAAATAGCAGCACTATTGGCACATGGAAGTGTAATACTTTATTATTGTTATTTGTTACACATGTTCTATTGTTCTTAATGTCCTGCAGTTATAGTATGAATTGTATTAGTACTTAGTACTTAGATTGCATGACTAAAGCTCGTCTAAAATAAATCATTGCACACACACACACACACACACACAAAAAACAGGACAAGGACCTAAAAAGTAGAATTGTGACATAAAATCTCCTACAGCGTCTATTACAATTACATGCACATGGCCAATTATTCAAATTAGACAATGGCGTGACTTGGCGACTTCTAGTGAGTTTTATTACAGCCAATAGCTGCTGGGATTCACGTGCAGCTATTTGGCAAGTGGCTGGAAATTTGTTTGAGTGTAATGCCGTGAAAATGGAATAGTTCTGATAATTTCAGCAGATGGGGAAGAATTACTTTCTGTTTTTATTTTCCTATTTGTATATCCAATTTAAAATTAAAAGTTGTGAAATTTGCTTTTTAAGCTTATTTCAGAAGTAGGTTTTGGACAAGCTGCTTGAAGCTAGGTGTGTCTTAGCGTTGGGACTGAAGCCAACTAATTATATTTCTTGACACACGAAAAAAATTGAATACATTATAAAATACTAATTACCCCACAACGAAAGTTATGTAAAAAACAGGAGGAAAAAGAGATGCTATGCTATAACAAGCAACCATTAACAACTAGCCTCGTGTTAGCATCAGTTATCGATCAACTCCAGAACGCTGGCTAACCAGTCACTAATGTTAGCGAGTAAGAACATGGAACGTTGTGTCTGAAATCACCTTCATCACTCACTCGTTTCCTTCTCATATGATGCACACAAATTAGTTCACTCAGTAGTGAGCAGTCAAATAACATTTGGTGCTATTAGCTGTTAGCTGTTTCCTTATCTCTAAGACAGGAAGCAGTGCATTGTGGGATTGTTTTCAGAAAGAGACTCCTGGTGCATTGTACCGTGGACAGATGTTCACACTCAACACCTCTACATTGGTGAACACACTAAACATTTCACTAAATGGTAAATAGGGGTGATTTCGGACATATCCAAAGACTAAAATTACAATTGAATTTTCTGGAAGACTTATTCATCACCTCTCTGCCCCTGCACCAAGCTAATCAGTAGGCTAGTGGACTAGCCACTGTCAGAGTTGCTAGCTCACCAGCCTTGATGTTGATTTAGCAACTTTTCAGACTAATACACAACAAATACACAGCTAATATCAAGTGCAGCAACATCATGGGCAGACTTTAGCTGCTTTTCTTAAAGCAAGTGGATGTGATGTGTTTGAATGTTCAGCTCAGCGTGTGTTCAGTGAGGGTGGTCGCAGCAGCCACTGACCAATCATCCGCCAGAGAAAATGAGAGGATTTTAAAACGCCCAATCACCTCTCCCCATAATTTGTCCTGTGAACTGCTTCTTTTATATTTATTTTGTACAAATAAAATTGAATTAACTCTAAGATTCAGGTTTCATTGTATCAAAACAATTAGTTGTGTGATTTAATTACAGTATAAACATTCACTCTGTGAATACTTTTTTTTATAACCTTTTCAAATTATAAGTAGATAAGTAAATATTGTTATGAGTTAGGTATTGTTTTTTTTTCGTCTGTTGATAGTTTAGGCAGTTCAGTTTTTCGTTACAGCCTAAGTTTCTCTGCCTTTGAGTTTATACTGTCATGTGAGTTAAGATTGTTTTACCTTTTCAGAGAGTTTTGTTATGGTCAAGATCTCTGCCTTTGAGTTATTGCTGTTATGTGAATTAATATTGTTACACCTATTTGAGAGTTTTGTTAGAGTTCAGGTCTCTGTTTCCTATTATTATAGTCTCAGTCATTCAGGATTATGTTATAGTCTAAGTCTCACCATCACTTTAAGTTATATTTTAATTTAGTTTTTATCTTTTTGGAAATGAAGTAGTTACATCATGATGTCAGGAGTATGCAAATCAGAACATGCCAACTTCTAATGATTCCTAGTTACTTTGGTTCTTTTCTTTGAAAGAGGTTGGCAACACTAACCACTGTGCCGAATGTGTACAGACTTGACATGAATGAATTATTACTACTATGTAGTTTGTGGTAAGAACTGTATTTGTAATAACAGTAATGAATACATTTCACATTTGAAGCCTTGCACAACTGGCTTTTGAATTAATATGGAAACTTAATGTGAAATATGACTTTTGCCAGGCATTTTTTAAAACTTTTGTATAATAACTCTAAAGTAAAATGAATGTGCAGCGGTGGCACTTTGAGTTAGTTGAAATATGTCTCCGTCCCATTTTCTGGAAATACAAGACCAAATAAAGTACACATTCTTTCAGCAGTGAGCTGCAAACCTGCAGAATTAAATGCATTTATATTACTTGAGGTGGAAACAAGAACCTAAATAAAGCAAATGCCTTGAGCAGAATAAAAAAGTTTGTAAAATGATTATGAATTTTATTATACACTTGAGCAAAATATTAAGGGTTTTTTAGAACCCTTATAGTCCATTAGAGGAAATGGCTTCCACACACTAAGATCAGTGCAATTTTCATATTTAATACACCCTTTTGGCCCATGCTGCCTGCATCAGAACCTTATTACCCTCATGAAGGTCTTATTTAAGCTGGCAAATTGACTGAAGACAAATGCGTGATTATTAAAGTGACTGTGAGACACGGGGACTGTGGACCGGTGGAGACAAGGCACAGAGAAGCAGCATTTTACACTTCTTTTTCATACAAGTACACTTGTGAATTCTTTGTACATACAAACATATGTCTCAGAATAAATATTGTAAGAGACAGCTACCCTGAGCCAGAAGGTTAAATGTATATTTCAAATTCAGACAGACTTGAGGCTTTCACACCACTACTCTACTGACTTCCATAAACTGAAGAAAAATTGTTGGATATTTGAATGTTAAAGGCCGGTGTGCAAACAGGTTGGTTCCATTCTAAAAGGTCAGTGGGTTCTTTTGACTCCACATGTTGGTCAAGGGTGTGAGCCAGACGGCAGCCATCCATCTGACACTTTGCAGTGCAGAGTCCCTCCAGATGGGATATATCACACAGAGACACATGGAGACATACAGGCTGATGCTGTTTGCTTTAACCATCTCCAGCTCTGAGGACGTCTTTCAGTTAAGCAATACTCCCCAGGTTTAGATCCACACACACACACACTTTTGCTATGTGGGCATGAAGCCATGATAATGCAAATCAGTGTGGTGCAACTTTATCCAGTCCAGCTCATTTCTGTGAGCTTTCATTATTTACACTCCCCCACACGCATTTAAAAGCAGCCACTGATCATAATTACAGCATTTTAAACAAACAAGGGAGTTAATCAAAGTTTTGCACGTCGCTTTGTAAGTCAGTCAGAATAAAAGGATGATTGCAAAATGCCGCAAAGGAACGAGATATATTCGAAAAATGAAATGGAAATGATCGAAATATCATACAGAATCCAAACTACACATTTAATATGAGACCTTGACGACCCGCATTTCCATAATCCCTTGTACTTTTCTGTGCTCTATAATAAAACTTGAGGAGATGTATGAGCAAAGGAGTTCAGTGATGAGGAGAGTGACAGATTTACTAAGTAGCTGTAGAGGACTCAAGGCGCAAAGAAGCTCTGGCGACACCTGCTGGCCGAGAATCCCCTTTGTCTCAGTGTGGTGGCATCTTGTTTACAGGGGACTGTGAGTGTGTGTGTGTGTGTGTGTGTGTGTGTTGAGGAGCTCTGAGGAAAGCTGAGGACGTGCCTCGCATACACCAGATGTCCATATAGATTCACTCTGCAGGGAAATTATCGAATAAAATTACACAAGGCTTTAATGAAATAAATGTACACACACTTTCAAAAGTTAATTAAAAGCAAAAGTAGCAAAGCAGTTTAATTAATCGAATTTCAGTGTGTTGCTCGTTGTCCTCACTAGAGGCACAGGCAACTCAGAGCTCAGTCCAGGTGTCCCTGAATGGTGTGTGTCCATAAAGCACCGGCCCATTTTTCAGGGCTTGTCACTGAGACAAAGTGATGGTTGATGCTCTTTCCCCCATAAAACTACATAATTCTTAATGACGCACAAGACATGGCCAAATAACATGTTTGCGGAAGTTAATGACTGTGGAGTTTATAAGAACCGTATCAAACATCATCTTGTATTTTGATATTTCCAAGTATTTCAAAATATACCGAGAGAATGAAATTAGTTTATTGTCACTCGGTAATATCAAAACTGTATGAATGCGCGCCTGCGGATTCACTTGGAGACTTGCACTGTGGTGGTTTTGACTCGGTTCTGAATCGGTGATGCCTTCGACAGTCCAACTGTTCCAACATCAGGCAGCTCCCTCGCTCAGTGTGTGACACTCACACACGCCTCGGAAGTGTGTGTGTGTGTGTGTGTGTGTTCCGCGTTAGAGGAAGGTTCGCTTCTGCTCACTCTGGACCTCCCTTCGCCTCCAGTCAGGCAGACAGCTGCCCGCATCCCCGCTCGGCTCTTTGACCGCCCCCCGCCGCTTCCACTCTCCACATCATCACACTGATCCGGGAGCGGCGGCGCCCCAGACGCGCGCTCTCCAGCCCGGGATGGACTCGCCTCCTTCTCCTTGTCTTCACCTTTACCGCTGACTGCGCTTCGGTCGTTGGGAAGGAGCCGATCCTTGTCTGCTCTGCTTCTGAATTTTGACTGAACTGCCGCTGGACTCTGCAGCTCCGACATGGGAATGTGTTTGCATCTGCTGCTTCTGCAGTACTATTTCGTCTCAAGTTTTGTGTGCCACGCCGTCGCTTTTGTCGAGGAGCCCGCAGGCAGGTCGGACGGGTACTGCGGGCGGATCCTCCGGGCGCAGACCCAGGGGACCCGGAGGGAGGGACACCATGAGTTCAGGCTGAGAGTGGAGGGGGACCCGGAAACCTACGACCCTGGCAAAACCTACAGAGGTAAAGTTTAGTGGACGTGCGCAATCTGTGCGTAAAGTTGCGCCGGATTTAAGTAAGACAATAAAAAAAAAAAAAAAAAAAAAAATAGCTGCCTTCTGTCTTTCATATTTTCCACAGAAATATACTAAAACTAGGTGTGCGTCACATTGCTACTAACATTCTAACTAACAGTCATAGTCATCCAACATTTGATTAGTAATTGCAGCCTGGAGGCTAGAATTTCCAAACCCTTTTCCTGCTCGGGTTCCTGCAGGGAGAGTGGTTTGATAAGGCCACTTATTATTACACTGTCTGACCTATATTCACTTCCTGTCGTTCTGCTGCAAGTACACACTCATGCACACATGTAGATCAACCAAACTTAAAGTCCCTCTCTAGATGATTTGTTAGTCCGCATTAGAACATATGGAGGTTATTAATGAGGTAAATACAATTCAACAGTTCTAGTCTCTCTCCCTTCTGAAAGCCAATCACATCTATGAAGATTCAAATAAATGCCGTATTTACAGTAATAATAACGGACTTGGTACACTATTGATACAGAGGTGGAAATGAAAGGTCACCTTGTTTCAAAGTCTCCCTGCTGAGACTGTACTCCAGACCAGGCAACTTTTTCTCTCTAATCCCACATTTCAGCAATCTAAGGCTAAAATGTAATCAGCTACCAGGGACCGGTGAAGGACATCATCTAAAGAAAAAAATAAGTTTTTGCCCAACCCTTTGCAGCATTTCAGCAGCCAGTAAGTTCACTTTTTGAGAAGAAGTAGATTGAAAATATTGACATCTTCCTCGTCAGCGCCGCAAGCAAGTTTTAAGATAAATGGGCCTTTATGAAAATGCAAGGTTAAGGCGCGAGGGTGAAGGGAATGAAATTTCGCCCACGTCCTATTATACGGCTCCCATCCCTGGCCTGCTCCCCTCATCGAAATCCCTGCGTGAGATTTATAAGCTCTATTCTATTACAGCGTGTGATGCTTCGCCCGTTTACAAGCCTCACTCTTCCACATCATGCTGATACTCACCGGACCGAAACCTCTCACAAGCAGCAGCATTCGGCGGTGACCCCGTGTCATGTGGCGTAACCCTCTGCGTGCTGTGTGTGTCGGGACACTTTCATACACACCCTGTCCTCCTTTACAGTGGTCCTCCTGGCAACCAGCCCTGCTTATTTCAGAGGCTTCACGCTTATCGCACTGAAGGAGGGCAGAGAGGGCACCGCAGACGATGACTACACCGGCCAGTTCCAGGTAAGGATAAGCAGGTGTTAAATGAGAGGCAAAGACCTCTGCATACTGAATGTGCTCTGAGCTTTCTGGGAACGTTTGCAAAAGATGAACTCATTTGCATGTTTTAATGCACAAGGGAGTCGACTTTGCCTCTCCCCGCTGTCGTCTGATGCCGAGGTTAAAGGAGGTGTTGCTGACAGATGCAGCACAGCTCCCCTGAATGAAGCAAGCAAACTGAGCTCTCCTGGTGTGTGGGAGAAGAGACGAGAATGTAGTTGCCTCTTTGGCACAGCTCTTCCTGAGCGAGGCAGAGACGGCATCCTCTGTGTTAAGTAGCAGATACTTCCTCCAGCGGAAGGAGGAGAGAGGGACGAGGGAGGCAGCGGAGGACAAGGAGAAACGCGATAAACAGGCAGAGGTTAGAGAGAGAAAACAGGAGGTAGATGCGAGATGTTTGGTTCAGCACTAACACGGCTCCCACTGAGCAGCAGAGAGCTCCCGAGGAGAGAGCCAGACTTCCTCAATTACCTCCCGCTCAGTGTAAACAGGAACACACATCTTTAGCTGTGTTTCCACTGATCCCAACTAGGCTCTCACCAAACAAAGCAGCAGGATGCTTTCATTCGAAGAGAGCACCAGGAAGCATTTGCTCCTTTGTTACGCCAGCCAGACTTTGAAACAAATAATAATGTTTGATGAGATTTTGTAGTAATATCGCCTCTCCGATATTATCTTGTAATGATAAACCTATTTATTCCTCTTTCTTTTCCATCTCTCCTGACTTAGACTCCTCTTTGCATTCTTATGTCCTCCATTGTCCCTTTTTCTTTTATTGATGACGGGATCATTCATGAGTAGGTTCAGCTTTGTGTGATCACACCGCTGTATCACTACAAGGATAAATGCTTTGCCGTGACAACTCTTGAGGGGTGTTTTGTAAGCATACAGTGTGAGGTTTAATGGCACGTGATAATAGCAGCTGCCGTCTCTCATAATGGCACCAAAATGGTTGTAGCCTATCAAAATTTGTCATCCTAAACATGAGACAGGTTGTCAAAGCCTCCTGTCGTACAGACTCACAGAGCAGCACTGGCAGCAGTGCAGATATATTCACTGACTGACCCTCCCACTCTATCCAGTAAGAGAAAGTCAAACCCTGCACATCACATATTGGCAATAAACCTGCACGTATCTGACAGATAAAGTGTCATTTTTGTGCACCATTAGTGGACTTATTGTGAGTCTCATGCCCAAAAGTTGCATATTGTCGCTTGAATATTATGCAACATTGTTTATCTACGAAGCGTCGCATACTTCAGGTGACGTCCTGTAGCCTGTTTAATGTCACACACTTCACATCCACATGGCTACAGTAACAACAGAAAGTTGTTTCGCCCTGGACTCTAGTCTTCCAAAAGGCCATACTTTGGCCATTAATCATAATATCAGCCAAAGTCAAATTTTGACTGGCGAGGTGAAGTGAACAAGGTCTTCGAAAAAGTGAACTTCATCGTAGTAGTTTCCATACGCCCTCGTGACACAAACGCTGGTGAGAAACATTTGATGTAAATAGAACTTAAATTAGTTTACATTAAAGAAATTAAACGATAACTCATCGATAGTTTTACACTGTCCTAATAGTATTATCTTTGATATGAATGTTACATTATCATTAATACTTTTGATATAAAGCAGCAGCCCAAACTAAAGCCTCCAAATTGACCACAAAGTAAAGCAACACCTCTACACATTCAGCAACACCTGAGCATTACAGCCTTGGGTTAGGACTACATTAGTGAGAGACGCTGTAACGTTACCCCCACTCCACAACCACGGTCAACACTCTCTTTCCTCCTGCAGGAGCAGTGCTTAAAGGAAAAGCTGGTCATAGTACGATCTTGAGATGCACGTACAGTATATACACAACAATGTCTTGATGACGACCGGTTCCAGCGCACTGCAGCGTCCGTGAACGTTTTCACGCTGAATGGAACCGCATTGTAAAAAAGAAGGGCAGAGGTGAACTGTGCATAAATACACTGAAACCTTCAGCCAGAACTCGTATAAAATATCAGCAGCCCCACAAATCTAGATGCAGTCAGTATCTTTCAAAGTCGCTGCTATGCCTTTGGGTTAACCACTGATTTTGGATGATAGGGCCTTTCATTGTTTTACCCCTAGGCTCGTCAAATTCTTTCCAATCAATCTGGAAAAACTATTTCTTTATGCGTTCAGCTTTGTGCACTGGGGCACTGTCATGTTGAAACAGGAACAGATCTGATTCATACTGTTGCCACAAAATTGAAGGCACACTGCCTTAGTCATGGTATTCCTTAATTGGAAAGACGGGCCCAAACCATTAAAACAAAGCAAAGTCCTTCCCAAACATGTTTTCAGCTCCAGTTGTTTGGTAGTCAGCTCGTTTACACGCTTTTTTGGAAAAGTTGGACTGGATTGTGAAGTGCAGCATGAGCAAATTCAAACATGTTGGCAGCTTTCTAACACTACTGAAGCTACTTAAGTGGAAAATCTGCCATGTGCTTCCCGTCATCCTTGTTTCCCATAAGAGCAATTATAGATTCCAAATTCAGACGCTGGTTTTGCAATTTGCACACATTTTCTTAAACGGAACATAGAGGATTGTGCAGTCTTGGTATGATAATAGGTAGGCTTAATAGGTATGTTTTCATGTTTCATATTCAAACAGAACAGACACGTTTCAGTTTCCAATTCTGTCAATGTTTACACGGTTGGTGTAACAGCTTGTGTTTTACTCTTCTAAATGGGACCACCAGTGTATTTTTTTGTCCATAACCAAATGACTATGTTTTACATGTGTAACTGCACAATTTGAGTGGCGGGCTTCCAAAACTTCACCCGTGTGTGTGTAACAAATATGGCATGTCGGTCTGAGAGTGAATCATTTCGGCTGTTAATGCATTTGTTCATGCATTCATTTATTCGTTTTTTGGCCTCACACAGCTCTGAATTTATCTTAGCATCTTACAGCAGCATTGCCTCTGGGTCTACGCTCAACTTTCCCAACCATAAATTCTGTATAGTGAACAGTCTTTGCATGTATGCAAACAAATTTACAGAAGGAAGAAACAAATAACAACCACGGGGGAAAAAAACATTGTAGGCGCAGACTAGAGAGTTTTCCACAAACAACACAGCAAAAAAGAAAAAGTTGAGAAAACTTCAAATTTCAAGGCAACAAACATTTCCTCTTGACTCGTTAAGAAAAGTGTCTGCAGTGCAGACCTATATTTTCATGCTTTACTGTGTTTTAGTTTTGATCACAAAAAACTTCTCTTTCCCCCAAAAAAATCATCTTGTAATTTTTTTAATTAAAAATAAAGTTCTTGGGAATTTTAATTTTCATAAAATGCATGCTGGTAAGTGGTATATGCAACTAAACGGTCAAGGCAGATGGCCGCCCACCCTGAGCCTGGTTCTGCTGGTTCTTTCTTCCAGTAAAGGGAGTTTTTCCTCTCCACTGTTGCCTATAGCTGCTCAAGGGGGATTTGTTGGGTTTCTGTAAATGTTTGTATAGTCTTGACTTTATTATGTAAAGTGCCTTGAGATGACTTTGTTGTAATTTGGTGCAATATAATATATATTGAATTGAATTTAATTGAACAAAATTTCTATCTGCATGCATTTGTATTTGACATATAATAAAAAAATATATAACTAAAATATATATATGTCTATATCTCATAAACCAAAAGTTAACATGTTCTCAGGTTGTAGTGACTGATTGTGATGCTCAGTGTGTACTGCAGTCATCCACAGTCCCCGGGGTCACTGGTTCACCCCCTGGTTCACTGAAGTTGCTCCTGGTTGGTCAGACGAGCACATCCCGGGCAGCTGTGTAAAGTCCAAGAGAAGCAGAGTCTTAACATTTAAGATTCACATTTTTAGGACTCTTCACACTTTAGGCAGTGTTTAAGAAAAGCTGGATTTGTTGGCACATCTTAAATATTACTTCAGCTGTGTTGTCTGTAACAACGGGTAATTGTTATTTATGCCAGCAATTATGAGTTGCAGTTTTTTTCAGTGAAGTTTGTTGGGTGAAAACAACAACACTTTACAATATGGTTCACAACATTGTGCTTCATTAAGCAAGTGACAAGTGAGGAGCAGTTTGACCAGATAGTTGATGAGTTGTTTTACCCTGATGCCAGGACTGTAAAACAGATAATGATGAGCTGCTAGAGAACAGACATTGTAGCTATGAATCATGGGCCAATAATTAGGTCATAAATATCTGTGAGTTGTCGTACAGTACTACATTTTTTAGAAGTTGTTCCTGATTAACTCTGATTCCAAACCACAACAAAGATCAGTTAGACATTGTTCTCTGTGCGCTCCAAAGCGACACAGCCTACTAAGTACTTACCAAGCAATCCCTCATTATTATTGATTACGCCGTTAACCTTTCTGCGTCAGAGGAAGTGAGACAATAGGCTGCATCATGCAGGAGGGCACCTCCTTAAAGCTATGTGAAGCATCAAGTGGCTTCTGAGTTTTACCTGGGGAAGAGGTAACCTCTTTTTTTAAATCTATATTTGACCAGAAAATTCCATTGACATCAGGAATTGTTTTTGCAAGGTAGACCTGGGCAAGATAGCCATACAAAATCAACTCGTACATAATGAACAATAAAAGAGAACGATAGCTACACTGAAAAAAGATGTAGGTATTCTGGGAGTTTACCCTGCAAAGCTTTATCAACCAGTGTTGCTGCCTACGAACGCTTAGTGATGTCCAGCCGACATCAAATCCTGAGCATATAGTGGTAAGTGAGAGATTTTGCATTTTAAAGTCAATGTAAAAACTTACTGAATCAATCGCATGTACAGTATATCACCATAATCAATCAGTGGCTTCCAAAAGTTTTTCTTTGAAGACAATATGAATCACGATTTATTTCTAAAATAAAAGCTTAATTTTGAGTTTCTTAAGTTAGAAATATGTATATTAAATGAAAGCTTTTCATCAATCTATATTCCCATGTACTTATAGGAAGACAAGGAAGCTTTTGATAAAACCATAACCTTCGTTTTCTGGGCAACTTTGTCATGTCTGTGGTTCTTCTGTTGTCTGTGCTACAACGGAAGCGTACGCGTATAAAATTGTGTCATCCACAAAGAGATGGAATTTACCAGGAACATTTATATTTATGAGAAACAGAAGGAGTTACGTGTGGCGGATCAGGCTGAAATATTACAGTCCATGATCTCAATTGCAATCTGGCCAAACTAGAGACAGCTAAAGTAATTTGTCCAATCAGCATATCTGTTTATTAGGTTAAATCGTTCAGTGTGTTTGTTATATCTAAACACTCCATAGTTATACCTAAAATAGTATGTAACAAACCTTGCATTAATTAATAATACATTAATTATATTTCTTTTGTAAGGCATCCTGGGTAATCATACCTCCTCAGTTTTGCGTCTGCATCTGAAAACCCTCGGAAAAAACACAATTTCTATCAGAATTAATATGCACTCACAAAATTCTATATTTCATTTACAGTAGCTTCACTTTATGCTGCCTGTTAAGCATGTGACATTACACTGTCATACATTTGTTACTTAATAAATTACATGCCTAATAAATAAGCAAATGCTCCAGTGGGTAGGCTATACCACGGGGAGCTGTCCTCCTATGAACCAGGCACAACATTGTCTCGCAACATCACTCTGCTTTATTTGATTTCTGGACCCGCCACAATAAACAGCTCAAAGTCTCAACCTCAGAGTCCCAGCAGAGTCTGGTGTGATGCTGAGACCAGAGACTAGGCAGCGAGCAGAAACTGGAACAGTGTGGGCTGAGCTTGAAACAAAATTAAATTTGACAATCTGGCTTTGCAATCTGTTTAATACATATTGGCAAATCCATCAGGCATTTTTTTTTGTTCTGTAATTGACAGTTGTAATTGACACTTTTATCCACATGTGGAAAATGATTAAGGCCGCGGGAGATAAGCTGCTGTTAAAAAAACTGCCGAGTGTTTAAAGAATACATGGTTCTGAAAAGTTCCAAAAGCCTGTACAAAAAGAGCGGCGCGCTGCATGATGTCGGGTCGTAAGAATGCAGTTTTATCGAAATAAAACATTTACTTTGGGTTCATGCGGGATCACAAATTACTTTTAGAATTATCTCATTTATTAAACACAGCATCCTTTGTGTCCCAGTTCTTTTAGCGGATGGAAGAGAGAAGATGCAGCATGACAGCGAGTCTGGCTTTTTATCTAAATGACCTCAATCCATCAAACTCGGCTTCTCTTTATCAGAGAGCTTTACATAATAATGCTCATGTGAAATGAAGTTTATGAAATGACTCATGTTCTTGACAGTTTGTTTTCCACTAGTTAATTATGTTGCTAGTTTTGCAATGTCATCATTGTTGTTCTGCAGGGGAAGAGGAACCAAACGCACACAGTTGTGGTTCCCCGTGCGGCTGTTCTCTGTCCTTGCCGCTCGTCGGTTGTCTCTGGCAGCGGTCCCGGAATGTGCCCGCATGCTGCTACACTCAAACACCATGGTGGAGAGTGACGGCTCGTTGTTTTTTTTCCTAAACAATAATGAGCTCCTTTCCCCCGTTATTGCCTATAAAGGACTTCTGTCCAAACGTGTCAGACCTTGGAGAGCAGATCTGTGAGTGTGCAAGAGCGAGTGTGAGTCCGCTTGGAAATCTTTGTGTGTCTTTGTGCTTATAAACGCACCTAATAGTCATGTGGGTATACGTGTGGGTCCGCATGTGTGTTTTTCCCAGCCCTACTTGCATTAGTGTGGGACGTGGGTCATATTTATCTAGGCCAGCGATGTGTTATTGCTCCGGGAGACAAACGGAGCTTGTTTGGATAAGGGGAGAGATGAGCAGACATGAGATATTATCTTCAATTTTTTTCTGCAGAGATTATCTAGGGCTCTTAGTTTAGCTGCGGATAAACAAACTCAATCAGTTTGAAAGTGCCACTGCTAAGACATACGTTTCAGATTGAAGCAATTATGTAAGCCAAGCGGCGCTTAGAGGGCTTTAAAGAAAAGGATGTGTGGCAAGGTTGGAACGATGGCGAGCCGATATGCAGGCCTACCACAATCACGCTTGAACGGGATCCTCAAGTAATTACTTCCTCTCTCCTTTCTCAGAGGCAGAAACATGCTGCAGGAGCCCCTGAATGAGTTTTCTCGTTCGCAGAAGTTTTACTGTGTGTGTGTTTACTTAAAAGAATTTCCAGTAATACTACTGAATAGTTTCCACAACCTTGACTTAGAATGCTTGACAAGACGGTTTATTCACACGGTGGATGTTTGCATAATTAATGTTGGACACGGCTTTGACTCTGGCTTAGTAAATACACAAAGCATCAAGAGGTCACAATTACGGCACTCGGTGATTCTCTAAGAATTTAATTGCGGCTCTCAGGATTTTGGATGGACGTGTAAAATGTGAGCCAAGTGTTCATCGAAAACATTTAAGCTCTTTATGCTGATCTGCATCACAGATAATCTGACATAATATTTATTCCAGCTATACAGTCCCCCAAACTTTTCTAATTGCTATTCTAAACACTTCGGTGTAAGTTTTCCTTCTCTGCAATGGAGGTCATTTTAACGTCATGACAGCAGCTAATTATAATTGGTTAATTAGTTAGCATGAGCAATAATGAGCTTCAGAGGCGGAAAACAGGTTCATGCTAATAATATGTAGACCTCACAAACAGTTAGTCGTAATTACAACTGCAGTTTAGTTTGTTGGCATGAACATGAAAGTCATCGTCACTGAGAAAACTTCTAGTATTGCATTCACACAGCAGAGCCACGCAAGGTTCTTACCCAAATTGCGCAAGGACACACAGCCAGGATTCAAACCACCGACCCAGCGTTTTGTGCACGATGGCCTTATCAGCTGGAAAACATTCATTTAGCATCAAAGATGACAATTATTTTCCAAGTGGACAAAAGCATCATTAGTGTATTTAGCATGTCAAACATATGCTTAGTTACACTCTGTCGAATGAAATGCTGTAAAATGCGGCGGCGCTGGTCAAGCCAAAGGACTTGCAAAATAAAACTTCCACTGTTTGGTGTCAAAGAAAATGTCACCGCTTAGTGTTTAGTGTTTGGAAGCCAAGAGCGATCGAGGATGACGGCCGTAGTCTCAACAGCTTTGTGAGTCAGCCTCGGTCTGAGGAGGAGTTGTGCATGTTATTTCTCATTGACAATAGCCTAAACAAACAAAGCTGTCAAAAGAACGAGAGCAGAGAGGACAGACACACACACACGCAGTCATGCACGATGGCAGAGTGTATTTATTCAGAATTTATTGGCCCCATGTTTAAAGTTAAGGTCCTACTGAGGTTAAATTGTTAACATAATACTTGCCGAGTGGGACTCTCACTTGATATTTACAGTCTAGACCAATAACCAGGATAAAACTTTCTCACTGCAAACTAGTGTCCTCCTCTCTGATTTATAACACGGAGGGTTTACTCCGTCTCAAACAAGGCCTTGAGGCCTTATTCACAGGGCTACAACACGTGAAGTTGTGTTTAGAAACTATTGTAACCGTAAAACCCGAAGCAGACATCTGAAAACACCAGAGGGAATGAAGCCGGGATGCCGAGCAGTAGGGAATCGTGCATGTCATGTTCATTCATATCTGCTCTGCGCGGCTCAAACAAAAGTAAAGATACAATCGTGCTGCATCTGCCTGTAAACTCCGTGATTGCTGGGTGATTCAAGTTCAGAAAGTTGTCAAGTAAAGCACACCTCCGGTCAAAAATGCAATCCTCTGTGCCTGTGCCTTGGAAAGTCCTGGAAAGTCACTCCACCGCATTGCATTTTAAATCGTTTTGTCTGGTCCCTGAGTGTGTTCTTAAGTCAAGGTGACAGACTTGTCTGTTGTTATCAGAGCTTTTCACGGCATACCTCCGATAACACCGGGGCTTTGGAGAAACAGCAATGAGAAAAGGACATGACAGATAGAAGGGTAGGAAAGAAATCATTTGAGCTTTCTTTCACAAGTGGACTGAGGCGGTCCAGTAGTGTTTTTGGCCGTATTTGACCTCCACGAGGCATTAAAGCATTAAAATGTGGCTCTAACTGCAGAAAGTGCATTTTAAAAAAGAGCCTATTTTTATATCTAACAGTCAAACAGACCCAATGAACAATGTTCTCCCTCTTCTCCAATGTTGTTTTGTGTAATTGAATGCCAAAAGCCACAGAATTGGCTCCATTTACTAGGAAATAAACCTACACACACACACGCACACACACACACAAACACACACACAGCTGTTTGGATATGTGACACTGCTGCCTTGGTTGGGTGGCTCAGACGCAAAATGTAATATGATGCAATATTGGTGATAGCCCCAAGATCTCAGCGGTATTCTGCAGTAATAGTACAGCTTTGATTGATGGAAAGCTCAAGGCAAAATGTCGGTGCCTCCGAGCTCTTCATCAAGACAAGAGAACTTTGTTATTTTCCGAAATAAGCTCATCTTCAAGTGTTGACGTGACATTTCAATCTGTCTGTCTATTTCCCTCTGAAAAGTTTCATCTCCGCAATCAAGTCCCAAAGGTTTTCACTGTATTCGCTCCTTTGTAACTGCTTTGCATTTAATTACAAAACTGTGATGTGTGTGTGTGTGTGTGTGTGTGTGTGTGTGTGCACATCTCCCAACACACCCACACACTCACTAATGTCACTCTTATTGTGGGTTTTCTTCAGGGATCCTGGGTGTCTGTTCAAGCCTGAGTTTGCCTTGTCTGCCTGCCGCTCTGTCTCTTTGTGTGCGTGGTAATGGTGTGTGTGTGTGTGTGTGTGTGTGTGTGTGTGTTTGAACAGGACTCTGCACTCTGAAGCATCTGTGTTTACCGTCTCAACAGAGAACGAAAGGCTGGGAGAGAGAGATTGAGATAGACAAACCGTGGACACACACAGACATGCCAGTCTCTGCAGTGAAAACAAACGTTCCTTTGCCAGTCTTCCCACATTTCCTCTCTGTCCTCCTCTGTCAGTCTGTTTCCTTCTTTCTGTCCATCCAGCCCTCACTCACTTGTAACGATTGCTTTGAAATGTAATATGTCTTCGCCCTGATTGTTAAAATAGAACTTGAGATGTGCCTGTCTTCAGATTGCACTTGCAGAGCTGCACGCATCTGTCCTGACTTGACTCCCTTGATTTGTAACTTCACTAAAGACTAATCTGTCTCTAATGTATTTAATAACAATGGTTGGATGGATGTGGGACCTCCCTCGTTGGTCTCTGTTGATTTTGGGTTTGCCTGTTTTCCGTTTGGACTTGCATGCAGTGACTGAAAATAATGTTTCCGACCTGGGACTTTCCTTTTTCACTTCCTGTTTTGAAGGATACCTTTGTGCCATGTTAGGACTAATCTGTCTTGAACATCTTGAATTTGAATGTAAGGGAAGATTAGCCAGCTCAGAGAAAGGACTTACTTTTGTCTTTGTCAGAGTTCGGGATTTTGTGTTTAAATGTTTCACCCTGAAACTTGGTTGACTTAGAACTTTGGGTCCAGACAGATTTAGTATGTAAAAAGAATATGAATTGAGATTTGAATTTTCCATCTAATTTGTGTCTGGACTGTCTAGACTAGGAATCCAGACTTGCCTTAGGACTTAGCTCTTTTGTCCAGGACATGATTGGTTTAATTTGGAATTTGTGTAACATAACGGTTCTGATGTGGATTTCTCTCAAATTTGCACTTTCCTGTCTTAAATTAAGCAGCTATTTCACACTTTAGACATATTACCTTAGATACGTGTTGTTCTAACTGGACTGTGATTTGATCATTTCCCTCCTGACTTCAGATGTGCTTGTCTTGAGTTTAAACTCAGCTGTCTTGATTTTGGGGTTGACTGACTTTACTTCAACTTAATGCATGACTTGTCTCTCTGGACCTGGGAAAACCATTTTGAAAAGATGCTGTATCTGAATGAAATAATTTAGGACTTTTCTGACTTGATGGTCAGTGTGGGCTTGACTTATTGGAATAAGGTCTTGCTTGTCTTGACTTGGGTCTTGACTGTTTGGAGTTTGGTCTTTATGTCAGCCTTGGGACTTGGCACTGATGACTTCAGACTTGGTCTAGACTTGCAAAAATCCAAATCTCCACCTTGGACTTGAATTGTATGTCCCAACATGTCTTTAACTTGTCTTAATTTGGAACATGAGCACTGCACATTCAGAGCCCAGGATAACACCATGGTGTGCGCCTGTAGTTCTCATGCACTCTGCTCTACTTGAATATGTACGTATGCATCTGAGCTGACAGTATCACAACAGAACATAAGCAGAATTTCTCTCATGTCTAGACAGAAGCTCTTTATTCAAATGTTGTTCTTGTGTCGGTTGTGTTTCAGTTTATCTTGTTAGCCCTAATCTATCTCTATATTCTCTCACAAAACTGTCTGTGTCTGTCTTTTTCTTTAAGTCACTGTTTTCCTTTTATGTCTCTCGCTCTCCTGTTCTTCTCTTATCTCTCTTGCGCGTCTCCCCCCGCTCGGTCTGTCTTTCACTTCTTTTTGCTTTTAGCCAGTTGTTTGTGTCTGCTGTTGACTGACAGAACTTCCGTCTTGGTGACATAAAGTAAACCAGACTGTGACTAAAAACTCCTGGGGAAGTGGATACACATACAAATATAGCAGGCATTTCTAGAAAACAAAGAGGTGCCCTTCTTAGTGTCCCATCAGGACGTAGGACCCGGGTGTAAAATCATTGTTATTGTTCAGCCGAGGCAGCTGGAAAACACTAGCTGCAAGGTCATAGGCCATATATGAATGTGTGTGTTTAGTCTAAAATGTCTGACAGGTTCCAAGTTCCAAGGGGACTGGGCTAGACACGTCCTGAATACACAAGAGTGTTATTATCCAAAGCCTCACTCATGGACAGCTGTCCCCTCACTGTCACACACACAACTTTGCTTTTGGCTCAGGCTGAAGTCAGTTAAAACAATCATGTGCAACATCATCACATTAGAATCACATCACTGATACGAGTGCCTTTAGTCTTAAACGTGGATATTTTGACTTTCTCTCCAAACCGATAACTTAGGTTTAGTGCGTTCATCACATCTTAGCGCATCCAGTATTTTCTTTTTGATACTGGAACACAAGAGACTGGTCTTCAACTGTGGCATAACTAAAGAAAACAGACCAGTATTTTAGGTTTTAGCAGTCCAAAGTACACGATTAGTCATTTTAATTTTCTATGAGACGACATTTTCTGCACAGTTTATTATCATGTTAATATCAATTGTTCAATTACTTTTCGTAGAGTTTATAATTGACAGACGCTTTATGAATTTTACCAAACTGAGATGGAATTTTCCAAAACACTCAACACTAAAACATGTCAAAGTCTGTTTATTGGACTGCCATCCAGTTTTGTACATAGTCCCTGGTGGATGATGCTGAATTATATTTCAGCAAGTGTTCCCTTGACCTTTCCTGTAGCGCCCAAAGCAGTTTAACTTTTACGGGGTAGAGTAAAGTATCTTGACAGGAAATCAGGTGGATATCCCAGCGTTTTGCTAGAGACATTCAAGGTCCCCAGAACATTCATTTTATCTGCTTCGGTGATTCTTTGACTGTTTTTGTCCAAAGGCACCATCAGGTCAACGTTTCCCGATATATATACATGAATGGATAGGCTGCAAATTTCATTCAGGCATTCATGGTCTCCATAGGATGAACTTAATGACCTAATGATCCGTGAGACTTGACTAAGGTTGTCACACACCAGGTGTCCAGGCAGCAGCCAGTGTCAGGTCGTCAGTGAGCGTCCATCGCTCTGGTTTTTGTAGTATCCTGCATCGTTGGTGCTCTTCATCTCACCTGAACATTCCTACAGACTTTCACATTGGCATGACCGTGTGGAATGAGGGAACTAATAACTGATTCATGAGCTGTACATTGTTCTGGTTGTGCATCCACAGTCCCTATCTTTCTTTTTCCCTGACCACCCTCACCGGCTGGTATGGAGACTTATTTCCTATGACGCAGGTGCAGAACGTCTGTAGTCGTTGGCTGTTGGCTGTTGGCACATGTTTGTCATGTGTTCAAGTGCCACTTTTTTGGCCACTACGAAAGTAATGTATTGCAATGCAAAGGTCACGCGTGTTGCTGGTAGTTCCTTGGGAAAAAACAACTGCTTTTTTGTAACTTTCTTTTTTGGTTTGTTCACATCATGTAATTGAATCCTTTTGTTTCTAGATCATTGATGAGGATGAGACACAGTTCATGACCAACTGTCCTCCTGCTGTGACGGAGAGCACACCGCGCAGACGCACCAGGATACAGGTGTACTGGACAGCGCCACCCACTGGGACTGGCTGTGTAATACTGAAGTGAGTTAAACTTTTTTGTCTAATTATTATTTTAACAATATTTTAACACGGTGCCACTGCAGAACAGCACAAGCTTCAATATTAGTATCGACTTCCAGTAAATTAATTAAAATCTGACCATTCATCACAGTGACGCTTTAAGAAATTAGGTGATTTTTTTTTTAGTGGCAGTTTTGAAGTTGCAAATGCCGAATGTTTGAAAAAGTCTCAGAGGCTCCATGATTATATTGTGTTTTACTCAAAAGCATTACATTGTCAAGTTATGCTTTTGGAGATGAATCCCCAGAAGTTACAAAATTATTAAATGTTTAGAAAAATGTTGGAAGAATTTGCCAGTTTTTGTCCTGCTTCATGAAAAATGTACCATTCAGCAGGCTCTCTAGTCTCAGACATGAAAACAACAAAGACAGTGTTGAAATTACCCCCTGCTCATTCCTAATGACGCCATGCCAAAGGGCAACGTGAGGTTCACCGTGATGGATGACTTAAGGAAGCTTCAAGTTCAATTTCATGTTAGGAGGAGATGAAAGGAACTTCCCCACTGCCCGAAAGAAGTGTCAGAGATTTGTGACAGGTCCGAATCTGCAGGTGTAGTCAGCCAAGTCCAGTCCACAGTGTTTCCTCCACAGCAGGAGCACTTACTCAGACTATTTCCAGGTTTTACTTTTTTACTTTTGACTGCCACAGCACCAATAAATCCTGTGCCCTGATACGGTCAGTGTTTTTTTTTTTTTACTAATAGGATACAGGGACCACATTAAGAAAGCTATTGCCAGGTGTTTCCCCAGAAGCTATGACTCACACTGTGGCTTGTGTAACGGCTCCAGTACTACAACAAAGAGACAAATGGTGGTTACGGGGGGCAATTTGTGGTTTGAAGCACATTTGACTCTAAACTGTTATTTCAAGGGTGGCTTCAATCACTCCAAGAGTTCTCATAAAATATCTGTTGAGGGCTGGTATAATTTTAGCTGGACGCACCAGACTGGCACCAGCACCAGCTTGGTCCGTCCAGTCACAACGACCAAAATAACATTTATATAGTCGTGTAGTATAGTGTCCCGGCCGGCAGAATAATAATCCCATGATTTCGTTGTTTAAACTTGGAGCTCTCTGGATGATTGTTTTAGGCCAATTAACAACTTAAAGCTTGTTGCAGTTATAACGTATACTTATTATTCTTTTATCACAAATACTAACATTTGTTATCAAAAACTTGATGTAATATAAAAAGTGTCAGTATTAAATCGAATCACCACCAGAGCTATAGACGATTTAAGAAAATCGTTTCACAGAAACATTCAGAGAAACTAAAGGATTGTTCAATACACTGCTGCATTTTTAAAGCTGCGAGATAATCTGGGGGTTAAACTGGCATCTAATAACAGCTCATAAAGTTAATATGGCCGAAATTGTTTGGACACATCCAGTAGACATGGATCACTGACATGGAGACACTATTCTGAGGAATGTGCCTGCTTTACTCCATCTCCTTTCAATGTGGTTTGGTCTCCACCAGTTTCTCAGAAAACATCTGGTTGTTTATCCAGTAAATACGTCACTGTCGTCACCAGCTGGTTACTGACTGTGTCTGTCTGCTGTTTGCTAATGGGCATGTGTATAGTAGGTCTACCAAAGTTTTCTTAGTGTGGATCAGTCAGAAGTCTAGTCATCAACAACCCACAGGGTCAGTGGTTCAATTCAAAGACAAGGCAGCGAACATCTTAGAGCCTTGAACATAGCAGTTGTCTATAACTATGTCTCTATAGAAATCAATGAGATGTATGTAAAAAAAGAACAGGTTGTGTGTTCTGAAGAACTGAGGGCAACAGAATAACAGGATCTGTGGCTCCTATGAGTTTGTCATTATCGTTGTTCTCTCATGTGAACCCATCAGGTCTGAACATTGTGCAGTTGCTCTTTCCAATGCACAACAGGAGATTGTATCAGAAAATTTGAAACACTCGACTTGAGAACAGCAAAGAGCGAAGCCTGGGTAGAGCACTAATGAGGTTCTAGATTCCACACAAGTCGGTCGTGGAAATCACAGCTTTTTGTTTGCAGCACATCGAGGCAGCATCAGTTGCGCGGTTAATCGTGATTGGCTATGTGTGTAATCCTGCTTCCTGGAAGAAAGAGGGGAGAGAAATATGGCCGATGTCTCCCATGGTGTTATGCTGAGCGGACTGATTGACTGAAAAAAATGTCAGTGAATTCTCTAGACACGGAATGGTAAGGAAAAAAATTATATCTGGAACACCTGGATACGGCATTCAGTATTTACAGCTCCTCTGGGTGATGCCGAGCTAAGTTTAGGGCTCCAGTGCCAATCTGAAAACAGCTCATAGGGAATTCTTTTCACATTACACTTTTGATGTGATGCCATGTCACTGTACAATATTGGTTAGTGCAACTTTTAGAGTGACGACAGACATGCAAGTTAAATTGTTATTATTATAATCCACCTTTTATTTATATAAGACTTATTTCCAATTTTCATACACTTGTAAAAATTAATTATATTTATGTGAAGAGTGTGTATCAATAAAAAAATTACAACAAAGTGCAATGGAAACAGACACATAAATCTTTATATTTACATTTAGTAGATGCTTTTATCCAAAGTGACTTACACAGTAATTTGGTACACACACACACACACACACACACACACCCACAAATACAAATGATGGCTGACATGCAAGGCGCCTATCTGGTCCGACGGGAGCAACCTGGGGTTTGGTGTCTTGCCCAAGGAAACTTCCGCACGCAGCTGGGAGGGACCGGGAATTGAACCACTGAGCCTGTGGATGACTGACTTACCAACTCAGCTACACGTGCCCCAAAACTTGACAGGCGAGATGAAATATAGGAGTAGACAAAAACACCATGAGTGCATGATGATGATGGGGAGTTACACATAAATAAAGTATAGTCAGTTTTCCATTGTCTCCCTCTCATTATTTTAGTCTGACCCTCGTAATTACGTAATTTATGTTATATTATACCAACGTGGATGGAAACACACGCTGCATTTTATTTTTTTATTTTCTCGACAAACGTTAAAAATTGGTTCCAATGTACATTTCGACTGAAACCTCATTATTATTTTACGAATACATTATTTTTTATATTCACAGTCAATATAGACTGTGAATATAAAAAATAATGTATTCGTAAAATCTATAGACGCAGAGTAATTCCACTGATAGGCCGGTGGACAAATGATGTCCTCTATAAATACAGAGACGCGTCTGATGTTTCTATCTATTTAATGATGTGTTTTACCTTTAACTGCCCTCACAGTCTAAAAACTTTTAAGAGCTGAATATCCCTGCAGCAAGAAAATAAACTTTTAACAAGAAAAAACTTTTTTTTTTCTTTCTCAGTGCTTTTAATCAAAGAGCACTCTCACAATAAATCCTAAAAATTCTGTTTCTGCTTGTGGTTTGCAGCCTCACTTGGGCTGCTTCGGGTCTCGGTTCACGTTTGAATGTGATTGAACACATTAGAAAAGCGGTGAACTCTGTGGGTTTAGCCTCTCGGACTGTGGTGAGCAGTAGTGACGCTCGTGGTGAAAACATGGACTTTAATGCTGTTCTTCAAAGAGGCAAGAGTTGAATGGAGAGGGAAAGTTTTTTTGGCAGAAAGCCAAAGAGGCCAGAAGACTGGCCTGCGTGAAAGAAAGAAAGGATTTATGCTTCTACAAATGTGACACTGAGAAGCGTCGCTCTTACAGTGAACACGGCAGAAACGTTCGGGCCCGTACAGGCACACTGAGCCGCGGCGATGTGTGGCTGCCTGCCACTTTTTGACTAACTGAGAATACGAAGGATAAGCAGGCGATAACTTGGAGCGAGCGCGCCTCTGAAAACGCTTCTGTCTGCCTCTCTGCCTTTTACTCCACCGTTTGTGCCTTTTTTCCCTCTCTCTCATCCGTCTTCCTGAAGGGAATAACCTCGCTGACACGCATCTCTTCGCGCTCAGAGCGAGATGCTATAACTTGCCCTCACCTCCACAGTATACTCACAGCTGTTACTTTTAATTTATCGGCTGCTGCTGTTTGACAGATGGCACGTTGCCATCCCACTGTTTGCTGCTCCGATAAATCCAGCCCTGCGTAGGGGAACAGCTGCTATGCAAATTCACCTCGTATAACTGTCACTTTTGTCTGTCAGTGGCGAGATAGAGATTTAACGTGACCTCATCTAGTGTCTCATCTGCTTTGTCTCACTCCCCCTCCTTGTTTGACTGCCCCCTCCCCCCCCTCGTTGCTGTTGTGAAATGTTTGTCACTTAATCTTTGTTCAGACTTTTTTTTTTTCGTTTTTTCCCATGGTGCCGCTCTCATTGTCGGTGGTGATACATAAGGTAGGTACGTGGCTATAAAACATGCATTTAGTGGACGATCATGTCTCTTTATTCTAACTAGTGTCGAGATCAAAGATGAAAATGTGTGATTCTTCCCACCGCACCTTTTTACCCACATCCCACATCTTCCTGCGCCGTGGGAATATCCTTCTTCTTCTTTGACTCTCTTTATCTTGCAATCTTGTTCCTCTGTACTCTCCGCACTCTGTTGTAGATTTGACAGTATGTTGCTTGTCCTGCACGTCAAACACACGTCTCTCAGCTCGTTCCAAGACGCTTTAAATAAAACTCTTACGTTTGGGAGGGCTCCAGTACTTTTCCCTTGTTGTAGCTCACTGGTCCTCTCACTAGTGGAACGGGCCTCTGAGACTGTTTCTGTACTGCAGGCCAACTTCAACACCTGCTATTTCAGAATCAGTGCGATTACTTTTTGGGAGGAAAGGGGACAAATCTGTTGGTGACAGCTGTAGCGCTTAAAGTGAAGGGCTACTTTTTATGAAAAGATTAAATGGACATTTAAAATATATTTTTAATACTCTGGCTAGAATTGTCACTTCATATAGACTAAAATTTTGAGATTAAGATTTAAATATGTATATATACCATTAATGTCCCCTTCTTTTTCTCTTCTAAACATCAGATGTGAAACTACTTCATTCGTTTAGCAAATCCACAAACTAGTGTTAATGATTCTTTTGATGAAAATAAATTATTTATACAAAATGTATGAATTACATTTAAGGACTCAAAGTTTTCAAAGATTTTCCACTTGAAGTTTTTATGTTTTGAAGTTCTTGGTGAATCATGGCAGATTATCATCACAGAAGCAGAAATGCCATGTGACATCTGTGTGGCACCACACATCAGAGAATAAACAGTCCTCTTTTTAAGTAAATCATAAATTAACAGTAAATATTAAAGAATGTCCCAAAACACGAGTCTCAGTCGCAGCTGGCTTTGACAGCACATCTTCACAAAAACAGAAGTTCTAGAGCTTTTTTAAACTAATATATTACGGAAACACAGTATATGTATTTGGCGGAGAACATCATAAAGAAACACTGTCTCTTCAGACAAGAAATATGACCAAACTATCAGAAAGGTTTAATATAAAAAAGAGAACATGAGGGTGTCGTCGATATCAATATCACGTTGTGAACATCCACTGTTGGCTTCTTTTGTTCTGTCTAGTGCAGTGAGGGTTTTTTTCCAGCATTAAAGTTTGGCTCATGTTGGGTCTCACCTTTAAAAAAAGTTTTCTAATTCAAATTTTGGTTTGTTTACTGTATTCTATTAAAGGTCAAGTTTGATCTGAGATTTCATCCACTTATTTCCCTACAAGCAGTATTTTCCTTTTCTTTGTTTTTTTGTCTTTTTTACATATTTTCATATTTTCAGTTGAAATACATATACATGCGTGGGGCTGTTGAATCTGTACCAGTATTTTTTTGAGTTGGTGAATTACCTGATGGTGAAACTAATACATGCAATGGTGAAAAAATGCAGCCACAGATGTGAATGGAAACCCAGCGTTTGAATGCTTGTGTCTGTTTGCCCACATGTCAGCACCATCATAACCAAGAAAGTTGGATAATTGTAGCAGAATTAGTGAACTGAAACCACAAAAACGACTAAGCACTGCTTAAACATTTCACTCTTTCTTTAATCAAAACGTCCAACACCTGTGATGTAAATATGTGCCGCTTTTATGGCGTTATGGATTCGAGTTGCTCAGATGAACCATTTTATGTCATTCAAGGCTCAGTGAATTTTTCTCTTTCCTATTTTCTGACGTTTTATACAAACACACACAAAACAAAATCAATAATTATCACTTACTTTGAAACTGCGCTTGGGACCACACCTCTTTGTTCCCAGAGTTCACACAGTGAAGCGATGTGAGATCTAAACACCTGAAAGATGTCAGCTGTTAAAGACACTCAGCAGTTTCTTGGCAAGCGAAACATGTCAGCAGCTTTTAAATAGCTCTCTCTTTATCATGTGCTATCTCTGCTCATCTCGGCCGTTACTGGCACTGGAACTAAAAGCAACTTCAGGATACAATGGGCAACTTTTCTTTTTTTTTTTTCCTGGAGGCAGAACGCGTACTGTCAAGCGTGGCCTCCTCCTCCTCAGTCGGTCAAGCCTTCACCCCAACTGTTCTGCCATTCACCCCGCAGAGCTGTCTGCCTTGAAACAACACGTAGCCCGAGGCTGAGGGAGACAGCAACTGTAAAGCCTCCATAGGCGCTGAAGAAGTCCACGCTGGTGCCAACTGTGTTTTTAGCTTTTCTGACACATTTTTAGATTTCCCGTATTTATTTATGATGTTATGTTCCTCCATTCTTGCTGTTCTTCTTACCTAAGTTTTGGCTTAGATATAGACAAACACGAAATACACACAAACTGAAACACACACACACACACACAAAGTTTCATATTTTTTACATAGTTAGTATCTCTTTAATTATAAGTGGTTGTTTTTTGATACTAACTCAGTGTTAAAGCCAGACTGTGTAATAATTAGAGGGATTTTCAAAACTACAGCATTCATGAATATTATTTAATTAGTGTGTAATGACCTGAAAATAAGTCATTTTTTGGGATGGCCACCATGGTGCTTTTCCATGTTTCCAATATTGCTTCTCCCACTGGGAAAACACCTCCATTAAATTCCAGGCTGGTTTTTATCCATATGACAGACACGACCTCGTCCTGTCTCTTGCACCTGTTCACTTTAAACACCAAAACGAAAAGTCCCTGAGTTAGAAAAATGAGTTGTTGTGCAGGGAGATAAAACTTGCTTGAAAGTAATGGGGCGAGCTCATCTGGTTTCATGACATTTAACGCTCAGCGCTGGCCACACAAACGTCCTGCTGCTGACATACAGGGGACACAAACCCGGAGGCATTTAAGACTTAAGAATAGAGACACTCCGAAAATCTTTCTAGGCTGCAGCAAAGGCTTCTGTCAGGCTTCTGTCAGGCTTGTGAACAGCGTTTACCCTGGTAGTAAACCGCTAATGTTAACTACCTGTTTCTGCTGCTTCAGTCTGAAAGCATTCCATTTTTACAACACCAGGTGCCGTTTATTGTAAAGTAACATGCTTCAGAAATTAAATACCATCACAAATTCAATTATTGGCTGTATCTCAGTAGTTACCTACGTTATAAAAAGGCGGAAACATTGCCGTTGTTCTTTGCAACCTAATGTTAACTGTCTGCAGTTACAACATGAACAGGAAGTTGTCAGATTAAATCTGGTGAACAGTGAGTGAAAGGAAGACACTGAAGAGTTTAACTGAGTCAAATAATGAAGCCTCCAGCTCGAACATTTCAATAGAAGTTACCTGGTTGGTGAACAGCAGACATGTTTGTAGAGAGATAACGTTGGACGATGTTTCTTTTCCTTTTCAAAAGATTTAACTTATTATTAAGCTGGAAACACTCATACAAGCAAAGCTGCTTAGACGCAAGCACCAGTGCAACCCAGGAAATCAGAGTAAACCAAAAACAGCCTGTTTTTGAAACAATCAGATTTGACAATCTCTCTAAATGAAGTTATTAATATGAAAAGACCATATACGTGAACCCCTGGCCGTTACTCTCAGCTTGTTATGAGGACGATCTGTTGCCGTCTTGTGGATCGCTGGATGATTCCTCTTATTATCAACTTTACACTCTTACACTTCTCCTCCTGCTCCTTCGCTGCCCTCCGGCTGTCTGTTCATCACATTTTCACCTCCCACTGACCCCTCCTCCCATCAGTATTCTGCCGCTGCCGCTGCTGGGAGGCCTCCAGGAGGACAACGAGGCCACTAGTCGTCTGCTCGCTCAATGACAACACCAGTCTAACTGCAAGGACTCTGAAGCTGTTTGATAGTTGGATCTGAACTCTTCAGTCTAGACGCTGACACACAGACACTGAAAAGCCTTTTGTATTGATCACAGGCCTAGATGCTTACAAGGATGCTCAGCTTTCAGAAATCATCTTATTTGATGTCAATTTTAAAGTTCCATGAATACTAAATACAGAAATGAATTCACAGTGATATTAATGGATTCTGTGTGTATTGCCGCTTGGCAGTGAGGCCAACAGCCTGTCAGTCTGATTGTCAGTGTGACACTCAGACAGATTGACACAGAGTTTGTATGGAGATTCATGCTCTCAGGGGATGATTATTAATGACTTTTAGGACCTCCTGACCTCGCCGCCCAGCTCCAATGTCAAGCCGTAATGAAAAGTGACCATTAGACCCATTCGCCCTCCACGCTCCGGAGTAAACACATTCCAGAATGTATTTTCAACATTGATCTCCACCATACTGTATATGCATCAGATATTACCAAACAATGAAATTTTTCCTGCTCAAATATCTGGTCTTGATGTATGCAGCCTGATATCTATTGTTTGTGACCATCACATTATTAGTCTTGTTTATACTCTTACAGATCATAGGTTTAGATTTTGTCTTAACCTATCCACACGCTGGAGTCCAGCCCAGGTGTTTGGTCCTTTCCACGCCTGCAACCCACCTCGCCCACCTCCATGTCATGCTTTTTTCATTATCCACATTCAGATTGTAGGGGACAGGGTTGGGTCATTAGAATGAGAACAAGTGTTTCTGCTAAAATGTGAAAATGTTGATGAGCTGTGACTTGTTGTTGGGTGGACTTCATCAGCTTTTAATGGAGATTCTGGTTTCACACAGCTATATGTTGTACATATTTAGATGGAAAAAACTGTAATTGTTCTTTTGCAGCACTTATACTCGGCTGCTGATTTGCTCCCCCGTTTTCACTTTAGACTTCAGTTGTCAAAGTGCATTATTCAATAACCCGAACATGCAGACATACAGCGGCTTAGTTTTACTGAAGCAGTTGCTGCCTTGAAAATTACTGCAATTTTACTGATAAAGAACTGTTTGCACACAAAGAGCCTATTCTACTTATCATGTGGTGTTTCCTCTTGCCTCTGTACATCCATAAATTGGTGTGCAGTGATTTGAATATAACAGTGTGTGTTTACGCTAAATAGTGTGTGTGAAAAAGTGCTGGAGAACAACTTTCTAAAAAGATGAAACTAAAAGAAAAATATCATTAGCTTTGCAGTTATATGTAAGACTTTTTTTTCTTTTTGATTGATTGACGATGGTGGGTTTTCACTTTCTTGTTCAGGGTTTGTGGACTAGTTATATCATTATAATTGGAAAGTAGGTAAAACCTGCTGGAGGTTTGCTAGATGATGTCCCTCCATTGATTATCTGTGACCACTTATCCTGTTCAGGCTCAGGGGCTGACAAATGGACAGGTCTCCAGTCTATCTTCGGGCCTACACAGAAACACATACACAGGCAGACAACCATTCACACGCTCACATTCACACCTATGAGAAACTGAGAGTCGCCAATGAACCCGACATGCGTGTCTTTGACTTTGGGAGGAAACCGGAGTAAAACCAGAGGAAACACAGCCTGCAGACAGCAGGCACCTTTTAGCTGTGAGGCACCAGCATTAACCACTCCACCATCGTTCATGCCTGCTAGATGATGTCACACACTGTTGCAACTAAACACATGCAAATGTGCTTTTTCTGTAGACTACACACTGACGTATCATGACTGATGAAATCCAGACAGTGGAATTAAGTCGCCCTAAATACTTTAAGAAAAAAAACCCAATTAATTGTCAAGTCAACTTAACCCACAGATGATTGGTCATTAACACTTCTTTTTGGCTAATGATTGGTCTAATAAACATGATGCTGCCCCCTTAAACTTAAAATTCCTTCAGATTTTCCATTGATTTTTACTTCAGCCAGTCAGAATGGATTCCTGCCTTCTGTTGTACTCAAGACATTACACAACTGTTTTACAACAAGCTGTAGCATTGATTCAAATTCTAGACACACAAGTTGCTGCTTTGGTCAAATTGTCACATAGAAGTCGTACTGTTTGCCCTCGTACGAGGGCGTGAAAGGTTTGAAAACATCAGTTACTCACATTTTGTTATTGTCCTGCCTTAGCGACTCATGCATTATGTTTTGTGGCGTCATATTTTCCCCCACAAGCTCAAACTTTGATGGACAGATTAGCTCGTCTTAGGAACGTCCTACAGTCAGGTACACTTGTTATGGCGTAAATTGTCGTACCAGGAGTTACGTACAGTAGGTTGTGGAGCTGCTCTCTGGGGAGCTTTCCACATGAGCCCGAACAGCGAGCTGAACATTCAGCAGGGAGTCCCTGTGAGCCTCCGGGGTACAGAGGCGAGAAGTCAACAGACGCCAAGCTGTGGAATATCTTTAATGCATGAGCCATTGGGAGTACGATTAATAAGGAACCAGAGCAGAAGATGCTGTGGACAGTGAGTGTGAATATGAAGCTGGTTTTAACTTCACATGCTAAGTGCATTTCAATACACTATATGGACCCATTACTTTAAGGTTGATTTCATTTCCTATTAATATATTCCTCTTTTTACCTTCTTATATGGATCCAAGCGGACAGGACTGTTCATCTTACATTTCCTCAGTCTTGTCGTGCAACACTTTGATGCTTTCAGCGCAGTTAATGGACCCGTTTCCAATCTTTGACTCGTTGGAGTTCATCATTGCCTCCTGACAGACAAACCTCACCCTGTCTCAGTTATGCCACCTTCACCATCCCACTGTTGCTAAGTCTCACACACATGTAGACAGCAGCTGCTTTTCTTAGACTGTGGCCACGTCACAGCAGCAGAATCAATACGAATATCTCTCCACCGCGAGAGAGGGACTAACACGTGTGGCACAGCGTCAGTAACTTCATTCAATATTTATGTCCTGTGGTCTTACTTCAGCAGCCGTCACCAAATTCACCAACACAATGGACACGAGGTCTATGGCAGTAGAAAAAACATTCAGAGATTTGTGTCACTGTGTGACTTTTACCAGAATTGACCTGTTAGCTGCTCGTTCAGTAGCTGCCTTTTCTACATCCGTGCCCTTTGTATTACTATACTGCATAATTAGTGTGGAGTTTGTGCTCCAAATGTTGTCAATGAAAAGTTTGTGTATCTTTAATTCATGCATCAGCTCAACTAGAAATGGTTTCAGAATTTATAAGTAAATGTAAAGTATATAATTTTTTTATACTTTTTCGTGATTCTAACTTTATTGAAATGATGCACTCTATGACCTTTGAGGACCAGAGAGAAATTGAGAGAACTTCTTCCTCCCCCACGTCTCTGGTACAGTCTGCATTCTCCGAGGTGCGGCAGCCAATAATTGATTGATCAGAGCATATTTTGAGGAACAAATGTCTTAAAGGAAGACAAGTGTGACTATAGTTATCAACCTTTTTTTTCTGCAAGCTGGCTTTAAAGGGATGTAAAATCATCTTCCCCAACATCCACATTTTGTTGACTTGATTAATATCTTGAATCTAGAAGAAAATTTGCCTAAAACTATCAAGGACAGCTCAATAATAGTGTGTAAAGTATATTTCACTTTTGTTTTTCAATTTCATGCCCAAGCAGTCAACCCATGTTGCAGGGTATATTGCACCATTCAGTCTGTAAGATTTATAGAAGCAATATAACCGATAACTCCTACTTAATGTCGCTGGTCCCTCCTCTGTCTCCACACTCAGTGTTGTTTGGCTCATAACTTGGTTTTATGGGTCTCCAACGTATGAGGCAGAGACAGTCTGAAGACCTTGCTGCTGTGATACAAAAAACGCTAGAAACATCGTAGTAATATAAAATAATCCAGGACACACTGATCAGCCACAACATTAATACAACTTTTTTCCCCATTTTTCTTTTATGTGTCCCAAGGTTTGTTGGGGATATATGGAGACATCCATTCCATCCCTTTTTATGCACATTTTGTTTTTCTCAGGACATCAAGGTTTCCTGTCAGTCACTTGCCTGAGTGACGTTTAGAAATGATCGATGTTCACAGACAAAAAATAACTATACTGTAAATGATTATATGATTATACACATATTCAAATACATATACATTACACAGAAACAGTAATCATTCCTTAAATAAAGAAAGTATGCATGCATATTTATTCTTACTGCATTTATCGCAGCAAACATATGAATAACGATGAATACGGATATTTCAGCTTTTCTTAAAAAAATGTATTTAGTAATTTGATGTTTTCCTTTGGCCTGATTATTTTTCACCTATTGTACCTAATAAACCAGCTCAGTGTGTTTTGCAGAATATTCAGGCCTATTAGAATAAGGTATTCATGTTCTGGGCTCTCGTAAATGCATCTCAAATAATCATCTAGTACTTTGCAGAAAATTTGTCCAGCAGCGAGCAGAGAAATGCAGGCGGAAACTTACACAGCTTTTCAAAGTAAAACTATTGGGAATGTGCTCTGTTGCAATCTAATGTAAAACGTATATAGTGGAAATCTAGGGTAAAAGTGTTGCAAGAGCACCAGGCCTTATTGTTCTCTCACAATATATATATATATATTTTTTTTTTAACTTCTGTGTCACCTCCACAGCAGTGGCATCAGACTAGGTTTTCCAGCTCTATATGTTCAAGAAGAAAAATGCATTTCGCTTTCATTGGGTGCGATTCATTTTCAGCCAATATTAGCTCATAAGTCAGAATGTAGCCCTGCCTACAAGTCTATATTCTGTGGGGATGATTGCTCTGTTACATTTCGTGCTGCTGCAGCATGATTGTGTCATGAGCTTCAGAGAATATGGCGCTGTTTCTGTGAAAAGGTGTGTACTTCGTGTCCATTATGAAACCTCAGGGAGCCCATTACCTTCCCCTGTCACCCAGGATTACATGAATCAGATATGGAAGGAAAAAAAATACACTACAGTATTATCTGTCTAATGCCCTTTTTGCACCTCTGTTACTATCCCACACTCTCGCTCTTTTCTTTCTCTCTTAATTTCTCCTCCTTTTCTTTATGTGTCCCCAGGGCCAGCATTGTCCAGAAGAGAGTCATTTATTTCCAGGATGAAGGTTCTCTCACCATCCGGCTCTGCGAGAAAGGTAATGACAGCTGCCCATCAGCTCCTCTCTCTCTCATTGTCTGCTCATCGTTTCATCCCTGGTGCCATTATCTCTTGTTCGAGCTGTCATTTTTTTCTCATTCTGGAGCAGAACAGCTCCCAGTCTTTCATACCATGTTAAAATAGGATTTGAGGCCAATAGCAAAAGCAGGAAATAGAGATTTAGGGATCTCATGGGAGTCTGCGTGGAATTTAAATAATTCTTTTGCATTCCACCACAGATTAGCAGCACAGCTTTTATGTTACCTGTGGAATTTTTTCACTGAGAAAAATGCGACGCAAGTTTTGGAAAGCTGATGCCTCTCAGGTACACGCCAAACCCTGAGACAGTAAGGCGAGAGGATGCTCTTAGCTCTGATGCACATGATTATTGTACAATAAAAACCAGAGTCCGCACAAATGGTTTCTCAAACTTTATCTCAGGGGAATTTTACTTTCATAAAATCATCCATCTCCTCACCAAAATCTAATTTTCCAGGCGATTATGCAAGCCAATCAAGCGACCCTGTTTCAATTTGCTGACATAAGTTAGGTGCCTTCAGTGTTTGACTCATCCTGCTATAACTTGGATGTCAAATGAGGATTTCTTTGAATAATGTGGTGAATCATAAATATTCAAGTAGTCCCCTTGACCTATTTTTGCAAAACAATGGTTCAGGGCAACATTTGAATATTTATGAGTCGGTGTCAAGGCTAAAGTGTCATTGAATTACCAGTTTACACCAGGAATGTAATTTAGTGACATTCTCCCTGGTTTGAAATTGTAGACATTCAATTACCTGCTTCAATTGATAATTGAGGCAGGTGTGAATTTGTGTCAAAGCTCACACACCATCTGTTCAGTGTTTGTCTGATAAAGTCTGAACTGTGTGTTTGACTGGTGCGTGTTGTCTAACCTTCAGTCTTTGGGCGTGTGCACGTGCGTGTGTGTCGTAATGATCCCATCCTGTGTCCCGGTAGAGCGTGTGATCGGTGAAGCTACAGGAGCTCCTGCCATGGAGTGCTGCGCCTGTGGAACAGCCAAGTACAGACTCACCTTCTATGGCAACTGGTCGGAAAAAGTGCATCCCAAAGACTATCCCAGTGAGTTCAGTCCTGCACACTCAGTTTGTATAAGCCACAGCATTAATACGACATTATTACAATCACCTTTGACCTTTAAATCATATTAATTACCGTACATGTTTGGCCAAAATCACTGTAATTACAATAATCTGTATTGTTAAATACACTTTTACTTTTGTACTTTAGGTAAAATGTCGATCATTTGCTTATTATTATAATTTGCTAATTATAATATTTAAGTGATACTGGTAGTAATATTTAGGCCCATACTCGCACCTTTACCTGAGTCTTGAGTTTGTGCACTTCTACCACCTCTGCACGCTGTATCACACTTGCTGTGTATTGGCTGTGTGCCCATATTGACCCTTGTCCTCTATGATGAATCTACAGAAGTTTCAGTATTTGTTTTATGTTGGATGACACCGTCTGAAACTTGAAGCCGACATTTCTTTCAGGTCCCTCTTAAAAAGTGCTTGCTTACAGCACTTTAGTGGGATCTACCGGGGTAAATATTAAACCAGAAATTAAAAATAATAAATAAAATAAACACATAACCCCATCTACAAATGTCAAAATCAGCTGGTGACATACACAGTAAAGAACACACTGACAGCTCACAAACATCCAAGAACGTGGCAGTAAAGAGTAAAGGGATGGGTGAGTCTATAAGATTTACGATTCATGTCTCTCTCATATAGTAATTGACACAAAACATTAAAAATTAATGTTAGCAATAATGTTGAGGAACAAAAAAGGCAGAAGTCAACTGCAAAGGTGCGCTGAAACCTGGAAAACTAACAGGATGTACAAACTATGGATGCACATTTCAACTGTGGTTTCAAATTTAATCTTGAGTTTGCCAACGAATCCCAGCACTGGAACAAAACTAGTATTGCTGCTTAAATAAACTTTGACATTTGGGGAAGAGCCCTTATGTCATTTTGTTGTGCAGAGTTAGATCAATACCTCTCTCAGTTTGCAAAAAATACATTTAAAGCTACAGCCAGTTATAGTAGACAACCTTTTTTTTTTTTTGAACAAAATGTCGAAAGGGTCACACAGGGTCATGTGCTGGACTATTTCTTGGCTAGAAGCAGCAACTTTATGTTAAAGTAAATTGCACCCTGCTTGCAATAGCACGGCAGATGACCCGTGATAGGGGCTGGCCACACAGACGCAAACGTGGCTTCTCATTAAACATACATCTTTATGATTTGAATTGAAGCCGCTCCTACCCAGATTTCATTTTCCTCCTTCTTCTTTGTTCTAGGACGAGCCAACCACTGGTCGGCTCTGATTGGTGCATCCCACTCCAAAGGCTACGTGCTGTGGGAGTATGGGGGCTATGCCAGTGAGGGAGTCCGTCAGGTTGCTGAGCTTGGCTCCCCCATCAAGATGGAAGAGGAGATTCGACAGAAGGTAGCGTTGATTTCAGACGGAGCCTCTGTGTGTGTCCTTCACTGCAGTTCTGATGCAACAGCAATATTTCCACCACTTTCCATATGTTTCCCCACTCTTATCTTGGACCGAGCCCGAATGCTGATGCCAAACAATGAGATCTGTACGAAACAAAAATAAATGCTACCGCATGCAAAACTGTACGCTCAAAGCGCAAAGCTCATAAGTGCATGAAAAGTGTGGATTTACTGTGATCATCATTATTACCTGCTGCAGCCCCTGTTATTTGTCAGGGGTTATTACAACATACTGTGAGGTTAATGTCAGGCTGAGGCAATAGGAATGCAAAATGACACACTCTGACTCTCACACACACACACACACACACACAGATATTCCTCTGTGAAAAGGCAGCTGATAAATGTGCAATACAATGAAATTGCCATTTCCACATTTACATAGCAAATCAGAGCATTAATGCGTACCCTTCATTATGCTGGACTCTGCATAAAATCCGGTTCCTTTGGAAAACATCCGCACACTTACTTTGAGTGAACTGTGCCTTTAGGGGGATCAGATATTTTTGGAAGCCATCAACTGGATAGTACCCCAAGAGGACAGGCTGTTGCATCAGCTCCTCAAAACTGTCTGTGTACACAGAGAAATTGAAAAGTAACGTAGACGGGGAAGAGTGCGTGACAGGACACAGCTGTGAGGTGTGCCTGAGCAAACTGCACATGTTTTTATGTCATTTTTGGACATATTGGAATTTATAAGCACCATTGTGAGAACATTTTGGACATGACGAGGACGCTTTGGCCAGACCTCACAACTTGGTTTTAAGAATAAAGATTAAGTTAGTTATGTGAATTTAGTTATAAGGGGGGGGGCATTTTGAAATCGTGGAAACTGGACAAATGTGGTACATCCCTGACCCTTCAGACAGCAGCCTGTTTTAGCGGAGAGCAGTTATAAAAAAACACATCCTGCAGACCTACACACAGACTGATATCCCCAGCCCCTCACAAGTCAGACTCAAGAAGATTTGATAAAAACAATTTTTAATTTGTCAAATAATTCCAACACACACCACATTTCTTCATTTTGAACTATAACATGCTGATGCCTTCCAAACCTCAGGAACAAGCTAATAGTAATAATAATAATAATAATACACAGTCACTTTCGCTGTATGTATCATGACAGTCGATTTTATCCATGTGGACCAACTCTAATCTACTGTGTATGACCTGTGTTTCATGGTCCCGTGTGTGTGTGTGTGTGTGTGTGTGTGTGTGTGTGTGTGTGTGTCCTGATTTGACTGAGACCTGCATTATTTGTCTATCTATGTGCGTCCTCTTTCTGCCACATTCCGTCTCTCGGTGGGCACTGAAAGGTGTGTCACGGCCATTTGCGAGGGAACAATAGCGCGTTGTTAGTGGGCTGTCAATGTGGTGTGTGCCTGTCAGTTTAGCTTTGGGAGACATTAGAGGTTGACGGACAGCCCTAACGTCTCTCTTGGCTGGCTCTGTCTGTCTCTGGGGCTAATAACTACCCTGACACAAAAGAAACCTTAGCCTGTTTCAAAGAAAGAGATGGCTTGATTGTGTACTGTAGACTGGAATGTTTGCCATTGAGCTGTAGAATGAAACGGCCCGATTGAACATCGCACACTTGTATGTCATCTATTGAGTTGTTAGCCTTTGCAACAACGAGTCTTAAAACTTTATTTTGAATCCTTGAATCACAAATACACAGTTTGTGTATCTTCACTAAGCAAGAAATCTGTGTTTCGACTTAAAATCATCTTAGGCCAAATACTAGGCTTGTTTAGTAATTTTGATTTGAGAAATATAATCATTGACTCCACAAGTGTGTTTTAAAACGTTATTAGTAAATGTGCCAACCGTAGCATATTTTACTAAAACTCTCCAGGTGCAAAAGTAATTGATTTTTATTGTTATTGTGAATTTTTCAAGTCTGAATTTCATTGTTCTTCTTTATTTGTGAATACATTTGACTTCAAATAGTTACAAATGGAGGAACTCGAAAATAAATATTATTTATTTTAGCCAGATCGTTTTTTTTAAACTCTATGATAAGTATATACAGAAATTGCACAAATTTAGAACTTAACAAAAAGAGTTTTCAAATTCAAGTTTCAGCCTAATACATACAATAATGATACTGATTATGGAAACAATTTGCTTCCATATTTATTTGTTAGTGGCATGCAGCAGAGCATGCCACAAACATCACTGCTATTTCGCTTCATAAAAATTTTTATGAACTTTAATGGTATTCTTTTATTTATTCTAAGAAAACTTAAAATTACATAATTAGTTTTTTCATATTTTGTCATATTATATTTCAGAAACATGTTCCTAATGTGCAAGACTGAAAAATTGTCAGCAATTTCCAGTTGAGCCTTTTACAATGGCCTGCTGATCTCAAGACAGTTTTGGTGCAAGTGTTATTTGGTGGATATATAGCAAATAAGCATAGTGAAATAATAATGAAATGAGGTATTGAACTATTCTTTTGTCACGGGGAAGCAGGCTACAGGCCGACGATCAAGTAATGAACTGCAACAGCTGCAGAAATGACTTAAAAAGTGTAATTGTGTTAGAAGCAGTGTAAGGTGACACTCATCTGCATTTTGTCACATACTGTATCTACTGTTTATATCATCATCAGCATTCTTCAAAATTAATCTATACTAGTGTTACTGTATGTACAGTGCTTCTCTGTGTGTGTTGTGTCTGTGGGTTTCCTTGTGTAGATACACACTATGCATCTCACAGAAAATAGTTTTCTGTAGTTGCTGAAAATATATTAAAGTTATACAAAGTTTCATATCCAGGAAAACTAAAGCACACACATACACATCTTTTCAATCCTCTGGGGCATCAAAGTTCAGACTGGGCGAACATCGAAGTGGCTGCTGTAAACGCAGGGAGCCGACATGGGTCAGTAATCCCTGTCTTAGCTGAGAATCCCAACCATCCAGAGGAGCAATCAGCTGTGGTGATGTGTGGACAAAGCCTTAAGACCTACCTCTCCAGCCCAGTGCTGACCTGCGCTCACAAAACTAACACAGGTCTAAACCCGACACAGGACAGACAGACTGACAGACAGAAGCTGCAGCAGACAGACACGGAGGACAAACCCTTATAGCCCTGGTTGTGTTGATGTGTGTACAAGACACAACATCTCAATCAGAAATGTTCAGTGCAGGAACGCACCGTATCACATTTTCCAGAACGGCACAAAGGAACGTTTATTACTTTTTTTTATATGATAAAATGATGATAATGTAAACCTAGTGAAGCCCTCAGTCAGACATCAGGTGTTGGCTGAATTGCTGCTGTTTATATTATTTTTACATGACAAAATCATGACCCAAATCTGTCATCTCCTGCTTGTTTGCTCACGCTGAACTTTGACATCACGCAGTCCATCATACGTCGCTCGCGAAGCATGTGCGCACAAAAGCCCACTGAACGCGGCCTGACAAGCAGGAGCCTGTGGAAACTATGTGTGATAAAGCTAATTTTTAAAAAGCTTCAGGCACACACTGCTGCACGCCACCTAGGAGTCCCAGCTCAGACTGCTGAGACCAGCAACAGGTTGAAACGCGCCAAGTTCCAAAGCGCATTTGTCAATTCACTGAAGCCGTCAGAATAAGGTGCGTGTCCCACAAACAGAGCTGCACGGTGAGGGCCACCCTCAAATCTACCTCATTGAGTCTGATCGAATCAAACTCTGGTTCGTTTCCCCCTTCAGCTTTTTTTGTTTTTTATTTTTAACTTGAACATTGGTGGAAAAGAACTGAAACACCCTTCGATACTGAGACAGCTGGAGCAGTTTGATTCCGAGGAGTGGGCAACAGGTGCAGCAGTCTCAGTGAGAGTTACACAAATTGCTTGATTGCAGCAATTGCAGGTTTTGTGACAAAGGTTGTGCGACAAAATATTAAGATAAGGGTACCGTCTTTTTTGTCCAGGCGTTTGTTTTTTAAAATGCTGCAGTTGTACTACAATTCAAAAGCAGTGTCTGATTTTCATTAGTACATTTTTTCAGTAATTTTTTCGTAATTATTTCAGTTTATTATTTGTGTCAGTTTTGGGGCAAACCGGGTTGGGATGTGACAGGCTGCTGCATTGAATCAGTCTGCGGAATGTGTTGCGCTGTAGCGAGCCTTGAATGGACAAGTTTCAAATTATTTCAGTGATCACTTTTAGATTTTTTTTTCTTTTAACAAAATCAACAATTTTACCCATTTGTGTATATCTGAAATATCTGTTGTGTTTAGTTAAACACCACATTTTTCTGATGAAAAATTCTCTATGTAGGACAAACGAGCCATATGTACATGAGTGTGTGCTGAATACGAGAGGAGGCTGTAAAGCTGTTGGAAACAGACCCGTCTTGCACCTGTAATGTGTGTATACGCTCTTTAAAGTGTGCTGTGCTAGTCACAGCTAACGTAGGAGTAGCCTCTTTCTATTTCCGCACCACAAGAATTTTCTCATTTCGAATTTCAGCCCCAGAAACTATATAAGTCCTTTACATAAGCAGTCGTATCATAAGGTAAACGGAAGTTGACTGAGCTGAACTGAAGCTACCAGTGTCTGTAAGTCAGAGAGATTTGGGCTCCTTTGTCTGCAGGAACCAAAAATATCATTTTAATGTCACCACTCTCGTACTCAAGAAACAAAATTACACTGCACATCCAATTAGTGATTGCTTGGAAATGTCAGGAGCGGCCGAGAGTGTGTAACGATCACACAAGTGGAGGTCATGAAATGTGAAGAGCTGCTGGCCGACGAGTAAATTCTCAGCCTTTTTAATGCCACAGCGCATTGTCACGGGACACAAAAACCTCTAATTATTACTCCCTATAAAATGCCACGTGCTTTCAGTCAGGTGTGATCACATCGAGATCCGACGGCAAAATGTCAAGAGCTGCCGGCCAACGAGCCATTTGTATCAACTTAAAGAGGAGGAGTGTGATTACAAGCCCAGTCAATTACGCTTTAATGAAGTTAATGCAATTCTCTGCCTCCGAGTGATTTCCACGTCCCGAGCATCCTGCAAATGGCTCGCCATTGCTCGCTTCTAAAAGGATTTGTCAATTGGGTTCATCTTCTTTGCACACGCTTCGCTCAGCAGGCACTTCGGAGCTTCGCCCGTCACGGCTACAGCTGTTCGGAAAAAGCCACGTTTTTTTGTGCGGAAGCTTAATGTGTTTTCAAAAACTGGGGGAACGTGCAACGCTAAAGCTCGCCGTTTCCTTTTAAAAAAGTGCAAAGACGGGTGGACACACAACTGCACATTTTACCTCCAAACCTTGCCCTGAGCCACAGGAAGTGGCCGTATATTGCCTTGGGCTAGTGGCTATCAGGCCTCTCAAGAGAAAGCTGCGGCTGATATTTCCTTTGAACAAAGTGACACTTATTTCCATTACAGAGTCTCAGCTTGACAGAAAGTTTGACTGTAGAAATGTGAAATGTGTCACGGTGACCTCTGTGCCTGGAGAGTTCGGTCATGGCAGGAAGTGCATTTGCAGGTTTGAACTGCTGGCCTGAGGCCTCGTCCTTCTGATGATGGCTGTAGTTGTGCAGCTTTATTAATGCGTTTATAGCTACATAAGCGTCTTTCTTCTTTCTACGTATGAAAGTCTCAATTCTTTCCTTTCTTTTTCTCTATTTCTCACCTTTTATCTGTTGCAGTAGCTCCAGTATAATCTTCCATTTCTCTGTCCATCCTTGCAGCCTTCTTTCTTTTCTTGTCCTTTCTCGCTCGCTAACATAATCTTTTCTGTCCATCCGGCCCTGCTCGCTCTGCTTTTAGTGCATTTTGTCCACACACCTCACTGACTAACTGATTGACATCCCTTTGCACATGCCCCAAACATTTTTTTTTCCATTTGTGAGCATATCAGTTTTCCTCGTTTCTTGACAGTCTCATTTTTCTGCCTATCAAACTCGCTCCATCCTTTCTTTCTCCATCTTGTCATAGTGTTTTCTTATTTGAAAGACACTATTTCAGCCAGATTGTCAGAAAAGGGTGGAGGGTGAGACAAAGGGGAGAAGGCAGGGTGGGAGAAGAGGACTGAGAGAACGATCCTTTCCCTTCATCTCTCTACTCAAAACACTTCACAGGAAATTGGTGTGGACATGCCACAGATAGATATAAAGGCAGACAGCCGAACAAACACACACACACACACACACACACAAACGACTCCCTACATCTTTATTGCTTCTCATAGAAATCCAGATTGCACAACAGAATAGGGAAAGAAAACAAAGCGCTCAGACATTGCTCCGAAGTCTGCCTCCCATTCTTTTCTCAAGGCTGACACCTGTCAGATTAAGAGCGCAGGAAGTAATGCTAAGTAATGTACTTTCTCTTTCTCCGAGTGTGTTCACAAACCGTCGGTGCTTTCCGAGATGTTTTGTCAGGCCGTCACCGCGTCTACAATCCACCGAGAGAAATGTTTTTGTGGCACTCTTCAAAATGCCTCTGCTGGGAAATTTCCTCTCCGCCGGTTTGGGTAGTTAGTCAGAAGAGCTGTTCAGCGTACATGCGGTGAAGGGGAGCAGCAGTCAGCTCCTCCTTCCTTTTAAAATCTGCAATTCAGTGAAAGCGTTTTCCACTAAACGACAAGCATTTTCACCTCTATTAATGTTTGTAGTTATTTTTACTGTGCAGCATGTTTTAATGCAATGAAATCTATTCAAAATCAGACTAATTTTAATGTCTTAATATCTAATGCAATTTAGTACAACTGCGGTGCCATGAATTCTACCTCCTTCATTTTAAAAATGGTCCCCAAAACTTTAGAACCACCTCTTCTTATAATTCACTCCACCTCCCAGAAGTTCTACGTCTCTCCCACATACATCACAACCACAGCAGCACCTTCCTGATGTCCACACATGATCGGCTGGAGATTTCCTCTGTTGTTGTGGACCTGTCTTCACCTTTTCTCTATGTTTTAGGTTGAGAACGTAGCTCTGCGTAGAGCGAGCAGCACGAAGAGAAGCCCCAGCCTCTCAGCAGGTGACGCGTTCAGGGACAGTAGGTCGTCCTCGTTTTGGAGACGGTAACAGGAAGTGCCACCCTGATACAACTCATACAACTGTCTCCAGCATTATCACAGTCACGGGTGGAAGTAATTACTATAGTGCACAAGTATCTGTGTCACATCTGTGTTGTCCCTTTGGGAAACAGGAGCTGATAGGCATTTTGTCAAGCCTTCATAAATAAGGACACACTGATGCCAACAGCATTTCCTGATGGAAACATGGTGAATAATTATATTTTCACTCTGGGCTTCACGACTGAATGACTCCTATCTTGATATCTTTCGGTTGGAGGTGTCTTGATAAATTTACACGATGCTGACATCTCAGACTCCTCAGCCTCCAGGCACCTTGTTTTCAATCAGATACGAATCATCTTTGATAAAAAAAAACACCCAAGGGAATAATTTGCCCTTTTAACCCTGGTTCTGCTGCTCTATAGAAGGCAAATGCTTTGCATGGTACTTTATATAGTTCCCACATTTTCTATCACACTTTTTATATATTTCACACCCATGCCTGTCTGTGCTGGGCTTTATCAGGCCTTGGGCTGATTTGACTGTGTTTGTCAAGCTGGTCATACAGCAGGCTCCCATCAAGGGTGTTGTTGGCCACACTATATTTGGATTTAACTTCACTTGTCTCCGAGAACGAGAGGTGGGTGGAAAATGAGAGACAGCTCAGCCCAGCACTGGCTTGGTGTGTGTGTGTGTGTGTGTGTGTGTGTGTGTGTGTGTGTGTGTGTGTGTGTTTGTGCATGTGCCTTTGCCTCTGTGCGTATCTTTCTGATTTGCGCACACGTGGGAGTAGTATTATGTAGTGCTATCTTGAGTTCTCGCTGTGAGAGAGTGAGAGGTAGTTAAGTCAGGGAGCAGCTGATGACAATGGGACACACACACACACACCGATATACACATCACGCTCTCGGAGTCCTTGGGGATTTTTGGGAAAGCTTTTGGTGGCTGACAGACGGACAGCGTCTCATAGCTGACTCTAATTGGCTGAGAGTTTCAGGAGGAAGACAACTGGACAAATGAAGGGGAGGACAAAGACAGTGACAGCCGAGATGCACCCTGCCTAGTTTCAAAGCTGATTTTATTTTATTCTCCTTCTCACCTCAGCTTTCTACTCCCAATTAGTAGCTGGAACCTCCGAGTTTGTGTTGCTTTCTGCCCATTCACGTTAAAATAAAGCACTGAGGTGCCGTGGAGGAGTCTAAAGGCTTCGTCGGGCTTAATATGAAAGGAAGCACAACTGCATATGCATCCAGCAAAAGGGGAAAAGCACAAGCGTGTGTCCCATTTAGGTGGCGAAAACTGAGCTGTGGGTGCATTCGTGCGAGGGTAGAATGTGAGAAGTTTTCATTTATCCCACAACTGTTAAAGAGCAAAATGGAGTCAAAGTTAAGTTTGGTAGCAATAGTTTTAGAGTGAAAAGGCGGCTTCTCTCATTCCACGCTGTCCTGTAATGAATGCCGCCTTTTGGACTGGATGTCTGCCTACAGTGCTGCTGTCTTCAAACCTCCTTTTAACGTTTTTCACAGTTGACACTGTCACTCACTCTCTGTCGTCTGGACTGTCGGAAAATTGTCTGTTAGTGGCAATTTAATTTTGACTGAAGAAACACGAATGAAACCATGTAGAAAGAAGATATCCTCTTTCAAATTAAATTACCTCATGTTTATTTAGTTTTATGATACACGGCCACATTAATATTCACAAAAACAAGGTTGGTTTATTGGTATAAACCTTTCGGAGAAAAACAGCCGATAGCACAAAGAGTTTCTTCACCTGCAGGTGGGCAGTATATGCTTATCTGCCATTTGGTGCTCAGCTCTACAAGGGGCTTTATTGAGAACGGAAGTACGTGACCACACGGTGTTGAGGAGTGGGAAATCTAAACCGTGAGCTAAAAACGCCCAACAGGGAAATAGCTGTGGGGTCGTGTGTTGATTCCCAACAGGTTTAAAACTATTCGTTTTATTACCCCGCATTCATCAGAATGTTCTCCAGTGGGCCTTCAAGACAGATGTAGGGTCGAATAGTTGTGTATAAGAGTTAATTCACAGTGTTTGCCAGTTATCTGGTTCTGAGGTTTGTACTTAAGTTCACCTACGAAAACTGTACACGTTGGGTTAATTGTAAAGTACTTTATAAAAATGTTTTTTCACGAAATGGCTTTAAGGACATATGGACCACTGAAACATCAGTAAATGTTACTGATGGAGTTTATTCGCAGTAACTTGCCCGTAGGCTTGTGTAGTGGTTTGTATCTGACCCTGAAGCCCAAGTTTCTCCAGATGAGTGCGCCTCACTTTTAAGATGCTTTGCATAAAAGCATGTGTCAGTGGACTTCCATGTTTTAAACGTGATGGTCATGGTTGGCTACGAGGCAGCGGGTAATGAAGAACCTGAACATGGATATGGGCAGTTTAGAAGTTTAATTAATATGCAGGTTTGGGACGAAAAACGATTCAGGCGAAAGGCAAGTTGCCGAAGCCAAGAGTCTTCACACTGAAGAACAAAGCACAAATCAAAGACTGGAGAGTGTCAGAAAATAAACAGGACTAATGGAGCAATCGGGACAGTTCTAGTATGTTGACGTGAATGTTTTAGCTGTTATTAAAATGTCATGAAAGTGCATTACAGAGAAAAAGTTGTTACCATGTCATCTGTAAGACAGACCTATAGGTTGAGGACAACACAGTCCCGGCAGTTTATTAAAAGTAGGAAAATATGACTGATGTATTAATTTGAACCTTTCACTTAAATGGAAGCATGTTCATTTTAACAAATGTCTAGGTGTGTTATTAGGCTGACAGCAATGACCACAAGGTGCACTTTCCCTAATGCAGCTCCTCTGTAAAGCAGAAAGTTTTTTTTTTCTTGCAGTATTTGGCCTCTATTCTTTTATTGGTCTTTATACACACAGCACAACATCCTTGGTGCGGAACAGCCATCAATGCCGGCTGCTACTAAAAGCGTTTAATCGTAAGTGGCAGTTTTAATAAAGAAAATGCCAAATGAAAGAACTCATTGTACTCACAATGAAAGCATCTATTGGTGTTCCTTAAGTGACAGGATGTTTGATCAATATTCAGATGGAAATGTTTACAACAAAGATTCCATTAGTTATTTCAAAGGCCCGACGCAAATGTACGACTCAGGCGGTAGATGGGAAAGGTGTGTGCAGTGTAATAAAAAGTTGAACCATTAAAGATTCAAACAGGCATGTGAATTTATTGATTATTTTTATAGAGCTGTTGTTTTATAGAGCTTTTTTTTTAAACTGGTTGCGTTACCAAACATACAATTAATAAATCCAACTGACTCTGTAAATCACCATGTGGCCAGCATCTACGATTATGACTGCCCTAAAAGTTTGTACAAATCCTCTCACTTATTCATAATTAATAATTCAAATTGGGTACCTGCTCCTGCCCTGCAGTGGATTTGTTGCAGTAACTTCTTTCCATCTCTAGGCAAACTTGAGCAAAGCAATGAGGCTAATGTTAATGCTAAACCTGCAAAATTCTAATAATTTACTACACTAATACAATATCATACATTATAACCCATAATAATTACTTTAGAAGTAGCAACAGAATTTTTTCCCATTGGATTCTTCCTACAGAAAATGCATCCATCCATGCCAACCACTTCCTGGCAAACCTTGACACTATTATGTTTTCCTCTCAGCTCTCATGGTCGACCCCAAACAAATATTGGGAGTTTTTACCCACAATGTCATATTTTACATGCAGGGTTTTGCGTCCTGAAATTCTAACTCGCTGCGTATCAAAACTGTAGACATACAGAGGTTCCAATCCCACAAAATGTCAATTAAAATTTAAAATGCTTTGACAGCAGAATCCCAAAACTACCTGAGATAAGCACAGGTATTTTTTTAGATATAATCCAAATAGGATGGTACATCATGTAGTGGTGTCTTAAAAGAGTTAACAACTCATTTATTCTCAAATATATTGGTGTTAGAGAGGATGGCGACATTTCTCAGCGCACATCTCCTGTCTCTTTCTTTCATCTAATGTTGAAAGGCCGTAACACTTCACTTTGTAGTGGGATTTTATTTAAGTCCAACGCTCAGAACGGACTTTGTATCATTTCCTCGTCACTGTGGACGGGATTGTTGCCTCTGAAGTGCCTTTTATGCCTTAATTTCCCACGTGCTCAATCCTGTATGTTGAATTACCTGCTGTCAAACGTTATGTCATAATGTTCCTTCCTTGAATACAGCATGCGATCCTACTCATCTTATGAATTAATGCTTTTTTTAAAACAAACACAAAGAAATTCTATCTGTGAAGATAATCTGACAGCGGAGTCAAATGTATCAGCGGTGTCAAATGTAGCAGCGGTGTATAAGTGATGTCTTAGATTGATAGAATTGTGGTCGTAATAACTCTTGGCCAGTCATAAATGTTTAATAAGTTATTTCAGAATGCACAGTGCTGACAGAAAGTGGTGTCTGGAATGGATCGTTTTTTTTTCTCAGGGCTAAAGATCGTCTGTCAGCAAATCAATACAGGAGATTGAGGCTGTGGTGAGACAGTTTGTTAGGCTGGCTGGCACCGCAGGGCCTGTCTTGTCCTTGGGATGTCTCACTTTGTTTTATTTTGTTTGGTCATTTCACTTCTCTGTCAGGGTTTCTTTTCATTTTTTTTCGTAGAGGAAGGCGGATTTTACCTAAGCCTGACTGAAAAAGAAAAAAGCCGAGGATGAGAGTGGGATAACAAAGGACACTGAATTATAGAGAATTTGATGACGTGACCACAATCCTGCTTGACAGATGTGTAAAGCTAAGCAGAGCTTTCTCTAAAGGACATTTAGGTTGAATACACACTTCCCTCATTTTTCAAAATCCCTTTATTTTTATCTCCCCACATTGTATTATTACTGCTAGATTCACAATAGAGTTTTAGAAAAGCTAAAAGCTCCATGCGGCTGTTTCCTCCTTCACTTACACAAGTGTGTACACTGAACATAGTGGTAGTGATAGCGAATGGATCCCATTGCTCAGCTTTGCGCTCGTGCTAGGATGATGGAAATGAGAATTTGGCCAATTTTCAGAATTCCGATTAGATTCACATTCCATCCTGGTCATGGAACCGTGGAGCAGCTGTTTAGCCTTGTAAGGATACCACAGGGATCATAAGTGTGAAGATCCAGTCATGTGTTTCTTGGAGAAAGTTTATAATGTGTGTGTGCGTCTGTGTGTGTGTGTGTGTGTATGTGTGAGTGTGAGTGTGAGTGTGTGTGTGTGTGGGGGGGGGGTTCTGAAAGAATGTGGGCTACAAGGATTGTTACAACAAGCCATTAAATCCTACGGGAAAAGATCCATGTCAGCCCCTGATTGGGATCCACCATTGCTTTGCCTCATGACTCACTCTGGTCACGGTTTTTCACACACACAATCTCAAGACCAGGTCGGTGTGCGGAGGCTCCCTGCATCTCTGCTTTTTGCCTTAACAATCTGCGTAACTGGTTTGGACGATCTGACCCAAGTCAGGTTCTGCCATGGGTCTCAGTCTGGGTCTTTGTGCTGGTATGTCAAATACCAGTTGACCTGAGCTTGCACAGTATCGTGTGTTTTTCAATGGAGGAGAGAATAAAACGTGGTTCTGGTGAGGGATCTGAAGTGAACAAAACCAGGTACCTTCAAAATGAAAGATCTATTGTTGAAATAACTCCCTCATTCACTTTTAATTGGCCTAAGGCAACAAAGTAATTTTATTTTGCATAATATAGGGAAAAGATTTGCAGCTATTTATAGTCAATCATAAATGTTTTCCTTCATTATTTATGACTTTACATTACTTACATATCGCCTGTTAAATGGTTTAATTACCTGATCTTTAACAAATATCAATTAACAAATATCTATTGTCTAATATTTTGTTTCCTTACTTTTCAATGCAGAACACAGTTATCACTTTTGTCGCAATGTGTTATTTGCTTTCTAGCAAACACTGTCAGCAACCTTTTTTCCAAGTCACGAATGACCTTTCAGTCTCTTTACAAGTCTCAGAAAAGTGGAAAACTTCATAATAACAGTAAGTATGACTGAATAACACAGCCGAAAGCTGCTTAAAGGCTGCAACACTAAAATTGTTTTTGTAAAGTATGAGTTTTCAAGGTCAAGAATAAACATTCAATCTCAGCATTCACATAGTTTAGTGGGGGTTATTTCTAAAATCATATCCAAGCCCATAAGGCGATGAGTTACTATCTACATTTCCCAGAGCCAGTATTGATCCTTTGGGGAGGTGTAGAGAAATGATTTCACACATTCAGCCACTTTTGTTAATCCAGCACATCTCTCAGCCGTTCGGTCCCTCTGGGAACACAGTTGTACATCAGCTGCCACTTTACGCGTTTGCGCATGTGTGCGTGTGTTTTTTTTTTGCCTCCACCCTCTCCTAATTCTGAATTTGTATTCATTAAATGCCCTGGATGAACACTAAGATGCAAGTCCACACCTGTTGTTGTCAGCAGCAGCTCAGTTGGAGGCGGGCGAGGATTAACAGCGGCCAACCATCCAGGCTCCTTTCTCGTCAATAATCACAATCCTATTATGAATCCCCGATTGCCTCCCTGCTGCCCTCAGGCAAGATCCGAGTCAGTTTATCAGTTTCAAAATAATGAAAAGGTTTTTTTTAAGCTATTATCACACTTCCAGCCATCCTAATTAATTCATCCTAATTATTCATTTCCATTGTTTCTCACTAGAGTAAAGAGGGAAGATTAAGTGTAAATCGAACGGGGGTGTTGGGTGTGTGAGACAGAGATGGCGAGGTCAGTTCTCCGCTCGTTGGTGACAGACCCACAGACGTAGACACGCCTACTTTACCAGGTGGCAACATGTTTAAGGCTTTACAATGAGGCTGCTAATTTCACGTGGACTGAAGCTTTAATCCCGACACGCATGACATATGTTACATCATGGATTGTTTGTCACCCACACACCTTCTGTATTTGCTGAGTTTTAATGTTTTTCTCTGGAATGAATTCATCTGTTGTTCCTTCCTTACTGTCACTCTTTTCCTTCCTTCCCCTAAACTCCAGGTTCTCAAGTTCTTCTATAATCAACCCTGCTGGCACCAAATCAGTTCACAGAGTTCTGTTTGGCATTGGTTTCTATTCAAGTGTGTGTGTGTGTGTGTGTGTGTGAGTGTGTTGTGTGTGCTGGCAGCCCAACAAAAACTCAACTTACTGTTTTGCTTGTTCCCTCCATACACCGACCCACTCATGACCCGTTTGCTTTCTTCTCAGCGTTGCACATGTTTTACTTTAAATGTCTTTCGTCGCTGCTTTCAGTGACGGTGCGAGTTCTTTCTAACTCACGAGTCAACAGGAACAAGTGGCAGATTTACAAAGCTACGTTGTAGTTACTGTTCAAATTGTTTACTGTGAACACAAGTCACAACAAAGGTTTTTGAAAGTGAATTAAACTTGAAAGTGTGGAAATAGACCAAATAATATTAATAAAGTCCACAAACAAGTAGTATTTCAGCTGATCGTAACCTGTCCATCAATGACCATCGTTTTATGATTTGATAACATCACGTTCGTTCAACCCAGTCCCGCCTCAACTCCTGCCCAGCCGGCAGCTCCATCCTCGTGTCGTTCTCTTTTTCTGTCTGTCCATGTCTATTTTGTGCATCTGTAATGAAACTTGTGTGAAACTCACTGTGAATCTATAATCAGTATTTTTATATCGCTCTATCTTGTTTTAACTGGCATGGGCATATTTAATGCATCCTACCGTATAAAAGGACAATATAGTTTTTTTCAAAGCAGTAAGCCGGGCTGAGTTCAAATGTAGCACAATCATTTACCCCTACGTCATCAACTCCATGTCCTGTGTGACTGTGCAGATTCCTACAAGTCGGCGAAATCCAAGATTTTGTTAGTAAATGTAAATGTGGTCCTTTTTGGGGGAGGTGGGCGCCCTCTCGTAATCTGGGCCAATCAGCTGTGACCCCTTGTCTAATATTGACTAGTTCCTCCTTTTGCTGCCAAAACACCTCTGACCCATTGGAGAATGGATCCCAGAAAACCTCAGAGTGTTACGTTTTCTCTGTATCTGACCCCAAGACATCAGCAGCAGATTCTTTTAGTGCTCTATGTCGTGAGGAGGCGCCTCCATTGATCTGAGCCCTACAGGGCCTCCTGCTCTCATTGCTTCCGCAGATGAACACTGTACGCTTCCTTACAATTATAGACTCTTTTAGCTGTGTTCCTTTTACTAACCTTTGCTCCCCATATACTGTATATCATTTAGCTTTGGCCCCCTACTACCTTGTCTTCAGTTCACAGATTTTCCTTCCTTTGACCAACTTCATTAGGTCTTGACCAGTGTTTCCTGTAATTTTTCATGTGTCTGAGTGAACACACAAACTCCCTGAGCGGAACATTGGCCCGCGGTGAGCAACATCAGACGTGTGCACTGTGGTCACGCCAGCATCGCATCCATCCAAGTCACCTGGTTTATTAAAATAATTAAAGTAAAGCATTTACATTTCTGTTACAATACTTTTAATTGAGTGCTTTAGCCCACTGACAATGAAAATGACAAAAATCTTGTTCATGATGTAATGGTGATTAGTATGCCGGTGGTTTCAACTGTTGAAAAATCATCAATGTTTCACTTTCTAAGAGTTTGCTTCTGGTGCTTCTGGTTCACATTTTGTCTTAAAACTCAAAAGACATAAATCAGAATGATCTCAGTTTTTTCACTAAGCTATGAAAGAAAGTTGCTGATGGTGATGGGACTGAGACCAGTCCACACGTCCTTATCTTAGTCACTTCTATGCCTATTGAGTTTAATCTTTCTGATAACTTCTGAGTCTACCCTGGGCTTTGGATCGGTCTTCATGGGGACTTGGTGCTTTGCGAGACACACACACGCTCATCTGCAGCAGTAGGACTGTTCATTTGTGGACCATAAATGTTTGTACTATCCATTATGTCGAGATATAATCAATTTTGGAGTGAAATATTGGACAAATAGTTGCCATAGCACCCCTCTAGCAGCGTGGCTAAAAACCGGCAATCTAACCACTAATTATAACTGCTGCAAGCTCAATAATACGATGCGGAGGCCATTAAACAAAACAAACCTGGAGCTGACGTGAGCGGTGTTTGCATGAATGCACCATATTAGAAGACAGAACTCATTTTATTTACTTGTTTTATTCCCCCTCACACCCGCATTTTGTCATCATCTCTCCGTGCCACCCTTTAGTCGTCGTGCTGTCCTTTCTTTCTCCCTTCACTCCCTCCTTGGATTCCTCTGCTCCCTATTATTCTTGCCACTCCACTGTTGTTGAACACTTATCAGCCGGATATTGGATGATGAGCTATAATCAGAGCCCACATCTCAACCCCAGTGCCTGTGTCAGCACTGACATGTGGGTTGGTATTTACTGCGTGACAGCAGCTTGACACGAGTTCACATCCCTCTTCATTAGGGACGCTGGAGCCGGTTATATTTTGTGCCAATCAGCCTCGGTGTAATCAGTTGTGTTCAACACACAAATCTAGCCCTGTGACAAGATAATTACCGTGGGTTCCCGAGAGAGACATGTAGTGGGGAGGACCATAGAACTCAAGTAGAAATTGAAGTCGAAGCTGGAGTTGCACCATTGGAGACAAGTCTGCGTCCGTCACTTGAGTCTGGGTTTGTCTGTGGCTGCTTTTAGAAAAGCGTAGGTGGAAATGGTTTACGTGGAGGTCAGCGATGACATTGTGCTGTGCTTAACAACCTGCAGGAGTGCCTATAAGGGCCACGAGTGCTCGTAAATAATCAGCCTGAGACATTCTTGTACTTTACTTGAGTTTGTGCGTATTTAAATTACCAGCAAACAAACGTCAGTGATTGATGCCAACACAACGGAGGTTGATTTTACAAAGTTATTGTCTTTGTAGGATGTAGGGTCCACAGTGTTCACCTAGAATCTAGCTGCTTATGTGACTCCCTGTTTTAATGCTCAAATTGCACTGTTGTAAAAAAGTGAAAGGTAGCACAAGAAAACACAAGAATTTTGGTTCTCACTGGATTTGTGGGGGTGTCTATCATTAGATCTTCTAGTTCCAGATGTGTGAAGCTCCCAGACTGTCAGAGACTGAAAATCTGTAGTAGCTGATGGAAACATTCTTGGCTTGTCTTGGTGTGTCCCCAGTTTAAATTATTACACTGATACTGGGCCCCAGTATCACAATTTGTCGTCCACGGACCACAGGGTCAGTGGCTTGATCCACAGTCTCTCCTGGCTGTGTGTCAAAGTGTCCTTGTGCAAGACAATGAACCCGAAGTTGAAAGAATTTCAAAGAATTGTTGACCAGACCTACATAAGACCTTGAGGTCTGGATGTAATGAGTAGCCTCCACACGTATCTTAAAAAAATAACTTAAAAAAATGTGTTTGGGTGTCAGCATCAACTGGTGGCAGTGGTTCATTACCTTAGAAGTGTCTGGGCAAGCAAGGGGGGTTCAACTGGATTGGAAAGTGCACTGGAGCGGCCCTCTGCCTCATTTAGCTTCAAACAGAGCTGGCCCATCATTAGACTCATCCTCTGAGTGGAAAAAACAGAGCTTTCAAAACGTTCTACAGTGACCAAACATGACAGATGTTCTGCATTTTAAAATGGTTCTAACATTACTAACCTACTGTAATCATTACCTAAATGTCCTTCTATTATCCTTACTAACTTCTAACCCATATTTTTGTACAAAAGGCAGGATAGATTTAGTTTAAACTGTCCTTGTCAGCATAACACACACATATATACATATATATAGTCATTTGTCAGATGCTTTTATCCAAAGTGACTTACAAGTGTAAAAGTATTCCTGTTTCATGAGATTTGATAATATTTGTACGTTCATTTAGACAAACAGGTTGTTTTAAGAGCTCAAATATTCAGGGAGGAGCGTACGCGTGATGCCACACATGTCATCAACTTCAGGACTAAGCACATACAGTAGCTGTCAAACCGGATGAGTCAGGCAGCGAGTTCCATCGTTCATTGTGACCAGTCATCTGTGCACCTCGGCATCTGCTGTGATTCTCAGTTCCCCAGCCACGAGGTTTCTGTGTGAGCTCTGCTGCGTTGTCTCCATTCATGCTGCTCGGTGTTACAGAAGCATACAACTTAAACGTAACTTTAAAAATTGACACATGCTGTCATCCCAAAACTCATATCTGATCATCATTTTAAATAATCACAAATGGGACTGTGACAGTGCTAGAAGAAAAAGTGTTACTGCTGGTTCACAGGGAGAAATGATGGTCTCACCTGCTTTTGTCTTACAACTTCTAGACGTTGCCTAATTATCAGCTTTATGGCTAATAATGAGCCCAAAGCAAGGTCACCTACTGAACAACAATTATGGGCTAGATTATTAATTGATGAGATAAAATTCAAACATATTTTCATGTACAATACAATACTGCACATTTTAATACAAAGCTTATAATAGAGCAGGTGAACACTTCTTCTATCACTGAAAATGTGCAGTGTGTGTTGGGCCCCCAAAAAAAGACAAGGCTCATAGAACATCATTTTTCATACCGTGGGTCACATGGTGCAAACATTTCAGAATATGACTTATTTTCCTGTAGTGGCTATAAGCCTTATGAAAGTTTAATGAGCAGGAAAAAAACTGGTAATGTATTCTTTGCTCTAAATCCCCAGAACGGCTGCAACCTTATAGAGAAGGGAGACAGACTCTGGCTCTGTCCAAGTCCTCCAACAGTGTATCAGTGGTCATAAACATCACGGGGCTGACAGGTCGCAGAGACCATCTGCCTCAGCCGTGTTACAAATATTTCTCCTGCAGTCTGTCTTGTTTCTCTGGCCTTTAAACTACCCCTTCAGTGCACCTTTTCCATTTAACAGTTTCCCTGGGCGGCCGTGAAACCCGCCCGCCCCAGACTCTCTCTTCGTCCTCCCTCCGTGTTTTTTTTCCAAGCGGTCATAAACAAAAATCCCTGCGAGCAGTGACTTTATTCCTGCGACACGGCCGAGGGCATGGAATTCATCCCTCGCTTTGACTGAATTACACCTCGGCTCAGCTCAAGGTCAAAGCAATTACTGGACTTTCACTCCCGGTCTGACCTCCCTCGTCTCCCGTCTCTCTGCTCTCCCCCTCACAAAACTCCACTTTTCTAACTCCCCGTGACCCCACATCCTTCTCCCTCATTGCCCGTTTTAGTCTTTCTCTCAGACTCCCGTGAAATGCTTTTTGTTTTTTTATTTCCTGCTTTTTTTTTCCAAAGTTCTGAATTTGTTCGTTTTTTCCCACTTGACAGAAAATTGTTCATTTTTTAGACTTTTTGCATGTCTTGTGTGACTCTTAAAATTGCTTTGAAGTTGCAGTTGTGACCTTGTGCGTTGCTAGTTCTTTATCCCACCGGTGGGTGAGCTGCAGCCTGGTGGTCTGAGTATAAATCAGTCGCTGATTTGATATGTAAGCTGGACCCCGGCAGACTGGTGTGATTGGAGACTGCTGCAGTTCAGGGTTTCAAGGTGATTTACTTCAGACTTATTGCTGGTTACACAGGAAGTGTGCAGCTCTGATTTTCTCCACATACAATTAGTCATTATCATTACAGTCCAAGGTGAACAGTTACGTCAAGTGTTGTTTTTGACATGGAACTGATCATAGCATAACAAGCTGGTGTTTAATTTCAATGTTTGTGGCTCGTTGTCCTGCTAACCACATGCTGTCAGATCTCATTGCAATGACAGAGTAACTGACAGGCTTTGTGGGAAAGACTTCAATGCAAATACTAATACTCAGACATATTTACACAGAAATATTTTAGAGCACACAGAACAAAGATATGAATATGACTGATGCGATTATAGAAATGCTGTACACAATGTGTTGTTAAGCAAAAAGCATATTAATTAAAATCTACTTAATTTAATTCAGTGGAGGCCGTTTATTGTTTTGATCAGTAGTAAAAAAGAGCAAGAGACAATGCAAAGAAACATGAAGCAAACCTTCAGAAAAAGGTCAAAAGATCACAACTACACTCCTTTCTGTGTATGGTAAAATACAGACAATACAGTTGGTATGAATTCAAAGGACACAAAAAATTCAAGTGACGGTGGCACAAAATTGAGCCATTCAGGTATTTCCTCTTGATAATGATATATCACAAATAGTTTAAAACAATATATGACAAATAAAAAGTTAAGGGATCGCTGAAGTCCACGTGATTCTCAATTCTCTTTATTCGTTGCAAACCATCCCGTAGTTGCTTAGATAGTTACTTCAGGACCAGCATGACCGTCCAAATGACAGACAGACATGTTCCTTGAGCCTTATGAAGCCACTTTAACATTAAGACATCACATCAGATTCTTTGGTTTGTATCTTTCAGGTCAGACTATATAGAAAAAAAAAAAAGAAAATGAAAGGACCAAAGGCAGTTTCAAAATCAGGACCTTCGCTGCCAAAGGGAAATAATGAGTACTCAGTTGAGCACATAATGACGTCTTCCCAAATTACAGCTAAAGAAAGATTTGAAGCTGCATTTTGGATAAATTATCTGAAGCTCGCTATAACAAAGTAAAGCTGCATTCAGCACAAAGGAACTGAAGTGAACATTTTCCTTTCCCAAACACCCCAAAGATTTAACCCAAGAGATATGGAAAGAAATGACAATCACCAACACCTGAATTACAGAGAAAAAGGCTCCTGATGGTACAAAACCCTGATTCCATAAGTGATATTAATGAGCTGCAGACTACATCGTCTTTGATTTTCTTCAAATGCAAATTCAAAGCGCTTTCTTCTCCTATAGCTAAACCTCGGTTTTCAAAAGGGCTTTCATGCCAGTTGATGTATTTTCATTGTAGCTGTAACGTCTCATTTCTTATCTCAGGTTTAAAGCTTTTTTTCTTGTTTTCTCATCTGTCGTAGCGGGTTTGGTTTATTTTCCGTCATTTTTTTGAACCCTACATTACTGATGTAAATGACTTTTTTCAATCTGTGGCATCATCCATTATGCCAAACTGCCTCCAAGTTAAATGGCTTGATAAACAGATAAACAGATCAGTAAGTTGTACATTAGCACTTTCAAACGGGATGATCTGTGGGCGTGTTTTTGCTCCTGTTTTTCTCATATAAATATAGTAAGTGCTTATGCTTATATGCAGTGGGTTTGCAGTAAACGCTGTATTTGTGCGTCTGGCATACAGAAAAAAAAAAGGCATAACTTCCTTCTTCACTCATTATTAATCGGCACCTGTTTGGTTCTTTGTAACAAACAGAGATGTTTGCCAAGACGAAGCACAACACTGATCAATGCCGACTAACGTGACAATATTTCCTCAGGTGAATGTGTCATATATTACACCCGACACTGTAGTGATGGATTACATGGCCCTCAGGCTATAATATCTTGGAGGAAAGGCACACACAGACACACACAGAATCATTTGGCAGAGAATGACACGTAGCAAAGTGCAAAAAACAAAGACGCACGAATAGGACTGTGGGTGCACTTATGTAAGACGCTCAGCTGCACAACGTACAAAGTCTTTAACTTAGTTTTTAATGCTCTGAAAGTTAGTTTTTTAAATAAACATCTTACTGGGAGTGATGGTAGATTATGTCAACACATTTTTCACAAAATCTGGGACTTGGTGTTGAGTGGTTTCATTACATTGCTTAAATGTATTAAAAAAAGAATGTTCTTCTTGGGATGGGGACACTGGAAAAGCAGTTTCATGTCAATTAGCACCTGGTGGAGCAGCCAACCAGTAGCTTATTTTCAACAGATCTGTGTCATGGTTGGGTATAAGAAGAGCATCCAGCGAGTCTTTAAGAATTAAGTAAAGGGTGAGGTTCACAGCTTTGCCAAAAATGTGTTCATCATCTCCAATATATCTGTTCTCAATTGAAATTGAAAAAATTTTCTTGATTTCAAAACCAATACGGCAGTTAATGGTAGTGATCTTCCGGTGCCATGTCTCTAAAAACAGGCCTTTTTTTTTTTTTACTTTCAGCTTATCCCATAACTTTAGGGTCGAATCATAGGTCCGCATGGTAATTTTTCATATTTTTATGCCGAATGCCCTTCCTGATGATCAGTGGGGTTCAGTGTCAGTTTCTTGCCCAGGGAAAATTCGACATGTGAGCCACTGGCACCGCACTTTAAGACAGACACATTTTTATAATAGCAATGTCTGCACAGGCTCAGGAACTGGTTTCTAATTGCACTTTGCCACTGCGTCTTCAAATGCAAGCTAAAATTCCATCGTGCAAAAAACAACAATATATAAAAACAACCAGAAATCCTGGACGTGAAAAAACTGTCCCGTGGTCTCAAGTAACAAATTTGAAATTACTGTGCCTCTAGTTTGTCTTTTCATCAGCACTCATTTCAAAACGCGGCACTGTAATGGAGTTGGGATGCATTAGTGCAGGAGTAACTTCCACATCTGTGAAGGCATCATTACTGCTGAAATAGAGACGGGCTTTGCAGCAGCATACAGTACCGCAATCAGCCACAACATTATTACTGGCGGTTTTAATAATGTCATGGAGGACAAGGTCAGCATGTCCAGCCTGAGCAGTCCGCAGCTGCACAACAAAATGTGGTACAGAGGAGACAGAAGGACACAAACTTCTGTTCTTAAGTAAAGGTGTAAGCGGTGGCCTGAAATCATTCTCCAATGCAAGTACAACTTCATGCTGTTACTTCACCTTTCTTTGTAAAAGTACAAAAAAAGTAAAAGTAAAACAGTATCTTTTGAACAAACAGTATCTTTTGAACAATAATAATTATGTAAATTATGGCAAATATGTAGATAAAAATAACATTCTGCTAAAGATCACTGCTGGTAAAGGTGGAGCTTAATTTAACCACTTCATGTGCTGACTTGTGTATAATACACACATGATACATCAGCATTTATTTTTATAAAACAAAATCATATTTTTATAGGAAAACTACCATGTGGTGATACGGTTGTGGCTGATCGACGTATGCCGCTATCCTTTTTTCAGGGGAGGTGGTTTATTTCTTGCTTATTTCAGCAACAAAATGTCAAACCACAATTTACACATATTACAACAGTATTGCTCCAGAGCAAAAGAGTCAGCGCTAAACTGCCTTGTCTGCAGCCCAGACCTGTCATCCATCAAAAACCATTTGGAGCATTATGAAGTGACAAATGTGACACACGAGGCCCTGAACTGTGGAGTAGCTGAACTTCTATGAGTCAGAATGTGAAAAGATTTCAAAATTAAACTACTTGGTTTCCTCAATTCCCAAATGCCCTCCAAACACGAGGCTGTTTCAACAGTGGATATGTTTCGTTACTTTATCTATAATGTAAATTCTAACTGTTTTGGAAATGTGTTTGTAAGTGGTTTTTAGAGGTTGTGTTTTGGGCTGTACATTAACCCGGGCACATGGGGGACAGTATTTCACCTGTACTTTAGATTCTTAGGCTTCATTATAGATCCATCCACGTCTGTAAATCCAGGAATAAGCGAAGAATCCAACTTGGTGATCATAAACGCTGCTGTAACTTCTCCCCAAGCGCAGATGGTATTTGTTACTGCCCTAAGTACCTCAGGGACTTCACCGCCACAAGTAGGACTGTAGCCCCCTTTCCCGAGGGGCTTTGGCCAACAACTCGTGCTATGCTGTCTCTGCTGACACAGCGAACATGCCAGAGTTTCTGCCAGGCCGCATCAAGGAGGTTGGATGAGCTTTGGAACATGCCATAAACCATCTGGATCAGGAAAGCGAATCTGAGTGGCTCAGCTTTCCAGAGGTCGGACTAAGTCAACTTGCTCCCACTGAGTCTGTGAGGCCTGTTTCCACAGTCACAGGAAGTGACTTCCTCCAGCCTCGCTTGTACGTCTTCCTTAACCATTTGACCCTTGTGTCTCCCTCTGGCAATCTTTAAGCCCCGAGACACTGTCCTAGCACACCACACTACCCAAGGGGTGGGGGTGGGTGGGGGGGGGGGTGATTGAGCCTGGTCAGCCACCTTCACTTTGTCCCCCTCTTGACCCACAAACACCTAATGTTCTAAAGAAATATCAGATTGTTTGTAATAACAGTGGTTTTTGCTGTTGATACATATGATACTAAGAAGTCCCTGACAACTGGGGAATTATCTCTCCACACAAACACAAGACTTTAATTGGCCACATTTCCATTAAACTGCATGTTTTTAAACCCGTAATATTTCTGCATTACCTTTGCCAGTGGCCTCGCTGTAGCCATTATGAAAATACCCAAAACGTTATTTTCTAATGTGGGATGCGTTGCGCTGTTGTTTTGAACACAGACGCTCTGTTTGAAGTGAAGTGATTGTGTCTAGCACACATTTGTTTGTTTGTGAAACTACTGAATTAATCAGATGGCTTGAAATAACGTTAAAAACACATGTTAAAAAAATTAAATTATTGAATGTTAAGATGCAATTTGCATCTAGTAAGCCTCCTAGAGGAGATATGAGATGTGTTTATTTCAAATGTGTTTATGGTTTTGCTATAAGGGAACACAGGTTGTTATTACAGCAGTGAGCTGGAGGGACAAGTAAATTACAATGTAATTGGACAGATGATACTGTATGGCTCTTGGCTGCATATCCACGTAACTGGTGGTTGATAAATAACCCACTAATGTATGTGTGTGTGTTTGTTCCCACATTTTGTCTGAAGCTGTGAGTTTTATCCGACTGAGCTACAATGTATCGGCCCCGCCATCCATCCATCTGTTCCACAGCCTCAGTGCAGCTGTAATGGCATTAGTGCAGTGTTGATTTTTTATTAGACACCTTTCCCCAAAGTCCCCAGGCTCATTTTCCTTTATTATACGGAGTCTGGAAAGACAATACAGAGCCATCACACGTCACTCAAGGCAACACTTCATTCCAAAGTGAGCGACTGATAAATGAGCAGCAGTGAAACCGCTGAGAGGAATGTGGAAGAAACGGTGGAGGCTGACAGCGTGTCTGCCTCGGCCCTGTTCATGCCAAGATGTTTCTATTCAGCTGTTCAGAGAAATGTAATCCAATTTTTAAGAATGTTGCGCAAATAGAACATGGGATTTCATCCGTTATGCAAATATAAAGTATTTTAAAATTGGATGGTGTTACTGAAATTTATGCCTGATCTTCTACAGTACATCAATTATGTATAGCTAATTATGTAAAAGCATATACAGTGTGGCAGAATGGCCATCTTACAAAGGAGCAACAGTGTGTTTCAGAGCATCAGAGTAACAGTGAGAAGAATATTTTTAAATAACAATGGTTTAAACGAAAGTAATGTGCAAGACATTACAGTGATTCATTTAATGATTTGCGTAATGAGCTTCATAACACCTTTTAGTTCAGTGTTCATGATTTTTTTAAAAACAAAACTAAAGGAATGGAGTAAATATTGCTGTAGAATTTATTGGGTAGACAAAAATATGACTTGAATTTACTGGTCATGTAAACACATGGCTGTACTCTGTTGGGTTTACGTATTGTTTCTGCTGCATTTAAAACTACAATTTGTTTGTGTCTGTGTGTGTGTGAGGACCAAATTTTGTTTTTTTTATCTCAGCTATGGTATAGTTTAAAGCTACAGTGTGCAATATTTTTCTCATATTTTTTTGAAAATGTACTGCAGCACTGATCGTATGGAGAAGTCAAATTCTCAAGTGTCTTAAAAAAGCCTTGTCCTTCAGATCATTAAAAAAAAAATTCTACACTCTGTGCAGAGTGTGGTGGGGCATGAAGAGCGAGGTAAAGCTGTTTCAGAGCAGAGACAGGAAGAGCGCTCTTACAACACCCCAAGTTTAATGTTGGAGCTTGAATTTTCCAAATTAACAGCTGTGGCAAGTTTAATATCCACGTTTGTGGTGTGTTTTAACAACAGCTCACAGTTATAACGTGAAAAGGTCAGTGTGGAAGGTTCTTGTGGAGGACAGAACACAAATTCTTGTTAGTGTGGAACATAACTGAAATATCTGGCACTCATCAGACGCCTCTAGAAAAGTTGACATTTCAATTACAGTGCTCGAAATATTGCTGTTGTTTATGCAGCTCTACCATTTAATTAGTGACAAATGATAATTGGAAAACATGCAGTTTAAAATCCAGCTATTGTTTGGGCTTTTTACTATCTCTCCTATTACATGTGTCCATCTTCTGTGCAGCACTCTCGGTATCTCTCTCTGTCCTTTACCCCGTCACCATCTTCCCATCCATCAGTCTGATGCTCCAGATATAGATTTTATATTTGCTGTCACGGCCCACATGCTGCAAGGACAGCAGTGAGCCACGGGTCTCGTTTGCTCAGGCCTTCACCTCGGCGCCATGTACCTGTGTGCAGGCCGGCGGTGCCACTTACAAATCTTTGTAATTTCTTTGTAAAATGTGTTTTCACTGCTGTCACACCTGCCACGTCTGACAGAACATGAATAGCAGCAGATCTCGGACAGAGTCACTCAAGCAAGAGAGAGTCACCTTGACGGAATCCAGTCGCAGTAGCACAAGCTCACACACACACACGCTCGGTGCTAAATGCTTGTGTCGGTATTATCGATTCATTTATCGGGTGTTGGCTGTGCAGTGTTCAGTCTGTGGACGTTCACACTGAAATACGACAACTGTTGGAGGATTACCATGAAATGTAGTACAGAATAGCTCTTCTAGCACCACAGTGAGGTTGACATTTGTAGCCGTCAGAGAAATGTTTCATCGACTCATAGATGAGTTGCTACACAGGTTTATTACATACATTTATGTTTCATTTAGGATGAGATTTAATAATTTCGCTGACTATCTTACTATCACCATCATAACATTAGTTTTTTATGTGCAGAACTGTAGTTTGTGACCAAATACACAAACCAGGAGGCAAAAAAACATAACTTCTGGCATAACTTCAGCTTGTGTCTCTCATGTGCTGCAAACTTTTAGGTCCCATTGCTGCCTGAAAAGGAGTTTATACAGTAAAACGTTCACCCATGTTATATCAGTGAAAATAATGCTGACGGAGGACTTAAATGGAAAGAAAAGAGAGAGGATGGCTGGAACAGAGGCCAAGTAAGTAAGAAAAAGAGGGAGCGGGGGAGAGTGATTATCCTAGGACGTGTAGGCTGAATGGACGAGTGTGCGGCTATTTAACTGGATGTGTGTGTTTTTGTGTCTCAGCTCCTTTTTTGAGGAGCTTCATTAAGTGCGTTCTTGTCGCTTCTCCCTCTGTCCTCAGCTGTGACTCCCTCGAGCCTGATCAAGTTTGCCTCAGTCTCATTCTTATTGTGTGTCTCTTCCTCCGTCTTTAACTTTTTATCCCCCTCTCGTCTTTTCTCGCCTTTCTCTGTCTTTTCAGCTATGTCCCTTTTTTCCGTCCCTCTCCTCCTCCATGTCTCGTTTTTTGGACTCTGGATACTTGATGTTTCCCTTTTCCACCCTTCCCCTTTTCTCTTTTCTCTACCTGACCAGCTTCACCAACTCAAATCTCCCTCTCTTCCTCTTCGCCGTGAAAACATTCATGAAAATCTAATGTGCATTTAAACATTGGTAAATCACTGTCATTTTGTGCTATTACCATAATTACCATAAACAAACAAGACCATTACAGGAAGATATGCATCTCCTACTAGCACTCATGAAGCACTTTATATCACATGATATTGAGGATGCCCTAAAATGTAGGGGACTGTTTGGCAGGAAGGCTTTTCTTTTAGCCTAAATCGAACCAAAGTACTGAGAGGTTCCGATAATGGCACATGGTGGATGGAGTGAAGGAAAATGATGGAGAAAATTACCTGCAACATGTTTATCTAGAAAGTGGGGAATGTGTAATTACTGGCTTCTTGCATTTGAGCTTCTAAGGCTGGAAAAACACGGCCAACTGCGGTAAAGTGTCGCATCTAACTGCGATTTGTGGGTGTAGTGGTTTCCCAGTGGAAAAAGGACTAAGCTGATAAGTAGTGTTTGAAAATAAAAATCACTTAGTTATGCAGTGTGTTGAATAATAATTGTGGCGCAGTGTGAAACTTAAGCTGACGTCTTCCAGTGACCTTTCCCGAACCTTTCAGACTCTGTGAAGAACTGAAATTAGATTTCTCCTATTTGACTTTTTTCATTGGAGTGGTGATATTGGACTTTTTTGGAGTAAGTCAACATTAGAATCTTTTTATATTATAAAATTTTATAATATTGAAATGTCCATATTTTTCCTTACTTGTGCTGAGTGTGAACCACAGTGATGCTGGTCTCTAATATTTGCACCGCCACACGGTGTCTGATTGGGCTATAAAATAGCTAAAGGTTTCTTTGCGTGACTATAAAAATCTGTGAAAACTTGATGTGATGATGATGAGCTCTCAAACTAAATGACAAACATGTGCTTTCCAGAATGAGCCTTTTGTAATCATCTCTTCTTTGAAATAAAGTGTTACTCTTTGACTCTTAAGTTAAAAAGAAGGCAGAGTTACTGCGTTGCGGATGTGTTCCTTCGACAACCAGTCAAGTTGTAGTTGACATGAATGTCTGTGTGTGAGTCATGTTCTAATCCGTTCATTCACGGGTCCAGGGGACATTCGTGAATGAGGGAATCCCCTCAAGGTGCTCCTCAGATGTTATGTTTACAATACTTGTATAGGACATCACCTCGACCTTTGACCCACAAAATCGAATCACTTTATCCTTGACTCTTGATGAGTTTCGATACCTTCGTACCAGCTTTACTTGCTCAGTCTCATTCACCACAGCAGTGTCCACACAACCCCACGTCCTTTCACTTACACAGAGCTGTCTCAACGCTGTCTTACACGTGTTTCCATCGACGTTTCCGCCACATTTATAGACTCTTAAACCTTTTCAGTGATGTTTTCATCTTGGTTCATTTATGTCTTGCATAACCCAAAGGTGCTTGTTCACTGGCAACTGGACTTGAAATAGCTGAACTCCTGAACTCAGGTTGAAGAAAACAACCTCTGTTCCGAAAACCCAACTTACAATACTGTGTTTTTTTAACCTATCCTCCCTGTCTTGTTCGTCAGGTGGAAACAAATTCCCGATTCTGTTGTGTCTCTGGCTCCCACCCTCCCTGACTCAGTCTTTTTTGACTCCATACAAGTTTGTGTGTTCCTGTCCCTCTTCACTTTCATATACAGTACATACCGTATCTGTGTGTGTCCATCTGTTTGTGTGTGCTAGAGGGATGGAGGCTGCAGAACCCCGGGCGGCTCTGAACAGAAGATGGACACTGAGTTATAAACTTTTGTTTTCATCCACAAACGCACACACACACAAACACTCATACAACTTCTTTCCAACACACACATCGCTCTCACACGCTTGTTTTCTCCACACACCACCCCAGGGAAGAGAGGAGGCTTTCAAGGCGACTGTGGAACCTTCAGTCAAGCAGAAAAAAAGATCTTTTTTTGGCATCTCCCAAACTGAGTCTGCTGTGTGTTTATGTGTGTGTTTAAAAGAGGAGGACACACAACGATGGAGGAGTGGAGAAAAACAAAGGCTCTTATTAAAACAGAAAGGCACAGTTGGACTTTCCACTTTAGGTTTAATCAACTGCTGTGCCTCACCGAATGTATCGTCTGTCTTCCTGCTTTTTGCTCAAAGATTATATCTGACGCGTTACAATGGATAATGTGTTGTGCAGTCCATAAAGTGGGTGTAATTTTACAGAGACTGAAGAAAGCGCCGCTTGCTGTGTGGTTGCACAGACTCCTCTCTAGAATGACAGACGACACTGAATCACAGAATCATTTGGTCCTGATAAGAGACACACTTTGTCCTGGCTCTTAAAGCCTTTGAAAAGTGGAGGACGCTTTGCTGTCCTTACGTGGGAGTACTCACTCTCAGTCATGTCCATTTCAGCCCTTATTTCTTTAATGAAAATTTACTTGTAGCTCTCTCTCTCTCTGTCTCTGTTTTTCCACAGGGAGATGAGGTCCTGACTGTGATTAAAACTAAGGCTCAGTGGCCGGCGTGGCAGCCCCTCAACCTGTAAGTGTCACTCACTGTCAGGTCCACTGAAGGGACCTGAGCGGGACATGATCACACCATTCCATGGATATTTACCTTTTCTTATTAGCTTCCTCATTGGACAACCTTATACGTAAACACTGAGCCACAGCATTCTTACATTTTGTCCCCGTCCTCCGTCCTGAGCCAACTGTCACTGGGAACTTTTTCTGTCGTATTTACTGCTGCAAAATATGTGGCTCCGTTCACCATGATTTGCAGGTGGACATGGCTTGACCACAGACTGACGACATCGTCAGGAAACTGTGGTTTCTAACATGAGTCACGTTAACGCATGTTAGCAGTTTATAAATTACAGACATGCACTGAGCAACAGCCTGTGAATGGAACGAATAACCAGAAAAGCAACATCAATGCACAACTTAAATCCCACGACCAATAAAGTCTCAGTAAAGCTGAGTAAAGCTTTGTTTGCTGGAAGTGAATCTTATCATTAAAATGTCCGTCAGTTCACCTCTGAAATTGTGTGTTAGGTCCCTCTAAATAGCAGATTGGGTGAGATGAGCTGTCTGTTTGTGTAGCGTTTTTGCAACGACCCGGTAAGGGTTCCAATGTCACTGCATGAGTCAGACCTGTCAGGACGATTCGCCATGGTTTGGATGTGCGCTCAATTCAATTCAGTTCAATTCAATTCAGTTCAGTTCAGTTCAATTATATTCAGTTCAATTCAATTCAATTTAACTTTTTTTATATAGTGCCAGTTTACAACAACGTCATCTCAAGGCACTTAAATAAAGTCAAGACAATATCTATCCTCTCTTTACCAAAAACTGTAACCTGAATAACTAAGACTGTGGCTTAAACAGAGGTTTTATCTAGCATGAATAAATGAAATCCTCTTTCTTAGTGCAGTCTGGGGATAACGCTGACCTTTGTGGCCAACGAATTCAAACTTTACATGAAATTGGCCGTGAACTTGTCACCAACACTTAAGATCTTAGAGGATGTGATGATTATTTATTCATCACGTTTTTATTTTATTATACCGTGTCCTCCTCCTCTTGCTGGTGCCTTTACTTGAACAAAGGATTTAATGTTTTACTGTTGGTTGAGAAAATGGTATAGACTACTAAAAATAATGCTGATTCTCTCGTGTTTATGAAAAAGTTGATGTATCGGAGCTTCACAAAACAACTGTCTGTCAACGTTTTCTGCTAAGAAGCTGCCTGAGCATTCCTCCAAGGCAAAAATTCAAGACTTTTTTCTATAGAATAATGGGATCTGTTGGGTTGGAAGTAAACAAAGAAAACATTCTGTTTACAATCTACAGACTTTTATAGTCAGGACAATCAACAAAACATACACATTTTTACAGAAATCAATGAATCAGTGATAATGAAAATGTCACATAAATAATTATGTTTCATCTTGATTACTCATAATATAAAACTGTTAATTAGCTGGTTGATAAAAGTTGGAAAAAACCTTCCCTTGTGACCCACTGAATAAACTTTAAATCATAATTAAAATTCTGATACTATTGTGCAAATTTTAATCAACATAATTGTTTTGTGATGGCTTCCTTTATGTGCCTCTTTAAAGCCCGGCTGACGTGTCTGAATAGTCACACACTCTGGCATCGTGTGCGCTCTTTGGAATTAGTTCAAGAGCAATTAGAAACTTATCGCAGTTCTAGCCATGAGCACTGCATTGGCACGAATACACACACACATTCACACTAATGTACTGTATCTTTCACCAAACATCTGTTTAATTACCCCTCCTAGCGTTGTCTGTCATTTGCGATATATTGTGCCACTATTATTTTTACTAATGAGAACATTCCACACATGCATGCACTCACACACACGCACACACACACACTTTGCTCATTCTGTTCAATTTCCATGCAAAATTCTGGACTTGTACTTCAGACGTATGTTTTTGCACCTCTGTCTAGGTTAAGACATGATTATCCCGATACCAAAGACAACTTTTTTGCAACAAAATTTCAAATTACCTTATTATTTGTCTATGTATTCAGTATTTTGAAAGAAAAAACAACAATTTCAGAATGTCCTATTTTCTGCCACTAATTGGATATTTCAGAGCTTCAATTATGCAGCTATTACCAGAGTGTCACAAGGGCCAGAGGTCATGACATCATAACCAGCCATTTTGCAAGTAATTGCCTACTAATTGCAAAAGGTTTTTGGGGAAATAGGAAGTGCTTCTCCAGAACTGATTATGTTTGATTCATATTCAGGGTTGTTGTTTATTATATGTTTCTCTTGTTTCCTTATATTCCTCGCCACCACCACCAGGCGAGCGGCTCCATCAGCAGAGTTTTCTGTGGATAGAACCCGTCACATGATGTCCTTCCTCACCATGCTGGGCCCCAGTCCGGACTGGAACGTGGGGCTGTCAGGAGAGGATCTCTGTACCAATGAGTGTGGCTGGGTGCAGAGGCTGGTGACAGACCTCATCCCCTGGGACGCAGGCACTGATAGTGGCGTCACATACGAGGTAGACTAACTTGTTCACAGTGGAGGTGTAAAAGCCAGTAGAGCCACTGAAGTTATAACAAATTACAAATACAACAACAAAAACTTAGATGAATACATGATCGTGATGCGTCTGAAGGCAAGAATATTAAAATAGAGTTTATAATTTAAGGATGTAGTTGAGATCTATGGCTCATTTAAAGGCGCAGTTATTCAGTCGTTACAGTGAAAATGGTTGCTTTAGTGACAGCTGACAGTTAAAGTATACTGCATATCATCTGAAGGTTTATAGCTCACTATCCGTTGGCTCAAAGCAGCATTTGTATTAAACACTCACATCTCAGCGCTTACCTTCCACCTGCCTCTTACTGTCACTGCCTGTTTTTTGCTTTTCTACATCCTTGGAATGAAAGGTGCTCATCTATATTCACACAGTTTGGAGCTATTTCATTATAGTTTACAGGCTCATGAATAACAAGGTGCTTATCCTGCTGAGAGAAGGTATACCTTTAAAATGCCTTACATAAACCCTGGACCTGTTTTATACAGTCCCCTTTCAAGAGTATTGGAACAGCCAGGCCAATTTATTAGCGTTTGCTGGACACTAAAGTCATTTAGGCTGAAGGTCAAAAGATGGAAATGAGATACAGAACTTCTGCTTTTATTTGAAAATATTGTGCTATGAGATATATTAAAGAACAAAAATCATCCACATTTTAAACGAGGTGACACTCCTGGAGGTCCTGTAAGAATAAATAGCTCTAAAGGAGTTTTCATGATTTTACATTTTAGTCATTTGAAACTTTAACCTTTAAGTGAGGTGGTAACTTAGGGTTTAGTGTCTTGCTCAAGAAAACTTCAACATGTAGCCAAGATGAACCAAGGATCAGACACTAATCTTGCAGCTGGCAGGGGACTTCTCTGCCAACTGAGCCACAGCCACCAGTTTGTCCTTGAGGTTTAACTGTAAAGACTAAATTGGCTGTAAAAGGTAAAAGCAACATGAAAACTAGAGAGATACATATAGGAGAAAAACAATTCATTGTGGATCTGAGAAAAGAGCGAAAAACTGTCAGGGTGAGTACAAAAAAGTGGATTGTCCTGAAAAAGAAAGAAAGAAACCACTGGTGTACTGAGCAATATCCACAGTTCAGGAAAGGAAAACATCAGCTGATGACAGAAACATGGTGAAAGCTGTGAAGAAACATAAGTGATAACAGCCACAAAGCAGGGGCGAAGGTGCCACAATCTACCGTCTGAGGAAAATACAGAGACCGAAAGACTGAGAAGGAAAATGATGCTCAAAAATATTGAGACCTCAACTAAAATGATGGAAAGACAAGATATAAACCACACAAGCTTTTCTATAAAGCGCTCAGGAAGGATCGGAAAGGACAGTGATGATGCTCAAAAATATTGAGACCAAGAGGAACCTCAACTAAAATGATGGAAAGTTAAGCAAAGATCTGCTCATCCTCTAAACCACACAAGCTTTTCTATAAAGCACGATGGAGGTGGTGTCATGTTTCGCAGACTCACAGATGTTCTTTTCCACAATAGCACAATATAATTAATTTTTAAAGTTTACCACCGCATAAACTTTGCATTCATGTTACTGCACAGCAGACATCAAATGACTGCCACCTACAGACAGAAACTGGGAATTACTCATCTTCCAAACGGTGACGTTTGTGCCGCATGAATAGCGGGAGCCTTTCGGGTTTCCCTCTGTTTGTGGAAAGAGTTATAGTTTCTAATTGTCTAATTGTTGATTTACTCAACCAAAAAATCTGAGAAGAAACTTTAAGTGAACTCTGCAACTACAAACAGAATTGTTGACGTTGCTGTTGCTCTAAATGAGGATGTAACTTAATACTCCCTTTGTAGATTTCTTTCTTTTCACTTATTCAGAATTGCAGCATATATTAAATCCAAAGCTGATTTGAAAATTGAAACAACAAAGTGAAGTTATCCTGAAAGAACAAAGAGAATATTTCATTTTCATATTTTTTTAGCTCTAACAACACATGGATACACATGCTTTGACACTCACCTGGAACCAACACCACGAGTTTCATATTGCAGTGATGTTTAAATGGATATAAATGATGCATACCTACATCAAACAGCAAAGGGAACCAGATGGCTGATGGGAGAAATACCCACTGTAGGTGACACTTTCTGGCCCTTGACACCCACCCGACTCTCTATTTTTGGTCAGAGTGGCGCACCAAATCAATGCAGCTATTGTATTATTACGTTGTATTAATTCAGCTCTGTGGGTCCTGCCCTCCAGAGTAATCATGTTGTTCTCTGTATAAAAGCCTATTTCACAGACATTCATGCACTATGTGCTGCTACTGGATTAGTATTCTTGTCCCACAGATAATTCCCATGGACCAAATTTTGGCTGTTAAACTTTGATTACAGCAACTATTCCTTAGCATTCTCATCCCCCCAGCATGTTTTATACACAATATACCAGAGCAGATGTTTTCCTCTAGGACACTAACCAACTGACTATGAGTTCATCATTTGCACAATGCTATATTGTAGGTGGGTGGTAACAGTTCCCCTTTTGAAATCATGCCCCGCTCTTCACTCGTAACATCTTATTTGGACATGTCCGTTTCCCCCTGACCGTTAAAGAGCCTACTTCCCCTTCAGAGTCAGATTGAGAGCTTGGAAACATCTACCGGGGTCGATGACAGTGGAGAAATGAAATGGTCTTGTACCGCTAAAACAAAATCCTGACACGTTGTTCAGAACAGTTGGGAGGCCATCTGCTGGGTGTGAAATGTATGTCTCCTGACGTCTCATTTTGCTCAGAAAGAATATGATTCATTTTTTGGGCTGGAGGCTTAAAATGCTCCAGAGGCATCAGCTCTTTACTATATAAAAAACTGAAAGCTGCATCCGCTGCCTTCTGCGGCCACCTGGGGGCAATACAGTGAGCTGTAAACATGTCTGACAAACCCTGGCCTGTCAACACATAAAAGTGAAGATCCCAACATTAGCATCGGAAATTATGCAGATGTCCCAGAATGCTAAAGCCAATAGATTGCTTTATAATTGTTGTGGGTTTTCATTTCACCCCCTTTAAGTCGCCAAACAAGCCCACCATCCCTCAGGAGAAGATCCGACCACTGACAAGTTTGGACCATCCCCAGAGCCCGTTCTATGACCCTGAGGGAGGGGCAATCATGCCCGTGGCCAGGGTGGTGGTGGAACGCATCGCCAGGAAGGTAAAATGAGTGTGTGTGCACGTGTGAACTTTTTAAAACGTTGTGACATCGGCACATGTGATGGAATCAGCTGACTTCAAAGGATGGAAATGGAGTTTCATGCTTTAAGATTGTTCTGGACAATGTTGTGGATATGTCATAATGTGACCCTCGTTTTCTTTGTGTGTGTAGGGAGAACAATGCAACGTGGTCCCAGACACCATAGATGACATCGTAGCTGATATTGGACAGGAGGAGAAGGAGGAAGGTAAAGTACACACACACATACACACATTCCGATGCTTTCCTGATTATAGTACTTCAGGCAATGATTTAAAGGCTGTGAACCATAATGGAATATTATTATTATTAGTCCGACCCTGTCATTACATGATATTGCATTCCTTTGAACTTGGCCAGTTCTTCTCTTTTCTGTGTTTGCTAAACATTCGCTTTAGACGTTGAGTCATGTAGCTCACAGACTGAGCAGACACTACAGGGATTCACTACGTGTGTTTCATGCTCAATGACCCACAGAGCTCATTATAGGAGCATCAGGTCTGAGCTGAGTGTCAGACGGGAGGTCCGATAGTCAGAACACACATCTGGCAGGGCCGTGTTTCCACCCAGCTGCGGGAACGCGGCCTCATTATACGCTCTTTGTATTCGGTGAATCACCACAGATCCTCTGGACATTCCAAAAAGTTATTTCCAAACCGCATTTTTTTCAGCCCACAAAATATTTGTGTGTGTGTGATTGTACAGTGTTTTTGTAGTTTGCTGTCCGTATTTACGTCTGGCAGCTAAAGAATGAGTTTCTCGTTACCTTAATGAAGTAAAAGGAATATTGGGTGTCTTTTTTTTTTTTTGACAAAACATCTTACTCTCATTCTATCTATTAGGTGTGGTACAGGAGGCTGTATAACATAACATTAAAGTGGCTCCAGTCTACTATGAACATATCTGCTCATCTCAGTTTCTTTATTTTTAACATACAAATATTAAAATATGTCTTGTCATAATGAGCGGCTCAGTTTTCAGACCAACTGCAGCATGTAAAGCAGCATGAAAAGTGAGATGTTGACTGACGTGACAGTTGTTGTGGCCCTTCCTCTTTTAAATTGCTGCTAACAGCCTGTTGTGTCCCCATGATAAATGACAAGCAGAACAGACGTTTCTTTCATTAGTCTCTGTGTTATATTCCAAAAAAACGCATCTCCCCAAAGGTGTTAGGAATTAGAAGAAAGTGACAGTAAAAAGGGTAAAAATGTGCCCTTAATGTCATTTCTGTTGGACTTTTAGGTTAGGGAGTGTGGTCTGTGGTTAATTGTTACTATATGACTTTTTCAATTCTTGCAATATTTTGTAGAAATGTGTTCCAAAATGGGCCTTGTTAGAGGTGCTAATAAAACCTTATAAAAGCTTCTGTGAAGTCAGACTCATGAAACACACAGATAGATTGTGAGAAAACCTTCACCTGGCCACCGTCTGTTCACTGTTTTGAGTCTGGTGATGGTCATTTTACCTTTGCTTTTCACGGTTTGTGTCTGTTTTTGTATTTTCTGTCATGAGACCTGTTTAGTTTGTGCACTTCTTTTCAACTATTGGACACGCCCACTCAACCCACTCAGTTATCCATCACAAAACTCATCCTTCTAACCAATTTGAGAAATGAATTGATTTCTGATAGATTTCTAACTTTGGCAGCATATTATTTATTGAAATTTAATGTTAAATAATTAGGTCAGGAGTTGTAGACATATTGTAGAAGAGCTTAGTGGAGCAGGGAGAGGCCTTAGCGAAGCAGAGTGGATCTCCTGTTCGAGTAGCTCTAGCGGCATATTTTCCCTTAAACTAAACAGTTGTCTGAGTCCCGCTTCACCTTAACAACAGTAATGAATTACCTCGCACACTATCCGTCTGCAAGATGGATTAGCTTGATGATCTCTGAATAATTGAAGGATGTTGCCCCAAATACTCTGAAATGTCTTAACGTGTCCAATGGAGACGTGCTTCTGACTGATGCATGATCATACAGAAACACAGCAAAGGTAAATACATAAATCCAACAAAACATATTCAGGATGCAGACTGAAAGACATTCGTTTAAATTGTAAATGCAGCTAATTTAGAAAAGGACCTAAATTGTGCACATATGTGTAAGTATAGCTTTGATTTCTGATGTGGTTGCACAAACGTTTTGTGCCGTAACGTGACTGCTGACCGTGCTGTTACAGGATGAATTGTTCTTTAGCTCGTTGTTAACCAGCAGTCTGACGGTGTGTGTGTGTGTGTGTGTGTGTGTGTGTGTGTGTGTGTGTGTGTGTGTGTGTCCTCACTGGTGCGCTGACAGTGTTTGTGTAACACACAGGTGCTCTGCGCCTCCTTTTCACTCTAAGTGGCCTTGGGTATTGTGCAGGATTTTGCCCACACAGCAGAATTCTTAACAAGGATCTCCTGTCATCTAATAAATGTTTTCTTCTTAAAGGGCTTCTCTTCGCTTCTCTCTTACTTTACCTGTCCTCCCTTTCTCCTTCTTCTCTGCGTGAGATGACAGTGCAGACAAGAATCCATTCAGGCTGCTCCCCCATGGTCTGCCCACAGCGTCACTGTTTTCACTTACACATCAACTTAATTCTCCTCTTACCTTCCTCCTCTCTGTGTTTCCACTTCCTTTCTTCCCCTCATTCTCCTCCTGTCATTACACGTTATCCCGGAGAACTGGACCCACTCAGGTTTGTCCCTGGAGGCCTGACAGTGTATTCTCTCTCGCCTCTCCTCTCATTTTCGCTGCCTCTCTGAACCCCCGAGAGAACATTATTAATTGAAGCCAGTACCTCTGCTGCTTCTTGTAGACCTGCTTCCACCGATAATTGGACAAGACATTCACAAATCGCACTCTTTTCCCTCTCTCCCACTCCTGCCCCCTGCTCCTTCCCCTCCCCCTGTCATGTCACTCTGTGGTCTTCTCTGGTCCACTGGCAATTGTAATCACATTTAGACTAAAAATCAACATCGCAGTCCCCTATAGGCCTCACCGCCTTCTCCATCTGACAAAGGAGTTCAGCTGCCTTAAAGGAATAAAATAGAAAATGTCACTTTTTAAATGCAAATGCAACTACTAATGATTACCATGTGATCAAAGTCTGTCACTCGATTTCTAGAAAAAAAAAGCCCACTCCTCCTGTCTTCCTTCCTTAGATGACACACCGGAGACATGTATCTACTCTGGCTGGTCTCCATGGTCGGCATGTAGCAGTGCTACGTGTGAAAAAGGCCGCAGGATGAGACAGAGGATGCTGAAGGCCCAGCTGGACCTCAGCGTGCCGTGTCCCCACACTCAAGATTTCCAGCCCTGCATGGGCCCGGGATGCAGTATGGAGGGTAAATACATGCAAACACACACATGTACAGTGCATTGGTAGTTTATTATTAATAAAATCATATGGATGGAAATAATGGATGATATGGTAGACAGCTAGCTATGTTTTCCTAAATAACTAACATTCATATGTTCGCATGGAAACACTTCCAGTACAACTGGAACAAAAAATTGAGATAATTCTCTATTTGCCTGCTGAAATCTGCATTCACAGCTGCAGAGAAGGTCCATTGTCAAATTGTCTCTGTCATGTCAGACTTGATATAAAAAAGAATATGTGATCATAAGTGGCAGGGGCACATGTGGACGTGTGCTAGTGTACACTGGTATAATGTGCGACCATCCACCGTTTACCTGAATGAAATGAGGTGCAAATGCCATAAAATGTTATAAGATACCAACACACTTTACCTGATGACATCACACTTGAGTTTCTCCTTGCTATGAGATTTCTGGGGCTCGTTAATTTTGTGCGTCCTGACCGTATTTACAGCTTTATTGACATCTTATCCGTTGTCCAAGTTGTATTCTTGAAATGCCTGACAGAGCAAATTCTGCTGTGCACTGTTACTGTGTTACTGTGTGAATGGTGGAGAAATAAAAAGGAAAAAGCAGTGGATCGTATAGATTATACAGCATCAACCAGTCATTAATTTTAAGCAGTGCTGCAAACTATTATTTATCAAGGAAATCTCAGTATAACAATGTGTCTGTGCCGAGGCCTCCAAAAGAGGGCTTGTTAAGGATTTATCATACGGGTCATGATTTATTTATCAATTTTACTTTTTATAAGGAGCAGTGCACATTAATCAACACTGTTGCTAATAAGATCAACTTAACAGCTAAATTGCACCGAACAGCAAATAAACCAGACAAATAATAAGCACTTAACAATACAATAAAACACGCAGAAACATTCCAACAAGACGTGAGACCATTAATCAGGTCTGAAATGATTTTACCCGTATTTTAAGTTAAAGTTTTGCAGGCGCCTTATTTCGATGGGCACATTATTCAGAAATATCAGAAAAGGCTGATTGTCCTTTTCTTGTTTCCTGTATCTGGATGGAACATCGTAGTCTCCTGAAACTGTCTGTGTCATTCTGATTGTGCTAAGGAAACTGCTTAAAGAAGCAGGCGCTAGTCCACGAAGTATTATAAAATGTCAGACACTAATCCATCTACTTTTTAAAACTTTCCATTCTGAGTAAGAGCTGTTATTTTCCTCAATAAATAAATAATAATTAGCCGTTGCAATCACAAATCACAAGTGGTAAGAACTAGAAGGTCTGTGTTCGGAATCTACCTGCAGACTGTGGCCTTTCTGTGTGGAGTTTGGACGTTCTACTCTGTGCTTGCCTGGGCTTCCCCCGCTTTCCTCCCACAGTCCAAAGTCATGCATCTAAAGTTCATCGGTGACTCTAAATTGCCCGTGGGTGTTAATGTGAGTGTGAAGGGTGTTTCTGTCTGCCTATGTCTGTCTGTCTGTGTTGGCCCTGAGATAGACTGGAGATCTGCGTGTGTCTGTGCAGCAAGTAGAAGAGGAAAATAGGAGAATAGAGTCTAAAAGAAGCTTTATTGTCATCCCTGAGCACAGAAACATGGCACAATGAAATTCTTTCTCTGCGTTTAACCCATGTGTATCTAAGGTTGATGTGCTTACATGAAGAGAAAATGTCACAAACTACACTAAATCCCTAATTACAGCGAGCAAACACTGGTGATTGGATACCCTAATTATTTCCCTGAAACATCAAGATTATGTGGATTAGCTGAGCAGCCTCCTGCATCAAGGATTCTTAAACCGGGATTTGACTGTGTTTATCTTCGACTTAAGTAATCAACCAACTATGCTTTCATTGTTGTGTCAAAGATAATAGGATCAAAAGGAGGATTGTGTGTGTTCGGGAGCTTAACAAACAAGAGCGTGTGCAAAGACACAAACGTGTTTAACAAAATGGATGTTCTCGGTTCACGGTAATCCAAGAATCAAAGCTGGTGTGATTTCAGCAAATGAGCGTCGACTTTGTTGTCGGAGGAGAAACTTTTCTTTCTAATTTCCATCAAAGTTGTCACTTTTATGCTGTTTTATTGCAAGTAACAACGCCTTACATCCCGCAACAAATACACAGTTAAGTAGACTGTATCTCAAAGTTTTCTTTTGTCCAATTTCCAGCAAAGTTGTCGGTTTGGAACAAAATGCTGAGAGGCAGCACAGGGAGTGTCTGTCTACCCCCTCCTCTCTCTGTCTGCTGTTCAAGGCCCACACACACACACACACACACACACACACTCCTCCCCGCTCCTCTTATTGATTATAAGACAGCACCATGGATAGCGTTTTGTTCACAAGCACCTCTCCTTTGTTTTCATTTAGCGCTCCGTTAGCGTGTGGTGGGAGATTGATAATTGCGGGTTTCATTCCGGGGCTGGATGGGGGCAGACGACACGGGTGATTAATATTTCTGGGAAACGCCGTGGCTCTCTGGAGGCTTCACCTGACCTGGAGATACCTGTATCTTTTATTAATGATTCATTTAGTTCTGCTTTATTAAGCCACAGCCAGTAAGCATCGCTGTGCTCAGCCCGCTGGGAGACACAGAGTGGACGAGAGTCAAGTGCACGAGTCAAACAGAAATCCATGCTGGGATGCTTAAAGTGCATTCATCATTTATAGAAAAAAAATCCTATTTACAAGATCTGTTCTCACATAATTGTCTCCTCTTGACAGACTCTCCTTTTTCTCACTTTTAATATTCTATCTACTCCACGGGCTCCGCTCTCATAGGGGCTGTTAAAGGAGACGGCAGTAAAGGGCAGTTAGATTCATACAGCGACTCCCTGTAAGTGAAGAACAGGAAGATCTTCAAGCGCCCTGCTGGCTAATGGTGATGAAATGCACCATAGTGGAGCCTTGTTAAGCCTGAGAAGCTGCAGCTCCCTTTTCAGCTGCAACAAACCAGGGTCATGCATATTGACTTTCACTCCCTCAGGCCTATGCTGTGAATAGGACTGTCCCTCAAGCTACTTGCCTCATTAAAAGAGAGTTGAAACAGTGTCTGAGGAAGAGCATTCTGAAAATGGCACCGTCAACTTTTAAATGAGTGAACTGAGCAGACTGAACCAAATAGCTGGTAGGGAGCGTTGTGGTTTTAGTGTGACTGGTGAACTCAGGTGTAGATGGTCCGTGTCAGCCATTCTGCATAATGAGCTGTGGCTGACTGCACGACTCTTCACTTGTGTTTAAGCCCAGGATTTAGCAGGAATATACATGTGTCTTCAGCTTACATATTCATGCTGTCATTTTGATTCTGGAAGCGTATGTCGGATTAGGACCTTCCTGTCTGCAGCTTGGATGTCGTCCTTAAAATCTTTAAATTGATTTTCTGCTACACTGCATGTGTGTATACTGTGGACATTCACCTCTGCATTATTCAGTTGTTGCCCGTGGGAGGGCATCATCGGAAACTACTGCTGGACAGCCTTCATTTGACAGAAAATACTGTGATTTCATTAAAATTAATCATGATTTGTTGATCTTCTGATTAGTTTGGTCACTGTGTTGATCCTGGTTTGTATTACTGCACAGTACTTACTCAGCAATGATCCCTGCACTTCTGAGGCAGAACTGTGTCCATAGCAGGTCAGCAATGACTACTGTGCAAGCTGTTTTCATTTTTGTACAAATACATTAACATGTTCAGTGCCACAAATTATAATAATGCAGAAACGTAAACCTTACAAACTTTACAAAATCCTCAAACCTTCTTATTACTTCCAGTTTTACATAATTAGAATCAATAAATAGACCACTTCGGTCTCAGAATGCAGGCCTACTTGTGATTCCCAGAATTTCCATAAGTAGAATGGGAGGCAGAGCCTTTAGCTATCAAGCTCCTCTCCTGTGGAACCAGCTCCCAGTCCAGATTCAGGAAACAGACACCCTCTTTACTTTTAAGACTAGGCTCAAAACCTTCCTCTTTGATAAAGCTTATAGTTGGTTATAGTCATGCTGCTATAGGCTTAGACTGCTGGTGGACTCTGCACTGTGCCACTTTCCTTTTCTCTTCATTCTCTCCTCTCACCCCACATTTATAATGTAACCACTGTATGACATTAACTCTGTGTCTTCTTTGTCCCGTAGTCGTCTTTCTCCCCCTCTCGGTCCTCTCTCTCTGTCCCTGTCTTCAGGTGTTCCCGGATTTGGCGCTGTGTGTCCTCTAGCTACTGGTCCTACTAACCTGCCCAACATTTTGTTGTTGCTTTTGTTGCTCTGTTCTTTCCTCTCTCTACTTTCCACTAAGCCCAACAGGTCAAGGCAGATGGCCGCCCACCCTGAGCCTGGTTCTGCTGGAGGTTTCTTCCGTTAAAGGGAGTTTTTCCTCTTCACTGTTCCTAGTAGCTGCTCAAGAGGGATTTGTCTTGACTTTATTATGTGAAGTGCCTTAAGATGACTGTGGTCTGAATTGGCGCTATGTTAACAAAGTTGAAATTGAAATAAAGTATCACGTATTTTCAATGTTGTTGCTTTCACCACATTGTATCTGTTAGTTTTTGTTATGCATTTAGTGTTTTTGATGCTTTTGATGCTGTTTTGATGCATTTTTGTTCTTACTCATTAATCCATTTTGGGGTCTGCATTACAATAAAGTCCCGGGTATTAACCTTTCAAAATCAAAAGATATTGCAGCCAGCTAAAAGCTTTAATAAAATTTATCCAAAGATTATTCACATTTTTAGTTACTTTTTGTTTTCTTAGGAGACAGTAAATAATGGTAAATATTAATAAATGCCCATTTGCATATGTCCCTTTATGATATTCTCAGTTTGAAATGATTTATTAGACTGCAGAAAGTTAAAATGCAGGAAAAACAACTACAGGGTGTTAAAATAAATGTTTACAAATGTAGAAATAAATTAAAGACATTTATTTATGCCCCATTTATTTATGCATTCAAGTATTCATCCATCTATTTCAAAAATTGTTTTTAAATTAAGTCTTTTATTTACTAATTAAAATATTTAATCATTTTGTTTACTGTTTGTTTATTCTTTGTTCAAAATTCACTTTGTGTCTGCTGTACATTTGTGCCATTGTACTCAGTAACCAACTGTGATCCATGACATGAAATATAATAAGTATAAAGATACAATTTGTAAACCTATGCCCTCTGATATTATCACAATAATGGAATTCATTAAAAAAAGCAGCTGTCAGACAAATGTGATTCACTTCAGGCACAAGCTAGAAACAACCTTCAGTCAGTGTTAAATTCATTGAACATCAACAAAGATCTTTAAAATTTCACCAAATGGCTGGAAAAATTGCACAGTTGTTGCAAAAAAGAAAAAATAAGAAGAAAAGTGTGTTTGTTTTAATGCTTAATAATGTCTCTTAAGAATACAGTCCACGATATAATGATGCACCATGATTAACAAGAAAAATAATGATGTTGATGATCGGACTGGGTTATTTGAGTCATTATAGCCCACATGTCCAAGAGCAAAAACCTTTGGTAAAACCTGTAGCACACAGTCCAATCCTGATGTACTTCACCAGTGAGGACAATGCACTTTACACAGGTTTTACACTTCGATTCCACGTTATTTAATGCGACAACTCAGGTGTAACATGCTCAAACTGAAATACATTATTTTTTACTTGTTCACCACTGTACAACAGCTGGTTTTCTTGCATGACAACAATGAGGAAGCAACAAATTCTTGAATTCTCTATACATAGTGTTTTATAAAACGGGCAAAAATGTAAAACCGGTTTCTAATTGCTTCACTGAGTTCATGAGTGCTTGAGCATGACTGGGGTTATGCTATTTCAGCTTTATGAATGTGGGAATGTGTGTGTCTGTGGACACCATTCCATGCAGCTAATTACATCACACTGAGTCTTGGTGTGTTTTATTTAAATCTGCACCTGAAACAGAAATTATTGCAGTGTCAGCAAAAAACATTTGACCAAAACTCACTTGATGGTATTACTCATTCAAATAAATGGCCAACTTCAGACTTCTGTAACGGTTGCAATGATGGATGGTGAACAAAGCAACTGCACCTGCAAAATATAATAATGCAAGCAATCCATTTAAAAACATCCCAAGTCTGAAAGCACACCTTTCCCCCAAAATGTCCTGGAAAAGAGATTAAAAAAAGCTAATATAAAATGCCCCATTGTTCTTCCAGTAGTATCTATTACTAACTATATCTTGTTCTCTGGCCGTTTCCTGGTGGACAGAACCATCCACATGTATGATGTCCGAGTGGATCAGCTGGTCCGCCTGCAGTGTGTCCTGTGGAATGGGAATGAGGTCCAGAGAACGGTACGTCAAACAGTATCCTGAGGACGGCTCCCTCTGTCAGCTCCACACCGAGGAGACGGAGAAGTGTGTTGTCAACGATGAATGCTGTGAGTCCTCGATGCTGAAACATCCCTGACAGTTCGAGCTTTGTTTCCTCTAAGGAACAGGAAAACATTCAACCGATCATAGATGAACTTACATGAACCTGTTTGTGTAGTTATGGTACTAATGGGACTTCTATTAAGATTAATTTGAGCTTTAACCTTTCACCACGAGAAATTAATCATCCTACCGCCCAAATTCACAATTCATCTTTAAGTAAGTAGACATTCGTTCTGATTTGCCATTCGTGCGATATCATGCTTAAAAGAAAGGCACTACCTGAAAATATGGTGCCAAAACCAAATGTTGACAAAAATGAACCAAAACCAACAATAAGGCTGCTGGTTTTGGTTAACTGGTAATATGGATTTCAGTAATTTACAGAGATGGCAGTTTCACAAGTACTTAAACTCCCAGGACTGACACAGGTAGTCAGGTGGTCCAAAATCCCATCCAGAAAGAGAATCCAAAAAAGCCAGAGAGCACAGAGTAAAGGTGTCTGGAGGGAGAGGCAGTTGAAGTAGGTTACTGGCTACAGGCAAGATCAGCAGACAGGGACAGAATCAGGTCCAAGGTCCAAAACAGTTTCAAAATCACAAGCTCAATTCAGAACAAAATATCCAAAGCACTGAAGCATTGACATAAAGTAATCAGCCGGTAAGCTGGCTGCTTAAATGGAGAGGGAGAAACACAGCTGAACGCAATGATGTTGACGGTAGAGTTAAAACTAGAAACACAGAGAACGTGTGAGACAGGAAGTATAAGTAAAAAAATGGAAAAGTTGGAAACCATGACACATCAAGGCGAGACAGTCAATAAAGTTTATACATTTATTTCTTTGATTAAAACTAAATCGAAAAGACCACTATTAATGTGGATAAAGCTCCTTTTGTTACTTTGTGCTTCCCACAGCAGCCAGCAGCTGCGTGGTGACTGAGTGGGGGGAGTGGGACCCCTGCAGTGTCACCTGTGGGCTGGGCATGAAAAGACGTGAGCGCATGGTGAAGATGCCTCCAATAGATGGATCCATGTGTGAAACAGAGGTGGCCGAAGTGGAGAAATGCATGATGCCAGAATGTCGTGAGTTAAGAGTTTTCAGCTTTTATAAGAGCCCATGTTCCACTGACTTCATTAATCCTTGAGCATGACTGGGGTTATGAACTGTATATTTCACCTTTTTATGAACGTGGGTGTGTGTTCGTGCAGACACCATTCCATGCATGTTGTCTCCCTGGTCGGACTGGAGTGAGTGTAGTGTGACATGTGGACGGGGCATACGGACACGTCAGAGGATGTTGAAGTCCGACCCTGCAGAGTGCACAGAAGAGCTGGAGCAGACGGAGAAGTGCATGCTGCCTGAGTGCCGTAAGTACACCACTGCCTATTCCACTGTGTACTGCTAAGAACGGATTTTCCTCTACAACCTTATTGTTCTGAATATGAAGTGAAACTTTGCTGGGGTCAAGTAGAACATGTGAGTCAGACAAACAGGTTTCAAACAAGCCTATGTTGAACTGTTTTAATACACGTCTGCATGTCTCCAACCCTTCTCTGCTTAATTCTTTCATATTACCTCCACTACTTCAAAAAAAGAGTAATAAATGGTTACAGTTGTTGACAATTTCAACGTTAAAATCAATGTACTGTACCTCCACTATGTAAGAAACAAGGATTTCTGAACTCACATTAGTTTTCATCTGTCTATATAAAGCGTTTACAAGTGTGGCAGAGCGTAGCAGAGTGTAGCAGAGCAGCAGCTGGGGAAGAGTGAAGTAGAGCAGAGTACATTTTGTAGCATTTACAATTTACTTTATTAGTCTGATTAACAGCATCACCCATGTCTTTTTTAAAACATAGCAATATATTTAATACAGTAGACAGTTTTGTATCCTTTGGCTGTACACCTATATGCTTTTGGAATATGAACTACCCTAGTGTTTGTTTTTCCACTGTGCACGTGTGTCAGAAAGTAAACTCATCTGATTTAATCCAAGGCAACAGCTTCCATAGATCTTTCCAGTTATAGTAGAGAAAATACTGCTGTTCAAAGTAATAGGACGGTGGCCCCCCACCCTATATAATTATCTTTTACTCGACATAAAGGACTGTTAATCTGTGTGCTGACATGCCGTCCTCCAGGACTAAAGACTGCGAGCTACACACTCCGCACATAAATCATGTGGCCCTCAGCCTTTCCCATCTCCATTGCCAAAAATCTAGATTTATTCTCCATATCCACAGTGCACTTCAGGAATTATTTAACATCCCCCCTTCACTTTTCCTCATACCTCGGTAATATACAGACCCATATGCCATGGTGCTGGCAACTTGCAGGGTCTGAGGGGAGCCCCAGATTGAAAGACGTAAACAACTGCCTTTGAGCAAATGTGGTCATCCTAGAGAATTGGAGAAAAGTTCTGCTTTGTCATACTCACGTCACTCGAGTTTCCACTGCACATTGTGCACAACAAAGTTATAACTTTAGGTAAGATGAATTTACATCACTGTTCACAGAAGCTCGCCTGAGTCTTCAGATAAAGCAAAGGGCCAAAGAAAGGCCAACGTGCACTTGGTGAACAACTACTGAAACACACGGCTAACGTGACACACATGATGTTTCTCAGCAGATGGGAAATAATTTTCTCAGTTTTTCTGTCTTTGTTCACCCTCTTGCTTCTCTTCCGTCCCTCCCTCCAGCCGTCGACTGCATGGTTTCCGAGTGGTCCGAATGGTCTGAGTGCAACAAATCCTGTGGCAAAGGACACACCATTCGCACCCGTATGATCAAACTGGAGCCACAGTTTGGGGGCAGCGCTTGTCCCGAGACCATCCAGAGGAAAAAATGCAAGATCAGGAAATGCCGGACGAAAAGAAGGGAGAGAGGAGGAAACGGAGGAGAGAGACGGCCACAGGATGACCAGCAAAGTTTGTGCTCATCGTTAGGTTGTTGTTAGTATTAACTTGTCTCACGAGACCCTAACTGAAAGGCTGTTGTCTTTCATTTCTTCCGACAGGTTGCAGGGTGCAGTCCTGGACCACCTGGACAGACTGTACCAAACCTTGCGGAGGAGGGCTCCAGGACCGTTTCATGGGCAAAAAGAAAAAAGCAAAGGCCCGGTGTAAGACTCGGAGGCAGAGCCGTGCCTGTAACACTCATCCCTGCTAGATGGCACTGCTGAGCTACAAGGGACGGGAGGGAGCTGAGAGTTGTAGACATGAGGGATCCAAACATGATGATGTGGGGGGTAGTGTGTGTCCGTGTGTGTGTGTGTGTGTGTGTGTGTGTGTGTGCATCAGGATTATGTAAGGAGGAGACAAAGAAAGAGAATGGTTTGGCTAAGTAGGGGGAAAGGAGAAGAAAGAGGAAGTAGATGATGCTGTTTAGTGAAGCCATTGTAGACATGTAGTTAGATATTTAGGGCTGACTTTTAATTTAGATCATGACAGAAGAATTACAGAGTAATATCTATGTCCTGCAAAAGAACTGACTGGGGAGACACACTGTCTTTAAGAATAACTTTGGACATTTTCAACAATCACCATACAGACAATAAAAACTGCTTGATATGTTTTAATTAGTTTTTGGACAACATCAGAGGTCGACAGCACAGGAACAAGCATGTCCACGCTGCAGACCAGCAGACACTAAACATGAGCAGAGGCACTTCAATCCTGGCATTAACATATTTAAAATATGACGGAACAAAAAAAATGAATTTTCAATATCAAAGCCAGAGAGCAAATCCCTTCTCTTTGTGATTTGTCATAACCAGCAAGTGTATATAATCCGTGAGATAATCCGTCGAGTGATACAGACAGCGGGGCACAGTTACTGTTAATGTACCGGCTGTAGCTCAGATGGTAAGGCAGTCATCTACACAGGGTCAGGGTTTGATCCCGGTCCGTTCTGGCTACATGTTGAAGTGTCCTTGGGCCCATGTTGCTTCCACTTTCCAACCTTGCGATGTGTAAACAGCCATTTCCCATTTACCGACCGTTGTGTGGTGACCAGTGGTGAAGTCTTCAGCTTCGTGTAAAAGTAGTGACTTCATTACAAGGTGCCTCCTGCATCTTACATATTGTAAAATGTACTGAAAAGTAATAATACTAATATTAGTATTATTAAATGTTATTGGCAAAATATATTTAGTTATAATTATATGCAACAGCAACATGTCCCACACCCTGAATCCAGTGAGACACCTTAGTCTTGACAGATTTATAGGACATCGTATGGTGAACGATAGCTCAGCTGGTAGGGCAGGTGTCCCTCCTGGCCACATGTTTATGTGTCCTTGGACAGGATGCTGAAATGCCCACAGTGCTGCTGTGGTCTGTGTGTAGCTGTCCGACAGGAATCTCTCATGGGGATCAAAAAAGCATTTTAAAAAACACGTTTCTCTCTTTTTTTTGCAAGACATAGATGCTCATAGAGGAGCATCTTAAGGAGACACTGTATATCTACCATCTAACCAACACTTATCACTGACATTAATATGTAATTACTAAAACCCACTTTCCCTAATAAACAGACACATTTAAATGGAAATGTTTTATACTGTTAAAATTTGTCTTTATATGCTGTACTGCTGTTTCTCTCTCATTTCAGCCGATGTAGCATTCACTCTTTCACCTTTTAGCATGTGGAAAAATGATTCTTTTAGTTGGACGTTATGCTTCATCGGCAGTCGATGTCTTTAAACTAATAGCTACATGACTGTATCCGCCGCCTGCTGGTGGCTTAAACACTAACGGAAGGTGTCGTCACGTTTTACAGGAAAGCGATGGAGCGGTTTCCACAACATTTAGATGTGTAGGACACGTCAGCATGTGTTAGACTGTTACTGGGACCTTGGTTAAAACACACTTTCTTTATACCAGTGCATTGTTTTTAGTGTGCGTTTCACATGTGCTGCCATGATGAGAGAATAAAGTCTTTTTATTGTTATTACTTAGCAGGTTATGATGCAGTTCTGTTTGAATAAGAATGTCATCACCAAAGTTCAATTTTTGTCATGTTTTCAGATAACTTTCTTATTTTTTTCCTCTGTATCACGTGACTCTTTTGTAAGAAACCACCTTTACAATAAAAAAATCTAAATGTCCAAATCATGTCCCTGGGCTGGTTTTGTTTCAGCTGAGTATTTCTTCTTTGGCAGAGCTCAGTTGAAAGACACACGGTACCACAAAATGTCCAACAGAAATAGGAAATTATTAAAAACAGATGCAATCCATCTAAAAATACAGACAAAATGACCAAAATGACTGTAGACTTGTAAAATACATGACATTATTATAAATGGTGGAGGCCAGAACTGGCTTTTAAAAGTTGCTTGTTTTAACATAGTTATAATACAGTTTTATTTTATACACAGTTATATTTATTGAGACTAAGACCCAAGAACAGTATTTTGTATTTTGGCATATTTTGAATGATAATAAAACCAATCTAATCTAATCACCTATAAATATCATGTTAAGGGTCTTTGTCCCTATGACCTCAATAAACCGTAGGACATTTGACTACAGAACACTCCCATGTCAGCAGGCATCTGGCACCAAGCACCACAATGACACAAAGACACACCTGCAGTCTTTGGCCCATGGACCATGTGACCACGAAGAAATCTTAGGGCAAGAAACCCCCCAAAACCTTTGGTTCAGTTTCTGTTGCTGCCAAGAACATTGCATGGATCATTCTCCCTCACAATGCAGGTGGAGAACAACCAGGAAGGTTCAGGGGCTGGTTGTCCCTCTACCGGAGGTACCCTGTGATGCCATGTCACTCTCCATTTTTCTCTCGCACCTTTATAGCCACTCCTTCCTTACACATGTGAACCCGACATCCCTCTCAGGCTCATGCTCACTTTGGAGATGGTGGTGCCAGTTTTTCGAGCATTTTTTAAACATTTGCAGTGGGTGGACTTAGGCTTAGACCAGGAGGCTTCAATGCTCTTTAATGTCACATACATAACATCCTCATGGTTGTGATAATAAGAGAAAGTTGTTTCACAGTGGACATGATCTCAGTTCTTCTGTGGGAAAGTCTTCTGCATTGCTGACCCAACCACCATCTGCTCCCTGAGCTCCTTCTTTGTGAGTATACATATAATGAGACTATGTCATATTCATTACAGCCCGCAGACATCATCCAAATGTATTTTTCTGCTGGTTGTTTCCTGCTGCTGACACAAACAACCTGCAGAGCCATATTTTACAGGATAGAAACTTTATAATATTTCTTTGTTTATAATAAACATTCTTGGCACATTAACCACGTTGAACTTTGCATAACATTTTTAAAATGATGCTTTTTGTACAATCTTATATTGGAAGGAACGGGCTACAGCTTTACAACTTTTTTACATATTAGATTTAGATTAGAATAAACAATGGGGATTCCACACAAAGAGACAGTAAAGAAATTTAATTAAATTAATTACAATTAATTAAATAAGTGAAATGATTCTGATACAACTCTGCTTGTTAGGATTTACATTGTTTGGTTCTCATGTCTGGTAATGTGCCTTCAAGTTCACTCCACTAGATGGCGATAGAGGAATGGAAAACAGCTGAAGTCATGAGGAGAAAAGGTTTGTACATTTGTTCGTCAGCCTCTCCACTTCCTATAATGTTTATTAGTGCTGTTTTCATGCACAGTAGGGTGTTCCAAGTTTTATTTTGAACTTCATTCAGCCACACGTGTTCTTACTGAAGCTACAAGTAAACAATGTTTGAATGTACGTTGATGTCAGCAGGTGACACAGCTGATTCATTCATAGCTTATTTTAATTCTGTGGATTACATTTTAACATTTTAATGGCAGAGGCCAGTGCAAGCACAGTCAGGCAATGTCATATGTAGCTGTGGAAGATGTATGGGACAAGAAGTTACACTTAAAAACAATGTAGTTGATACCGAGAGGTAAACAAATCTGTAAATTTACTGTATGAATTTAAATGGGTTGAAAGTAAAGTTAAACAAAAGCTTACATTTAGATTTGAAATGGGCTCACAGCTGAAATCACCTGTGGTGTTGTATAATGCATGTGTACACAGACCCTTTAATTTTACCTGCTGACTCCCCCTAGTAAAATGACATTTAAAAAAGCATAAAGAGGAAAGACTTAAATTCTTGGAGGAGATGGGCACAACGTTTTCAGATTTTTATCTTTTATCTTTGTTTGAACGTTCTTATAAAAAAACAAAAAAACATTGGAGAAGATGTGGAGAATGACATGCTGCAAACGGGCCCAGTCTGATTTACCCTGGGATTTCATGGTACACACAGGAACATTCAGTTAGCAGTGCACTGCTTTTTCCGCCTTTCTGTTGCTGAGTTGGAGACTTTAGTTAGACCAGAGCTGCTGCAATATACACTGCTCAAAAAATTAGTAAAGCATCAAGTCAGTTAAACTTCTGGGCTATTGATCTGGTCAGTGGGGATTGTTGATGTGTTTCAGCTGGTTAATCAAATTTACAACAGGTGCACTAGAGGGGCAACAATGAGGTGAAACCCAAAACACCAATGTTTTTGCAGGTGGAGGCCTCTGACATTTTTTCTCTCCTCATCTTTTCTCGATGTTTTTCACTAGTTTTGCCTTTGGGTAGTCATTACTGGTAGCATGAGGCGATGCCTAGACTCTACAGAGTTTGCACAGGCAGTCCAACTTCTCCAGGAGTTCCTTAACCCATCAGTAGAACCGGTATCGGCTCCTTTGTGCAAAGAGAAACAGGATGAGGACAGCCAGAGCCCTAGGAAATGACCTCCAGCAGGCCACTGGTGTCAACGTCTCTGACCAAACAGTCAGAAACGGACTTCATGAGGCTGGCCTGCTTTTTACAAATGAGAGCAGGGCCAACCTGAGCACATGTAGCAGACGTGAAAGCGTCTGGAGAAGCCGTGGAGAACGCCTGACGTGCCAAAGGTATCGGAATGAACTTCTTGAACCCATTGTCAGACCCTACACTGGTGCAGTGGGTTCGGCACGACAATGCCCGGACCCATGTGGCAGGAGTATTGATACCACTGACTGGCCTGACCTGCCATGACCTAAACCCAATTGAACACCTCTGGGACATTATGTTTGGTCCATCCAATGTCGACAGGTTGCACCTCAGATGTCCAGGAGCTCAGTGATGCTCTGGTCCAGATCTGGGAGGAGATACCCTAGAACGCCATCCGTTGTCTCATCAGGAGCATGCCCCAACGTTGTCAGGCATCCATACAAGCATGTTGGGAACATACAAACTACTGAGTAGCATTTTGATTTGCTGCAGTGAAATTTCTCCAAAATTTTCACTTTGATTTTCAGGGTCTTTTTATTTCAATCAAACAATGTGGCGTTAGTTTGTTCCTAACACATGGTCTAGTTCACATCAGTATGGATATCCAGCATGATTTTTAAGATTTGACCGTTAAGATCTGGTCTGTGTTTTCAAAGTGTTTCTTTTATTTTTTTGAGCAGTGTAGTAAGTCAGTATATTAATGCCATCTTACCTTTGTAAGTATGAAAAATTAACAGAACTTGCTCAGAGTCATTGTAAGACATTAATTTATCATTACTGAACTGTTTTTTTCTGAAACACTGTTGCTCTCTATTTGCAATATTATCTATCTGTGTAGGGTCCCTTTTTTCCTCTTCATCTCTTCCCATCTCCACCAAATTTAAACATTTTAAACAACTTTTTAGCCAAACAAAAGGTGCAGGTCACCACTTCTAACCACTGTAGCAGGCACAGATACACAGACCTCAAAGAGCACAGGCTGCACTATATTGAAAGGCCACAATAGGCCAAGTCTCCCCAGAATAATCAAGAAAATATTTTGTGAGTCACTTGGATTTGCTGGTTGATTCAGTAAGAGAGACAGAAAGAGACTGCTGATCGGAGTTATGTCCAATTTGGTTCAAACTGGAGCTCAGTAAAGCAGCGATTGTACAGTGGCTATAGAAAACATTCACCTCCTGTGAAACACATTCACATTTAGTTGATTCACTGCATGACACATGAACAAAACAAAACTGAACTTTTGCACATTTATTTACTTGATCAGTTCCTCCAGGAATTCACAATGGCACCATCGCAGCAATGAATTTACTGAATGAAATCTGGGCAACTTAAAACATCATAAAATCCTCATAAAAACCAATAAATGATGTTTTTCTGCCTCCCAGTGAACAAAGTTTGATGTATTGATCCTCTGATGATGTGGTCACTTCTCGTGCCTGATTGTGATCCAGTTTACAGAGAACCACCCATGATTTAAGGCTGAGAGCCACAATAACAAAGGTCCCTGTACAGATGAAGCTGATTTTAACCATTTAAGTGCTGACAGCAGATTAAACCATAAAGATACACCAGCATTTATAATATTTTTAGAAAATTTGATTTTGCATTCAAACCACTAGGTTTTGCTAATGATTTGGCAGATCTTTGTACATTATCTGTACAGTTACTGAGGTCAAACATCTTATAAGCTTTTTATAACATTACTATAAGAAACAATGTCATATAAAACTTTACATCTGTTCATTGAGCAGATTCATCTGTAATGGTTGTGGCAGGAGCTTGAAGGTATTCTGTACTAAATATATTTTAAAGGTATTAAATCCAAGTCCAACATCAAAGGGCCAGTTTTCCCCAAATGGCAACGTCTCATCCTGTGCTGCCACTTTTGTGTCAACCTCCTGTTTTTTTGACCTTTCTCCCACTAATAGCTAACAGTGTTTGTGTGCTTTAATTGGGTCCCACATCAGTGTGATGCTTAGTGTTCCCCTGTTTTATCTGGCATAATAAGGAGACACTTGTGTGCTTCCCAGAAAGAAACTGGGGCATTGCAGCATCAAAAGTGAGATGATACAGCAGAAAATAGAAAATAGAAACTTAAAAATAGAATGTAAACATTTGAGGTTATGCAAGCTGGTGCAGCTGTCAAGTTGTGAGCTCCCACTTAAAAATTGCAGTTACATTGTTAGTCACTTTAAATGAGTCGCTCAGTGTTCCTGTCATCTCTTACCGTGTTTGTAACCATAAAGTCAGCACTGAATCAGCCCCCTGAATCCTAAACTAGCCCCGCCAATTCCACCTACCCTGCTTCTTTTCCCATTCACCTGCAGATCACCTGCTCCCCAACACCCTCATGCTCTCTGCCTCTCGCTCCATTTCCTGTTCTCTTTGAATGCACCAAAGGGAAAGACAGAAACATGGTGTTCAGGAACAGATTACTAACCAGTTCTGATCTCAATAGCAGTTTATATTAGATGAATAAAAAGTGACTCATTGCTTCCAGAATTGTCTACCTCTGCCTAGTAGTGCTTTTCTCACTGCTCTCAACTCTCTTGTCTGACCAAAACACTGATAAATGACCCAGGACATTTTGGGCACCAGTGTAACAGATGCCTCCCTAGGCAGTGGCTTTATTTCAACGGTTGTGAGATGGTGTAGAAACCCCAGGTTTGAGGGAAATGATGTCGGCTGTGAAACTTGAGAGGAAATTCCTCACATGCGTTTAAGAAGGTAATAAATGAAACCTTCATGTTCTGTTACAGAGCTCATTATTAGAGGCTGGTGGGGGTGACCCATTTTCCCCATCACATTTGAATAGATCCACCACTCCCTCTGCGTGTGTGTGTTTGATCTCAGGAAGAACAAGGCAAAAAAAAAAAAGGGGGAGGGTTGGGGAGGTACTGTAGTACTGAGATCATCCCACCAGTAAGAAGCACTTTGTTGAAAGAATAGTAAACAAGGTCACTTAGTCTGCAACCACATCAGCACCAGCGGGACTCCAACAAACTTCAGCTGCAGTGCGAACGCGCTCACTCACACACTTACTATAATTGTGCAGGCATATTGATGGTACCACTCTGGGAATCTATTTTCTTCTTCCTGTCACTAAGCCGTGAGTTACTGACTTGTTTGTGATGTTTGCATCTAAAAAAAAGATGCTTAAACATGAGTGAAGAGCATTAAAATAACATACAGCAGCATTAAATGTCTAAATGTTGCACATAATCTGAATGTAAGGAAACGTGGCCCAACATCAAATATGTTGACAGCATCATGCAGGGTGTCTGGTCATACCTGGGTTGCAGCCTTAACATGCAGAAAGACAATGATCAAAAACACACTGCCAGCTCAGCACTTTATCGCAGCCCAGCCCCCTAAATAAAGGTTAAGCAACGCCATTCTAATGCTTTCCGAGTTTTAAACAATCTTAAAACTTCTGTTTCCTTCACAAGACATGACTTTGTTGTAGTTGGTCTATTTTGTTTTTCCTTTTCAAGTATTAGAAAAATTCTCCAGCGAATGCACAAAATATTGTAGTTTGCAACTGTCTGTTCTTCTAAGTCTCTGTGTGGTCTGCATCAGCTCCTTCTATTAGAATGTATTGATTCATTAGAGGATTCATTTTTACCTGCACCTAACCTTGTGCCACAACCGTAATTATCACAAAACAATGCTAGTCCATTTGTGAATCCTCCTGTCGGCTTCCATCTTTAGAGTCACATTTTCTCCACTGCTGGGTCAATATTTAGTCAACAAATCAAGCTGTGCATTTATCAGTCTGAGCATTCATGGGCATTGAATGAGACCTTTAAAACGATTCACTCCTTCCTTTGTGCATATTTTAGCTGATAAAAGCTGCATAGAGGCATGTATGAGTATTTTTAGAATTTGCCACAAGCCGTGTTGAGAATAGATTGATGTATGTAGATGAGTTGATGAATATTTCAGATCTGCTGGCAAATCAGAGCTTTGCTCTAGACTTTAAGTTCCCAAATGGGTTTTAACTGTCCAGCAAAGCTGAACCCAGAGGGACAGACTGACACACAAAAAAAGAGCATACTGCAGGAACCTTCTTAATAAAACTGACACTTCATGAGACATCTAAAGTACCTTTCTGAATCCACATCTTTTTACATATATGCATTAAAATTCCTCGGCATCATTTGATTAGCAGTAGTAGCCAGCCCGTTGTCATTCCTGAGGCATCAAAAAGCGATACTTTGTCCAGATTTTTTGAGCTGCAACTACCTGTTTGCGCCACGGGGGGTGGATGGCACAACAAGAAACAGGATTTTTCCTCAGGAGACCAGGGTTCGACTCTAGTACGAGATGTTCTGCGCTTGAATGATGATTGTTTCACAGCCTGGTGCACATGGCTATTACGGTTTCCTTATGTTGAGTGTGCAGTCGTTACTGTTAGTCTTCTAACTTAATCTTACCTGAATTTATTGTCTAACCATAACCGATCTTGGCTCTTAATGTTACCCCAAAGTTTTTTTCTTAACATTTACACAGTTTTGTGTGTATGTCAAGTTGCTCCCGGAGTGTCTAATGGTGGCATTAGACTGGTGCATCCAGTTGTTAGAAAAATCTGTATCTGTGCTGTTAATATTGTAAGATAGGATTTAAAAATGTGGCACAATTTGATGCCTTAAAAAATGTCATTATCTGGGATGAGAAGAGCAATGTGGTGCAGAGTGGTTACTGCTGAGGGTCCCCGCTGGAAATGTATTTTCTTCCCTCGTTTCAAACACATGCAGTTAGGATAATTGGTGAGTCTAGCACCATGTCTAGTCTAAGCCAGGTAAATCTGTAACTACACACTTGTCTCTCCATTCTGGCTGTCCATCCAGACTGAAATGATGGTTTCCTCCCCCTAAACCAAAGCTATTCCAAATTGGCCTCAGGAGTGTGTAAATGAGAGACTGCCAGCCCAACGTAAAATGGAGCATTCATTTTCTGAGGCTGGCTTGATTGTCAGTCTTCCATCCAGAATTGCTTGTTTCCCCAACGACCCGCGTTTTAATGTGGAGCGAGAAACAACCTGGGGTGAATGTTAAAACTGGCCTTATGTAGACTTAGGTTGCTTTAGGTGTAAACGTGAAAGTTATGGTTGTCAACCATGTGATAGACTGACGACCTGTCCAGGAAGTGACAGCTGGACATACATTACTTCCTAACAACAGTAACCATGTGCAGCAAATTGTGAAACAATTATCAATGGAGCACCTAACATCTTGCACGTCAAATATTAACGCTTCAGGGTTTCTAATTAACTACACTGAATCTCAGAACGTCAGTCACCGAGGTGAATGGGTACCTGAAGCATCCACATGTCACGCAAGGGGACTGGACGTTCTAAGGCCTTAGGAACGAGAAGGGGCTGTCTGTGAACAAAGGAACGAACGTCATGACTTCACTGACTCGCTGTGGGTCTGCACATTGTTTGATTCTGCTATGTGCTTGCTACAAAGCTAATAACTTTCTGGTTTTACAGGTTGTTAAGGTTAATTTCAGTTTCAGCAATGAAGATGACCATGAACACAGTCTTACGCACACAGTAGTAGCCTAAGGGTGCAGTTAACAAAAGGTTGCACACAGCAATGTACTGAAAACCTTGCAATTACACTGAGCTTATTATTTTACATCTCTTCAAAGATTAGAGATAAACAATCTCTTAGGCAATTAAAGGTTAAATTTGCCGCCTCATCAGACGTTTGCTTTCACCCCACAGCAAATGACTGAATGAAATAGGTCTCTCAGTGGTTCAATATGGTATCCTTAGTGATCTGTTAAAATGGGAAGGGGGAGGTAAACAGCACAAAGCAACAATGTGTGGGTGTGTATTCAAATGAAGCTGTAGCTGAACACCTACACGTCTGCATAAACAGAATTAACGACAAGCCTAAATGTAGCTGACAGCGTTTATGATGTGAGCATCCAAATATTTCTCTGCAGCGATTAAACTCCAACACACTGGTGCATGAATTGTTTCAATAAATGTGCAGTTTGTGTTACAAATAGCTCTTCTAAGATTTTCACATGTCAACGTAAAGAGGAAAAATCCATGGTGTCACAAAGTCAGCAAGACGCACATGGATATATATTTATATGTTCATTGATGTATTGACACTGTTAACCACAGAGGTGTGTTGAAATTGTCTGGGAGAACAACGGCAACACATGAGCCAACGTTGAATAAACGGTATGAGAGAGAATGAAAATGTTCCCAGGTTTGACTAACTCAGAAGGGTTCCAGTCGATGTCCCCTCCAGTCAGGGAAAAACGGTAAGAAAAGGAACAGGACCTGCAAACGTTAGTATCCCTTATTTCAATTAGGTTTTTGGATCATAAAAAAATCTGAATCGTAATAAAAGCTTAATAAAAAATTGTGATTATAGCAGGTCTTGGTATGTCATACGAACAACGACATACTGAGTAATTTCTTTCACTGTCTAATCAGTTATTTGACAAAAATAAAGTCTAAAAGAAATAGAAATTCCATGCGGGCAAAACTAAGTCCCCCCTGACTGATTTAATACGATTTAAGGATTTCAGACAGATGCTGCTACTTACCAGGTCTTCACCTCTACAACAGCAGAGGTTTAGGCAGTTTGGTTGTCTGGGGCATTCAGATTAACACAATGTCAAAAGGTAAAAACTTGAACAGTGGTCATAGACAAGCACAAGTGTGATCAAACCATTTCCAAGCAACTGGGAGTTTAAATGGGACAAATTATTTACAAGTGCAGTTGTTTATTCCCAGGAGTGGACATCTCAGCACATTTACCCCATTTACCCCAGACTGAGTAATGCCCAGAGAAACAGAAAAAAAACGCTGCAACTCAGACACTGCAGGCTGCACTTGGAATGTAAAATACTAAAGTTTAAGTTTTGTTTGGAAAGTTGACAGAAGAAAGCGTCTTCTGTCTCAAAAGAACATGAAAGCATGAATGAGGTTCACACAACTGCATGTGGACAAACCAAAGTGGAGTCGTTTGGCTTAAATCGAAGGGGTGATGATCTGGGTTTGATGTTTTGCAGCCACAGGTCACAGCAGAACACAGTGAAAAAAGATTGTTATTGTTCTTCTGAGGTTGTTGCTGTCTAATAATAATACGAAGGCCTGCTATGATTCAATTCAATTAAATTCAACTTTATTTCTATAGCGCCAAGTTACAACAAAATCATCTCAAGGCACTTTACATAATAAAGTCAAGATCAGATCAGATGAGTTTTATTATGTTGTCACCCGAAATAACAAAGAAATACAAGAGAGGGTGCCAACCTTTGTAGATTTATTGATGGGCCACAACTTGAGCTTTGTTTCTTTGAGCCAATTTCTTATTTGAAATTTTCCGTACCCTGAGTCGTTTTCTCTGTATCATTGGATGCATTGAAAGCTACTAATGGATTGTTGTGAAGTTGAAGAAAACACTGGTCGAAGTCCCGCTGAATATAAGTGTGTACCTGTGGGGTCGTCAGAAAGTGGGCACTGCAATAAGCTTTACGTTTGCTGGCTTCCTTTCATGAACTGTCTGCTTCATTCCACAGCGCTTCTGCTGGACACTTCTGCCATTTCAAAACAATATGCTTCTTGTGCTTTACATTTACATTTAGTCATTTGTCAGACGCTTTTATCCAGAGCGACTTACAAGTGAAAAGGTGAAGAGATCAAAGCAAAGTGCTGTCAAAGAAGCGTTTCTGTTTCATAAGACGCAAGAACGAGAAGAAGCAAAAAAATGTTGCAAAGCTGAAGCTGAAGAGTTTTTCCTTTTCCTTAACAGAATCGCCGACTGGACTGATGTGTTGTCTTCAGTCTGATTGTTCCTACACCCTCTATTTTTAGTTGGCCAAAACTGTATTTCACTATAATTCAATTGTCATATATTTACAGGACTATAAAGACATATTATAGGCATTTACTAAAGAATAATAAAGCTGTTAGCTTACTGTTACAGTTATTATCCGTTTATAAGAGTATTTTGGTATAAAAACCTGCATTTGTAAAATGGCTCTTTTTAGGGGGCCAAGTCATCTCTTCATCTGGTTGTTGTCTCGCTGCACGATTTCTGTTAAACTAAAGTCCACAGAGGGATTTTCCTGTGTGATTAACTTGTGTAACTCAGGATTTAGAGTTCCCATCAGTGATGGCAAGCTCTCCTGGTCCTCCTCACATGAACACACTTACAGCATGTACTGCTGCATATTTCTTCCACAATAAATAAGTAAATTTATGTAATTGATATGCCTCATTAGTTGAAGTGGGCTCCCTTTGTTTAGTTCAGCGACCTTTGGTGACTTGTTTAGAAGTATTTAAAAAATCTGTTTTTCTACACAATGTTTTTCACAAACTTTTCATTTTTATTTTTAATCATCTATGTAGATCATGATTTCAGCGAACTGCTAGTTCATAGTTCTGAACATATTTTTTTTTTCTTAACTTTATTAACCTTCAAATGGCCAAAAACTGTTAATCCTGCTTTAAGTTCACCATGAATCAAAGTACATTCTCCATTATTACTTCATATTGTGGCCCTGTCTGTGCTGATGTACAGTAGATGTTTTGGGGTTATAGATGTTTTCATAAGGTTCAGCTCACCCTGAGCGCACACAGCAGCAATCACAAGAGCAGTATAAATGTCCACAGAGCAACACACGCCCCATCTAAAGTGCTTCACAGCAGATTTCTGCAAATTGCTTAGAGTGCCCAGGAGAGAGAAATTAGGTGGACAAATTGGCACCATATGCAGTCTGACTGTGCCTCACTGTTGGATCAGTTCTAGTGCCTGTTGATAAGATGAACCGCATCCGAGATGCACTTTGTCTTCACTAATGACCCCTAATTTCTAAACGAGGCCCCTCAGTGATCTGTATGATCTGTGGCTCTGAACTGTGAAGCAACTTGACTGAAAGCGTTGTCACAATCAGCATAAATACTGTGGCACCATTTTGTCTGGGTGGTTTTATCTACAGCTGTCTCATCATGGAGGCACTTTTGAGTTTTGTTGTTGCCTTTGTACATTCTGAAATTGAAGTGTCATCCCACTGTATTTCTAACACAAGAAGTCTCAGACAGAATATGACCCCAAACATCAGTCAGACTCCACATCATTGCTGCTCTACAGTCTCACTGTTGGCTCCAATATCTCCCACCTAGAGAGTCTTGTTCCTGTCCTCCCTCAACTGTCATATTTGAACTGCAAGACAACAAGGGAAATCTTGTGGAATAGTTTAATATATTTTTTTCCAGAATATTTTCTACTTACTTTGCTTCACTGATCTGGCACTAGTTTTCCACAGGGACAAAATAGGAGCGAGAACAGGTCGAAATGTGAGAGGCATCATTGTAAACTCATCATTGTGTGCATCACTAATGAGCTGCAACTCGGGAGGTTCAGGTTGATCTCGCCTGCAGCTGTCTTCAAAGCAAAGAATGTTAATCAACATTGGACTGAAAATGGTTTACAGGTCAGAAGAGCAAGTTTGCTTAAATGCACAACAGCACTAGGACCGATTTAATACAGGCACAAAGGCCAAAAAATGAACTTTAATACAATCAGACTTTGAAACTGACTCTCGGTCACACACATTGTAACCCTGATGTAAGCTCGAGCTGCATTATTATGTTTTTTGTTTTTTGTGGTTTTCTGTGGAGCATTTTAAACATGTACTGCCAAGAAAGTAGAGTTGCAGCTCTCTGGTTGCCGGAGTGTGAATGAGCTGACACACAGGCAGCGTGGATTGATTGATCGATTGATCGATTACCGGATGACGGACTCAAGTCGAGCCACTCAAGTCACCTTCATCACTGCTGCATCAACAAGGCGTGGTTTTGGGATCTCAGATTCTGTTTAAACAGAAACTGAAGATTTGATGTTGATACACATTGACCCGAAAAAACCTTAAAAAAACTTAGGGTCAAAACAGGGAACAGACTGAAGGAGCTTTGATGAAGGCCTTGTCACCTAGATTCATTCTCACAAGAGCAGAGCAGGTGACAGCATACGTCAGCCATTCTTTCAAAGTACACTTACATAACTCCATAAAGAGAAAAAATGCGGCTTGAGTTATTTTAGAAAACACGGTGCCATTGCATAAATATGAACACTGCCTGGAGAATCTCGATGATGTTATGGCCGTGCAGCTGCCGCACTGTGCTACAGCTGATGGTGAAACTGGAGGAGGGACACTAGAAATGAGACACCTGCAAAGGTCCGTGAATCTAAGTGTGACAGCGTGAACTGGTGAAGGCAATGAGGTTTGAAGACACCTGCCGCGTGTGATAAAAATCAAAAGCAGGGCACATACATTCATTTTACATTTAAGATTGAATGATGGTCAAACCTAAGGCTGTATAATTAAAGTTTTTCCAAACAGTTGCGTATAGTGGGGGAAGTCTGGATTTTTCCTCACCTCTGCAGAGCTTTATGTCTCTTTTTACACTATAATAGTTTTGCTTTTATGACCTAGAACTTTTTCATTACACTGTTAATTACACTGCCATTAAGTAGCAAAGCCGACTTTTAGGAATATTGGAGCTGCAGTGGGGAGGAACATGCTAAACGCCTTCTTTCAATGTGATGAGTAATATTTAAAGCTTGTTTTTGCTGTCTTCAAGTAGCTCCAAGGAAACACACTAATGTTTTAATGTTCCCAAAATGTGGAAAAGCACCACAGCTTCTAACATTAGCAGGTGTGATAATGGACTGACTGCAGAAAAACTGAGAGGTGTGTGTACCTCACCATCCACACACACACACACACACACACACACACACACACACACACACACACACACACACATACACGTGCACAAACACCTGGATATTTTGCCATTTTGCAACTCACAGCCCTAAAAGGTGCCATGTAGTTTTATCTTTGCACTGGCTTTTTTGAAAGTGTGTATGTGTGTCAAAGAAAAAATTGTGTGTGTTGTCAGAAGCTCTTCATAACTTCAATCATAGCAAACCTTTAGAAAAGTTCACAGTGCAGGTGTGAGGTAGAAAACAACTCTCCTTGAAAGATGTCCCCTCTGTATCTCACAGTCTCTATAAATCAGTCCATGCTATATATAGAAATATTTATTAATAACATCTGAATGGACAATTTACACATTCTGCCTTAGGTTTCATAATACATCTGGTGTTTACAATATGATTAGTATTTCACAATAAAAGACAATTTTAAAAATGACTCAGAAAAAAGGATGCATGCATTGTACCTACAAACACAGAAGGGATTCTCATTATTTGTGAATAGGAAGAGACATAAACAATACTGGTATTAATCTGAATTCAAAAAGAACAAATACTGACTTACTAAAACAACCCCAGGGTGTGGCCCAAAATAAAGAAGAAAAAATTAAAGTGCAAATCATTGGGAAAATTGTGTTTGGATTCTCAAAAACTAAATAACATTCCTACAATACCCACCCGAAAAAATATTAGTTATGCACTTACTGATACTTTTGTTTTCACCTGTTTAATTGTTGAGCCTACTCATTGCAGTATTAACGAACAATCTTCTCCATCAGTTGTGGTGGATCACTTTATCAAATTTAAATACTTTCTTATGTGAAATATGGGGTTCGTCAGCTCTGTTGTTGGTCATCGGCTCTTCTTGCATTACAGTTAATAACTCATACACAGTCAACAGATTAATTACTACTACTATGTATGTCAATGATACTCTGTTCAGTGGAAGCAGAGGAATCTTAATAACACTTAATCCCTAACTAGAGGAGCACTTGTCTGTTGTTAAAAGCTGAATGTCACAGAACTGAATGCGCCTACGTTCAGATAAAACTGAGATGCTGGTCATTGGCCTGAACTGAAACAGACAGTTTGTCTGATATGCTGCTGCTCCTAAGTTTCTTCCATTTTTTCCTGTTTATTATTTTTTCAGAAAGTTTGTTTTTATCTAAGGACAGAGGCTATTGTATATAAATATTAAAACCTGATTTTTTTAGAATTTATAAAAACGATTGTCTAAATCCACACTACACAAAAGTGATAACAAACGAGATGGCCAAGAGTAATTAAAGAAAAAATTACTTATTACACAAACTGTAGAGATAAATCATTTTGACCAATGTCTTGGCCACCAACAGTCTTTATTTTGACCACACCCTGTTGACAAATTATGACAATTTCACATGCATTAAATAAAACACTTCATGTTCCCTCAGCTCCAAACACTTCCTGAACATATGCAGATTATAACTTTATTAGTCTCCCAGTGAAGTCAAACCAAAGTTTACACTAAGAAAATCTCCTTTGATCACGTCTGCTCTGCCGCTAGGCAACATATTGTATAAGAATGAATGCAAGATTTCGATGTTCAACCAAACAGACAAATATGTTTTCAAAAGCTGAACCTTTGTGTATGTGGACAGGAAAGCCCCTTCTGTCTTCTACAGTTCTATAACCTTACCTGTCTAACTGTACCACTGATAGCTGAGCAGTCACACAAATCACTAATAAAGCTTCACACATTCACCTAAAAAATAAAAACTTTTGGTCCACAAACTGCAATTTGCAAAAAAAAAAATCGTGAACTGTTAGATAATCTTAATCTATTAAAACTGTCAATAACAACTTAGAAAGTTCTGCAGTAGTTCAGTTGGAATGTAGTTAAGTGTTTTTGGTTGTGAATAATAAAGAGGAAGTAGGAAGTGGTGATGAGGGAGGCCTTTGCATCATTCAGCACACTAAAGCCTAATTCAATAATGACACATCAGTTTGAGTAATGGCTTACAACTGTTATAACTCCACTATACTTGTGAGTCACAAACCTCGTACTGTGTTTTTTAACATTTCAGTAGGACCAACTACAGGCCCACTAACCATCATCCTACCACCCTGAGGCTCTGCATGTGTGGATGCAGCCTGGTCTTATTCCCGAGGCGTCAGAAAGCATCGCTTCGTCCAGTCCTTTGGCGTTACATGCTGATTCTTAAGGTACCCGTTTGTGTCTGGTCAACTCTATGAGATTTCAGCGTGGTACAACAGAAACCATGACACTTCAATATTTAAGATAAGATAAGATTAGATAAGACTTTATTAATCCCACAGTGGGAAAATTCTTGAAATTTGACGCCTAAATGAAAAAGGCTCATTGGTGGTGGATGGTACAAAGAGACATGGGACTTCTCGACAGTAGACCAAGGTTTGACTCTAGCGCGAGACGCTTTAACGATGATCATAACCCAACCCAACCCAGCATTTTGTTTAATGTAAGTCATCTTGTAACTTAGCCTTATTGTGACTTATCTGTGTGTATATCAATCCAATGAAGAGGTGCGTGAAGGGTACCTGTGGAATCAACATGAAACGCCAACTGATGTAAAAAGTGACGCACTATGACGCCTTAGGAAATGTCGTTATGCGCGCTGTGGAATGAGGACGTGTTGGTGTATGTCGGTGTCTTTGTTTGTGTGAATGCGTGGGTGCACTTGTGTGGTCAAGGTGATGGTGGTGTCTTCAGGGAATTAATCGATCCTCCTTGGCTGCCACTTCCCGTCGCTCCCTGTCCAACCCACTGGACCACAGCAAGCAAAGAGAAAGAGAAAGAGAGGGTGAGTTCCAGACTTAGTTGCAGAGGCGAAGCAAAAGTAGAAACTACAAAAGTTTTAAGCTGAAAGCAAATTTTAATTAGACTCTTACTGCTTCACTAGAAATGTGAAGGTTAGACTTCTGACATCCATTAGGATCAAAAGGGTTCATCCCCTTGGGACACGAGGTGCTTGGAAAATCACATGGTAATTTTTGAGGTATTGGTGGACGGTTGGAATCTCGTTCTGTGGGTGTCACTCGAAGAATATCCATGTAATGATGAAACATTTGTGCTCTGGGACAAGGCTGGCTCACAGCAACAACTAGCAAACAGGGAACTCCTCCAGAGTCAGAGACAGTTGCCCCGCCCCCCAAAAAAACTGATCTCTTCATTCAATGGAATGCACATAAATTATTATGTATAGAAATTTGCCACACCTTCATTCTCACTACTTTTAATGAAACTCCAGACATAAATTTACATAAAAGGAAAGGCAACCAGCAGAAGGCAGCAGATTTTTGAATCAAACAATGTACAACGTAAAACCATTTTTATCTGTATATTATAATTCTTAAATTGCAACTTTCTCCAAATAAAGTTATGTTTAATCAAATGAAATACAATGTAAAATCATGCTGTGATTGCTTGCTTATGATCTCTTGTATGCATTTTGTTGACCTGTGGCTGCTACAGTGTCTTACATCATTCAAACTGATAGAGATGGAAGACAAAGAGGACAAATTCAAATTTGATTTCGAATTTGAATTTGACTCTATACCTACTAAACAGTGGGTTCCAAATTTGTATGTATGAGTATGAACTATACAAATCTACAATCTACTTCTATACAAATGTAAATGTGGAGTTTTGTCTTGGTGATACGATAGACGAGTACAGTATAAAACCATGCATTCTGCAATGTCAGCATTTCATGAAGCAAAGTAGTGATATTTGACATTTTTACTGTATTCTACCAGATTCATCCATTTTTCCATTGTAGGCCAATGCAATGAAATTCTTGTGTTTTGCCAGTTACATTATGGAGGCGTGTGACTACCAGGGGGCCCAGGACCGACTGTGTGTAAAGTCAGCATGGTTCTGGAGTTGATTCTGACTGGGTGGAAAACAAGTGAACACTGTCCAATGAAATTACAGTATGGATTTGTTCCTGCCTCTGCATGCTTTACTAGGATGTTTTAATCGTTTTTATAACAATATTATAACTTAATATTGTTGCATATCCTGACAGTATTCTGAGCACTGAGGTTTATCCTCCACTGGACAGCAGCAACTCTGAGCTTACATAAAGGGTCCGATAATGGGTCAAGTTGGGCCAATCTGGCAGTTAGCATCTTTCTAGCTCCCTCAACAAAATGCCAAAGGGCTTTTTCCATTGGCAATTAATTATCACTGTTTACACATTTTGTTCAGCAAGATCATCTTCTCGGAAAAACACCACTTTTATGATTTTTGAAGCTTAAACACAATCACCAGAAAAAAGGTGCTCTTAGACTATTAACAAACCACACCACAGTGGTTTGACTTCAATTATTGAACTTCCAATTTTTATAATTTGATTTATCATACCTACCTCTTCTATAAACGCCTTTCTTCTCATAGTGACCTGAAAACTATGAGTGACGTTTCAGACAACCTATAGTCTCATTTAGCCATTTGTTATCAAGTCCGTCCAAGATGCATAAAAGCTCAGAAAAGTGCAAATGGGCTTTTTAAAGATAGACTTGCTGTCAATAAAACATGAAAATCTCTTGACTCTGTGTTAACTATAGACCTTTTTTCAAGCATTAAACCAAAAACCTATTTAGAAGATAAACACAAACATCAGGACGAGGTAACTCACAAAAAAAGCTTCTTTAACAAGTTTAACAACGACATTTTCTCACTCATCTGACACCCATACTGTACAATCCCTCTAAAAGTATTGTAACAATGAGGCCAGTTCACTTATTTTTGCTTTAGACTGAAAACATTCCTGTTTGACATCAAAAGAGATCAACATTTCAGTTTCCCAGATTTATATGTGGATCTGATACACCGCTTAGAGGATAGCACGTTTTGTTTGAACCCACCCACCCAGGCCTAAGGACGTGTCAGACGAAATGAATGAGGAATTGAACTGTAAACTACACGAAACGGCTTCTTTTAAAAAGTGCTACATGAATGACTGTGTTCAGTATTTTCATCCTGATAGTGGACCTGAACGTTTTTCTGCACCCTGAATTTTTGCTCCGAGAGATGATTGATGGTTTCGATCTGATCATCTCTGATTTGATTTAACCTGCCCTGGAGCAGGCTGCACCATGTATGTTGCCATGGCAATATACCATGTCAGCATGAGGCGGCCGCGTGGGGCTGAGAAGCCGGAGATGTACAGTTGGCACAAAGTTGCCTTCAGAACTAACTTTGCTTTGTGTGAGCAGTCCCTGCAGTTCGCCTCTCTCTTATTCAACTGCTCATTCATGTGACAAAGTGAAGGGAGCTGAGCTTTCTGCTTTCTTCATTTCCCCTCCTTTCCACTCGATAGCATCAGAACGGGCTCGAAATTGCGCTTGGGAATAAAAGAGCATTTTGTTGTTGCCGGTCTTCAGTGCGTGTGTGTGTGTGTGTGTGTACAGCTCTGGCTGAAGAGGTCAACCTGGTGAATTCTTAATGGCCTCAGTCTGTTGTCAGAAGGACAGTGGGGCTTATTCCAAGAACTTCAGAAAAATCCTTAAAAGAAAAAAGTAGATAAGAAAGTGAAAGTGAGTGTGTCAGAGAGAATCAACACATATCAGCCACAACAATAATGCCACCTGGTAGTTGTCATGTAAACAAATATTAACAAATTATAGCTGATGTGTCATTATGGGTTAACCACCATGGAAAGTGGTTAAAATCAGCTCCACCTTGCCCAACAGTGAGCTTTGAGCCTTATTTTTTTTAATATTTATTACTGTACAGATTTTACCCTATGCTCTTCAATATTACTCATTAGTAGGCACACGAGGGAAAGTGTTTGTTAAATTTAATCTGTTAGTTTGTATGTGTGAACACTTCTTTTGTGCGTATGAATTTACATATATTCAGTGTGCATGCATAACTGTGTGTTACTCTATGTAATACTCAGTGAGGACATAATTACGCTTTTTACCAACAGAGTGAGGACATTTTTGTAAAGTGAGGACATTTTTGTAAAGTGAGGACATTTTAGCTGGTCCTCACAACTTCAACTGCCTTTTTGAGGGTCAAGACTGGGTTTTAGACTCAGGGTTAGAACTAGGTTTTGGTTAGTGTTAGGTTTAGGCATTCAGTGGTGATGGTTAGGGTTAGGGAAAGGGGCTATGGACTGTGTTATGTCAATGAGTGTCCTCACAAGAAAGACAAACGTGTGTTTGTGTGTGGATGTGCCCTGGTACACAGACAAAACTCAGGACTCCAGACTCGGTTGCTGTTGTCCAGTGCTGTTAATAATGGCAAGAAGAGGAAAGAATCTCCTACAACAGAGTGGCTCACTCAAGCTCAGTGTGTGTGTGTGTGTGTGTGTGTGTGTGTTAGATGAGAGTTCTTCTAACCTCACGACTGTTGAAAATATGAAGGTCACTGGCTTCCTTCCTATACTCTGTGTCCTCTGGTGAATACAGTTTGACACCTGGCACTTCATTTACTTCTACAGCCTGATGCAGGCTCGGTAAAGCACTGAGTGGTGAACTGAGTCAGAATGCAACGTCAGAATTCAACCAAAGAAAACAACCAAATGTCACATATAGTCTAAAAAAAATCTGTTTGAAGATTGTAGAAACCAACTAAATCCATTTGCCTCCCTCTGCTCTTTGCACTAACTTAAATTGAACATAAAAGAGATTCAACTTATGGCGATTCCAGCAAAGGTAGCTACTCCACAGGTCCATGGGTTTCAAAACTGCCCCAGTACATCAGCAAGAAACGTAAGAGCAGCAGGTTTGTTGCTTCACTCTGAATGATGTCTCCCTGTCTGCTGTGGCATGGCCGGGGAGTGTGTGTTCTCTCCCAGGCTGATGCTGGAATCAGGGTTTGGAAGACTTTAAAGGAGCTGGTGTTCAGAATGTTGCTGCTGGTTACCACTGTTAGAGTATGTTTCAACAATACCAGCCACACATCCACATGTATGTTTCTGATATGACTGACTATCACATCCCATGATTTGACTTTATGTTTATTTTAATAAATAATAATATTGTGGATAATCCAGTTTCCTTTTCCTGTTTTTGTCACGGCCTCTGAGTCAGGTTATGACAAAATGGGGCTCATCTAAGTTATATCCAGCTGGCATCACGGTTTGCGCTTGTTGGCAAACCTTTTTTTGGTTGTTCTGAAAGGAAAGGAACAGTTTTAATTTTTTTAAGTTACAGATTACCTTATTGATTGGTGCTGGTGTTGTTGGAAGTCATTTGGTACCTCAGCACTTTGGTCATGCTGTAGATTCTTTTGAGCGCATGGCCAATTAAGCAGAGTGGAACTGTCCCTGGTAGACTTTAGCTGAGTAAAAGATTTTCTACCAATCGGTGCACAAGAAAAGCCCACAGTATTCCCAACGCCAGAACAATTAGTAACTTCTTATAAACATAAAGTGTCATCAATCACAAAATGCTAAATGCTGCTTTTGCACAGTTTGGATATCTGTCGTCTCCCATCTCACGCACTCACAGTCTTTGTGGTTTGTTAAAATGCCACTTTTCAGTGCAGACTTTTTTTCTTTTAATATGGAACAAGCGAAGTGAGTTGGCAGTGAAATGCTAATATAACCATAACCCTGAGTGAAACTAAATGGAATCTTCAAATTCTTTACAAAAAGGGAAAAGACACAAATGAGCTGACAGAAAAATCTGCAAACCAAATGCAGCTAAAATTAATGTCAGCCGTCTTTATGCAAGAGAGATCTGAAATTGAAATCATTTTAATGGTGATCGCCATATATTTTTGATAAAATAACTTTCTTGTTATAATAAGGTGTTTCTTTGCTAAGTAAACTTGTGGCATAGTCATCGACAGGTGGCCTGATTTCAGATGGAAATGTCATTAGGGTAGCTGACATGTTCATTAGAGATGGAATAGTAATCCTGGCCTCTCACTTAATGAGCACCACAAGACCTCCTCTGGTAAATATAATGATGTCTAGATAGGGTTTGCGTCAGTAGTCCTCACAACGGACTATGTGTTTAGAGCTGTGAAGTTAGTCTGCTGTGCTGAAAACATGTTTCCAAGTTAAATTCAATTAAGTCTTTAAATTGTTTAAAGGAGAGACAAAAAAAAAAAAACACATAAGAGCCAGCAGACATTAATGTGTTCCAATAGCTGATTTTAGTCGTTACGTTTACTCAGACAGGAATCTATTCTGAGGCGTTTTATCATCCGATCCTCTCAGCTGAATACCAATAGATTCAGCTTTGACAACTCGACATGAATTTACATGAATCAGTGCAGCATCTGTTTTAACGTGCTCTGCTTTTTAATGAGTGTGGGCTGACGATTCAGAAATAGAAACAGCTCGGTGAATGTGGCCACATCGCTGTGTGTGTGTGTGTGTGTGTGTGTGTGTGTGTGCGAGGTGCCTGTTGGGGTAATCAGCAAAACAAGTGAAGTATACATGAGGTTATGCAGGATTTTGGTTACATAATTGTTTTGTGTTTTTTTTTTTTTTTAGTTTAAATGGTAAGCATGACAACACAGAATGTGAAATGTAATTTAGGGATACTTAGATACTTTATGCATGTGCGTCATCATTTGAAAGGAGGGGGTGTCTGTTGGTGCAGCAGTGGTTCAATCCTTGACTCCCATGGCCACGTGTCAAAATGTACTCAGGCAAAACACTGAACCCTAACTTGCCCCTGGTGTGTTTGTTAAATGTACTTGAAATAAAAGAATTTCATCCTTTTAGGTATTTATTTATTGAATATTCTTAGTACAACTATTAAGTAATTGAAATAAAATATCAAAATATTCACATGTTCTGTGATTAAATAAATTAAATTAATTACATGTACTAATTTACATTGACGTGTATTCATTTGGCAGATGGCTGCCATGCAGGGTGCAGCCTGGGGTTCGCTGTCTTGCCCAGGGAGACTTAGACACGCGTTGGAGAGGGGACGGGGATTAAACCACTGACCAAAGGGTCTTTTTTTTTGACTATGTGTTTGCAGTGGCACTTTAGAGGCCACTTTATCCTGGATAGTCTACGGTGATACACACCATCTAATGCACATAATACCGACATTGTACTAGGGGGATTGAAGGATTAGGCCCTGATAAAGCTGGGAGTGTGTCACCTGTTCTCACCAACACCACCTCCTCTGCATGCGTTAAAGGGGCTTATACAGTCGACTCGCAGAAAACTGCAGATGTAGATGTAGGTGGATGTGGGGTCAACATTTTAGAATCTACTAGAGAAGTGTTCCACAATATAGTCACCATCTGTCATCAGTGACATTTCTTTTTAGCTAATTGCATGGATTTGGTTTAATTTTTAACAGTCCCAGGAAGATGAAACCTCATGATTTTTCGGATCCCTTGACTTTTCATTGTGCACTGTGTCAAAATTTTCTCTGCCAAATACCAGCCAGATGCACAAAGGTTTGTACAGATTTTTCCCCAAGTTTCCCTAAGGATCAATCATGTACTAACTAGGGTTGCCAACTCTATTCTCTGTTTTTTTAATAATAATCAGCAAATCACATTTTTTTGGAATTTTCAGGTTTAATTTTCCAAAAGTGCATTTTAATTTCAAAATATCGAATGGGTATTTTAAAAACACCTAAAACTCTCAGATAGAATTTCTATTATTTCTTGAGGGCTGGCATCCCAAGTTTTAACTAACTACTAGTTAGCTAATGCTATGAACACGATTAACACTGGAAATATCTCCACCAGCAGGTTAGCATTTCCATTGTGGTTATGTGAGCATTTTAACATCAGCATTAGGGATGTCCTGGATTACCGGAAGCTGAAAAGACGAAAAAAAGAAAAGATCAAAGAGATCCCAGATAGAGGTGAGGACAACATGGACTGTGGGGTTTACAGAGAAATTTGGAAGTAAAACAACTGTGGAAAAAAGCTGACTTCTCATCTCCCATAGTTGCTGCCAAATGTCAGTTGTAAACGTATTTGAAATATTCTCAATAATTACACAAGGGCAGTATCAGACCCCAGGCTGGTATCGGTATCAGGACGTCCCTAATAACCATTGGCTCAGCCACCACTTTGCATAAGAATGCACTAAAGGATGCCAACATGGCTGGAGCCTCAGTCTCACCTCTTTCTTCTTGTCCTTAGACGATTGCATGAAAAGGATCGTCATGTAAGAATGTTTACTTGATTGAAGTGTCACCTCAGTTTAGAAGTATTTTACCAACCTAAACAAAGGGCCATACCTCTATAAGTGGGTGCCAGTGAGCAATGGGTTTTCGTGGGTACGTCAGCATTTCATTCCAGTGGTCTCGCCCTAGACTCTCTGCCTCATTGCCTACTCTGCACACCCCAATGACTTCATTATGTCCCACCCTGTAAGACAGACAAAAATAACACAGGGAGACTCCAAAAGGCTAGGTGAGGAAACAATAGACGAAACTAATATATGTGGGTAACCTACTAACCGATCGTAGTCCATGACAGCAATGAGCAGGCTGATCTGGTCGATGTTCTCAGGTGGAACATCAAACACAATGGCTTCGTTGTAGACAGGGTTCAGTGTGTTACGTTTCGTCGATGTCTTCCTCTTCTTCAATCTCCGACCATCGCACATCAAAGACACTTTTACATATGGATCTAGAGGGAGGTGACATGGTGCCTTCGTAAAGGATATTAAAATGTACTGACACTGAGGGCCATTTAACAAAACTAAGTGCAAAATCTGGAGTGTTTGGCCGTCCCATGTGGACATCTGACCACCATCGGTCGAAAGACTGCATTGTCAGTCAGTACCTACCCGAGGCTCCAGTAATGTCCATGGCTTTGAGGTTTCGTGCTTTGATGATAGTGATGGTGAGCCTGCCAGCCGTGGGGAGATAGCACAGTGAAAACATCAGCTCTCCCAGGTCCACGTTGTCCTGCAAATCAACACATTTTAACAACAACATTATTGTTTCCTCATAGTGACATTAAATGACAGGTGGGTAAAAAATCACATTAAGCAACGTTTCACGAACAAGCATCACATGAACTCATTCGAGACAAACTGTCAGAGATCCCATCTACATCATCCATCTAAAACAACCATGTAGAAATGGTTTGTTTAGATGGAATCCCACTATTGTAACATTCTAATATCAGATAAGTGTTTCTTTTTAATAATTTTGAGAATGTTTTTATTGTTCATATTTGTAGCAGTGTAATTCTGAGGTACCCTATACTTGACTACTGCTAATATAAATTTAGCATCTAAACTAGAAATGTGTAAAATTTGTAAATGGTTGTGGTGAAAAAAATAGGACTGTTTGTTTTCACAAAGCTTGTGAGAATTTTCTACAAAATCTTCTACCAACTTCTCTTAACTAAATACATTATTGTTTTAATGTCTAACAACAGCACTAAGTGTGTTTTGGCATCACATAATAGCAAATGTGAAAGATTTTATTGAAGCAATTTTTGGACCTGACTTGCTTGTTATTTATACATTATGAGAACTGCATCACAGACCACAGGTTGAATGGAAGCCCACTTTGTTTTCTGCCCTTGGTTTCCTTCAGTGTTGTGTGCCCCATTTCAAAGTGTTCCTCCAAAATCCCTGTGGCCTAACACTTAACGTGTCTATGCAGCTAAATTGCAAACACCAATAGGTTTTTGCAGTGACGATGAGTTTACAGTAACTATTAATGAAAAGGCATGGATCTTACAAATATTATAATAATAATAAAACATTAAAATGCATTGTAATCTGCTAAATGATCTGATCTTGAAGAACAACATCCATCCATTGTCACAGCATTATTAAACTTTTCGATGGTTGAACTCAGAGAAGTTTAATGTTCCAGATGTTCCAGCAGCTCCTTGCCATTTGTTGGTAGACTGCCTCATTTCTTGACAAATTGCCACTAATGACTACAGATCAGTTTAATAACCAAAATTGTGGTTACTCTTGTGTTAAGTGTTAAGTTGGTTGCATGACTTTCGCTGCTTGTGCATGAGACACACACGTTAAACAGGCTTGTAACACTACTATTGCTAAAGAGCATGTTTCAACATCGTAACAGCTGCATTCAGCTTACGAACATCGTAGTCCTAGTGCATATAAGGTCATACAGCTCAAGAAACTTTAATTTTTGGTTTTTCTTTCCTATTAAAAATCTTAGCTGATGCACAGAAACATACAAATCACAATTTGAACCAAACAAAATGTTGAGCTTGACATCTAGAAAGTTCTAGACTTTACAATATCATCTTCATAATATTACACCAAACTAAACTGCAAATGCATATTAATTTACTCAAATTTCAGCTTTTCTAACATAAGAAGGACAAGTTAATTTACAACTGGTAAAGTCAAAGCCTAAACACACAGGACTCTGGAGTGAAATTGGGTTTGTGATGTCAGAATCCTGCACATCGTCCTGTACTTGTACTTAATTTAATCACAGAAGTTGTTGCTTGTGCATTTGTTCTTTACAGACGTGTAATTACTTTTGCATTAGTTGCACAGGTTACTGTTGCATTAGGGTGAAGTAACAAGTGAGGAAAACTGCTGACATTCAATGGGTGGATATAACAGAAGATATGTTATCATATGTTGAAGGGGATGACACCAACCTTTGCACCTCAGATGAGAATCATGCATGTGACACTTCTGGTATAAAAATCTCCTTCATTAGCATGTTTCATATAACAACATATGTCAAGCTGCGAATCTGTAAATGACTTGGATAGTCATCTCTGCTGAAGTTGGAATCACATTTAACTACTCCCGTTTTCATAAGAGAATATCCCTGTTTTCACACCTTAACCACATTGATGCACATGCCAAGCTCCTTTCCCAATTAACACGTCTGAAAATAACGTGGAATGGTGTGAGAGTGAGTGATGCATTTATGAAACACAGGCACTCATAAGGGTTCTGACAGGGGAAACTCTGATCTCTAGTTTTATTATTTCTTTCACGCTCTGCTAACACAGAGCTCACTGTTACAAAAGAGCAAATTTTGTGCTAAATTTTTGATATTTAATCACAACAAAGAACATAGCGTCTGGCAGATGTGATCCCAGCTGTTGTAGCTTTTTAATATAACAAACTCTTTTGTTTCTTTAAATTCATTTTGTATATGTCTCCGTGAACACAGACACGTCACAGCTTAACACAACCACCTGATGTGTCTTAATGCATTCATCTCCAATCAGTGATCAATTTGAGGAATGATTGTGATTTTGTGTTTAACAAATGATTAGCTGGAAAGCTAGTTAAAGGTCAGATGTAATGGTTGCACTGGAAAATCATTGCTAATTTAGACGTCAATAAGTGCTCAGCCTCATGCTGATTAAGATTAATTGTCAAGCTACGCCGGCAACAAACACACACACACATTCGCGCAAAAGGATACTTTTGCTTTGGGTCCTCTGCTCAAAATCACTGAAAATCAAATTGAACAGAATGAGTTGATTCATCATGGATGTCAAGCCGGCGAGCACATGAATGCACGTGCACACAGACACTGTTGTCTGGGATCCGTGAGGTTCTGACTGCTTGACAAGCTGATTCATCGTGTGTGTTGTTAAGGCAGATTCCACCCCTGACACTGTTTGAGCCTCTAGGTTAACAATGACGTCTTCAAGGTTTTACCGCTGATCTGACTTTTCGCACAAGCACAGGAATTTACACAGTGACACACACAAACACGCAGGGCAGCACATACTGCAGACTGTGAGCTGGCAAAGCCTTTAGCTCCCTACAGATAATGTGATACCCTTCTACCGCACACACACGCACACACACACACACACACACTTGAGTTTGGAGACTAAGGATTGCTGATGGGTACTCTTACTGTATGAGCACTCAAATCAAGCCTGTGGTCAGGATTGCGGTCGCTTGTGCTCGGCCAATGAAATTAGATTGGTGCTTTAAAGAGCCCCTATAAGACAGCACGCGAGCGCGGGGAGTCCATCTTCTCCAATTATAAAAGCAGCACCTTTGCTCCCTCAGGAGCAGCCAGGCTGTATCTACTCTCTCTCCATGTGTTTAATCGTCACAGGCTTCGGTTTCCTTTGTACCTGTATAGAGCCTGATCAGAGCTTTATATTTAGTTTGTGTTACTATGAAACTGATCCATCGCAGGGTTCCTGCTTTATTACAGACGCTAAGTTTTTCTGCCATACAGGCTCTTACAGAAAAGGTACATTTTGCTTTTTGGAGTTGGACATAAACCCACTTTCTTGTCTTGTGCCATGAAGCGATTTCCCATGGTGCTTTAAGCTAAAGAACAGTCAAAACGAAAGCAGCAACGCTGAGATACTGAGTCTTTGTCACTAATGTTGCTCATACTCCCGGAAACACTGGAGGCTTTGGATCCTACTTTTCTTTCATTCTGTTTACAAATGAAAAATCACAGTGTTGAACAGAGCATCAGTTACTGGCCCATACACAGATGTTTGCATAGACTCTGAGTGGAAAATGAACATACATGGAGCTCTGTGAGCACACGGTGGTAATGCATGACGACCTTCGGGCTAACAACCATGACTTGTTGCCTCAACTGAAGACATCCTTACATTTTGGTAGATGCAAATATCTGTGTGAGCTAATGTGATAAGTTTCCATAAGTGATTTCATTATCTTTGATCCAATTAAAAAAATGGCTAAGATATTCTTTTTCAGTCAGAGGGAATATTATTCATCATGTCACTGTGCAAAATGAATGTCTGCTTGATGAAACTGATCTTTGAAGTGATTTGTCAATTGTAATACTTTGAAGTATTTTTACGTTTATCCTTGTCTTCAGTAAAACCTGCAAAATAATTAGATGCACGGTTTTTATGTCTAAATGTTTTTGTGCAGCTTTAATGCAACGATAGATGATGATTACTGATTTTAATACTCTATTTGTATTGCCTTTTCCCTCAGTAATGTTAATAATGTCGAACTGACTGGATATAATGAAGGAAAAAGTGGCACGTCTATTTGTTCAGCTCACTTAAACACTGGAGATCCCATTACACGAGGACCAATCAGCTGTGCAATGTGCAGTACATGCCTGGGTGATCACGGAGGAAGTAAATAAATGGCTGGCTGTGCTGAACTAGCTGCACAGATGAATGTACCCTGGCAGAATCAGGTTAGACTGAAGGATCCTTCATAACTCTGAGGGAGGACAAAGCACAGTTTAATATGATTCTGAAGCTTTAAAATGTTTAAATCCAAAATGCTTTTGTGTGTTTTCTAACAGACTTAGACGACTCAAACGTCTTTGTACGCAGAAATCCATCAGAGTTTGTTTGGCCTCTATGAAGCACATGGCCACCGGTTCTTGTGTTTTGTTCATTTATCCTGCGTTTCAGAGGGAGATCAGTTTCACCAACTTAAACTTTATTACAAGAACATCTCATCATTGATATCAAATTTGTTCTGATCTACTAATTCAGAAAACCTACTGTATACCCAAGAGATGAGGGTGAAGATTTATTACTACTTTACTGTACTTACTCTTTTTAGTAATCAAATAAGTCATAAAAAATTTTATTTTATTTATTTTGTTTTTAAATATGACTTTATTTTTATGGTGCTTTTCTGCTTTCTGTGTATTATATTGTCTTCTTTATTGTTGACATCATGTGCTTCTTATTCAGCTTTACATTGTCATTATAAAATTACAGCGGTAACACTCGGGTCACCCGTGTGTCGAGCCCCGATTGGACAATCAGGAATCCGAAAGATAATGGTTCTACTATGTGTTTATCACTGAGGTCAAATTTTGGTGGTGGAGTCATATTAAGAGGAAGTGGTTTTAATGTTTTGGTCCTCTTCATCATTTTAAATATATACAGTATGGGCAAAAGCTTAGGTCTGTTACTGTAATGACCTTTATTTTGTTTCTGTTTTGATCCTCTGCTTTTTCAGCCGTCAGAAAGTGGTTTCACGCACCCAGCTCGTAGTCTGCTTTCCCTCTCACTCTGCTCTCATTACCTGCCGGTCACATTCAGCTGATTAAGGCCTGCCCCCACACACACACCAGTGCCGCCTACTCTCACCTGGAGTTCATATTCTTCAATCAGTTGAAATCCATACTGGCACCATTCATTTAAATCCATATTAGCGCCATCTGCCCCTGCCAAAGTGGGAGCGTGATGTCTACACGAACTCTGTCCAAACCTCCTGCAAATTACTCTCATTGATTCCCTGTGCGGAAATGAGTTAATAAATTAAGGGTATTTTAATCAAATAATGGGGACAAGTTATTTTCATTACTAGATTTACACCACACCAAATAATGTAAACAATTGTCCTGATTCTCTTTAGAGATGGGTTAAGTTATTTAATGGGAGTCTGCCCACACAGGTTTCCTTTATTTTGAAACTAACTAGAGTTACTGTTACCTGCTTCCAGTCTGGTCCAGCTGTGTTTAGTCAGTCACAAGCTGGAAGATCCCTGTTAACTTTTTCTTCCCAATCAGCCCTCATCCAAGTTCGTTTACCTCCAGCTTCTGATTGGCTGAGCCCACCTGAGCCTGAACCAGGATTGACTGCCCCTGCTCAAGCGATTTAATCAGTTGAAAATAAACCAGAATTTCCTGCTTATGTGAGATTGCAATACACATTTCAGCTTTGTAAGGCAACTTGTTTAGTATGTTGTGTAAATTATTCAAAATGTATTTTTTTATTGACCTTTAAAACACCATTTCCCACTTCAAAAACAAAAGTGACACAACATTGAGTTGCAGCAACTAGAGAGGAGAGAACAAGATTAAAGTCTGCAAACAGCAGAGTTTAATCAGAGTTCACTGCTAGAACACGCAAATAAAGACTTTAGAGGTGGACACTGGTTTTAAGAACGTGGATAAATCCCCGATTTGATGACATGAGTAACTGCTATGTTTTATTTTAGGGCAGCTGTAGTTTTTTTAGATGCCATCAATTGTTAATTAACTTTCTTAAAAAAGGTTTTAACTTATGGTTAAGTTATGTTGTAGTGGTTGGTAATAAAAAAAACAACCAAAGTTAAGTCTGTTTTTAAAAAATGAGGACACAACCAAATGTTAAACAGACAAAGTAAACATTCTGTGAATAGATTCTATTAATTTCTGACCACTGTGATATATTATACACATCTGAAGAATTACATTTCTCAGTCAATGAGAGGATGAACACATGTTATGTGTTTCAGTGATGGGAAATGGCAACCTCCTTGGTCCTAACTGGGTTAACCACACACACATGCAAACACTACACACTACATTCACATGCTGGCCTCATTCATCAAAGTCTAATTACAGGCCAACCAATCTGCAGCCAAGAGCCCTGACTGGCCCTGGAGGAGCTGTACAGTAGGTTACAGTGTCTCCGAGCACTTCATTGTCTTCCAAAATACCCTTAGTTAATGTGAAAGAAGGCATGTGTGATGATGGGACAATGTGTGGCATTGAAATGAAATCAACCAAGGAGGTGGTGAACAGTCAGATCAGACAAGTAGATGGTCTCGATGTGTTTCTGTGTCAGGACACAGACAAATCTGAGGAAGAGAGATAACATTTTGGGTGGGGCTGAGGTGCTATTTGAGCTATGCAATATTATGTGGAAATATAAAATCCCTGGGTGAGGACAGAGAATACAGATCTTCAGCTCCCGCCTGAAGAACCTGATGAAGAAAGTGAACTTTTAAAAAGCTGGCTGATTAAGAAGCCTGACCGTCTGTCCAATCACAGCTCAGCCTGCTGCTGCAGTCAGGCCAATAATACAACTCCAACGACTGACTTTTTCTCACCCAACTTTATTCTTCAAACACCAAGTAGCTTGTGAGTTTTAGACACAGCTGCGCAAGAATAGAATCAGTAATAGCGTGATAATGCGAACATGTTGGAAATATTTGTATTTTTCAGTTCTAGTCAATTGCACCTTCCAATTGATGGGTCTGAGTTGACAAGATATATCTGTTCACTATAGGACAAATTAAACAAAATATACATTTTTAAAAAGCTCAGGTCAGCTGTGAAATATGGAATTCTAAAAGCTTGGTGTTATTAAAGCAATACCAAAACTGTCTTTAAAAATTACATTTCTACACAACTAAACTGCAAATGTGAATAAGCCTTCTTCAGGAAATGTGATGAGGTCATCTTTGTGTTCTGCTGCAACATTTTTGGAATGAATGAAACTGCACTTTTATCAAAATAAGGAGAAGGTTGGGGTGGGAGGCCAGTGCTCAAAGTGAAGAAGCCTCGAGCCGTAGACCCGAGATCGATTCCAGACTCCTGTGTCTGGTCTGGTTTAGCCTCGAAACCCTTTTATAGGGTTAGAGAAAATTTGTGGATTTGTTTAAAAGCAATTAAACGTGTTGTGTGTGTGAAGTCGTTAAAGCCAGTCCTCAATCTTCCTCTTTCTAAAATCAGATGATGCACAGTACGGAGGCTGAACTACTCCTAGATCTAGTTGTTAAACTGAGTCACTGACATTTATTCTTTCATTTATTTATATTCATGTATTCTCCTCTTGCATACGCCACTGAATTCATTAAAGACTAAAGAAGAAACGCTATTCTTACCTGCTAACTGACAGTTGACCAATTTGTTATAAACCCAAAGTGCCTCAAAAGTTTAAAGTTGACGACAACATTCAGTAACAACATGAAAAAACTTTGCTCCTGATTGTCAGGATTCTACTGAAAATACTCCAACAGTGAATTTTAGTCTTCTATTATGTGTTTGGTTAAAGCACAACACAAAAGTAACAATGAACTCCAGGCTACACTACTGCTGTCTCCTTAATCCCTATGATTAACCTCACAGTTAATATAATCTTTTGTTTTTCTAAGAATGCAGCTCAGAAACACGGTCCCCTCCAAAAATATCGGAACATCAAGGCTAATGAATTTTAACACAGAGGACAAATGGGTTTAAGATTAAACAATTAATAGGAGATGAAAGCTCAGTATTTTAGCTTTCATTCACCCATTAATGGTTACACACAACAACCTAAACGATATACAGAATTTTTAATCAGCTCAGGAACAATTTATCTCTAAAACTTTAAACAAAAAGTGAAGTAAATAAATCTTAATATGGGGTTTTAAATCCTTTGTTTGCACCAAAGACATTAAGCCAATGACTCACTGAATCACGCTGTTGCCTCTTTTGATTAGCTTTTCCAACTGTAGTGTTTAATGGGGAGGATCCCCCATTTTATATTCTTTTACATACAGCAAAAACATATGAATTAGCCATGTTGTTCCTTTCAGAGGTACCATGCAGTGTTTATGGGTGGTGGTGGCTACAGGTTCGTTCTGTGCCAGCAGCAATGATTAATGCAAACAGTCTGGAGACCGGACCAGGACAGGGTCCCATGATGTCAAGGGAGGTAACCTAGTTCTGCTCTGGACAGTGAGAGGAGTGTGCAAATAAGGACGTCACAGTTATACTTTTCTTTAGACCTTTCTCACATATGGATGTGCATGTGTGGATGCTATGAAACTGACAATAACACGGGGTGAAATATTTTAACTTGAAATCTTAGAGAGTATTTCAAAGTTGCTTGATGAAAAGTGTAATAGTTTGCATTGGTAATTACAGTCCGTGTGGGGTAAATGGATGATTAATCGGGGATTATATTTAGAAAGTGGACTCGTCAGGCTTAGACACAGGAGACAGGACAGCTTTAGTTCACATGTTTGCTGCCTTAGAGGAGGTTCTGGCCCATTTACACTGACCTTATTTAGCTGGGCTGTTGTTAAAAGTGTGAAAGGTGTTTCAGAACCAACTTGGGTCTTTGTGTTGCAAAGCAAAGCAAAACCAACTACTGATAATTTCTCAGCAAACCTTTTAAAAAGTATTTTTACTATAATATCATATCTACTCATATCTATCACAGGCCTCACAATTAACAACAACTTTTAACATAAAAGTGTCTAGAGAAACAGATTAAACTTACACTGCCAAGTCATATCTCTAACTCAGATCTACAAGTAGGAAGCTTTTTTCTTTTGTTTTTTTCTTAGTCTTTATAATTGTGGTCTGATCTGTTGTTTTTATGTACTGTATTTTTATACCCACAAGGTAAAATATACCATAAATTAATATTTTTAAAAAGACAAAATCTGTTTTGTGGGGGACATACTGTATTTGACGTTTGGATTACTCAGGTGTAACCTTATGGATTTTTTTGAACAAATTAATGAAGCACTACACTTATCTACAACAACTAAAGTTCACTGCCAGAGGTTAACTGAATATTTTTTGACACTGACAGATTTTTTTAACTATGTCTATGACATTTATGCCATCACTTTAAGTAACTCAAATGCCTGTGGATTTGGTGGCTTCTGCATAATAATCAGTTTATCTGGTCTGGCCTGTTGTTGAACTGGAGCAACTTATGACAGCCACTTACTTATGATATGGTAAGTTCTAGTGCATGTTTTTAACAGATGATAAAAGGAGCTAACTAAACATAAAAAAATCCCTTCAGAGCATGAAGGCATCTGTGGCATAGGCAGCACAGACATACACTAGGTACATTCATGTAACTGTCGTACTTTAAGAAAAAAATGTAGAATTAAATTTTCCTTAACTTATAGGTTTAGCAGGATTGACAGGCTACATGTCTAAAACAGCGAGCAATACGTCGTCATTATAGACATACAGAGAGTTTTGCAGTACAGCAAACATGACATTCAAAATGCAGCAGGAGGCTGTGGCTCAGTTGGTGAGGCAGTCGTCGCACCCCGCATGTGTTCCTGCAGATACTAATTGGTGAGGCCCAAATTTCATTTTTTAACAACTGAGTGAGGACATTTTTGTAAAGTGAGGACATTTTGGGTGGTCCTTACAATTTTTGACCCTAAAAATGGGATTTTTGAGGGTCAAGACTGGGTTTTAGGGTCAAAGGTTAGAGTTAGGTTTAGGGTAAGGGGCTAGGGATTGTAATATGTCAATGAGTGTCCATGCAAGGATAGAGGTACAAACATGGGTGTGTGTTTGTGTGTGTGTGTGTGTGTGTGTGTGTGTGTGTGTGTTTGTGTGTGTGCGTACCAAATCACTCTGTAAGACGCTTTGGATAAAAGCATCTGCTAAATGTAAATATGCTCATCACGTGATTTTCTCTGGTGTTTTAATTTGATATTTAACAGCAAGTTTTCAGTTCTGCTTCATAAAAACATTCATATATGCAGTAATGGCATTCCTGTGGATTCAATAATCTGTTATCCGTATACAAAAAAACAACATCAAAACTGCAGAGGGCAGCAACAAGGTCTAGGCCAGCAAGTTTAGAGCTTAATGCATAATCTATATGCTTGTTCTGTATGTTCATTATTTAAAAAATAAATGTATGAATATAAAATGCTTTTTTTTTTACATTTTATAATGAAAATTAAATTGATGAGTGCTCATAAAGTGATAAAGAATTGTTTAAATTAAATTAGGTTGATTCTGGGATTTGTGAGGCCATCTCTATGGATATCATCCAGCATCCTACACAGCACACCTTTGTAGAGATTCATTTTGGGGACTTTGCTGTGACAGTAGTTTTACAAGTGAGACAGAACAGAAACACGAAGCAGACTGACACACAGCTGCAGAGCACGCCATGCACACAAACAGCAGTAACTTCATTAACTAGCTTATTATTAATAAATATGTCAGACACTGAGACAGGACCAGCCTGTATTTTGAAAGTCAATAAATCTGTGTTCACCTCCATCTCACTTGCAGATGGCGCCTGGACATTAATAACTGGAGACTGCTCTATATCTCTCTCTTCGTTTAATTCCACACACAGCAGCACATGTACCATAATAAATTAGACGATTAAGCGCATACACTGGATCACACTGGTAGTTCATTAACCAGCGACCATTCAAAGTCTTAATGATTGCAATGATTTGTTAAAAATTGAGTGTATTAAAACTACTCTGAACTGCGCATGTGAATTTTAACTATTTCCTACTTTATTTAACCTGCATGATTACAACAAAAGGAGGAAAACCACTGATCAGATAAAAAGCAAAGAATATTTTAAAGCTTTTCAAACTGAATGATCAGAGGTTATGGCTTGGTATCATAAAACTGTTTTAGCACAGCATCATAACTGAACTTGGGTGTCTGCATGTTCACTATCCTTTCACAACACTTCTGCATGTGCATGTCTGTAGATAAATGCAGGGCTATATTCATTACACAAATATGTTGCAACAGGATTTGATCGAACATAATATACGTTGCATCTGCGGCAAGTGGGAGCTGCTGGAAAGCGATGGCAAACCTTCAACAGAGGAAAAGACAAAGTAATATCTCCATTCAAACCCGACTCAAGTACCCAAACAATAACACTGTGTTGAAGCATAAGTAAACGTGTTATGACCGATCAGAATATTACAATATACACTATTATGGCAAGGATAATTGCCTCTGGGTGTCTTAATCAAAAATGTGCAGCTGCTACTGGCAAGTGTGGTTTAGATAAATGTCTCCTTTATTAGACGCCTTCATGTGGTAGAACCTGGGAGGTAACTCAGACAATTTACCACTACTGGGTATCAGACGCCACGTTATGGTAATGTTTATGAACCACATCTTTAACAGACTTATACAAAAATAATGGGCCTCTCACTGTTTGTTACAATGCATTTGTTTCCTTTTGTTAAAAACTGTATCTAGCAAGGCTGTAGGCATTATGACAGTCTATTACAGTAACTGACTGTAAAATAAAATTTCTCTTTAAATCCGGAGGAGCCGCGGAAATCCTATATCCAAAAAGTATTGGAAAATATTGATTTTGAAACCAAAGCAAAACGGCTCCTCAGTTCCCTCACGTTTTACTGACATTTTACACAACATCATAACTGTTTTGGAAATGGGGTTTTACAGTGGTGTGAATCACTAACTAATGTCTGTCCTATCCTTGCTCACCTCTGTAGTTCATGGCTGCCCTCAGCCAACAGATTTGTTTAGTTGATGTTCAGTATTGAGCTTTACAGTATATCTGTATCTGTCTGAGGGCACAATAAGATGATTGTCTATTATTGTGTTTTAGGTACAAACCTTTATACAGGCTATACATTAGTTGCGTGAAATAGCCACATGTGACCATATAACCATCATCCATGTTCACAGTAAATACCCCATTAGGTTTATAAGTTCATAACTAGATTAAATCTCGTACTGTGCCTGTTTGGCCTCACTATTGTTGTTGATAAAGCGAAAAACAAAAGGTACCAAATTGGGCCTCAGCAGCCTGCGATTCTCACTCCCCAAGATGGGCCAACCATGAGGATTTCCCTACATTCCTTACTGAGTGACTCCGCGCCCCAACGCTGTAGATTTATTCAAGTGAATAATGAAATATAGACAGTGTCACTGTATCTCTGTCAAACCAGCCCCAGTGTTCTGTCAGTGTGGATCTGGGTCACTCCCCCAAAGTGTTTCCTACTGCTTTCATTAAACATTAACTGTGTCTAAGTATATTTCTATGTCTCTGCCTTTTGAAATCACTGATGGAGGGGAAATGGATACAGTCCCATTGATATTATTTCCTTCCCTTTGCTCTTTGGACAGAGTCATACAAGGATTTATGCTTGATTGATTAAGCAGGTTCTGGCCAAACTGAAGAAAAGACATGAGATTAGGAGTGGGAAACTTCTGCCCTCAAAGAACTACAACACCACCCAACTCAAATGAGCTGCAAAAAAGCGTGATGCAAATATATGTCCTAAACAGGAGAGAGAGAGACAGGGACACAACATTAAAAAAAGAGATAAAAGGTTATTTCTCACCGAGGTCACATATTGAATGTCTCGGCAGAGTTTTGTCTCCCGGGGAAAGTCGGCTAGATCCAGGAAGTTGTCCACCACCACTTGACCTATCAAATCATGGCGTGAGAACCTGTCAAAATCGTAGACACTGAAGTGCAGCTTTCGGTTCGACAGCTCAGTGTACGCCACCGGAAAGAGAAACACCTCATCAAACACTGGGTTGAGTGTCTTGCGGTGCACTTTAGTCTGGTGCTTGGTTTTGCGGTCAGGCAGCAGGTAAATCTTGACGTAAGGATCAGAGGTCCCTGAGAAATCCTTGGCAGGAAGGTCCTGGGCCTTGTGGATCTTCACGATCAGCTGCTCCAGGTCAAAGTCAAACTTCAGGATGAAGTGGAGACGCCCACAGCTGTCAGTGCGACGACTGTCTTCCGCGTCCACTGAGCGTTGTTTGTAGAGTTCTGGTTTGATTCGGCCCAAACCAGATAGAGAGTCCTGGCGCTGGAACTGAGCAGGGTTAAAGTCCGGATTGGACAAGTTCATCTGACGACGGATAGAGTTGTGTCTGTAACAAAGAATTCTAATTAAAAGCCCTGAAGCATCATTACTTCAGTACTGTGTCTTCTTATCTACAATATGTTTGTGCTTTTTCAGTTTCCATCAATTAAAATTTGAATTTGCATGGCTTACATTTCTAGGGAAGAGACTGTGACAAAGCGAGGACATTGTAGCCTCCCTTGAATGAATACATGAAACAAACTCGAGGTTTGAGCAGTGCACTTTTAGCTGTCAGTTTGTTTTTATAATGGTTTCATGATTAGAGCTGTTTATCTCTTATACAATTCACATGATGGTGTATTTTGTTTTGCCAGATTTTTTAAAATTTGGTTAAAATTTGGTCTGAAACCCATTTTGTGTTGCTCTGGTCTGGCCAGAATAACAGTGTGTGTCCATCTGTGTTCAACTGGCACCACCAAAAACTGGAGTCTAGCTTCAGAGATTGATTTGTACTGACCGTACAGAAGAGGTAGGCTCAGTAATTTGTCTCTGGACCTTGTCCCTGGCCAGAGTGTGCGGCTGATTTTTCTCCACCTTGGTTTGGGCTTCCAGTGGGATGTCAGGTGATGTGTGGCTTATCTTTAGGGCAGACTCTGGGACAGCCACAGCTGAGAGTGGCCCTGAAGGCTCCTTCATACAGCCATCCTCACTGTACTCCCTTTCCTCCCCATCCACCTGTGCAACAGAAAACAATTTCTGTGAATGTGTTTGTTCCTAATGCTTCCTGGGATGTCATTTTTAGGGACCTTTGCATCTGAAAAGAAAGAAACAATATGTACACTTTTTAGAATATCAAATCGCCGTTGAAGTCACCTGCAACTGAGATTCAGCAGCACCGGCAGCAGTGCAGAGGTTTACTTGTAAAACTTTGAGTGTCCAAGCAGAGAAGCCCATCGAGGACCCACAAACCAACCACTTTTTTTTTTTTTTTTTTTTTGGTATGCTCATTTCATTGTACTGATGGTTACAGCTATCATTGTACAAAGGACAGTTAAAGGTGAGTAACTGTCTCCCAAAACCCCCATATTCCTATGAGGACAGCCCCAAACAATCACCTGATTTCCTGCTCTTGACAGGACACCTATGCTCTCTTTTAACTATTAACTATTTCTGTATAAAGTTTTGAAGAAATCTCGTTCATTACTCATTATTCTAAAATGACCACCAGCTGAAGCGCCAATCAGAACAGACCCCTGTAGCGTGGCTAGACAGTGGGCTGGGCAGAACCGAACTTAATCTCAAGAGTAAAGCTAGTGCCGCCTTATTTTTTCTGAACTGGGTAGGACTCTCTGGTGTCTCTGGGCTGTGGGTTATAAGCTGGTTACAGCTTCTCTTGCGATAATCTTTAATAAACGGAACACAGTAAGAACCAGCTTTCACTCGATGGGTACACTCTCCTCTTGTGTCCTCCCACACGTCCATCCCTCCTTAACCTAGGAGCTACAGTTACTCTTTACCAAAGGGACATATCAGGCAGTTTTATCCATATCAATATGCAAATAGAATATTAAAGCCCTGTAGCAGTTGAAGTGATTTGTATATATTAGCAAATCAGTACAATAAACTTAAAAATTTAAAAACATAAAGTGTATAGTTCCTAAGTTTGTATATTTTCAATCAAATAAGTGTTCCTATGTCTGCTTACATTATTCTGATCATAGCTTAATTTTAAATTAGTTAGGCATAATCTTTCAAATGATATGAAACATTTTTGTTCACTTAATCCTCGGTCAGCCCTGGTAGAAAAATATTTTGTCCATCAAACTGAACGTTGCCCTCATGACTACATTGTACAGCTTGAACATCTCTTCGTACTGACCTCTGTGAGGACCGGCTGTTGGTCTCCTCCCAGGAAGTGCGCCCCCTTGAGGACATCTGGGAGGAAACGGCCACTTAGTGGCACCCAGCACAGCTTCCATGAGACAAAGAGGGAAACGCTGAAGAGAGCCAGACCACAGGTGGTCACCAGCAGGGACAACAGGCTCACCGATACATCTAATGATGGAGAGAAAAAGAGAGAGTCGGTGAATAGTGAACACAGCTTTGCCATGAGAAAATGCTGGCACAGACTGTCCTGGCTCCCCAGGGAGGACAGCCTGTGTTTGCTCAGACTGCTAAATGAAAAGAAAAAGTATTAAATTTCTTCACTGTAGCCAAAATTTCAAGAACAACAATTAATTACTCACATAGATTAAACAAAGAGATTGAGATTCAATGACAGCTACACATTACCTTGATGTAGAGGTGCCAAAGTGCAACATTGCAACCTCAAAAAACAATGCCTGGACAAAAAGATTGATTTGGCTTATTATGAATTCCTGTTTTCAGGGAGAAAAACATTTATGTAGAACCAAAGCGAGCCATTTTTCTTTTCATCACAAGCTTTACAAAGTATCTCCAAGGCAGAAAGGAAAATGGAAAAAGAATCAAGTTACCTCAAGCCTTGGATATTGTTATTGTCTCCCATGTGTAAAGCATCGATTTGTTTGTTAGATTTATACCTGAGGGCCAACCAGGGAGCCATTCAGAGAGGAGAGGGGGCATCTCTCAAAGTTTAGAAGACAAATGATCATCTCTGAAGTCAAATAAATGTTTGATGCAGAAACCAATTCAACTTAAGGAGTTACGCATAACTTTGGGGTTTTTTAACCTGATTTTTCAGGTTAACCTGATTATCCAGGTCAGCTTGTTGGCCAAACTAGTCACTTGATCACATCCTTCTGCCAACAGCAGTTTGTTTGCAGTGTACAACATTTGTGCAGCACTAACCTTTACAGCTGTGCAGGATTATCCCGAAGACAACGTAAGGTACTAATTGGGATAGATCATCACTGTTCTACAGTGCCAACTAGGACCACCAATATTTGTTGGAAAGAGTGGGACCTGCTGTGCATTCCTATTAGGAAAGACTTTGGAACTAGAATCAATATTGCCATTCTATAATGAAAAAAAAAAAACAGGTGATTCCATGCGTAAGACCCACGTGCTTTAAACATCTACATATTAATAATGGTTCCAACTTCACACATTTGAACAAACTGGTGCTGGCAGGAAACTGTGACCAACAACTGTGTCATCAGTTTTTATTCTTAGTGCTTCCGAATGTTAGGTGGAATTTCTCGTTAGTGAAGTTATTCTTTAAAAGATTAGCGATTAGTGGTCTTAACCCAGTGATCTTCCATTAAACATTTACATACCTGTATTTTTCTGCACTTTCTCACGTAAAATGAAGGTGTAACGAATGCCTGTTACTGGTTGCATCTCACAAAGAGGTGCAGTATGGATAAATATAGTTGTAGTGCTCATTGAAAAGAATCGATTCGCTATTATCCAGAAGACAATGCAGTTATTTTCCATTAGCTGAGGGGAGTTTTCTCACTTTAATTGCTGGGTAGCAGGTTCAAGTGCTCGTTGATAATGGTTACCTCTTTTCTTTTGAAGCAGCTTTTAACAAACTCAACTAAAAGGCCCGGTGCAGATCGTCTGATGAGGTAAGATGCTTTCACAGAAGAAGTTGCAGACATGGCTGGGCTCTATGAATCTTTCATCACTGCGTTCTTCTTTGGGTCTCCTTTGCTTCATTACGAGTCATTCTGAATCAGACTCAACAAAGACAAGAATTGTCTGAATTTGTGTGTCTTTGTTCAGTGTAAAACGCTGCAAATTCAGTGACACATAGAGCAAATAACTGATCCACTGAGGATCTATTACCATCCAAGGAACCGTATTCACTTATAACATGGTGGGAAACTATTAAAAATATATTCAGGAGTTTAATGGCTTTCAAATGCCACTTTTCTACTGCAGTTAGCTAGTTTGACCGGTGTTTTCTGCTAATAAAATAATTGTTTCTTGTTAACAGATCTGAGAGCATTTCTCATAATGGGATGGTGGAGAGTGCTTATAGACCAGTATGAGAGGAGCTGAGGTGAGATGAGATTTATAGATGCAAACAATCTTTCAGCTGAGGAGAAATGTCTTCTCCATTTTGAACCTACAGAGGTTACAGATTCACAGAGGTTTCTGCAGTCCACTTCTACTGGGACAATGAATAAAGACGAAAACACGTACTGTACCTACTTCAAGTACTTTTCTTTGACTCTGTGTTTTCTCTGCAAGTGTATTCAGATTTTTTTCAACAACTTGACATCATTACCATAGAAACATAAAGTATCTCATGCTGTGTTGTAAATGTATTAGCGTATATACTGAATGACAGAAGACAGAGAAACATTTTCTGTAGTTTTCTTTCACAAAAAAATGATTAAAGATTCCAACCCAGGAATCAGTTTGGACTTCTAATCAGCTCTATACCTTATTTTGTTAATTGAGTAAATTTAGTAGGGAAATAATCATAAACCAGGAAACACATTTCTTATTATATATATATTTGAAAACAGTATACAGTATCTGAACCAATCCGGTTCAAGTCAAACAGGTATGTTTTGTTTTCATTACTGGAGTTACATCAGTTTTACTGTGTGCACATGAGGATACTAATTAAAGAAATAACATACTAGTCTACTGTAATGGATTGTTGCTAATTTCTATTCATTTTTATGACATGTGATGTAGCACAATTCATATAATAAAAACACACCCTTTATTTTGTCTTGTTTTATCTGTAGCCTTTTCAGAACCTTAACGTATATGATGTTGACCGGACCGGACTTTTATTTCGTTATGTTATCACCTCATTCCACCAACTTCACCACTCATACCAGTCCTGTTTAAACCCGTTCCCCTTTCCCATCCAGACCCAGCTCTCCCCTCAGTTCCCTGCCAGATTGTCTTATTATTCCCTTAGTGAACTCCCAGCTTTCTGGCTCTACCTGACTCTCGTTATTTGGACTCTGTTGCCTGTTTATCTTTGATCTAAAATCTGTTTCTTTGTATTTTCTATAGCTTTGTTGTTTTTACATGTGCACTCCTTTTATTTGTTTACATCGGTTCCAGATCCACTCTCGTTATGTGCACACTTAGATTGATTCTTGTACCTATTTCGACTACAGAGATGCCACCAACATTGACTCCAGATATGAAACACAATTAATTGGAAGAAGATGTAAGTATTGAATTGCACAGTATCCATAGCAACAGTATTACTGCTTTCTTTAGCAAGACAAATGGCTGTGAACATGGCCTTACTGCACTCAGGATAGCTTTTTTTAAATTCATGGTACCCTTCTGGTTATTGTGATGTCATCATACAAGACCTACAGTGACATGACTGACCAGTCCACAAACAGCATCAAAACAAATCTAAAATTCAATATTCTAAGGTCTGGCCTTAGCAGCTGTGTATTGGTGAGAAGCATTAAAGAACATTAAAAAAACATGACTAGTTTCAAGGAAGGCATATTTAAAAGGTGGCTTCCCTCAGTATTTCCAATTTCAAAGGTCCTGACGCTTGAGCTTCCATTCTTTCTCCACACACTTTCACAAGCTTTTAATGCCATGAGAAGATAATTGCCAAATAGGAACATGCCAGTTCTGAGGTACCACTTTAGGCCGTAACTTACAGCACATTCAGATGCACAAAGAAAAGAAAAATGTCTGATAATTTAAAGCCAAGTAAGTTCATGATGAGTGCATTAGTTTGTTAATTTAAGGTGGTGTCCAATGATTTTGTCCTTTTTCCTAATTTTAAAAATGTATTTTTATTTTTGGAAGCAGCAGGACCAACTCACATCACTCAACACATTAGCTGAAAATTGCTCATTTACACAATAACAACTCAACAGCTGCTAAATGCTCCACTGTTTTCATCAGCTTGCTCCTAGCAATTTTTGTCTGCTTTCTGGTGCTAGACAAGTAGGTTTATTTCACATTTTTTAAAAATTACGAACAGCTGCCTGCTGCAGCTGGAATAAATTGTTTTCAACTGGTGTGAAGATCTGGAAATGTAATGACATTTAGAGAAATTTGAGTAAAATAAATATATAAATACAAGTTTAAAAAATATGAGTTTTCTTTTTATAAAGTCCCTAAAAATGGACTTTAATCATAGTGATTTGATTCTTGATATATTCAAATAACACAATAAAACGGGTAAAAGCAGGATACTCATTACAACTGGATCAATATCAGAACTACAGTTTGTGAAATGAGGCAGGTACATGTCAGCCAGTGCTCCTGAGTTGGCTCTGCATCCCACTGCACAGCAGTGAAAGCAACAGAGATATGAAATACAGTATGCATCCTGTCACGCAGCAGGGCTTTGTGTTCTCAGCTGGCTCAGATAGACTTGGTCTGTGCTTTGCTGTGTCAAATAGTTAATGAACATGTTCCATGACAAAAATATAACAGGTCCACAACTCAGCTTTTCGGTATCTAAATAAAATTATAGCTCATGGTGTCTGTCATTTGTCCTTTCAAACCACAGTCCTTTTTCAATATTCAACAAAAATACTGAAAGCAATGTTCCGTTCTTCTTGATAAGTTCCACTTTTAAAACGAGTAAAACAGCTCAGACAACCCTGTGACTTCATTCAATTACTTTTGTTAGAGCATTTTCCAAAGCCACAGGGTGTCTCCGCTTTGGAAGTCCTCTCACAGGGTGCAATCAAGGCACCAACGCTTAAACCCTGTGCATCTGGTGGCAGTTAATTGGATTTGGGCGCTTTAATAATCAGTGCACCTACTCCTCACCAAAGGAAGTTGACAATTATGAACATGCATGAAGTAATAACTCCTTCAAATATAAAGTATCTAATACTAAGATGGTGGCTGCATTGAATGGAATGTCCATGTCCATATTTAATTAAGCACTCTTTTATATTTTATATCAACTTTACTCAAAGTCCAAAGTCACACAAACACATTAAAACAAATGTGCCCTTTAAAGGTCTATTTTATGGCTGTGACACTTACTTTGAAAAATTAAATAGGACATTAAAGGACATTAAATAACCTAAATTGGCTCAACCTCTCCACTTTTGTGCATGGTAAAAGCAAACGCAATTTAGCAAGTCAAGAAAAACCTATCCATTGTCAAATCTGATTTAGAGCTTCTATTTCACCGTATGATGTTTGAAGAATGTATCTGACTTCCTGATTGTTCGAGTGACTTGCACACAGAATGTGATGTGCATGAACAAGACGAGTTTTATACATTGTGCGTTCAAAACACAGACTGCAGAACACCAAAAACGTTCTTACAAAGTTGGATTGTGGTCCGTAAACATTGGACTTAGTGATAAGGTTCCACTTTTATGAAGTATGTCGTTATTTAGTCAAAACTCTCCCTCAGTTTGTTAGAAACTCCGTTAATTAAAACCACAGGGACCCACTGAAAGCGTAAAAGAGCAAAAAATTTGACTGACTCAAAACTGTACATTGCTGCATTTTGTAAATCACATCCTTGCAATCTCTTCTGGCCCTGCCAGCAGCTTGTGTGATAAACACTTGCAGTTTTTTTCCGTGACAGGTTTTGACGTCTGGAGCAGCTAACGTCACATTGTCTTCTCCCCCTTCACTTTCATTTGAAATGGTATCTTCCATTTGGCTGAACCCACCTGACCATATAATCAGCAATGCAGGGATTGTTGGAAAAACAAGCATGGCAGGGGATCAGTGAGGACCCGGATTGAGAACCAACCCAATGCAAAGTCAGCCACAAGCCAGATTTGTGGCACCATAAAACCTCAGCTAAGGGGATCTTTGTGGTACAGGCCCAAGAGTTTTGGTATCACTGATGGAAACTTTGATATGTGAAGTGACAAAAACAACAAGAGCAGGAGTTCAAAAGCAGTTCAACAGCTCAGGATTTATCACAGATTAAGTGATGGACTGCAGGAAAGTTCACTGAAGACCATGTGAAGACCCAAGCCATTTTTATAAATACTTTCAACAAATTGCATGGAAAATGTGTAAAAGCCACTGGCCACAGAGAAAATGTCTCACCAACAGCAAGAACATCAGTGTTATTATTGTCCATAAATGTGAGAGGCTTCTCCTGATAGAAGTCTTAAAAGAGGCATTTTTTCTGCCTCTGAGGTGACCCGAGCTTAAGCCCCAAAGCGAACAGATCCACAGATGGCTGTTGTTATTGATTCAGACTAAACCTCCCTTTCATGAGGTGCTGCATGACTATCCAGCAATTCTGCAGAAAAGCATATTTGTATTGAGGCTTTGATAAAGGAGCTACCTATGATACACAAATGTTCCAGTTCCAAACATGTCAGAGGCTTGGAGAGTTTCCAAGAAGGAATAAAAATGTATTCGTTAAACTTCAAGCTTGTAAATGTGTCCATCTGGTGTATCTGTGTGTTTGCAATGCAGTGTGTATTCAGACTGTCTTCCAGTTCATTACTGTTCTCAGCAAGCAAATGAAAAACTGCCCTTTTCCTCTCTGATCCCTCAGTTCACACACAACACACATCATAGAAAAAGTACAGGAATGAGAAGGGTCTTCTCATGATAGTTTACAACAACAAACATCCATGAATCAGTTTAGAAATAATATATTATATCAGGATTTTTTTTACTAAGACACGGCTACACTGTTATGATAATTAAATAAATGCATATACTATTAGTATAATTGCATGTTGTTTTTTGTTTAGGTACAACTTGCTTAGTACTTTGCCTAGAAAAACCACATAGGTCAAAAAGCTTCCACATCTGGAGGAGCCAAACCACTACAGACCCGTAGCCTTAACCTCGCACCTGATATCATCCTCTACTGTGAGGGTCATGTTCTTTGACTTCTCCAGTGCTTTCAACACCATCCAGCCATCACTGCTGAGAGGGAAGCTGTGGTGGGGCATGGACCAACACTTAGCTGCCTGGACCGTCAACTACCTCACGGACAGACCACAGTTCCTGTGAACAAGCTGGTGAAGGGAGCCGGCTCTGTCCTGGGCTGCACATTGGACTCCATCGAGGAGGTGGGGACAGAAGGATGTTGGCCAAACTAACATCCATCATGGATAATAACCCCTCCCACCCCCTGCACCTCACTGTGGACGCACTGAGCAGCTCCTTCAGCACTAGACTGTTACACCCCCACTGCAGGAAGGAGGCTACCGTTGATCATTCCTCTCACACAGCCATAAGACTGTACAATGTGTCACTGCAGTGACACACAATGTGCAATTTTACTTATATTACCTATATTTTTACTTTTTTGTGCAATAAAAGAGATGTGCAATACTTATCTGTTACATTTTCAAATGTTAATATGTATTTTTAGATTATGCTTAATTTTTAAATACCTTTTTGGTTCAACTAAAAATGTACATTGTTTTGTGCAGATTCTGTGTTCTTTGTCTATGGCTGCTAAAACACAAGAATTTCCCCACTGTGGGATTATTAAAGTCTCATCTTATCTTAATATTTTTTGAATCATATGGTTTGAAAAAGCATACTGTATTTCACAACAACAGTACACAGCCTGCTGGCATCTGAATTAGACTTGGTCACAGTGGGAATTTAAATAGTTATAGCAATAGTTCAAGTTTAGTGTGTTAACATGGCAACAGTTGTGAATTCACTTGGAGTCTCAATTATTCCAGTTCATCCAGGGGCATATTCATTAAAACATTTTATTCAAAACTACATTTCAACCAGCTAGAATTAAAGTTAAGGGATCGTGAAAATTGTCTTCTGGAAGCCCAGAATGGATAAGCAATACAACAGCTTTTATAATTGTGACTTTAATTTTTTTTTTTAAAGTCAAATTATTTTTAATTACGACAAAATAAAAAAGTATATTTAAATGGTTTTAAGTGGCGGTGGCTCACAGCAAGAAGGTCCCAGGTCCCATTCTATCTGCCTCTAAATGTTCTTTATTCCGTAACACATGTGTGTCAGGTTAACTGATGACTAAATTGCCTGAAGATGTGAATGTACGTTTGAATGCTTGTCTGTCTGTGTACGTCTCTCTGTGTTGGCTCTGGGTGGACCCCACATCTCACCCAATAACAGGATGACGATCATAAACAGGATAAGCAGTCAGAGATAATGGATGAATAAAGTGGTGCATCCCACAAGTCAAACCACTAACATGGCTGGAACCACTTAGCTGCTTAGAAACATTAAGCTTCACAGCAGCAATGGTTTGGACATAATTATAACCCTACTCTCTTAAATCAATTTAAAAAAGCATTTATGTTTGAGAAAGATGTCTAAGATTTCAAAAATAGTTCAAATCCTGACTGCAGGCAGTTTGAGGATTATGCGTTATGAGTGGTCCTAAGCACACACACAATGCTCATATGCACAAACCTGGTGCATCATGTCTTAAAGCTTCACATGTTCCCACTGACAGGAAGAGCAAACATGTCAGCTTAGTAACTGCTGAATTATTTGTGCCAAATCTTTTCTCATACTGCATGTGAAATAATTCTATGTGTTTTTATTGCCTGCTTTAGTTCTTTTGGAATTCAAGCAACTCACACCATCCCAAGGTTGTTTTCACATACATAAGAATAGCAAGATCTGAGCCACAAACATTAAATTTATTTATTTTAAAGAGTTTGCAGGTTAAAAGTTATGGCCCACTGCAGCCCACAAGGGGTTAAAAAATGCGAGATCTTGCTGAACTACATGCAATCACAACCAGTGGCTGCAGGTGGAAAATGGTTAAGAAAGGCACAGTCCAGTCAGCATCTCTGTGGATGTGTCTTCAGTCTTTTCCAATATCCTGGCAACACAGTTTTCCAGACTGTGTCACATGCTGAACTTTGCCAAAGCCCCACTCTCAGACAAATCCATTACAATAACTTTGGGAAGCGTTCAAGTGATTGCAGTTGCATCTTACTGTTTGCTTTACCAGTGGCTCATCAACAATCACCAGATATCTTCTGTTATAAAAGGAAGCAACAAGCAGCCAATCTACACAAAGATGGTAAATGCCAAACCCAGACTCATACTCCAACTGGCTCTACACAGAGATAAAAAAAAAAAAACTTGTCAGATGTCATCAGGATAAATTTAGGACCTATTGGAACATGAGGCACCAGAGAAAGAAACATATACAGCAAATACAAAGCCCAGAATTCAGCTGAACTGAAGGAGGGCCTGCAGTTATACTGTATATACTGTATAAACACACTAACTGGCCGCTTTATTAGGTACAGTCAAATGCAATCGAATACAGCTGCTCTTCCATGAATTCAATGATTTGTCAATTTTGAGGTTGAAACTGTCAAAAAGTTGATAATTCTACTCTCTGTTTATTACTACTTTGACTTCATTATCCCAAAAGGGGGAAATTCATTTCCACAATATTGCACTTTTCTGGACAAAAACAATGGACAGCATAATGACAACAATAACTTCAATAATAACAACAACGACTCTGCCTGCGTCCTGAGGCCAGTGGGTCTAAGTGTTCATTTAGTGCAGGGGTCACCAACACGGTGCCTGCGAGCCTGTTCTTAAAATAGTTTGCCATAGCACCACTTACCAGTGAGCTGCATCTATTTTTTTTTTGTTGCTATTCTTTTTTTAAACCACACCATTGGTGAGAATTCGAAAATGACAATATTAAAAAAAAAAAAATTAAATGTGTCATATTAGATTAGAGCTAGCGGCGGAGTCAAGGTGACCCACAGTTCATAAACTTCATGCATTACCACTGCATCATTTATCATCAGGCGTTATGTGACTCCCATCATGACTCCCGTTGTGACAATCATAAACATTACATTAAAATGTAAATACTTGCAGAGATTTATAGAAATAAAGTGTTGTATATTGATATATATCGGTTTTCTATCGAAAACAAATCATGTGCAAATCATTGTTGATAATTATTATGAGAAATCATTAACATAATCTGTGTCTTTACATAGATGAATATCATTAATTATTAATAATGACATATAATTAACGTTAAATTTAGCAAATTTGTTATTTTAGAAGTGTGCATCAAACTGGTTGCCCTTCACATTAATCTAACTCCCAAGAAGTAGCTCTCAGTTTCATGAAGGTCGGTGACCCCTGATTAATGCCTGTAATAGCCTTATTATTTAATTCACCAAATTTGGGTGTGGAAAGACCAATTACCAATGCTGGTCACCTTTGATAGTTTGTTCCTGTTTTTGACAGATAACATGTTAAAGAAAGAAGTGGAACAATACAGTAGAAATGGCAGAATAACACTTTGATAAAGTCACAGTAGTAAATGAGGAACAACATGAAGTCGTTAAAGTTTACGGATGATAAACAGTCTCTCGATCTTTCTTTTCTGAATGTTCATAATGTGATGATCAAAAGCGGATGTGTTATCTATTGTTACTCCCAGATATTTGAAGCTGTCTACTATTTCTACTGTTTGGTTATGAATTACAATGGGATGCTGTGATGAGGGGGGTTAAATATTAGCTCTTTTGTTTTGACAATGAGGTTCTAATAGTTATCCTCACATCATTTAGTAAAGTGTGCTCAGTGGTCTGGTAATCCATAATGGAGCTATAAGTAAGTAGTAAGTAGTATGAGTATTTTAGGTACTTTGTATTAGGTGATGGGCTGATGCTGTCGTTGGTGTAGTATAGATTTAGCACACAGCCCGGTGGTGCTTCTGTGTTGATGGTAAGAGGAGGAGATATGGTTGAGCCCAGCCTCACTACTTGCTGCCTACTGCTAAGAAAGTTCTAAATAAGAAAAATCAGCCGGGTAGGGATATTGAGGTGATACAACCTCTGGATCATCAGGTCCCACTGGGTGGAATTAACGTCAGAGCTGAAGTCCATGAAGAGTATCCTGATAAAGTGGCCCGGGGAGTCCAGGTGCTGCATCCTCTGTGCCCCTTTTAGCCTTATAGGCAAATTGCAGGGGTCCAGTTGAAGGTCGACAGTTGAAAAGACAGTGTTCAGCAACAGCTTCTCCAGGCATTTTATAACTAGGGATGTGAGGGCAACAGGTCGGTAATGGCTGAGTTTGATGGGTCGTGACTTCTTGGGGACAGGGATTATGACAGTGACAGTGAGATAAGTTTCACTAAAAAGTAAATGGAAAATAGGAGAATGCTCCTGAGCACAGTTTTTTAACACCCTTGCTGAAACGTCTGGGCCTGAGGCCTTGCCCAGCTAACAACTGCTGAGCTGGTGCCTCACATCTTCCACAGTGAAGGGAGGTGGTTCATCAGGGTCTGGTGGAGGATGTGTTCTCAGGAGCTTTTGACATTCACTTGAAAAATCCATGTCAAAACAAGCATAGAATGTTCTTATCACAAATAGTACAGGGTCTGTGATCCATAGTATGGAATTGGGAAATGTCCTTTTGTTTTGACAGGGATGCATGTACTGATACAAAAGTTTATGTAATCAGTAATAACAAAATCTTTTTCATTCAAATCCCCATCAAATATTTTTCAATCAGTGCATGCCAAGAATCCCTGGAGGCAGGCAAAGTCATCCTCCCGTCTAGTTCTCCCATCTATTTGTGATATCCACATAATGTTCAAAAGACAGTAACACACAGTCCAGTTTGCAGTTGTTAAAATGCCCTAAAACAAACAGCGGAACACCGAGATACTTGGCTAACATGTTGTTAGCATCCTCGGCTATTAGTTCAGCTGCTGTAGTGATATTAGCAGTGGGGGCAATGTAAGCTGATCATCAGCTGATCTTAACAGTAGGAAATTCCTAAGAAAGATAATAGGGATGGAGGGACACAATAAGCATGTGCAGTTCTTGTGTGCACAGCTTATGATGTACTTTTATGTCGCACCACCTAGTACTGATGTACAGGCAGACCCCGCCACCACATGTCTTCCCCCGATTGCTTGGTTCTGTCTGACCCAATTATTGTCCAGGCTGACTTTGGCATCAGAGACTGACTGATCCAGCCATGTCTCTGACAGGGCGATGATACAGATGTCCCTGAAGGCCCTTTCCAGTTGGCATCTGGCGTGTAGTAAGTCCATTTTATTATGAAGTGAACAGACATTTGAAGAGATACTGGATGGGAGAGGAGGTTTAAATGGATGTTTCCCTAAGTCTGCTGCTAATACCTCCACGTCTTCCTCGTTTCCTGGGCTGAAGCAGCAACGAGGACATATGTAATAGGATCTCATGTGTGAGTAACCTGTTGTCGATATGTTGACGTCATAGTGGTTGGTGGAGTTGTACTGGACTCTAATTTCTAATGTTTTTGACACCCTATTTAAAATGAATAAGCTGAGAAAATAAACTGATTTCCACTAACCAGGGTTCTTAAGTGCATGTAAACGCCGTAAAAAACTTCAAAATCAAAAGTGTCAAAAAACAGCTGAAAATCAAGAGTTGGTGATTTGCATGTGGCTCCAAATAATTAGGGCCTAATCTCAAAGACCTTACTGTAGAGATTCATCAGTCCCCAGTTTGACATGTGGTCTATAAATGAGATGATTTGGTATTGTGACTACACTCCATAGACATGGACACACAGCCAAGAATCCTGTGAAGGCACAACACAGAAAGTTCAAGGGGATGCTCCATAAAAAAGAATTGCAGAGTAACAGCTGGAAACTTGAAGGATTTCAGGGAATTGGTTGTGCAGGCAGAATCCATACCTACAGGACGTGTTTGCTTGAGATTATAGCTGCCAAAGGTGGTTCAACATTTTGCCACCATCTTTGTAAATTTAATGAAAGGGTTCAGTAAACACATAAAAGATTATTAAATGTATATGTCTGTATATTTGTGACTTTGGTAAACATCAAATCCCATTTAATGACCAGATTATACTGAAAACCAAATAATTTGCTTGTTCTTGTCAGTTCACAGTCTATCTGTAACCTAAGATAATTGCCAGTGGCTTCACAAACCAAAAGACATCTAAGTCCAAAGAAGGATCAGAAGAATTCTGAAGACTGAACAGTGCAGCACATCTCCTTTCTGGGTTTTTCTTAAATCCAGTTTTTGTCATCTACTTTCCAGTCATTGATGCATATAGCCTAAACCCCTGTCAAATTAGTTCACACCACAAACTTTAAGTTGTTAGGGCTGTAAAGACAAGTCCAGATATATGGGAAGTTCATATGACCTGACACCTTCACATCCATCACAGATATGAGATTTAAAACGAACAAACTTATGCAGTGTGTAAAAGGCCACCATTAGGTTTGTCGTCTATGATTAACACATTTATCCTACAGTCTCTCTTTTAAAACACACCTTGAAAATGTACAGAATAATACATTTACATTTTGCAATTGCTTTTATGGTGATGGCTGCCACGCAGGGTGCTCATCACCACCGGGATCAACTAGGGGTTGAGTGTCTTGCCCAAAAACACTTTGACATGCAGCAAGCAGGGACTGGGGATTGAACCCCAGACCACAGGGTCTGTGGTTTGTGGATGACTGCCTTACCAACTGACCTACAAATTCAAAAGCTGAATCCTTCAAACATGGTGGAGGCTCGGTCATTGTTTGGGGCTGCATTTTTTAAAGTGGTGTTGATTGGGAACTCTTTTATTTTTCAGCCTGGCAATAATCCCAAACCACCGCTATTGCAGTGACATTATATTTGGAAATAAAAACAGGATATAAAACCCTGCCAGCCAGGGCTTGACCTCCACAGAGTCCAGACTTACAGTAAATATCATAGAGTCAGTATGGGGTCCTCTAGACAGAAAAATACATAAAAGACAGACTAAGTCTAAAGTAGAGCACTGGGAAATGCAGAAGGAACCCTGGTGTAATATACTGGAAGATTACTTCAGACTTCCCCCAAAAGAATTCAAGATGTGCTAAGTGTAAAGGGAGGTCAATGAATACTTAAAACCAGAAAATGTATTGTGTATTTATTATTTATTTTAATAAGGAGACTGCAAAAAACTAAAACAGTAAAGCTCATGGTGGCCTCGGACTTATTCAACATAAAATATCCTACTGGTAACATTAGCTGCATGTGACAAACATTACAGCTCTAAAGCTTAACTTAACGTGACGCAAGTTATTAAGAGTAACTTAACTATTCATTTGAATTTGTTACCACAAATGATCAGTAAACAAGGTGAATTCTGCCTTACTAGTCTGGAAACAGGTTAAGAAAATTCATGAATCCAGCTTTTTACTCAACTATGTAATATTGTTACTTGCCCAGGGCTGTGATAAAATAAAAATTGCAACGCAGGTTTGCAACCAAAGGTAACATCTTGCCTTTAATAAAATGCCACATAATATCAATTCAAGTCCAATTGTCCCAGTTTAGAAGATATTTTCAACAATAGAGAAATGGAATTACTACTAACTGTGCCCTGGACAAAGCATCAGCAATCACATTGTCTGCTCCCTTCTTTTGGCGGATATCAAGGCTGAAGCCCTGCTCTAATGAAGCCCACTTCATGAGTCGCTGGTCATGGTTATACATCCAAGCTAGGAACGTAAGTGGATTATGGTCTGTGTATTAAACAAGAGGTCTAGAACTGGATCAACACAGACTTTAAAATGCTTGAGAGAGAGCAGTAATAACAGTGTCTTTTTCCATAGTGAAGTACTGAAGTTGATGGGGTTTGAACTTACGTGAGAAGTAACAAAGTGGATGGTCTATCCCTTCAGAATGCTCCTGAAGCAACACAGCTCCAGCTCCCACAGCACTTAGAGTAGTCAGGTGATTTCAATACAGGATAGTGACAAAACATGGTCTTCACACAGTCAAAAGCAGCTTGGCGCTCATTCACCCACATAAAGTCTGTCTTAGGACTAGGCAGATTGGTGAATGGTTGGACTATTGTGGAAAGGTTTCTGCAGAAGTTCCTGTGTTCAGTAGCTCCAGTTAAAGGTACTTCCCAGTAGCCCTTATGTAAGTCCAACTTCCTCACCAATTCTGCATCACCTACATTATCGACACAATCCTTCATTCGGGGAATGGGGTAAGAATCGGGAAAACAGACTGTGTTTACCTTCCAGAAGTTAGAGAGTGTGTTTGGTTTGGTATCTATTGATTATTTCTGCACACCTTTGTGTTTATTCTGCTAGCCTCCCTCAGTTACTCCGTTTGTTTTTCCTTTTGTGCATTTTAATTTTATGTCGAACATCTTGTTTAACAGTTTTCATCTTTTACATATCCCCCTCCTTTTGATACTATTTTTGACCTGTAAAACATTAAAAACAATCAACTGCTTACACTTTCAGTGTCTTTATATCATTTCCTTTACACCTAGACAAAAGGGAATGTAACAATGATATTCACTGATAATACCATTTGGAATAACAACTTTATGTGAAATAAGTCCAATTTTAAAAAGCAATATTGTGTGTAATAATCAGCCCCCTCCAGGAATTTGGATTGCAACTAGTTCCACCAATCCCCTTTGAATTCTGAACAAACTTAAACACCATAAAAACAACAATTAGAAAATGTTTAGATCCTGGCCAAATCTACACTGACATTGTACCTGCGACTACAGTTTCAAGTTCTTAAAGTGCAATAATATCCAATGAGACTCTTAATCCAAAATCTATTCAAAGTCAAACAAAAGAGTTATAGTATGATTAAGACTAGGAAAGATCACGGTAAACAAGTTAAGGTTAGTAATGATAATGACAATTACCCCCACCTCCATCTTTTGCTTTTCACCTAAGTTATGTGCTGCAGCATTATCCAATATGAAACATGGGGCTGTTTACTATGCTCTGCCTCCTTTGTCTCCTATTATTAACTCAGTATATCATGATAGTCATGAACACTACAACTTCTGGCAGTGAGCGGACACGTCAATCTGGTCTGTTTTGCTAGTTGTGTTTTTGTGATTTAGGTGCAGTATCGTCCCTGTGGTTGCAAACATTAGCGTTGATGAGCGGACACTGAGGTCCCTGTGCATCTGAACAGTGTTCATTACAGGCCCATCACGGCCAGCGTTTATTCCTCGAGCAGGGCCGACACTGATCACAGACACACAAAACACCCACAGTGATGCCAGGTTATTCCTGTTTACTATCCAGCACACCTACACACAAAATAATAACAATAATAACAGCAATTAAGCTACTGCACTGGTGTAACCATCACAGCTGTATGCACGATTCACTGGGACAGCAATTATTTTCACATCCTACACAAAGACTTTGTGTGACCATAAATAACTGTCATAATCTTTTCGCAAACATAACCACTGTTATGTGGAAATCACTTTTAATGAGTGTTAGTCAGAAAAGCTCGAGAGATGGCAAACCGAAATAACTCCACTGTCGGACAGACTGCCATGATGTGTCCCTCTAAGGAGAGACTTTGGTAACTCTAGTGATCTCTTAACAGTCCATCCACCGTCCCGTCGATACTTTTATTGCCACAGTAATGACGTTCCAAATAGCCTCATCTGGACTTTCGGTTTATTGGCTAGTGTTCAGACGCTAACATGCTACACTACGAGAGTGGGCAGAGGAAGGATTATTGTTTTTAAAAATCAGGATGTTGATGTGATGTTTTGCATGCTGATGAAAATTCCGACTAGTGGAAGTTATAATTTCTGTGTGTACATGTTAGAAATACTGTTAGAGGGAACAGTCCTGCCTTCAAAATGTCACTTAAGTAAAAGTATGAAAACATCTGCTCAAATAAGTACTTCAAAAAAACAAAAGTAGAAGTATTATTGTCCATGAAGATACTAAAAAATACAAGGGTAAACCGGCACACTCTCTCTCTCTGTCTCTCTCAATAACTGTCCTCATTGGTTCAGCTGGATTGTGACAATGGGTTTCTGCTTACAACCATAAAAACCGAGCGGGCCAAAAAGCCAAATTAAGTGATCTGTCTGTTTCTTGATCTCATCTGTTTAGTATTAGCGACATGGACACGTTAAACAATATGGCACTTTTAATACATAAGAAACATTCCTGTCCATGGTTATGAAATATGTTAAAGTTACTAGTTACACTGTAAAACATTCAGATTTTTTCCAACTGGACATGTAAAACGACTACATGCCCTGAATGTGAAACCTGGTTAAAAAAATGTGCTCAACTTTTTAGGAGATAAAGAGTAGAAGAGTAGAAGTAGGAGATAAAGTAAAACTGGCTCAGTTAACTGAACGTGAGATGTGTTCAGTAAACACGAGATATTCAGGTGAGCTCAGGTTAGTCACATAATTGCTTTGTTGTTACAAATTTCAGTTTAAAGGTTCAGTTCTATATGTGAGATGAAAAACCACCAGCTGCAGCTGTTAAAGTCATTTTGTACTAAAGCAGAACAAAGACACCATCTGAGACAGCAACGTCTGCACGTCTGGACTGAATTCAACACTAGCCTTGGGCGGTTACCATAATTTTTATTATGAAAAATGGAATGTAGTATATATTAAAGACATACCATAAGTTGTCCTCACTAATGATGTATTCCTGCTTTTAAAAAGAACTATCTGCAGAGTTTTTACGTTTGGTGCATGATGGGAAGTCTGTTTGTTTTGCTTCTTTAAAACTTCTAGTAAAGATTTAGCTCAGTGAATTAATTCAGCTCATCATTTTAAGTTGAAAAGCTTCAAGTCGGAACAAGTTATTAATATGATTATGCAATGGGATCTGAAAATAAAAAAATGTTGGGTTGATTTTATTTGAAATTAACAAAACTTACACTTTTACACTAATTAGAAAGGCCTTGTTGATTCCAATAAATGACTGTATGATGTTTCATAGTGTACTTCAGTGGTAACATAATGTCACCCTATGGTTACGCTGTACATGGAAAAGTTTTTTTTTTCTGAGATATTCAAATCGTGTTTATGACTATGATAAATATTTTTTATTGTAATGTGGTCTGTCATTGCAGATGTTTCATAATCTAATATAATATTTGATCATGTGAAATGACATAATGCACCAACAATAGGCCAATAATTCATTTTATCAGATTTTTATTACTGATTCACTTTATTGTTGCAACTGGTAATGATGGAGGTCATGTTAACAGCCATACAGACTGATTTGAATTTCACACTAAAAATCAATAAGGTTTTATGATTGTACTGTATTTTGTTTGATTGTGTATCATAAACACCAGGAGAAATGCATTACTTCCAAAGATTGTTATATAAAGGTGAATTTCACATGAAGATAAGAAAAGACAAGAGATGAGTCATTAATTTTATTGGGCTCATTTAAGAGAATCACCAGAGGCCCAAAGACGTCTAAATATCCAATAATGTTATGTTGCCTGGCAACAATACCTTGAACATGCAATCAGAGGTGCAATGAAACATAATCTACCATATCCCCCCAACATTTAATCAATCCCTAATCTCAGAGACCAAGAAATGAAAGTGCTCTCTCTATTACAACTTTCTAATAGAACACTGCTCCCATGGCTATAACTTATTTTAGTCTCATGTTTACAGGATAAGAATATAAAAGTACTATGTTCCATTCAGAGGCAGACTGTGTGCTAAGAAAAACAAAAGAAAACTGGTTAAATTGTACAAAAAAATTAAAGCTCAGGGATTCTGTTTGATAGATGTGTTTGTTCACATACTGAGCAGCTTTACCAGCTGGTGTAAAATAGAACACATGTGGGAAGATCGGGTCCCTCAAACCCATTCGGTGCCGTTGGGAAAGCGGAAGCAGAGGCAGCACGTCGTTTTCACGGCGCTCGCGACACCTACTGCTCGTTATGTTTGCACCTTTCATCTAAGGTGGAAGTCGACGGATATCCAGACTTCAGTGTAACACTTTCGGAACTGCTCTCACCAAGTCCTAACAACACTGTAAACCCTCACATGGGAATTTTGTGAAATCAACATTTTTCCACAAGCATAGCATAACATAATATTTTTGGATCTTTCATTTAATTCAACTTAAGATCCCTATAAAATAATTTTTTTATTACACGTCCACTTAATTCTGAATTGTTTCATTAAGGTGGTGATGTGATTGCCAGTAATTCGGCCAGAGAATGAACGTGAGCATGTCTTCGTCTGAATATCACATTGAAAGATGCAGTATTTGATAAAAGTCGCAGGTAATGTTATTCTACACTTTTTATGTGGCTGCAGCGGTTTTCAAACCATTTAAATGCCAGTAGCATTTAGATTAAAATGCAGATTTTGTTCAATTTTAGAAGTTGCGAGTTTTTACCATGTCAGCAGTATGTAATGCAAATCCTCATGTGAGGTCATATTCACAACAATACTGTATATTGAAATATGTATGTGTTTTTATTTTTGGTGTAAAATTATTCTCTCCATTTCAGTATTTTTGTGAAAGAATACTGAGCCATAACTTGATGCTTACTACAGTTGTTTGAGGATATGTCTACATGGTGTGTTCATTCAAAAATGGGTCATTAAATTTGCTTGTGTATTCTTTTATGAGTTATGGACCGTGTTAGGGCCCTTATTTTTCAGCGGTTAAACACAGACGTCTTCATCAACCAGCAGGAGTTCCTAGTGCATCCATGATCCCTCACCGGCTTCCCAGAGATAGAAGCAAATACTAATTAGTAATATTGCTGCATGATTAACCTAATCACAGTCATGATGTCAGCCAGTGTGATTATACAACCCCGAGAGTCTGCGATGTCTTGAAGTAAAACGTGTGACAACCTATTGTGTTTGTGTGCTCAGTGTCTGCTCATGCATGTGTGTCACACAGCAGAGTTGCCAATTAGAATAAGAAGCTTCGTTGTCGTCACAGTACACTACACATACATGTTGCTCTTTATTTAACTCACCCCCCCCCCCCGGGGAGAGCAGTGGGCAGCCACACAAGCGTCCAGGGACAAAGGACTGAGTGTCTCACTCAAGGACACACCTGGTGCATGGGCTGGGATTTGAACCAGGGGACAGCTGCATTCCAGCCTGATGCTCATTGATCCACCAGGTCACTCAGGCAACTATTGTGTGATTTATGTCAGTGACACCAAATCAAGTGACTTTGTGAGCAGACTGTGCGGTAGCTACTTTTATTAAAGATAGTCGTACAGATTTGTCAAAGAACTGCAAATGGGCCAAAATGGCCAATTACTGATCTCCTCTTTTTGTCCCAGTAAACTAGTTGATTTTTTTTTGGTTGTTATTACTTTTTATTTTTGTGGTTATGGCCTTGACACACAAACCCGACTTTAAAGACAAATAACCATCAGCTCCTGTTGGCTGCATGTGATGCCACAACACAAAGACGAGAGCAGATGAGCTTGCAGTACGTTAAACGCTCCCATGAGTGGAACCACGTGAAGAGTAAAAAAAGCTTTCTGTTTTCACACCACAACCTTTCACAGAAATGTTGACAACATGTCTGAACACAAAGTTATGCTGGCTATTCTTAATAATGTGCTCTCTTTATGTGCACTGATTTGAAAAGCTAAACAGGTAAACAGAGAGGCCTCTTTCACCGATGGGCCAACACAAGTAGATTTTGATACAGTAAACACTAATACAGTTGGCATTTAATCTAATTTTTGTTGTTTTTTTATGATATTTGTATTGAGCCCTTTTTAATTCAGGATAAACTGGCACTAACCTGTAGCTCAAATAATGAAGGAATGTGCTGTTGATGCCTGTAACTAGTAGAAGAGCGCTTACTATCTTCTCAACCTCTCACCACGTGTTTGACTGTCTCAACCTTTTTAAAACTGTTGCACAAATGAGAAACTCCTTTGAGTATTGGAGAGCAGTACCCCTACTCTCCAGCTTCATCCACAACGCTCAGAGGGATCATTGCTTGTTGTGTGTGTGTTAGTGTGTTTGCATTTACAGCGGGCTAATAGAGGAAGAAGTGGGTCACAGCCCCTCCGGGAACCAATGTGGTAGCTTCAACTTCCTCTTCATCATACATGTTTAATGATGGATTGTAACATGTTTAAAGGCAGCTGCCCACTCACAGCGGCTTTTACCAACAAAGAAAACGTACATGTGAACACACACACACACAAAAATTCATTAAAAATTCAAAAAACTGGCATCTCTTAATTATAAAACTATTCAGAAACATCTCAGTCATCACTGTGTGGTCACTTCTGGCAGTAATTGCCAGCTTCCTGGGCCTCTACAAGCTTGTCGCACCTGGATTTTGGCAGTTTAGCCCATCCCATATTTAATCCGAGTCAACAAGTCCTCCAGTGTAAATAATCAAATAGCTGGTCTATCGGTTAAAATTGTGCCCCATTGATGGCTGGTGTGCCAGGCTGTTGTCATGGAAACTGTCATGTGGTTTTGTGAAAACAACTTGGTTATATGGCTTAGTTTGAAGAAGGATTTCTGTAAGGTTACTTTCTCCATGCTCCTGGTTGGGAACACAAAGTTCTGTCTCTGTCTCTGATCCATCCATCCACCACAGCCTCTTTGTAACACAGACTTTGCTCAACGGCAACATCTCCCACACGTCTCTGTCTGTGTCAGAGAAACTGTAGAAACTCCCTGTTACTGTTGGTCCTAACAACCTGCTGGGACAAACAACATGTGGACTGAGTTCTGACATGGCATCTGTGAACCTCCAGGGTTGTTTTAGTTTTAATTTTGGAGTTTTAATGACTTTTCAAAAACATCTAAAACATGTGTCATTATGCTTTGTTGAGAGATGATTTCTGAATAGAAATATCTACATATTTATCAATTTCAAATGAATGTCAACGACATGTGAATAAAGCAAAGGCATCTGGAGACTTCGTGCAGCCACACAATTCCAAACTGCATGAGCTGAATGAACATGCCACATCTAAACCAAAACGACACACGGAAACACTGGTACTGAATATTTTATCACAATAAAATAAACATGACTGGATTTATAGGATCATCTGTAAAGAAAAGTATTTTGGGAATGTCCCTATTTGGTGCTTATGTAGAATTATTTCAATTAAAGTGTATTTTCAAACCAGTTTCTTTTCTAAACTCCCACTGACCAATTCAAACTATTGTTTCTATCACCCCTGTACTGGTGTCGATGACTGGCCTTCCTTTGTTTAGAGCCATGTCTGCAAAGTGCTGGGAGTAATGGGAAATATCGGGTGGGGCTTTCTCCCTCCCTCTGTCTGTCTGTCTCTCCGGGGTAAGACAGAAAGATGGAAGATGCTCTGTGTGGTCAGCTGGAAACTGAGGAAGTTCACAGAACACTGAGCTGGGAGCACAGAAACTGTGCGCCGTGTTTGCGCACGTTTCTTCTCTTATCACACTGTCAAGAGAAAAAAACGCCAAGATCTGAGGAAATCTACAAAAAAATGTTCCCGAAATGATTCCTCTCCATGTCACATGCTTCGATTCTCTTTGAAAAGTTCTTAACGTGTCTCGACTGTGCGTCTTCGCTTGGATTAAAGTCTGTTCCAAAAATACAATAAGATCTTATCCGGCCCCTGGAGCTCATGAAAAGCTGTCACAGCTTATAATACAACTTCAGACTTCTTAAAGTGTTGGAAAGAGTGTGGAGCCTGACCTGAGTCCGTGTACCGCGGTCTGGCCAGGTCCCTGAAGTAGTAGATGAAATCCAGGCAGTTGTCGTCGTGCACCTCTCCCTTGGAGCACAGGTCGGAGAGCAGTTCCAGCGCCTTTCTACAAATCTCATCCTCTCTTTCTGCAGACATTGCCCTCCAGCATCCTTCTGACTGGTCGGCCACTACGGCTGATGGTCCACCGCCTCACACACACACACACACACACACACACACACTCGAGCAGCGCAAAGGCGCACGACAAAGCACCGCGGCTACACCCCTGGACAGGTCCGGCGCGCTCGACGCATTCGCGAAATCCGCTGAAATGTGAATGGTCTGAAGCCAGCGCGCAGCTCTGGATCTCCTCCTCCTCCTCCTCCTCCTCCTCGTCTTCTCTGACTGTCCTCTCTTCCCGTCTCTTCTTGCCTTGTTCTTTCTTTTTTGTCCTCCCCCCCCCTTTTATTTCCTGCCCGCTGCTCTGCCGGTGCAGCTGAGCCTCCAGGCTTCAGCAGCGCCAGTCAAGGTCTTTGAATGAATGCTCGGCTTTCACTGCGCTCAGTTATTTCTCAGTGCACTGGGATGCAGAGAGACAGACAGGAAGTTCAGCCTCACCATCACCACCACCACCCAACCCCCTCCACCTCCACCATCGCTCTCCTATCCAAGCAGCAGCCTTCCCACCTCGGAGAATTCTTCTGTGGAAAAGCCAGGAGAGGTTTCCGGGCTTGAGCACCTTCCGAACACTGGAACTGTCAGGAAATTTATCAGCTTCTCTTTTGCCTAATGAGTAAATTCAAAGGTATTATCCCTCTCATCAGGTAGCCACAAGAGTGATGAAGTAATATCCCCTGTGCTGCTGGGTAGCAGATGTTTGAACAGGGAATCGGGGCGCCAACACCTGAGAGGGCCCACATACACGAGCCTGACCTTTACTGATGAAAGTAATGAAGGGTGAGAGCGACGGATAAATGTCACATTAAAGCCCTCCTGAAGGAGCTAATAAAGGCCTTCCTGCCTTCGTCTGCACTCTTTCTGTGTGTGTTTGTGAAATATTAGGACAAGACCTTTAAGCACATCAACAAATGGCTCCAAGCAACATAAAAAATAATACGACTGCGAAGCTGTTGTCATATCCGCTGGCGTTTCAACTGCATATAGATGAGGCGGATTACCAAACTAATGTTGAATAACTGCCAGCAGGGCCAACAGCACCTCTCGAGCCTGAGGAACCTGCAAACAACAGAAAGCGAGAAGAGGAGTGACTTTATTTATAATGTTATCACCCTTTTTACCGCTAAATGTATTTTTAAAGCTTCAACAGTCAATACAACACGCAGTATAAAAAATGGATCACGTGACTGTTTAATGTGAGAGGGCCACTCACAGTGATGAGCCCACACAGAATTATCACAGCTATACACAACTGCACGCATATGATCACCAAAATACACGTAAACAACGGTGAACATACGATTTAAGGTAGCTGCCAATCCTGCTCTTTGATTTGTAGAATGAAAAATCGATAAGAACCTGCTGGATAAAAGTTTTGCAAAAACATTCTTAAAAAGTTGACCACAGTGCACTGCAGTGCAATTATCAAATAATAATTTTTAATAGACAAATCATATGTGTACTCACCCTATGTAAGAATAGTGATGTGGTGGAACACACAATCTAGTCTGACAGCAAACAGGTTGTGAGTTCATATCAGGATATTGCTGTTTCCATTACACTGTATATTCGGATGCTTTCATGCTGTGTTTATCCTATAATTATTACTACAAGATAAATGATATTATTTGAGAATAAACATGACAGCAGTTCTGTTAGATCATGAAACTCCTGTTATCACACTTCTTATTTCTTGTAGGGCTGATGACAGTTCATACTCCCACAAAAGCTTTTGAATATGTCTCTATATGACAGCCACGACACCCATACGAGCCATCAATGACAACGACAGCGACTTTTATGACTAATCTCCCATATGCTTTCATAAACTTGAGGTGTCTGATGGGTCCCACACCCGTTTGTCAGCAGCTCCACACATCAAGCCACTCATCAGTCCGATTTGAACTAAATCCAGTTGTCTTTTAACAATAGCATCAGTGAAATATGACTTCAGCGTTTGCTGCCTCTCTTCAGCAGAGCTACAAAAGACTCACCAGTGGAGATGTGATTCATTTACAGATCTGAATGAAGCTCGCCAACTGAGGAGGCCTTCAGAATGACACAAAATTATTAAAAGTTTCACGGTGTGAAATGAAATGTTTTGCTTTAGGGATCAAGTGCCAGACTATGCCAAGAGATAAAATATACCATTATCCACTGAACAAATTATGTTGATGCTGACATGTCATCGTAAAAGAGGAGATGAGAGAGTGCAGCCTCTCCTGAACGCACCCCCATGTGACGCCACTCAACCTGTGATATTGTGGCAAATAAATGGAGGTTGTGGATTTTTTTCAATACTAGACAAATCAGCATGACGACGTGTCATTTGCCAGCACACACACACATAAAGCATAAGATGCAATAAAATAGCTCCTCCACCGAAATGATTGCTCAAGATGTTATCTGCTTATGAGCCAGATGATGCAATCCTGTTAGCTTTTAGTGGTCAGCAGGTCCAAAATATCAATACATCATCAAAAAGTAAACGCTGTGCATGATGATGCGAAGCAGTTGGCTTCAAACCGCCAACAGTGAGTCTGGGTGTGGGAGTGTGTGTGTGGGTGCCTCTGCTCTTGTGTTTCCTTGCATCTCTGCACACATGTGTATTTGCACATTGTAAAAGTGTGACTGACAGGTTTTGTGCTGAACCGTTCATGTGAACACACTTGGGCAAACACACGTGTGTTTGTGCGTCTTTTGGATGTGGGTGAGTTCGATTTAACATTATCTGGGAGTCTTCAGGCAGGCTCGGAGCCAGCCCAGCTGCCTCGGAGGAACAGAGGGCATCTGTTCAGCCTCCACACCGATTTCTCTGTTCTTAAATGCTTCTCAGCATCCACATACAAACTCCTAACTGAGGTTAAAGGGCTAATCGTTAGGATTTTCACTATCTCGTGGCTCCAAATGCTAATCTTAATGTATGTTTGGCTGGTTGCGTGCCGGTACGTACATTTAAGCCTGTGCCTTGAACAAACAGTCTCTATCTGAAACTTCAGCAGTCACTGAAGTAGTCGAACTGTAACTGAGTTCACATATTGACATAATACACCTTGCCACAGACGGAAAAAGAAAAACACAGATGTACTGTGGCATCTCCAGGGGTTAAACTGGATCAAAGTCTCATAAAACAGACAAATCTTTTTACAGTTTTGTCCTGGGCATCCTGGCTTTGCAATTCTGTCTCACAGCAACCAAACAAATGTGGAAAGTAGCTTTTTTCTTCAATAAATTACTGTCAGCATCAGTGCCCGAGTCTCCAAAAAGAGAAAGGAGCTGCTCCTAATTTCCGCATGTGGAACAGCAGGCAGAACCTAGTTAACTGTTCAACATTCTGTATCGAACATACACAGCAGTAACCTGCATCTTTCACCGACAGATTCCAGTGGAGTGAAGTCATGATGTTCTCAGCATGAATTTAACACCGTCAAAGCTGTCGTCGCTTTTTTACACCAGAAAATCACAGTCATTTTTTTCAAGTGTCTCAAGTTGATTGTTTCGAAGAAATGTTAGTTTTGCTTCATTACAATAATATTTGCATTTACTAGTGGCAAACATGAAACGTGACCGTCTGATGTTCAAACTGCCACCTCGTAGCTAGAAGTCCTTCGGTTTGCATCCCAGGCCACTTGCAGACATTCTGTGTGCAGTTTGCTTGTTCTCCCTGTGCTTGGCTGGGTTTCCTAGGACGGACCTCAGATGTGCACGCTGGTTATTACAAACTGCCTGCACCTGTGAACCGATGGAATTCTGGACTGCTGAGATGGGTTCCAGAGACTCCACACACCCTCACCATGTGGGGGAACCACTGTTCTCCCTGCTGCCCTCCACGAAGAGGTGTTGCAGCATTCGGACGAGGACATCCACCTTCTGCCATTGCTCCATCCTTCAAGCTACCAGATTGCTGAACTCCGAGTAACGCCACCTATGTCCTTCCTCACATTCACACAATAAACACTGGTTTACTTTCACATTGTGCTATATATTTTTTTTAGTCATGCAAGTCTGTCTTATTGTTACTATTATCATATGGATGTCTTTATGTATTTTATATTTATTTCACACATCCAAACAGTAAGGCAAACTTTGTTCTTGATGTGCACCTAAACCATTTCAGTTTTTTTTTTTTTTTTTACTTGTTTTATTTTGTCAGCTCACACGAGATGTCGGTTAAACAATCATGGGATCACATATCTATGTAGTCAACATCACAACATGCCTCATTTTTATCATGGGAAGTAATTATCAGGATATTGAACAGGTTATGATATGGCACAGCACTGTTCACACTGGACAATGTACTGCCACAGATCATTCCACCTCGATAGGTTTTGATGCTACACAGATGTCTGTGCGATGAGTGCCCTATTTCTTTACTGTACATAAAGGTATTTGATCAGTTGCTTATAAAAAATGTTGATGAATGCAGCTTTAATAAATCACCAGTCCAGGAAGTGGAATCAAGCCATGTCATTAGTTGTTGTCCTGAAATAAACCTGATAAAGTAAGAACACACCCAGGCAGTATCACCTCTCTCATGAATACAGCAGTTTATGGATACACTTTTCATCAGTTAATGAGAGGATCAGCCATTAGATGGATTCTCAACGTTGTCAACGAAGCACATCATAGACAAACAGTAGGTCCTGGTTTGTGTAATAATTGAATATTTAATTTAAAAATAAAAGAAGAGCCAATGCTGCCTCGGTTCGCTTTGGGTGGACAGAAAAAATAACTTGTCTGCATTTTCATGTGATTGATTTCTGTGTTTACTTCTTTATTTACTGATTCCCTCATGATATATGCCAAGGATAGCAGGGAAAATTGGAGTATGGGTCAAAGGAAGAGAAAAAAAGACAAAAGCAGATTGAAGTGCAAAATAGTGAGGCGGTATTTAGGGGAGGGTGGGAGCCGAGGTGCTCGGTGAACAAACCACCGAGTGTTTGAAGGCCTTGGCATTTGACAGCAGGATGTGAGATTAGAGAGAGAAAGATGTGAGGGAAGGAGTCAGAGTTAATTTGTTTTTAACAATGAAGACGGAGCAGTCTGGCAGGACCCCTGGACCTTAACCATCCATCAGTCTGGAGCGTTGTGCCACAGACAGACCAAACATCAGAAAAATCACACTGTGCCTGACATTTTTCTGGGTATACTTTAAAAAATAAAATAATCACTCAAATAAAATGTTTCATTTTGTCGTGAGGCCATGGTCACGATGTCTTTTAACAAGACATGTTAATTGCATATTAGTTTTACAAGTTTATATCAGCAACGAAAACGTAAAGATGCAACATTTGCAGCTGCACAGAAGAGTTGCAGACTCTATGACAGACTCCCATGTCAGTCACTGGCTACCAGAAAGAATGTCTACTGTTGACTCACCCAGATTGTTGTCCATTTCACCTCAGTCCATTTTAAAGGACCTTGGGCTCAAAAAATTAGGCTGGTTTGCTGGATCTTGTTTATATGTGGTTGTTTCTTAGCAAAGTGGAACTTTAAATTAAACTCTTCCTGAGCTCATTCAGTGATTTAAGCTACAAAATCGTGTCTATTTTTAATGGAGAGTTGATCATTGAATATTAGTTTTGGCTTTGTCTCTTTTGTACTGTGAGTTGTTCAAATGATGTTCTGAACTATAGATAATAAATTCCAAACATGACCCTCAGCCCATCCTTACTTCTGAAAGACTCAACTTTTGTAATACTCAGTCATGGTACTGAACTGTTATCAATCTCATTAGTTGGATTTATTCCACCGGGTATCGTTTACACATCTTTTCCAGTCTTTTGTTGCCCAACTTTTCTGAAACATAGAAGATGACATCAAATTCAAAACGAGCAATACAAAAAAATCTTCAATCTTTGAATATATTCTCTTTGTAATATTTACAGCGAATCATTGCGTTCTCTTTTATTTACAGATTACACAATGTCCCAACTTTAATGGAACTGGTGTTTGTATGTTAGCAAATTGTAGCTACTGTATGAAAAACATGAAACAACACAAGCAGAGTTATTTTAACAAGAAAGAATTGCATTTTCATGAAATACTCAGTGGTTTAAAAAAAGATGTTCAGTTCAATATGTGAATCTCTCAAAATATCTAAATGCAGCATCTCAACAACTCCAGCTTCAAACAATGGATTTTTTAGCTGGTAAAAACGAATATTCTGAAGACACTGTTTCTCATTGTGGTTTAAATATTTTAGATAGGAGGAATAAAAGCCACTAAATCAGTTATAGCCATGTGTTGGGGGTTGACTGTGATAGGGAGACGTCAGAATACAGTTTTTCACAACAGCATCTGCGTTACTAAAAATTTGAAAGAGTGCATTAGAGAGACAAGGGTGTGCTCGTGTTAATGCAATCTGTGTTGTCTTCATTTAAACATAACCTGGCAGGGCAGCTCCTCAAAGGAACTAAGGAATGACACCGACAGAGCAGCTCTTGGCTTTCTGTCATCTCTATGTGGGAGTGCGTGCCGTTGTATGAGCCTGAGAAAGTTCCAGCTGTGTTGTTGTGCATCTTGACCTCTGCATGGAAACAGGCACCGAGAAAAAGAGCACAATCAAGTTTTTAATGAGCTTCTTAGCACTGAAATGCCTTTAGCTTTAATAAACGAATGTAGTGTGATCTTCAGTTCAACTCTACAACTGTAGTAAATTTAGAACAATGTGCTTCTAAACTGCAACAAATAAGTAACTCTTACATGTGTAAATGTAGGAAGAAGGTAGGGCTCATTGCTAAGTCGACTGGGCGACTGTGGCACAGTTGGTAGCGCGGTCATCCACCTCCTACAGTTGTTGGTTCAATCCCTGGCTCCTCTGGTCACATGTCAAAGTGTCCTTGAGCAAGACACTGAAACCCACTTAGCTGCTCCTGGTGAGCATCGGCCAGCTGCATAGCAGCTCCCCCAATAGTGTATGAATGTGTGTGAATGGGTAGATAAGAAGCAGTGTAAAGTGCTTTGAGTACCAACAGGTAGAAAAGCTTTATATAAGTGCAGAACATTTAAGTCTTCATCTAGTTGTTGATGTTGGTACCGGCAAAGCATTCATGTACAGTAGGTTGTCTGAAGAATTCCTCATCCTCCAGCAGACGAACCAATGCATTGTTTGTGCACAAGCAACTGTGAACTGTGAACTGTGATAGGAGTTGTGTGACGCAGCTGCACGGTTTGGTTGTCTTGCAACTGCAAGAAGGGTCGGCTTTGCCTAAATATAACTGAACTACAAATGTCGATTTTTTTCATGGGATACTTCACCACTGGCAGGATTATGTTCTGCTCCAGCATATTTTGTATGAATGAAGTGATGAACTTATTACTGACGCTGTAGCTGGAGGTGGTTGTGGTGGAGGGAGTAAAGAAGCTAGAAGCCTGAATTCAACTCCAGAGTCTTGTGTGTGGTTAAGTTTAGGCAATAAAGGCACTTTGGTTAAGGTTAGTAAAAGATTGTGGTTTGGTTAGGCAAAAACCTGTAAACACATTTTTTCTGAAGTCACTGTGAAGGATCATTGTGCCTTGATTAAATATGAAGTCAGTCCCTCCTAAACCAAGTGCTGATTGCCTAAATGTAAGCATCATACTTAAATAATACTGTAGTCACACAAGCTGCATGTTTTACTGTTCACATACTGTATCTGCCATTTTTGTCTGTTGTGATCTAAACGTTCTTGGTTTCTACATTTACATTTAGTCATTTGTCAGACACTTTTATCCAAAGCGACTTATAGAGTAATATAGTATACATACAATGAAGTCTTAGATGAACTTTTGTCCAGACAATCGTCTGAACGTCAAGGGGTAATTTCCCAAAGTTTTGGTGATTGCAGTCATTAGTCCCTACTTAGCAAATCAAAACCCTTTCAAGGTGCTCACTGGAGTGGCTTATTTCAGCTTTGTGACTTGCACGTAAGTGATTTTTCTACAACCACACTGGATGGGATTTACAGCAGACCATAAGATAGTAAATTGATCAGCCGGGATCAGCTGTGGAGTGCATGTTTCACAATACAGCAGCCAAACTCACTTCCTGGAGAAGAAATCATGTGGTACCTCACTTAGAAACATCACTACACACATACACAAACACATACTCACAATGTGCACAAAGCTGTTATGTGCCATCCTCCTTCAGTCCATAGGTTAGTATTACAGTAAAGTGCTGTGTAGCACATTAAGGCTCTTGGTCAGCAATGGATTGGATTGAATTATTAAAGGGTAATTCAGAAGCAAATGACAAACAGGAAAAAACATCTGTTGAACTGCTCTGTGTGGATCAAGCATGTTGTACTTTCCATTATCTCCATGCGTGTTTTATGTTTTATGTTATCTTCCTATGAAAGCTATTAAGCTTTGTTGATGTGCACGTCAACATGCATGAGAAGTCTGTGTTTTCACAAAAAACACACACACACACAAACTGCATTAATACAATCAGTTAACAGACAATATTGTTTTAACCAGTGCCGACTGGTGCTAAAAATGTTTCTGTTGGCTGAGTTTTTAGATGGCAAATGGACCCAACCAATACGGCTTGGTTTACCAACATTGGACATTTCATTTCTGTTAAAGCAATAAGTAACCAAAAATCAATAATTCTGAGCTCAATGTGGGTTCATTATTAACAATATTAAAACCAAGGACACCATTAAACCAACACATAAAACTATATAAAACCCCCAACAACATATAAAACAGGGGAAAATGTAAATATTTTAAGAGCTGAATTAAATATAAAAATCAAATAGCCACTAAACTTTTAGAGGTCTTACCAAGCATCCATCTGTAGAAAGATATCCTGCTCAGGGTCATGGGGGGCTGGAGATTTCAGAATCAGAAATTGTAATAAAAATCTGAAACCTGTTTATTGCCAGGCACAGTTAAGAACACTTAACAGTAGGAATTTGTCTTGGTGTCAGGTGCAAACAGCTAATCTAGAGAAAAAGGTGCAAAAAAAAGTGCAAAGGCATGACACACAACAAATATGAACTCTGTACAGAAATAGTATAATACAATAAAAATAAAAATGAGATAAGTGAGTGTACAATGTGAGGTAGAACAACTGGAAAAGTTAAAGTGACTGTCCACAAATTGGGGGAGTTATCTGGGGGGAATTTGGCCACTGTTCAGCAGGATGACTGCAGTGCGGAAGAAACTATTGTTGTGGCGTGAGGTCCTGGTCTTAATGGGACAGAGGGACAGAAAGAGACAGAAAGAGTTTATGTCCTGGATGAGAAGAGTCGGCTGCAATCCTGGCTGCTCGTCTCCAGGTCCTATAGACGTACAGCTCCTGAAGAGATGGGAGGCTGAGGGTGGATCACTGAAGGAGCTACACAGATCCTCCACTGTCTGATGCAGAGGGTGAGAGGTGTGGTTCATAATGGGTGTCAAAATCTTGTTCTGCTTCTTGCTGAAAAACTCCTCCAGATGACATCACCTGGAGGGATTTTTCATCATTAGAAGTTCAGATGATGTCATCCGGAGGAGCTCTGGAAAAACAGGTTGACCATGAGCACAAACTCTATAGGGTGAAAAACAAGATGATAGAATCTGAACTGAATGTTCTTCCAAATTGTGTCAGCTGGAGGTTTTTTTAAGCAAAATATGTCCTTATTTCATTTTCTCTTCTGATGATTTTAAAATGCCGGCTAATATTTGATGAATGATTTTGCATCAGATTCAACTGTCAGTGAATGAAGTTTGCATTAGCCACGTAGCACTGATCTAGATGTTTTTGGCTTCTTTTATTCTGTTTCCATTTTTTGAAACATTCTGTGGTAAGTCTTAAATCCCTGAAACTTGGAAAAAACAAACAGAAATGTGAAGCTGCCAATCATAACATGGCCTCAGGTCACAGATCAAAATGAACTAATACAGCTTTTAAAACCACTTTTAATGATTGCTTGTGGCATTTCTTTAACTATTTAATAAAGCAGATTGATAGTTGCTCTGCGTTTCTGTGTTTAACTGTGTCTGTAGCTGCGTTCATCACTCTGCACTGGGGAGGTTTTAGCAATGGCACAGAAACAATGGATTGGATTCGTGATTAAATAGGTTTAAAAATATGTATTAATTTGCAGCTCAGGCGGATCATGATGATTTACAAATGAATATGATGAATATATTGACATGATGTTGTGCATGAAAAGTTTCTCCTTGTGAAACCTACAGGGCTCATGCACCAGCATGCAGTGTGATTGTGCCTGTTTCTGTTTACCTTAATTTAATCAGTTGCAAATGACAAAAGAATGCTACAAAATAACCACCCACACCCCCGCTCTTGTTAAATCCTTCTTCCATCCCAGCAGGATCAGGTGGGCTTTGTGTTAATGAAGCATTCTGCATTGCAATCTGTTGGGCTGTGATGCATTTACGTTCACGACAAAATGTGGTGGGGGGTTTGGGTGGACGCACAAAGGCCCTGACCTTTCCCAAGGTTATGATTCTTGCACAAAATGACATGAGTGGACAATTCCACCCATCATCTGTGTGCAAGTAAAGGAAGACGGAAAAGGAAGAAACCCTGTACAGCTCCAGTGTTACTTAGAAAGGATGCTGTTAATGTAAACCAATCACCAGTGCATTAGTCTGTGTAATAAAAATGTATGTGTGAGATTATATCTAACAGAATGTAGTCTTTACTTTGACATTCAAACACAAAACCTGTTAATGCATGAAGATACTAAGTCGCAGCACAATGATTGGCCATGCAGAAACAGTAAATAAGCGTTTACATAACAATGAAATTGAAATGATACTACTGTATGTGAAATGGAACAGAAGAGAAAAAACCATCTCCCAGCACAGATTAACTACGACATGTGCAACCTTTTCCGTTATTTAGAGAAAAATATTAATAGTTGTTGGTCTAGGGGCCGAAACAATGAGCTGACAAATAGTAAAATGATCAGGGATAATTTAGAACTGCAGTAGATAATAAATGTTTGTAGTTTCGCCTCTAGGAGCCCTCCACCTCTTTACTTCAAAATAGAAATTAGATCATTTGTTAATAAAGACACTTTTGACTTCAAGAAGATATAACAAGCCAAAAGATGTTTACGTGTCATAGATTACAATCCAAAAGATTCCTGAAAGGGACCTACACCCTGTATTTTTTATGACTAAAGAAAAACATACAGCAGAGAAATGCTTAAAATCATTATTCTGCTGTAAATATGAGGCTCATTTGCTGTCACGCATATGGCTTTAGGGCTTAGAAGAAATTCTCTGATTACATGAAATATACTTTGAAGAAAGCAGAATCACCAGCACATGTTGGCTTTATTAAAGATCACTCAAAATTGTCATTAAGAGTTATCCTGCCCATAGGGAGATGGAATTTAGTGTCATCAAGAAATCAGTTGATATAATGACATTATATTAATATATTCAGCCAATCACTTCACTATTGAACTGTCTTGTGCATGTTTAGTGGTCAGTCTCAGCAACGTTCTTACCATTTGCTTATGATAGCATTTCTGTAGTGTGGTTATGCAATTTTTTTTCTCGTGTAATTCAGACCATATAAACTAAAGCATTCATTAGCAGAATCTGAGCCTTTTTACTTTCACATTTCTGGGATAAGCTTCAGCTCATCTGAACATTTATCTTGTCTGTCTGACACACCCTGCGGATTGAAAGGTTCTTTTTTTATGGCCTGGAGACAATATATAATTTAATCTGGGCAGGACTTGAATTTGATTTTTCTATTAGCCATTCCCTGACTAGACCAAGACATCTGCTTTGAATCTGGCCTAACGAAATAGAACTCTCCGCTGTTCAGTTGACGTCAGCCTGTCTTGTCTTTCTCTCCAGCACTGGTTTCCTTTGTGATCACTTATCTTCATCAGGCCTCAGCAACATCATGTTTTCAGAATCACATGTTGTTGCTTTGTAGATAAAAAATAATAATTACTGGAGTAAACCAGTATATACAAACTTTGTTTTTCATAGATCCCAAGAAAATGGATTTTCCTGCACGACAGGCACGACTTAGCATTTTACTGTCACTGTCCTTGGGGTCTGTACTTGTCTTGTCCTACAGAAAAGTGTTCCTTTGTTCTCAAAAATATAAAGTCGCCAGATGGACTGAGGGCTGTGGGTCTAGAGAATGTCTTACCTAAGTAAAAAGCTTTTGAAAAGAGAAGCATGCTGGATCCATCTTTAATTTTTTTTTCAATTTTCAACTCAACTTTATTTATATAGCGCCAATTTACAACAAGGTCATCTCATAATAAATACAACCGAATCAACAGGAACTAATTGAACTTCTAGATCTGAATGTATTTTTATCATTAAAATTGTATGATGTCATTTTGTTCTCAGTACTTACAGGTTAGTTGTCCTTGTATTGGGAGCTGAGACAATTCTCTCTACAGACAGGAGAAGGCAGGCAGCAGAGAATGTATTTGAAACTTTAAAAATTATATAATTTTTCCTAAAGTGAAAAAGTTTTATTTTTTAAATATTAAATCATGGCCAGTGTGTATACTACATATTTTGATGACTAACCCTAAAATAAAAAAGAGCCATACAGATTCATTATTGCTGTAGACCAATCGAGAAGTTGGCATTGCCCTGGTTCCCTCGATAAAAAGACAAAGGGTTTTTTAACTGGCATTTGGATCATCAAATAATCTTCACAGATGTACACCACTTTTATGATGCTTGAAGCCTAAACAAAAATGCCAGAATAAAAGCAAATAGTAAAGCAATAACAATAAACCTTTTTTCCCAGAACTGGAAGTACTCAGCGAATGTGTACAGTGACCTGATTTCCACCTAACGCTGTGCAGCGCAGTTACACGGTAACAATAGATTGCTGTAGTGTTTTCAACGATTAAAATTACTGTATTTGTATAGTTACGGGCATAGACATTCATAAAGTAGGATATTTAGCCAGGTTGCAGTATTTCAACAACATGTCACGATAGTTTCATGTGACATGCTTGATAAACTTTATTATGCCCAATGACATACTAATGACTGAATTTAAAGTCTACCACCACTTTTATCACTTATATTTATCCTCTTAGAAGCTAGCTAGCTTTAACTTACAGGCTAAGTGTGTTCGCTTTACATTAGATTAGATTAACATTTCACCATAACACCCATTTATATTATCTCACAGCCAACATCCTGTTAAGATGCCCAGTGACAGCTTCCACATTTAGGGACAAAGTGGAAACCATTTCCTCAGCTGAATGCTTACTTTACCTTCCTAGAATTTCTCCCCTTCCTGTGGTGCAAAAAAGTTGTGCGAACGTTTATTGTTTGTCCAGTCTGTTTTTGTGTTGTAGCCTTATTTTACTCTCTGATTTATGTTCATCCATTTCGTTCACTCCGTCCGGTTACCTTTGCTTTAGCCAGTTTATCTCGCTTACCCTGGTTCACGTTTTGTCATGTGATGCTGCCGGGGGGGATTTTGCTTTAGCTGGGGGGGCTCCTGCGCAGTGAATGCAGATCTTAGAAACTTAGGGCCAAACTCAGCACAAGTGAAATTACTGTATACCAGTGTGAGGGTTATGTTCTTTAGGACCCACAAACAAGAGGGCAGCACAATGGAGATTAATATAGGTTTGTTTCAGAGAAGAGGTTAAAGAGGCAGTGACAATAAGTGCAGGATCTCAGCCTGGGGTTGCAAAGCAGAATCAGCATCTTGTATTTTCTGTGTACCAGAGACAGTAATCAGAGCAACGAAACAGGACATACAGCAGATTGTTCATAAGCACGGGGGCATCCTGGAGTGGTGCTGGTTGGTGAGCAAAGAGTCTGTTCTTTAGGTGGCTCAAACAGAGTGCTTGAAAAACACAACATTAAATAGCACAACCAGAGAGTGAGGTCGGAGGAGATAAGGAGAACCAGCTGATGGGGTTCTGTGGGTTCCAAAACTCAGTAGACCAATAGATCAAAAACAAATGGTCAGCTTTCTCTCATTAACACATTCTCTCAACATAATGGTCCAGAAATCCAGCTCCCTCATGGAATGTCCAAAGAATTAAATCCCAAACTATGTCAGATCTGAGAATAATATTCACATCCAGATCCAAGTATACAATATCCAAGTGTCTAGTCAAACAGTCAAAAACTCCTTCACAAAAGCAACAGTCCAAATGGAGAAAGGGGAACTTGCAGAGAGTGAAGTTGATGTGTAGGAGAGGTCCTGAGTCCTTCAGGAAGAGCAACAGGATCCTAACAGACCCTGGCTTCAACAGGCTGGCAGGCAGGACAGGACAGGCAAGGAACTGAACAAGACTGGTCTGGCAAAAAGAGGAAAAATATGGCTTGAGAGTCAGGAGCATAGTAGCATAAGACAATCTGGCAGGGGGACTGAACAAGGAGAAAGGTCACTCTGAACCACAGGCTTGATACAGGAAATGTGGAAGGTTGGACGGACACGAAGAGTAGTGGGGAGTCGTAGTCTAACTGTCACGGGGTTAACAATCTCAGAGATTGAAAAAGGACCAATGAAGTGGGGGGCCAGTTTTCTGCTCTTGAGGCGGAGAGGGAGATCCGATGAAGACAGCCAAACCCTCTGTCCCACACGGGGTACCGGGGTGCGATGTTTATTGGCCCACTTCTGGTATTCCTGGACTGAACAAAGCAAGGACTGACGGGCTCTCCTCCACTCCAGGTGACATCTCCGAGCTGAAGCATGAGCTGATGGAATGGAGACATCTTCCTCATGGATCTCAAACAGGGGAGGTTAATATCCATAGACCATAGTAAGGTATTGTGGGCATACTCTACCAAGACCAAATTCTTGGCTCAGGAGACTCGATCTCGAGAGGGGAGAAGACGGTGTGCGGTTTCCGGATCCTGGTTTAGCCTTTCCATTTGTCCATTAGATTGTGGATGGAAGCCTGAGGTGAGACTGATAGAAATCCCTAGAAACCTTCCAAAACTCTGTCCAAAACTTGGCTGTAAACTGAGGTCCTCGATCAGAAACAATATTGCGGGGGATGCCGTGGAGATGAAAAACATGTTGATGAGAATGCCTGCAGTTTCCTTGGCTGAGGGGACTTTAGAAAGATGAATAAAATGGGCCATTGTGGAAAACCTGACAACGACTGTAAGAATGACTGTATTTCCAGATGATAAAGGAAGGCCTGTGGAGATATGGGACCATGGTCTTCTAGGGACAGGTAGAGGATGTAGGAGACCAGCAGCTGATCTACAGGAGCTTTTAGATTGGGCACAAGTTGGATAAGCAGAAACAAATTCTCGGACATCTGTTCTGAGGGTGGGCTACCAAAAGTGTTGCTGAACAGAGAATAGGGTACAAGAAGTTTCCGGGGTGACAGGTTAAACGAGAAGCATGGCACCATTGTAAAACTTGTAAAGTGATCATACAAACAGCCTGGGGGACAGGCAGATGGGGTCTGATTACGATCCTGGGAACGGAGTACCTCTTACTCAATATCTAAGAAAGACAGTCCAAGACGAGTCGACAGTGGAAGGATGCAGTCAGGTCTCTCCTCCTCCTTGGGGGGGTCAAATTGACTTGAGAGAGCATTCCCCTTCTTGTTCTTGAGACCTGGAGGGTAGGAGAGGGTGAACTGAAATCGACTGAAGAAAAGTGCCCAACGTGACTGGGTTAAGGCGGTTAGCAGTTCGGAGATACTCCAAGTTTTTGTGGTCTGTGTGAACCACAAAAGGGTGCTCAGACCCCTTCAGCCATGCTTCCATTGCTCAAGGGCCAATTTCACTGCTAGTAGCTCCCTGTCACCAACAGCACAGTTTCTTTCCGCTGGTGATTGTCGCGAGAGAAGAAGGTGCAGGGATGGAGAAGAACATATCAGAATTCGAACATTGTGAGAGAATAGCTCCAACTTCAGTATCGGATACATTCACTTCCACTACGAATTGAAGCCTGGAATTAGGTAGGGACAAAATGGGAGCTGAGATAAACAAGTCCTTAAGTCCGAGGAATGCTACATCTGCTTCAGGGGCCCAGGAAAACTTGGTCTTAGCCAAAGTGAGTTGATGGAGGGGAGCAGCCGCCGAGCTGTAACCTTTGATAAACCGATGGTGGAGGTTTCCAAATCCCAGAATGCAGACAGAAGAAAACCCAAGAAAGACACTGTGGAGGAATAAAAGAGAACTTCTCAGCCTTGACATGCAGATGATTCTGGAGGACATTGAAGTACCTGTCATACGTATTGTATGTGTTCAGTCTCAGAGCGGAAGAAAATCAGGACATCGTCTAAATAAACAAAGACAAATTTATTAATCATGTCTCCCAAAACATCATTGACCAGGTTCTGAAACACAGCGGAAGCATTGGTGAGGCCAAAAGGCATGTCCAAACATTCAAAGTGACCAATTGGGGTATTAAAAGCTGTCTTCCTTTCGTCACCTTTTCTAATCTGGACTAGGTGGTATGCATTCCTCAGATCTAACTTGGTGAATATGAATCTGAATCTAGGGATCTCCAAAATCAAAGCAAGAAACAGGAAGTAAAGCGGGAGATCCTGACAACCAGTTCACCTTGGGCACACCTTTTAAATAAGACCATGGAAGGAGGGACTAATACAAGCCTGGTTTAGTGACACATTTCTTCCTCACTATTATTTCAAATGTGTAAAGTGATTGTAATGTGTAAAGCAACATTGATTGTGAATAATCTCTAAGTATAGACACTAGGTCTAGATGACATGTACTTAACCACTGATACCCGACAACAACAGTTTTCTTACAGTGTTACATGTTGGACGGGTTTCGCTCTATAAATGAGAATAAACCTTAAAAAAAAAAAAGATTAAACACATAGTTTAATAAAAACTTAGAGGGTGGACTAGAGAAAACAATTATTTCTGCAGTGACGTCCTTAGATGATGAGGAAGCTTTTGCTAATTGTAACCGCCCACTTCCATTTGCAAGGTGCTTCATTTTGAATTTATTCCTCGATTTATTTATCGCTAAATTGTTGATAATTCTGCGCCTACAGGCTGTTAAATTTTGAGTGGGCGCAAGTGATAAATTTTCCTGGCACAATTCTGCAACAGAACAACCTGCTTTGATGAAACTCTGGACAAGCTTGAAGGACGCGACTCTGAACACACCTGTGCAATACCATGCAGTTTCCACACTCAGGGGCACTACAGGCTGAAGTTAATGCCGTATGTTTTAAAAACTGTAATTCTCAGAGCAATAAACGTTGGGTCAAAAATTACATTGTGATGTTCTGCTTCATATTTTAAATGTTTGTTGCTTCCATGAAACAACTGAGTTGTGGTAGAAGATTTTTTTTTTTTTTTATTTAGGCAAGAGGGCGAGAGGACGACCAAGGAGGAGATATATGGACGTTCTAACAGAGGACATGAAGTTAGCTGGTCTCAGAGAGGAAGATGCCCAGTTGCTTTCAATCAGCCAGCAGCGACATCAGATTTCTGCCACCTTCTGGGGCGATGTGCCACTGCAAATGTGAACATTTCACTGGTTTTCACTGGTAAAATGTTCAGGGCTTTCAATCTCACATCAGTTAGGGCTGCAAATAGCAATCACACACATTTTCTTTAGGAAACATTCAACTTTGATTAGCAAACATACTTATTCTACAAAATTATTTGTATCTATATCAACAAGTTTGAATATAAACCAAAATAAACCATAAATATGGACTAGTTGAGTCTCCATGTTTAACATAATGACATTAATGACCTGCCATCTCATTTAGCAGCCACCCAATTATTTCCCTGGTGAAGTGGTCACCTGATCATCGTCTGCACTCCCGATTCAATCCCAATATTTAAAAAAACAGCCAAAGTTTTTGATTATAGCAGAGTTAGGTCAACTAACATTTAAATGTTAAATATAAAATTCCAGTCAGACCCTGTAATGGAAATTGAAGCAAAATCTCCATTGATATCCGCACAACCACATCTTGGGTCTAATCAGTAGAATCAAGTCTACAGAGTGAAGCAGAAAAGAGGCCTGGTGTTTCATAAAAGGCTCAGTGCTATGTTTAGAGAGATTTAGCTCAGATCTTCAATTAACGTGAATTGAAAGGTTACAATGGGAGTGAATTATAACACAAGGAACTTTAATATGCCACAGTTCAGATTTGTGTTTGAGCAGTAAGGAGCTCACCTATTACAAAGGGAAAGTCCTCCAACTTAAACAACCACGGTGAATGTGCCCCTTTTAACTTTTTCCAGTGTGAAGCCAATTAGCTCCAGACAAACTTCCTCTGAACAATACAAGTGAACTAAGAGCAGGTTTTAAAATGTGTGTTTTTGTTTCACTTAATTTCCAAGATCTGAATCTGTTCTCAGTTATCTCCCTCTGAAAGGCTCAGCGGGGATCAGTGGATGCACCTGAATGCACTTCAGCGAGCTGCATTCCCTGCTGACTCGGTGTTTGTTTGTCCTTGAATGAATGAAGAGCATTTGCTCATTAGCAGGGTGTGGTTTCCTGCACATCGACGGTGCAAATGAGCTCCTAACATTTCTTCACTCAGAGTGAGTTATTGGCTTCAGTGGCAACTTCATGGAGCTATATGTATTTGAAAATATGTCAGTGTATGGTCATGACTCTCTTTGCTTCTATGTTGCTATTTATACAGTGGCCAGCCAATTAGGGTAACAGTCCTGAGACTGGCTGCAGACTTTCCTTTTACCACAAGGGACTGCAACTTGTTAGTTTTTGTATAAGTTGATTATCTTCACTTCAGTATAATGTACAGTACAAGCTCTTAAACAAAGTGCAAGCAAATGCTCGACCACATTCAGTGTATGTAGTGCATTTCTGCTGAAGCACATAACACAGTTATTTCATTATCTTATAAAGATGTGTTCCTTTATCGACTGCTGCTTTAATTAGGTTAAGATAAAGCAATACAGGCGTTGCCGAGATTAATACTTGATTTGGTAAAAATACTCGACTTGCCCATGTGTGTACTATTTGTTGCTCTTTTCTCTATCGTCTTTGCTTAACATGTAAAGTGCCGTGATATGACTTTGTTGTGAACTGACGCTATATATAATAAAGTTGAAACTGAAATTGAACTGAAATTACTAACCAAAGGTATTTCAACATTCGCAAAGGACAAGATAGGAGTTTACCAAAGCTGCAAGAGAATCACGCAGAAAAACTGTGTCAACTTTAATCTTGTTGTATAGGGAAAGAAAATAAAAGTCTTATCACCCAGAAATAAGTAAAAATGAGCATCGTGTCCCTTTTAAGACTATTGAATTATGGAGCTCTCCAAGTTCCCACGTCTTTTCTTTTAATCTTATCCATCCATTTTTTCTAAATACTTATCTTGTTTGGGTATCGGGGGGGTGGAGCCTATCCCAGCTGTCATTGGGTGAGAGGCGATGTACAACCTGGACAGGTCACCAGTCTCAGGGCCACAGAGAGACATACACAGACTTTTAATCTTATGCACAGGAGATGTATGTTGCTTGCACACGATTTCGTGCAGTAAGATAGAGAAGAAAAAAACAAGATTTCATCGGCTTGCTGTATAGTTTTGTTGCAGGAAAAGTTACAATTTTATGATTTTTACTGAAGAATTTACACAACACAACACACACTGTGTGTTCTTCGTTACTCTTCCTTCGAGGACTCTTGGTATAAAAATGGCAAAATCAGTCTGTTTGAAAGTTTATTAATAAGTATTGGATTGGTGTCCATGAAATCGGTGCAGATGATCCTCATCAGGATGATTTCAAATAAGTTTATTTCCTTAATGTTTCACTGCACTATAATCAGGTCAAATGTTACATTTGTACAAAATGACTGACTCTGGGTCACCTCACTTCTAAACCAGCACCACTAAAAGATACAAAAGATTGTGTTTAACCCATCAAAGTGTCTATATGTCTATATCCAAGATTATGTGGACTGGCTCATTTTTAGCCCTAATTATAAATGTCTCAATGTTTATTTTGGCAATAATTTGACAAAAACATCCATTACCTCCTCCCAGGATGAATTGAAATCATAAACTCTAAACTGGTCATAGACTGTCAGCGTTCAAGCATACACTCCATTCACTAGGCCTAGAACATTAGTCTTTCCTAACTAAGAATTCACCTGGTTACTTTTGGATCTATATGGGCATTTTGGCACATTTTGACTGTGTGTCAGTGTCTGCAAACATAGTTTACCCAAGTAATAATAAAATTAGATTATTGACATAAACAGTATTCATGGACCACCTTTGTTCTTCAGTGTCCCTTCACGACAGAACACAAATGTCCACATTAGTTACTTACCGTTCCATTACAATTTCCATGTTTATGATCTAATTTCAAACCGATTTCTGACAGTATTGCTATTCCTCCGTGAACTGATGAACTGATTACAAATTTTTTCCTCCAGCATTTTTTCTCAGCACTGTGAACTGAGCTGCAGGTTTCTAATATTAATAGCCATGTGACATAATTCTGTATACTCCAAATGCATGTCTAATGCCTCCTGTGCTTTTAGAGGCTGATCTCTGTCGAGCCTGTCACTAGTGACAAGTGGCTGTTGCTTCAAACCATCTTCCATTTGGGGAAAGGGATAGCAAAAACAAAGGAGGAAGAATTAGTGAGGTATATTAACATGGTTCAGTCACAAGAGCCCACTTCTATAAAACAGTCTCAGTGGGACTCCCCTTGTTTGCAAAAGAAAATTAAGCTTTTCAGTGACTTGGCATAGTTAAACATCAGAATGGACTGAATGTGAGCATATTGTGACTGCTAGTGTGGGATGCTCCATTTCTAGTGTCCCATTGTTTTTTTAGTGCTACAGTGTGAAGGAATTATTGCAGAAATGGTGCAGCAAACAAAACACACATGACCAAAGGTCTTGAAGAAGAACATTTCTCATAGATTGGAAACAAGTAATGCAGCTAACAAGGTTGCAAATAAAAGATCAGCTGAACAGTGAACATGTACTGCATCATTTCATTTCAGCTGTAAGGACAGCTCTGAGGTTCATTAGAAGAGACTTTCTTCACCCTTGCAGGCAGATTTTCTCTCAAGCTGCATTGAAATATGTCCAGCATACATTACCAGCACGTATGTCACATTTGTGTTTTTGCATGAGTTAGCCTTTTTAATAGTTTACTCTTTCCCTGTGTCTGATCAAACAGACGATTGTTAGACGGGAATATTAAACTATGATGGCAAATGATTCAGACAACTCACATCTCAAGCGGGTCTTATGCCTTCGCTACCTGAAAGAGAAAGAGTTAGAGTTGAAAAGCCTTAGGCAGTAATTATGCTGACAATAAGAAGCTTGCTCATAACATTATTTTCAACACCATTTGCCACACCATCCTGTTAAAGGTAATGGTATGATTTAGATATTTTTATTATTATTACCATTATTAATATTATCAATTGTTGTTGTTGTTGTTGTTGTTGTTGTCATTGTTATTATTACACTATTTGCTGATAGACACTTTTTCTTATATTTTCAATATCAGTAAGATGATCATGCAACTGCTCTTCTGATTCATGGTCTTAACAGTGCATTAAATGACTGTCAAAGAACCAGCCAGACGTAGTTTATTCTTTGTTAATCCTTGAGCAAGTAGCAAGAGGAAAATGAAACATTAAATATTTTCTCTCAGTTTTGCAGGGAAATAAAGCAAAATTGTTTTTCGCAAATAGTCACATATTAAAAATGTGTCCACATTCTTTAAGGCTTACTGCTTTGTTGGATAATCTTAGCTGTAGATTAATCTTACATCTCAAACTTTGAGTTTGTCAAATCAAGAGATGGAGTAAATGTGATATTTCTTCTCGTTGTTTAAAGAGTTTCTCTCTTTGAAGGATTAGCCAAGCTGTGTTATCCCTCCTCCAGTCTTTCACAAGGCTTGTCATTTTCATGTTTACAACTTGTACAACTCCTGACTCATGAATGCAAATGCAGAGGAGACAAATTTGCTTTGAAATAACAAAAAACGGAAAGTTCCCGACAATGGAAGTTACCGTGAAGTTACAAAAAATTGTACTTGGATTAAGCCTAATGAAATTTTGCACATGGGGTTGACATGGAATTCACCTTGGCTTGAGAGGAACCATGGGAAGTCGGACCCACACTGACAGCAAGAGACAGACGAAGGGAATAAAAGAGCGAGAGAGAGAACTGAGAGAAAAGGACAGAGAGCAACAATGAAACACTGTTAGGAACCACACTGCAGATCTCGTCCATTGCATGACATAAAACTGGATTATGTGTGTTCCCAGTATTTTTTTTTATGGAATGTTCCCTGAAAGTCCCATTTCCAGTTTGGAAAGTCTCAAACTTCTTTCTGAGGACTTGTTTCTTCTTGTACAGTATGTGTAAAACATGCCAGGGTGTGGTGTTTTAAATAGAAATTGCTAACAATATGGGCCAACCAGGTAACAACTGGTATTGATATGGTTTCCTGTAACATGGTCTACTGGGAGGGTGACGCTATTCGCAGCTTCTACGGTTAACAAAGCTTCCATTCACTCTGATAAATGTGCTGTTTTGGCATAATAACATCACCAATATCCTAGCAACCAGAGTTGGCTGAAGTCCAGTGCAGAATTGTCTGTTCTCAGTACTCAGCATGGACAAATAACAGTAACCCCCCAAAATATAGCAGTATTGCATAAATCCATACAACATGACAATAAATAACAACAAACAACTTCAAGGCAAAGACAGATGTAGGATTAGGAAAAAAATAAGAGAAAGACATTCTGACTATAAATCCAGACAATGTGCATCAATAATCCACTGTAACAGTGTGTCACAAACTGTCTATCAGGGAGCTGAGGAATCCCCATATATGCACCTCTGTGTATTGAAGAAGAACAAGAGCTGGAATATTGTTATGAATGTTCTGCTAGAGTTCAGTTTGAATCCCAGACATTTTGATCGGGAGCTGTTGTTGAGTATTTCATCCACGTTAGGCTATCATTGAGCTACATTGAGCTATATTAGCTATAGTACAATACTTCACTAAAAAACAAAACAAAATAACTATAAAATGAGAATCGCATTTTTTTTTGTCTGGAATCTGGAAGAATTAAGGTTTAAGAACTTCGGGATTAGGATCTGCTTTGCAGTTTTAATATGAACACATCCACATACGTTTATAACCAGATCTAGGGGCACACTGCAGCTGTTTTTGAGGCGGTACAGTTTCACAATCCCCATCTGACGCCTACAGAGGCCTGCAGGCGCCAAAATGCACAAAATGCTGCATTTAATTGCAGATTTGTCAGTTAAATCCCTTACCCCTCTTGTCTATATATTAACATGTCTGTGGGTGAGTCACTAAACTCCAAGATGCTTCCAGTGGATTAAGCATCATTACTGTGTGTGAGTGAGTGTGAATAGGTAAATGTGAAACAACATTGAATTAGACTATAACAGTTTCCTTCTACTGTTAAACATCTTACTAATAAAGCTGGGTGCAAATATTTGCATCCCTTTATTTGAAATGCCAAAAACAAACATTTCTTTTATAATTATTAAATATATTTATAATTATAATTAATTATATAGATGTATTACAATTAAGATTTATGTTATTATTATTTATTTTTCTCAAGGGGATACAAACATTCACACTAATTTAATTTAAAAAGAACATTTAAATAGCTGCAACTTCATTTCTAAAGAAGATGCAAAATCTAAGCCTAATATAATCATAATAATAAACTTTTCATCCCATTGTAATTATAACATTATTTAATTACTTATGTACAAATCTACACTTTTATGATATTGTTTTTGGCCTGTTCTCTACAACAACACTAGTCATAACTACACGCCATCATGACTGCTAATAGTATATGTACAATATATGTGGTAATGAGACTATGTAGCCAGCCAGTCTGTATCTTTATTACAATTACAGAATAAAGTTTGCAGACCAAAAATAATGTGACTATAATTTGTGTAAGTGAAGCCCATTGAACATGAGGGGGCACATGCCTGGATTTTCACACTTTGTTTTAAATAATAAATGGTCTGCACTTATATAACAGTTTTCTATCACATCAGCACTTCAGATTCAAGAACTTTATCAATCTCAGAGGGAAACTGCTTTGTCACAGCTGTTATGTATCCCATAACCAAAGGAAAGTCTGATACCGTTGGAAAAACAAAAAAACTTCAACATGTGCTAGTATGAACAATAACACAAAAAACGTTTAATAAAATAAGCTTTACAACAACCTGTGATAGTATGCAGTGCAATGAATGGTGATGATATATTGACATAAAAAACAAAAGTTAGGATGTGATGTGCATTAACCAAAGGTAGGAGGCTGACTTGTGGCTGATACTTTCAATTAAAATTTATTCACAATAACATATACAGTACAACAGAACAGCATTGTTTTTATCGACTTCAATTATTTCCTTAATGAGGTATGTTGGCGCTGAATACCTGTGCTAGACTTCATAACATATTTTTTTGTAAAAGGAAATACATTTTATCAACCAAGCACAGACACAGATACAAAATTGTGTGTCTGACGTCTGACCCGACCCAAATGTGATTCTCTCCAGTTTTCTGCAGCCTGAACTAATTGTATCTGCCTGTTGCTTCTAACTCCTATCTGACCACTAGAGGGCGTCGTCCTAACTACAAAATCAAAACTACAAAAAATTAACACTTTAGTAAAGAAATAAGTACAACTGACTGAGTGTGATAAGATAAATAAATGTGTGTTTTTGCACTTTTCAGCTTCAACAGACTCATCTGTCTCCAGACAGAACCTGTGTGCACTGGCTGACATTAAAATCTCATCATCTGCTGAACACAAATACTGACAGGAAAGGTCAAGAGACAGGGGGTGGTGGAAAGCTGCCATCGCTCAATCATTAAAACACACACAGAGTGTGTACACGTGCATACATTAGCACACACACATCTTTCTTTCTATACTTGTGAGGACACTCCTTGACATAATACAGTCCCTAGCCCCTTCCCCTAACCCTAACCACCACAGCTGAATGCCTAACCCTAACCAAAACCTAATTCTAACAATGACCCTAAAACCCAGTCTTGACCCTCAAAAAGCCTTTTGAAGTTGTGTGGATCAGCTAAAATGTCCTAACAACACCAAAAATGTCCTCACAACAAATGGTACAGAAACAAAATTTGTCCACAGAAGACTATAAAGACACACCCAGGCATCACACAGACACATACAGGCATAAAGAACATGAGCAACTTTGGTCCTGTCACAGCAGATAAACACATATACATTTGTAATATAAACACACATAATACCAAACAAGAGAAATCACACGTGTACAGACACACAAATCACACATAGAAACGTGTCGAACATTCTAATAAAGATTCTCATAGGTTCAAATATGAACAAATCTGCACACACACACACACACACACACACACACACAAAATTCCTCCTGACAGTCCTGAATGTGAACTCAGTCAGATGTCTTGCTGAGACTTTATGGATATTTTATAGGTCTCCACCACCAATTGTGATTAATCTTTAATGAGATTACATCTCATTGTGTGTGTGTCTGTGTGTTTGTGTGGGAGTTGGGCTGTGTGTGTTTCCGCATGTGTGTGTAGACTGCGGCTGAGGCATTACAAGGTCGTGGTAAAAAGACAAATCCAGTGTGAAAACAAGATAAAATCATTCTCTTCCATAACCTTCCCCCAGGCACCACGTACCTGAAAACAAATGATTTCTAGTGAGATAAATTGTATTACAGCGAAACAACAAAGCTTTGAATAAGCACACATCACACATTAATATGTCATCCTGTGCTGGGAACAGACAACATATTTATGGCTATTGACATGGACACTTTGTCACATTTCTCTGCCTTACTGACACACTGAAACAACATTAAAGTGTCACATGTTTTATGAGGTGCATGTTATGATACAGAATTATTTACAATGTCCAACATTTTTATTCTATGCTCCATACTTTATGAGGATGATTGATTCTATTCACATGTCAGACTTCTTGTGTTTTTGTGAAATAACTCACATATTTTTAGACCAGAGTAACCCATAACCTCATAAACACATTTCTTTTATACAGCATCATGTTTAGTTTTTTATTTTCCAATCATCCATTTCCCTTGTGGCACAGGGGAAAGATGAGGCCAATAAAGTTCACACCGCTGTATTTTGAGAGACAAAAAAGTTAGAAACTACATAAGCAATGAACATTTCACCTTATAAAGTTGGTTCTTATGTTCTTTCTCATTATTATTACTGCACCCAAGGGTTTAGTAGTGGGCTGAGTTTGTGGCAAAGCCTACTCGTTTTTCAAGTTTTTTTTTTTAGTTGTGATCTGGCGCCATCTAATGCTACAAAGCTAATAAAACTAATAATGAATAAATACTGTGGATCTCTGCAGAAAGTTGGGCAAAGACAGGGTTCAATAAACCACGTGTTTCAGGATATTGTGCGACTGTAAGTGGAGCTTTGTGTTCAACATGTTTCAAATGTAGCACGGCAGAGGGCTGACAACCAGATGTTTCTGTCATCTCAAAAAAGCTCAGGAAACAGGCCTATGTGGGTCTGAAAGGCACCAGATGGAGATGAAACAGCAGCAAGCCACAAATCATCCATGATGGCAGGGGCAACTTTTGGACCCAAATCAGTCAGAATATTACGTGGGTCTGCAGGACCAAGGCGCTGCAGCAAAGGTTCGGAGTCAGACGGTTACTTGGTGGTGAATATTAATCCAGCTACATTTTAATTGACATTGTTCGCTCTTCAGTCTGCTGGGAACAACTAATAGTTAGGAGGTTATAATAATATTAGATTATAACAGGTCTTTTCTATCGCAGCATGTAATTAGGGGCAAAGAAATTACAATGCAGCTGTGTCATTTCTGCTAACAAATAGTGTCAAAATCAACCCTATAATCCTGCCACTGGACACCCTCTGTTTATCTGACACTCTGTGTCTTCTGCTGTTTTCACACCCAGTGATGCCGGGCTGATCCCTTTACTTTATCAAAGCTGATTAACACTTTTATTGAGCAGCTTCTGCTCTGTTTAAGAAGTGAGGACGTGTCAGTGAGCCATCTGGAGAGAATTACAATATCAAACTGGAAGACTGACTTTTTGGGTGTTTCTTGCTCTCAGAGTTTCTCTCATACCTCAAATGCACAAAATCCAGAGAGGGAAAGGGTGGGAGGGAGGCAGACAGGCAAAACACTGGGAGGAGCCGTGGGTGAGACCCAGTGAAGCAGTGACTGATTAGAGAAACAACACTCGAAGTTCTGGAGCTAAAGCTACAACACCACCAAATGGTTTACTGACCCGAGCAGGAGGAAAAGGCATATTCATCTTTTAAAGGACCATCAAGGGTTTCGCTGCAACACGGCAAGACTGTTGTAAAGTGTGTCTGGAGCTGAATTGATCGATCCTCTGTTCTCTGAGTAAGACTGTTGCACGCTGCAGGAGCACTAGAGAAATACAGGAAGAAGGGCCAGTATTCCTCGCAGGCTGTTTCAGTAACAGAAATATTAAAGTCTTAACTGCAGCTGTAGTAGTTTTAGAGCTGAGAGAAGTATTAGTGATGCCAGGCAGAGTGGTTCCTCTTCTTGTCTTATCTCTGTGTCTGACTGTGGGTCCAGTCCAAAGCCAGGGTTCCCACCAGGATGCCTTCATAATCCAGTATCTCGAGAGGAGACTGGCTCAGGTGGAGGTAAGTGACATCAGATATCTGCAATCATCAAGAAAACAGAAACACAAAAGTACAAACTCAGTGGTTCTGCTCCTGAATATGAACTATTATTTGCATGACCTTATACAGTATGTTACACAAATCTACTCTACAGTTTGTTTCAAGTCTGTGAGTCTATAGACTTCTGTTGGCTGCAGTCATTTACATCCTCTACATTGCTAGAGGTGGTTAAAGGCAAAAGTCGGACTAGCCACAAGATTAAAGAGGGAAGGTTCAATGCTAAGATAAAGCATTAAGATGCTAAGAACAGTTGCACAAGCACAGAAAAGTCATACACATCTCATGACCACGAACTGCTAATTTCATCAACCTGTGTTAAAGTTCACCATGTGGCAGCATGTTGGTGGAGTGGGTAGTGATGCTGCCTCACAGCTTGTCTCCGGTTTGAATCCCCAGCTGCCTGCAGCCTTTTTGTGTGGAGTTTGCATGTTCTCCCCATGCTGGCATGGGTTTACTCCAGTTAGAGGCCCGTCCAGGGTGTACCCCATCTCTTGTTCCATGACAGCTGGGACAGGCTCCAGCCCATCTGGACCCTGAACAGGATAAGTCATTACAGATAATGAATAGACAAATGGCGAAACAGAATGTTCCATGTATGGCATTGTGTTCTCAAGCAGTGACCAGCTGGCCGGCTAGGTTATATAGCACCAAATTAAAGTTTGCTTTACACTGGCCTACCGTTTGCACCACAAATGATAATTATTAAAACCTCCTAAAAACAACAGTTGAACAAACTCACAAATAGGAGTACTGACTAGCTATCCTCTGTTCTTTTTAATTTAGCTGACATTAGAAAAAATTGTAAGTAAGTGGCAGTATTAGACAGAGTAAGACCTACTTTGAACTGAGCAAGGTTGTTCAACATTCTATTAGTAAAAGGAATAATGTGTGTTTCTTCTCGCAAAGCCTCAATTTAGCAGGAAAATAAAAAACAACAAGTTCTGTGTTCAGGTTAAAGCTTCTCCTAACCTAAACCTTTAAATGTTTGTAAAGTCTGACTTTATAATGTAAAGAGCCTTGAGATGACCTTGTTGTAAATTGGCCCTATATATAAAGTTGAATTGATTTGAATTGAATTGAAAACTGTTAATTTTCTAAGTTAATAATATTTTCAACAATCCCTGTACAGACAATTTGCCACCACTCTGCCAGTCCGGTGGGACCAAGGAACACTATGACAGTAAAACAAGTGTTTTGCAGTTAGCAAGGATTGGTTTAAGTGCTAATAAACCACCTTTTCAATTGAGAAATGTGTTGTTTCCTTTTGCAAAGTTACATATTTCTGTTTTAACTCTGTGTTTTTCTGTGTTAAATGAGACTAGGAGCGTCTGAATCAGTGTGAGCAAAACACAGCAAGTGTCACTCAGAAGACCTATGACCTCTCCTCTGAAATCAGGGGTTACCTGTCCACTCTCACTGTTCTGAGGTACCGTAGGTCTTATGTAAAAAGAAGTTCTCCTGTTGAAAATGTTTAGAGAAGTGTGCATGAAGAAACAAGTGTGTGTCCCCATAGATCAGAGGTGAAGAGCCAGGTGGACTCTATGTCTGTGCGTGTAGAGCGGATGGAGAGAGAGATGGAGTATCTGGAAAACAAGATCCCCAACCAGTCTGACATTGAGATGGAGGAGGCTCTGCTGGAACAACAGATAAAGGCTGCAGAACTGGACCAGTTACAGAAAAAAGCCAAGATTAAAGTGGAGAACGGTAGGAAGGGTTTTCGTCTAGTGAATAGAAATGGAACATTTATGTGTCTCACGGAGGAAAATTAAAGACAAGAGTGAAAAGGATGGTTTAGACGCCCATTCATTCTGAGTCCTTTATCTAACCTCTGCAGACTGCAGCACAGCCCTGAGTCAAATCAAGTCTCTCAAGATTGTGAACAAGGCAGGAGACACATATGGTTCCTGGTTTAAAGACCCGTCTGAAGGATCGGCGAAGGTCTGTTTTTTTGAAATCTGTTTCTCTGCTTATCTATCAGTGGGAGGTTGCTGATGGTCTTTCTCTGAGCTTTTTTCCACCAACACGCAAACTTAGTTGTACTTTTTTGGTAAATGTTTTTTAAATAAAAGGGTCAAATGACCGTCTGTAATGTGATATGAGCTGGTCATAGTGGAAATCCTGCTTAAACACACCAACAACTATGCAGTTCCTCTCTCTGGGGAGCATTTATAATCTCCCAGGTCATTGTTTGGCTTTTCTGTTTAAATTCATACACAGAGCAGCTGTTTCCAGTGAAGGGCTCAGATATACACCACCTGTTCCACATCTGATGGCTCTGCTATTGTTAGATTTGAAATAAACGTGGAGTTGTAGATTCCTTGAGTTCTACTTCACGTCTCAACTGCTCATAAATGTAAATCTTTCAGGTCTACCTACTTAGTGGAATTCGTAACAACACTCTACTTGAGTACAGTTCCCTGCAAAGCTTCACAGAGAGGACCACCACTTCGCCAGCTAAAGTGATCGAGCTGCCGTTCCACTGGCAGGGGACAGGTCACATGGTCTACAATGGATTCCTCTACTACCACAAGGCAGACACACCCAACCAGATAGTGAAGGTGTGTAAACATGAGGCCTAAGCTCTCTAGTTTTTCTTCATGCTCTGTAAAATGTCTAATTTTTCGCAAATGTGAGTTCCCATTACTTGTCCAAAGTTACAGAGAACAGTTAATGACTGCTGATCCCAACCCTCAGTTTTCAGACTAACATCATAGTGTTGAATAGAATTGTTTGCTGTGGAGCTTTTGGCTCAAGACTGACTTGAGTTCACTTCAAGGATCTTAGTCATTGGGGAGCTGAGTTTTGTCCTATTTCCTCTGGTGCTTTGTGTTAGCTGAGGTCAGCAGCCTGATGATGCCAAAAGAAACAATTTTGTTCCAGTAAGTGAGCTGAATGTTTTGGACCGATTTAACACTGCAGAGAAAGCGTGTGATTCCAAAAAATACAACAGAATGAAATGCAGTTGCCAGACAGTAAACTCCTGATTTTCATGATCCTGGCTTTTCCTTGAGTCTGGATGGGGTTTAGAGTAAATTGTCTACTGTTTTCCATCACATAAAGGTGGACCTGTTGAACGGGACTGTGGTGGACAGCACACTTCTACCAGGAGCAGGTCGCCTCCCGGTTTACAGTCTGAATCTCAACAACTACCTGGACCTTGCTGTTGATGAGCTTGGTCTCTGGGTCATCCATGCTGATCCGGACTTTGGAGGAAACCTGGTCATCACCAAACTGGATAAAAGTAAAGACAACGAGTCCCTGTCAATATACATTCATATGCAATGTAGGTCACCTGATAATAATTTGCATATATTATTTTTGTACCCCAGAATCGTTGGCAGTAGAATTTACCTGGGATACACAGTGTAAAAGCCATGATGCTGAAGGAGCCTTCTTAATATGCGGGACCCTATACGTGGTCTACAACTCACGCTATGGAGGACGTTCCACTGTACAGTGCCTCTATGACATCCACGACACCATCCACAGGTTGGTTCATACGCAGACACAAACATTCCCATAGTCAGAAGAACATCCACACATACACACCATTCAAATCACTTATCAAATACCATAATCATTCAGTATTCCAAAGGTGTATTATACGTGTTTCTGAACTGCAGCCCTGATTTCTCAGATACCACTTCAGTCAGTCTATAAATAAAGTTGACTTGACTTGACCTCTCTCTCATATTTACGCAGTGATGAGAGTCCTGTGATGTTCTTCCCAAAGCGCTACACCAGCCACAGCAGCATCCACTACCACCCTGGAGAAAAACAGCTGTATGCTTGGGACGATGGCTACCAGACAATATACAAAGTAGAGACACGCAGGAATGACCAAGTCACTGATCAAAGCATCACAGAGTAAAAATGACGCATTCTACAAAGCGCATGTGCTATCACTTGTATCACTTGCAAAGCACGTTCATAAAAGCATTAGTTTAGGAAAGTTACTGAGGAGAAGCTAAAAAAATAGTTTAAAAATCCTTTGCTGGCAATGGATGCTGTCTTTATCACATTTTATTGTCATGTCCAAATAAAGGACTTTATGCATACACTTTATCCGTTGTATGAGCATAATAAAGAGCATTAAAGTGTTATGTGTATTTTTGTTGATTATCCCTGTAATATTTCAAATGTGCTGTTCAGTGTTTTTCAATTTGCCGAAAAGCTGCCACATCAGAAAAGCTGCTTTTGCAAACTGAACTCTGTGTACTGTAGCTTTTTCTAGCAGATTCTCTACATGTTCTAGCAGCCTACTACAACAATGTACTTCACAACTCACATCTGAACCAAATCCGTATAGGTCATCTATTTTAGCTGCACTCACATACGCAAACACAGTCTTTAACATTTCAAATATACACATAATACACAAATAAGACCCACATAAAGTTGAGTGTGAACAGTGTCCAGGCCACCAGGGGTTCACTAAAAATCTGACTGGCCACCCTGGGTACCCCTCCCCCCACCAGTAAAAAAAGCAGAAGGTACTAGGCTTGTGATTAGAAAGTAAAACTGTGAATGACATTCACCCATAGACATTTCATACCCTAATAAGAACTGACAATAAATCATCTGACTTGTTTTTCAATAATCTGTGTTAAACACACTCTAGAATCAACTGGTGCTTCTTACCAAACTCCTCCTGTGTCATGTGTTCATATAAATCAATACCACTGTACACAATGATAAATGCAACCATTTTAATCAATAATGGACAATAATTAGACACGTCACTCGATGTGAAATAGTGAGATCCGACGCTTTAGCAGTAGAGCAGCTTCATGAGATCATCCTTTTTAGAAGAATCTACTAAATGCACTGATGAGTACAACATTTGTCATTAATGACAAAGAAGCTGAAGTGATGACAGTACAGAAAGTGTTACATAACTGTGGGTTACTTACTTATCATTTAATTGATTAACCGTTTTATTTTTGTTGCTTGATTTAAATGTTGCTGTGTTTTCGTCATCTTTTGTCCCTGTGAAGTGACGCTCCAGACGAAATCAACTTGTCTTTGTTTGAAAAGTCTCTGACCCCGCCCCCTTTTTTCAGTTGGTCGTGACGTCAGAACGGGGCGGCTCGAGTGTGACCGTTGGTGTTTGACAGCAGTCGCCTCTCGCCGTCCCGCACCTCCGAGCTGTTTCCCCCGGCATTGCCGACACTTTCCGAACGCTCTGCCGTAGCCATGAGGAGGAGAAGCAGCGGCAGCAACAGCAGCAGGAGAAGCTCAACAGTTAGGAGACGCAGCGAGAATGTGCGTTTTGACGAATTCGGCTTTGCGCGGAGCAAAAGAAGGGACCAAAAAGTTCACCAGCGGTGCCATGACTACAGGTGCGCGTGCTAACCGGGCTCGTGAGACGGCGCTGGCGAAACCGGAGCTAGTCCAAGTTGAACCAGCGTTCACTTTACAGAGAGCGTCGTCACGCCCCTAATTTGTATAATTCAACTCGCAACGCTATTAGTTAGATACTTAATAAGAGAAAGCTGCCCACTAAATTACCACCAATGTCATTTTTTAATGGCTGAAAGAAAAGTGAGAGTAGTGACGTTAAATGTGGTGTTTTCTTATGACAACAATCTGAAAACTTTGTTCATTTTATGTCCTTTGATGAACGTACACACTAACTTAGTGGATGTTTAAGATTTGCGATTTTTGCCAGTTTATTAAGCGGTGGATGGAAATCATTGATAAAAATGCAAGTAATTCTAGAATTGCCTTGAGGTTGGAATATAAAAATAAATAAAGTAGAATTTAGCTCTTTATGGTTATTTTAAATTTATTCACTGACAAAGGAGAACGCCTTCCCCTGGCTTCATATGTTTTTCCAGGTAATTGTTAAGGTAATTGTTGGTTATCAATACTGTCAACCCGGGCAGCAAGCAACAGTTTCATTTAATTTTCATGATTTGAATTTGAAATATTACGTCTTTATCCAAGAGCAGAACATGACATACAATATTCACATGTTAAAGTGGCTTATAGACACAGAAAAGGAGAATATTTTCACATTTGAGAAAAAGGTCATCAGATGTTACTGACGATACTGAAACAATCAATTGACATGTAAAATCTTAGCAAATGCAATAACACCTAGTGAAATTATTTTTCTGTCTACCTCTGTGTTTGAAAATAACTTGCTAGACTCAAAACTGAATCACATCAACAATTTGGAAACACATCAGCTCAGATCAGCTTCAGACATAGACGATCCTCCTTCCTTGAGATGAATGTTAGTGGCCAGTCTTTGTTGTGTCATAAAATGTCCATCCCTGTATAATCCCAAAAAGCCGTGAACGAGTCAAAGTTTAGCATGTTGTGTTTTCTCTCTCAGCTACCCCCTGCTGAGCTCAGTGCGGGTGAAAGAGCTGTGTGAGCTGCTCAGCTACTGGAATGGATCCAGCTTTATCTGCAAGAGTCAGGTGAGACATGCATCAACAATATAAACATTTAAATGTTCTTCATGGTATACGTAATGTTTTTACATTTAGTGAATGTTTAAACGTGCAGTCTTACAGTAAGTTGTGCTTTCAGATTGAGCGATTTATCAGGATGGGGATTCCTCCAAACCTACGAGGTAGAGTGTGGAAGTGTCTTCTCAGTATTGACAGTCTCAGACAAAGTAGTGACTTCAACTACCAGGTAAAATACATTAAGATTTAAACTCTGGAAAAGTTTTTTCATATATTGTTTTAATCATTTGTCAAAGAGAAATAAAGAAAAACATTCCCTCTTGTCAGATCCAAAGCCATTCACTAGGGATTTTGTGCTTACACATACTACACTACACAGTATTAGTTATGGCAAAATATGTTAATGCTTTGGGACAACTCCTTGATTAATTGCCAATCAAGGAATGTTTTGCTTTCATCAACAGAAATGCTTGTCAGAGGTCCGAGGACCCCTCGTAGACTTGGGTGTCAGTGAGTATGGCATCCTGTCAGCAATAGCAACACTGAGCGACACACAGAATGACTTGGACTTGAACCATCAGCAGGACTCCAGCTGTCCCTCTGTAGATGACATCACACTGTTTCGACAGATCGCCTTGGACCTGCGTGAGTTCAAGCAAATCAATAATATTGTAAACTTTTATTGTTTAGAACAAAGAGATTTAGAACAAACAGTTATTGAATTTCAGGATGGGATGTACAGTAATTAGTCCTGAAAGTCCTAAAATTCTTTAAAACGGTTATCTTAAATAGTCTCTACAATTCACATATCACTTAACATCTTCTGCGCAGCACCATTAAGGTAGAGGTTATGAAATTATCAGGGTGGCGCTAAAGAAATTATTGGACAGCGCAGGTAAAGACAGACTTTAGCTTCACGGGGGAAAATACACGGGCCCATTCACTAAACAGCCACCAGGTGGTGCTATTGTTATGGTGCACAGAGATTAGCACACTGGTCTGTGAAGTGCTGTGATCTGATGCCAGTCTATCATAGTCAGCATTTAGTTTTTCCTCTCATGAACCCCTGTCCACTACAACAACACCAGGCATTTTTACTGTTGCTAATATATATTTGCTCGTCCTGTTTCCTCAGAGCGTTCCTTCCCAACCCACCGCTCTCTGATGGGGGACAGCCCAGAAGCAATTGAGGGTCAAGCCAAACTCTTCAGAGTCCTCGCTGTCTATGCCAAATACAACCCACAAGTTGGATACAGCCAAGGTAATTAACTCATTTGATGTGTTTTTAAAATGGCACTGAGTGCTGCTGAATTTTCTATCAGTCTTTTCATTATATACCACAGTTTGTACAATAGAAGTATTTAAAGTGCTTCACACATGCTGATTAGTAGGCTGCCAACAGTTTAATAATAAGTCAAGATTAAATGAGAAAGTATGTTGGGCAGCTAATCTATTAAAATTTTAAATTTATCACGTGTTTTATTCACTTAAAATCTGCTGTAAAGTAACATTTTTTTATGGACCCATGGTACCAATGGTATTAACTTAGTGAAGCCAATGTAGCAATACGGAGTTATGAATTTAAATACTGATAACAAGCCTTACACTGGAGCATCACAATAATGATGCAAACACTCACATACCAATAGTTTATCCTTGTTTTAGGTTCCCATATCACTTATAAGAGTTGAGCACTCTGTTAAAACCCATTAAAAATGTCTTAACCAAAACAAATTAATGAATCAGTCACATGTCAGAGGTGGGCTCTTTACAGATAATGGATCCCTGATTCCTGTCAACAAAGGAATAAACAACAAATCACCTGATATCCATAAATGGGTATTTGTTAATCTAATAATCTACAAGGAGAAATACAGGTGATAAGTAGTTTGGCATAATATACAGACCTAGGATTAAACAACTGGGATATTGATAATGGTATTTAAGACAGGAAATATAACAGAAAATTGAGCGAATGGTGAATGTAAGCAGGAGATAATACTAGCACTCAAAATACTGCTAAAAGGTTAAAATTAGGTAATTTGGATAAGAATTTTGAGGGAAATTTAGGGTACAATTAACTGCAGTTAATCTCAGGACATCTGCCTTCACAGAGCTTAACGTGAAGTTTAGTTTGGCCTACTGTACTTGAGAGTTCCTGAGGGTCTACTGAAGGTTTTCACAACCAGAAGCGGGTCAAGGGTTCTCAGGACACTGCCGCAGACAACACGCTGAGAGGGTCCTTCATCACCCGGGCAACACAGCATTGTGGTGTTCAGCAACAAGAGAAGCTCTGAGTCCTTGGGAATCAGAGATGCGTAGGCAGGATTCTGCAGCTATGGAGACCCCCTCAAGGTGTAAAAATGCAACCATATTGAATAATTAGCCACAATGTAATTACAGGATTAGGGCTGGTTCAGGCGGCTGATCTAATGAAAATCTAATTACTTGGTCTAACGTCAAAAGTCGGTTCGGTCTAAGGTTCTAAAAGCAAAGTAATTAGGTGGTGAGTTCAGGTCCAGCCTGTACTCACAGCTTGTGCTTTTCTTGACTTCTTAACTTAACTCATCTTAACCGAACTGCCCCAACTCTGCCACTTTCTTTTTCTTCTCCTTTCTTAACTCTCGCTGAACTTTTAAAGCCGATTTGTATGCATCTTCTTTTGCTTCTTTGAGAGAAAACGCCTAGTTTTCTTTGTCTGAAAAATACATATTCTGTATAAGATATGATTTCCATCAGATTTGAAATACCTGGGATCAAACATCGTAAAAACAGTTACAGAAACATTAAGGCTGTGACATTAGTTCCTACAGATATTGGACTCGTCTCTTTCCATGGTAAATGTTTATGGTTTTATGACCGTGTCTGTTTCCCATCAAGGTAGGGGCGTATAAGGGGGAGAGTCAGCTCTGTCAGAATATCTTTGTTCATCCTGAGTTGTATCTTGATAAGGAACATTACAGTAGTGTGGTCCTTTTGTTGTTAAGAATTTACGCTTACAACGTCAGCCGTTAAGTGCCCATGTACGTTTACATGTGACAGGAGGAAGAGTCTTTGTTCATCTAAAGATCTGAACAGAGAAAGGAGGGCTGTCCACTCTCCTTCCTCTGGTGGACAGGTTAAAGGTTAGTCTGTTGCAGGACTGACAACTGATTGATTAACTTTTTTCTACAACAGCACAGTTACATATAATTAAATAAAATATAATCCTGATATTAATCACTGGGTGTTTAAATGATTACAAAAATCAATTCCTTTCACTCACTGGTCCTTTCTTCTTCTCCACCCAGTTTGGTTTACTGGTACAGCGGGTTTAGCGTGAAGGTTTCCAACAGACCCTACCAGAACTTGCAGTTATGAAATTATCAAGCTAAACAGTTTATAAACATACAGCATTGTATGTGAACAGCTATTGTTTTACCATTTTTAAAGCCATTAGGGAAACATTATGGTTAACACATACACCATAGGCATAGATGATATTACTGTGTGTTTGTTTGAAGAGTGTTTTAATTAACCCATTTTATTGGTCTAAGTGTCAGCTGGAATCTCTCTTTGCTACTGCTGCCGGTGTAAGTTTGTGTGAGTGCCTGCTTGCGTGGAAGAGCTCTCCTGCCCTCCATTAAATAGAAACAAACTGCATCAGAAACACCAACAACTATAACTTCACATCTATATATTGTCAGCAGGGCAACAGGTTATCACAGCAGAGCCTGTGTTATTGGTGTCAAAAAAAGTTGCAACATTAAAAGGAATTAGCGTGGGTTTCTGCCTTAATGCTGACAACTCTAAAACATAAACATTAAGTAAATAAAACAAAAGAAAAATGAAATACAGCAGCAATAATTAAAAGGTAGATTTCAAACAGATGTGTAAAGGACACTACTGAGGTTGGCTGCTCCATAATTTAGGGGCATATAAAGACAAGGCTGCATCTCCTCTACTGTTTTTGTGTTTAAATTAACATCTGCCAAGTGACATATTTGTGTGATTATGTGATATGGCGAGTAAGATTTTATTAGGAAGTACAAAATAATTTAAACTAATTAACAAAACTTGCCATTTTGAGTTAGCTGTTAATGTAGAGAAGCATGTGTGAAAAGCAACATATATATGTGGTACTATTATTAATAGTTCTACTAAACTCAAATGGTTTCCGTTAAATTAAAATGCAATCATGCGTAGCATCAGGAGGGCTTCATGTCAAAGAGAGGCAACCACCGATAGTTGCTACAGATATCTGCAGTAAATAATGTGACCACTTGATGGAAGCAAAGGATCATTCAAAAAAAGATTTAGTTTATCATAGGGGAATCTCTACCTACTATTTCTACGATATTAAAGTTTACACAAAGGGCTTATGCTTTCCTGTCATTATCTGGGGTTTTTGAGATTATTAAAAGGATTAGATGGAGGAAATTACATGAGTAAACAAAACAGTAATTTGAAAAACAGTTTTATAAATGACCTTAACATTGTAACTGGAAGTTTTTTGTTTATTGAATGTAGTATCACTAATTGTAATTGTGACATGAGTAAGTGTAAAAACCATGTGAAAAGCAAATGTAACTTCTAATGTATGTGATATCTAATTTATGCTTTACAGTTTGCTACAATCTGTAGGATAAAGTAAAAACCCTGTCACTGGGAAAGTTGGGAAACCGTAAAAGCAAAACACACAACATTTTGAATGATTTGAAACCTATTTTTGGTTGTAAATAGGACAAAGACAACATATAAAAACATAAAACTGAGAAAACAGAATTTGCCATCAACACAACTTCTAACAAAATGTTGTGACAAGAGTATGTGTACTGTTGTGTTTCATCAACTGTTGCTAAAGTGTTCTGTAGCTGAGCAGATTAATCGCTTTAGTTTCATAAACAAAATTCTTTCCCATTCTTGCTCAATATAGAGCCATGCTGTTGCAACGCATGCATATTGTGGTATAGTAATGTGTCGCTGAGAAAATGAAGACCTTTACTCAAAAAGATGATGTCCAAAAGGCAGCATATATTCCTCCAAAAAAAGTTGTCATGTCATGTATATCAATGCAGCCCCACACAATCAGAACTGTGAGTGGTCTCTGAGGGCCATTTAGGAATGGTTGTCCCTTGTGTCCATACCATACATGATGAAATTATTTGCAATTTTAGATGCCTCTTAAGTTATTGAACAATTTTTTTTCATGTAGTCTTTCATAGATTGACAAACTTTCCCCCATACCTACATCTAAAAGACAGCTTTACTTTTTTCTTTCTTTTTCAAATACACGCCTTTTCCAGTTTATTTCTATTGTCCCTACTTATTTGAAAAATGTTGCCAGCATCAAATTTTATATTTTCCAACATTTGATATTTTTTCTTTGTACTACTATCAAAATTATATTTCAAATGATTTGCTAATTATTGCTAAACCTTTATTTTATACAGTGTAATTTTTTTTCAAATTCAACGCATGATTGCAAACAGTGACAATTTTTCTCTGGAAATGGCTCATAGTTATAGTAAAGGCATATATAAAAAGGAATATTGATTGCACTTCACAGTGCTCACTCTGTCTTACTGCTCGTAACCTGTATATTCTAATGTAGTATATTAGACACCTTCAAATCTTTCTGTATTTGATTCTGTGATCTTTATGGAAAAATGTATGTCCTTGTCTTTCACAGGAATGTCCTACATAGCTGCGGTGCTGCTGATGCAATTAGGAGAGGAGGAGGCATTCTGGGCTCTAACTGCCCTGTTGGATAAACCCAAATATCTGGCTGAACTGTTTGACCTCAGCCTCACAAAGTAAGAATGGCTTTCAAGTATATATCCGTGAAATAATAACCATCAACTGGTAATAGAGAAGTTGTTAACAAATACTCATAATTACTTTGTACAGTTTGCTTTTGAACAACTTTGCATGTCACACATGGTTCATCAAAAAAACATCACAAGGTTTGACAATCGTATACAGGGAGGGTAGATACTATAGCTTCTCTAGTGCAAAGAAACATTGTTTTAGTTTATGATGTCAAAGTCCATAAAATATAAGTAGAAAAAAATGTTGCAGTATAGCAACACAGCTTTTCCGTTGAAAGCATTCAGGGTTTATCATAAATGGAATAGAATCTTACATTAATCCATAAATGACACAAAGACTAATTGTGTGAGGTCGTAGAACTGTAATTCTAATTGTACTTGTAATGTCCAGTTGCAACTAAGAAATAAAACAAAAAATGTCCATGTAACTTCCAAATTCTAGTGTTTTGTTCCTTAGAATAGGTGAGGTATAACAATGTTGTTGTTTCTGCTCTAATCAGGGTCCAGCATCAGGTGAAGGTTTTTGACCAGTTCCTGAAACACAGGAAACCAAAGCTTTCTCAGCACATGGTAAGTGCCCAGGTTTAAAGGTGAACTTTAAAAAAGGATTTACTCTCTCTGTATCTAAAAGGAAGAAAAAAGCCTGAGAGAAAGGTTTGGTGGTTATGTTTTGATTAGAATTTTTTGAGTTGTTCCAGAGTACACCCCTCCCCCCATAGTCTGAGGCCGACTATGTCCAAGAAATGAGTAGAGCTTCTTCTGTAGAGAGGGCGATCTAATTTATCTGTCATCAACTGGGCCTCTTCTGTCTTTCACTCTATTAGGCTTGAGGCTTTTACTGGTTGCAGTGGTGGACACAAGACTCCATTTGTGTAATAATCTCCCTGTGTCCAAATTGTGAGTCAGTGAACCATTTACAAATGGTTACATAGTGGAAAAAAGTCTGATCCACAAAAAGATGTAGATTTCGTTTTTGCACTTGACACAAAGACTAATTCCTAGTACTTTTAAGTGTACTTAATTGTGCCAGGCAATAAACAGATTTCGATTGTGATTCGGATGTAGCAGCTGTAATTGGAAGCACATTCTGTGTCACCTTGCAAAATGGGCAGATGTTGCTTCATGTATTTTATTACAAAATCTAGTATTCTGAGAAGAGTGTAAAGTTATTTATCAAGAACTAAGGTGTCAAGAGTTAATTAAATTATTGTTAAAGCCTTTTCACAGTTTTCCCTTACTGTCAATTTGCCTTCAGATTGAATGGATGTGCACATGTTTCTGCTCATACAACAAATAAGGATATGCACACAGACACATTCTACACAAGGTCATCGCTTGCAACAACCAAGAGAAGAGCTTTATTGTCTGTTTGTGTTTGACTGAACAGGAACAGTTAAATAAAGCAACGTCATGTAATAGTGTCAAAGATATGGAAATAAACCTTACCTAATGTTCGTGTATCAAAAAAGTGTATAGTTTACTTTTCTGGCATATGCCAGAATTGGTGCAGTGTCACTAAGGACAGCCATGGCAGTTCAGAGGAGTAAAACCAAATGGGACTAAGTTTAATAATACCAGCATACTAACATGAAAAACAAGGGTAAATAATGTAGCTGCTAAAGTTTTCTTATGAGTGTTCTTCAGCCATATTAGCCTCATACACGTGAGTGTCAGGCTCATTATCATCACTTTAGATGCACTCACACACTGATGTGTTCTTAGGGAACGCTTGCTTTATCTCTGAAAGGTTTGTTATGCTTCACGTTGACTCAGCAGGTTTGAGGGGAGAATTGCCCTTTTGGAGCCAAAAAAATACACACACTCAAATGTATACATAAGGCAAGTTTTGTAGTTCCGCTGTACATTCCATTTCTCAGTAAATGCAGGTTAAAGCAATTTTAATGCTTTCCTTAAACATGAAGATACATGATATTGTTGATATAAGGAGATGTCCACTGTTACAAGTAGTAAAATTATCACCAGTGTTTCAGATTTTACAAATACACTTTTCCCAAAGCCCCCCTTAATCTGATGGATGCTAACACATTTTAGCAGAAACTGTAAAGCCTCTATGCAGTCGTAACAATAACAAAATTCCATGCTTTATGCAAAAACTCTTCATTTAGGCAGAAAGTAAAGTGTGTTTGACAGAAGCTGGCAGAGACTCAACACAGTTTGTGATTATGCCAGAATCAACCCTCCTTGTCTTCCCCAACCGCCCTGCAGGAGTCAGTGGGAGTCTTATCAGTCCATTTTGTGATGCCATGGTTCCTCACTCTCTTCACTTCCCTGCCCTGCTGGGACTCTGTCCTCACTGTCTGGGATCTCATCATTCTGCACGGTATGCACGCGCACACACACACACACACACACACACACACACACACACACACACACACACACACACACACCTATCTTCCACAACATTAATACCACCTGATGGTTTTAATTAATAAAAAATATATATATTTTTATATTATGTACTACAAAAATAAATGCTGATGTATCATTATGGTTTAACCAGCTATCAGAACATTAAGTGAATAACATCAGCTTTGTCTTTACCAACAATAATCTTTGACACTATTTGGCACATTATTATTAATTACTGTACAGGATTTGTCATAATAACCATAATCATTATTGTTTAAAATGCATTATTAGAGGAGTAGTTTAACTTTTGTACTTTGAGTAAAATGTAGATAAAGTGGTTTGTAGTTTTTCTTCAAGTAACAGATTTGTAATGGATATTAAATGTCCTTGCAGCATTTTTTCCAGACTGCATACAAGTACTAATAGTTTCAAATACAGAGTAGCAATACAAGTCTAAAATCTTCTTCTAGTACAGTTAAGTTGCTGGTCCAAATAGCAGTAGGGACACATCTGAAGACTATCTTAAGGTGAAGACACACCTCAGGAAGAGTTTATACACAAAGAGTTTATAAAACAGAGTTATAGAGTTTATAACAGAAGACCGTTCACATTTAAACACTGTCTCCACCAACTGTCTCAGATTTCTAGTCTGGGAGATGCACACACTTGATGAAGTAGTCAAATCTGCAAATCATGAGAACAAAAATTATTTTCCTTTTTTTTTTTTAAATAAAAAATGGCAGTAACTGTCATTTGCAAATGGAATAAATTTTGAGCCTGCTTGGAGAGTCATGGACAACACAGACTGTAGAGTCTACAAAGTAATACAGAGGTAAAATAAAAAGTGCGTAGAACAAAGAAAACTTGCGGTAAGGTTCTAGTTACTGTGGTTCTCCCTCTGTTGTCTCTCTCAGTTGACAGCCATAAACCTGAATCATGATTAGAAATAATCTTTATCAGGATGACTGTTAGCAACTGGATCTTACCACTTTAGCAGTGCAGTGTTTATAGTAAATGTGCTTATAGTATAGTGTGTTGTCACTTATCCTAAAACACCTCCACATAAATTGTTTCACCTTTGTCTACCTGCTCAACCATTAAGATTGAGATTAAAATGGTATCATGTGCGTCATTTGGAAAGCTTTCTAAGGACAAGGGCACTATCTGACCTGATACCTGTTTACTTAGGTATTGAGTTTGTGTACATCTACCACCTCTGCACATAGTGTACTACGTTTTTCTGCATATGGGGCTTTGTTACCGTAGAATGCTCAGAATAACCATGCTGACCCTTGTCCTCCATAAAAATTAATTAATTAGTTCTACATATACACATATGTAGACTTACTACATAAGTCCTATTTCAAATGGTAAATAATATGGACTTACTTATTCACCCAAATTACATTTGTGTGTTTCTTACTGGTAAGCTGTTTATCCCTTTTTCAATTCCTTTTGGCTGCTACATTCAGTTGTCCATTTAAATCACACATTCATAAAAAGTTATACCACAACTTACAGGCAGTCAGAATCGAATCAATTTTTAGTGGTCATGTTGTAACAAAGCATTAATAGATGTTATAGTAAACAGTGCTTTTTGCTCTCCCTCCCAAGGCCTGTCTGCTGTGTTTCGTACAGCTCTTACCATTATTGAGCTCCTGGAGCCTCTACTGATGCAGCTGAATGATGAGGGAGCAGTGTTACCCCTTCTGCTGAGGGTACCTGTTGATGTGTAAGTAAAGAAGTTGTGGATACTGTGTAGAAACAATGTTGCGTCTGTGCTTATAAGTGAAATTGATTGCATATATTGTGACTCACAATCATTATTTGCACCCCTTTATGTTCAGCTGTCAGCCTTCCACATTTAATCTGCCCAAACTACTAAAACATTTGAACTCACATCGAAGCGTTTTGTCATTTATTCACATGAATGTCTTGAATGAAATGGGTCCTACAGAAGACTGGGCAGCAGAGCTCAGTTTTTAGTCTTGGCCCTGAATGAAACCCCAGGCAGCTCATAAATATCAATCAGCTCATCAGGACTGGACATGTTTTTACACCAAGCATTCCAGGAAATGTAGAGTGTCATTGTTTTTGCTGTGGTCTTTTTTGTACATGTTTGGGTTAAACATCTTTTATTGTAAATTAGTTTCTTCAATGACAGCCCATGCTGCTTTCAGTCAGACTCTCTTGTCTCTCACTCCCACTATGTTGTATATAAACAGTGGCGGACATGTTTTGTTGACATAAAGCTGTAGTTATGGTAACCCAGCAGGGTCACTGGGTTTTTGAATACAGCCAGTGTGTATGTGTGTATGTATCTGGGTAGTGCAAAGTGGTTATTTAAATCCAGTTTATCATATTTGTTTTATTAGATAAGATTCTCTTTGTTACTAGCATTTCACTGCTTCTCCTTGTGCGTTTGCCTATCATTGTAGAAAAGGTCTCATTGTTTAATTACCTTGGACAAAGATCTGTTGAATTGACTTTGGATAAGTCGAGGCTACAAAGACTCGTAGTGTCTAAGACACAGCTGTGTCAGAGGCAGTGATACAGCACTTTATCGTGAGGTGGGAGGTGTGCTGAGTACACACCAGTGGCGTGCAAAGAGGATTATGTAGGACATATCTTTATTATTCTTGTAGGGAACTCACAAACAGCTGTTTAACTGAGCTTTTTTAAATGCAATTTATTTTCAACTCTTAAGTTATAGTTAAGGTTTTTATACTCGAAAGCCCATATTTGTTACAGTACAAATCTAAGCTTTCTGGTTTATAAGCAAAGAAACAGCAAATGTTGATTTATGTGTGAACCTCTTCTGCTTTTTGTGTACCCATGCATCAAGGACAGCACTGACAGTTCCATTTTGTACCAGCTTTGGTGTTCAGTGGGCAGCCTGCCATCATGTCACATTGAGAAGTCCTTGTTGCCTGCTTGGCATCATTACGAAACCCTGGTCAGAAGTCAACACTAAGTGGTCTGACTGTCTCCTAGGGCAGGATCCCCTTACACTGGGATTATACTGTTGGATAAGGATAGGGGAGGGCTATAAGAGAGAGAGAGAGGAAGATGAATGGAAGGTCAGAGAGGGAAGACGTTAGACTGTTCACTAATTTGAGAGAAAAATAAAGGAACAGGATGAGCCAAGATCTTCAACCTTTCTTACACTTTGTGTGAAAGGTATAAAATGAGAGTTGTCATTTACTTATATAGGCCATTCTGATTAATGATTTGCTAAGAGGCTCATCCATCTCATGTGCTTGTCTGTCGACGCTGGGCTGTCATTCAGCTGTCACCTCACTTATAGATTGTAACAATGACTCGCAGAAGACCCAATGTCACTAGTCAAAGAGCAGTTTCCCTCTATGGAAGAATTCATTCGGTTCCTGGCAACTCGCTTTAGTCTTTTTCCTTGGGCTCGTCATCTATGCTTGTCTTTTCATTACATATCAGCTGAGGAGCTTTTTATTACTCAATCGTTTTATAACTTTATTTATTCATTTATTTATTGGATTTCATGTGTCTGTTAAGGTATCGGGTTATTCTGAGCTTATATCAGAGCTTTTATTTTCTCCCTGATTGAAACTCTTTGTAAACCGTTTTTTTGGAACAGATGAAACTGATGTGGTCTGTGTGAAGGAAAAAGAGAGACTCTAACTAAAGCCTTAGCTATGGACAATTCTGTGTATCACATTATCCCACAATCCCCCATAATCCCACTAAGTTCAACTGGTCCAGGTAGTGATAATGATTGATAATTCATCATTGTTGCTTTATACAGGTACAAAATAGACAAAGGGTGTCGTCTGTAGTTCAGGTGGACAAGGCTTTAATGAGCAAAAATTGCGTATATGCATTGTCCGTTGTTTTATGTCCGAAATACTACACTGGCCAGAAAACCCTTGTACTAAAAATGAATTTCCTTTAGGAACTGTGTTGTTGTACTATGATAAAATATGACACTAGTGGCACTCACATACCTGACAACCTCCACAACCCCTCTGACTCTTATTGTCTTTTCTTCAGTGTCCATATCTCCTGTGCCCAATCCTGTCTGTCTCTGTTTTCCCCTCTATGCACCCTCCTACTCACTCTCCGTACACACTGTCTTCCCTAGTGCCCTCCACCAGTCCCATCTCTTTCTTCCTTTTGTGTTCCCCCCTCCTTTTCAATGGTCAATTCCCATAAACCTCCCTGGGCTATGTCTCCTTCCTTGTGTTCTCATTTTCTTTTCTGCACCCCCTCTCCTTCTCTATGCCTCCATTCATTCATTCATTCATTTATCTTCACTGACACATTGACATCCCCGTTGAGCCAGTAGGGTTGACACATCATTTGTTTACTTCTTGAGGCTACCTTCAGCAAAGTCTCTGCTTTAATTTTGCCCCATCTTTTAACAGTTTCAAAGTTGAATTCAGAATTACAGTATATTTAACCTGCTTGAGTTGACAATTTTTCTTTAAGTATTACATTGTTATACTTCCTGTGTACCTTATCACTCTGTCTTTTGACACAGTCTTTCTCCAAGCAGCCTGATTTAAAAAAAATGGTTTGGGTTGTTCAGAGTTGGAGCCACATCAGTTCAACATCCTGTAGAGTAAACATACATCTGAGCCGCAAATGAAACTAGTTTGGCTTTAAAATGTTCCATACTATTTTTTGTGATTAAAAAAATATCACGCAAAAAAACTAACATCAAAGATACAAAAATAATTCAAAGAGTTTTCTCTCTGGATGTAAAAGTGTTCACACTGCCTTAATTTGCCAAGATTTTATAACAGGTCCTCCTCCTTACTATCTTGGCAGAGATGTGTGTATCCTTAGGTTGCTGCATCTAAGCAGACAAGCAGGTCTTGTCACTGTAAACGCTAGATCCCACAAGTCAGCTGAAGGCAGAGTCCTTTCTTTTCCCGTCATTTACCATGACATACTGCGATTATTAACTCTGCCCTATCATCCTCTGTTGCATAATCCCTCTTTCCTGTCCACTTTTTGGCTTCTCATCCTGTCTCCCTGTTCTAGTAAAGTCTTTTTGCTAAACCTACTTTGATTATATAACTTTATTTTTCCTGCCTTCTTTAACCTAGTTTCGTCCACAGGGCCAAGTACACAGTTTTGGTTCCTGCCCTATGGCAAACTGAAGTCCAAGACTGGGAACTTAAATGTATGAACAGTTTGGTATTGGATGAGAGCCACCATGAACCCAAAGCAGGTAAAAAACACACATCCTCACTATCTTGGCAGAGATATGTGTATCCCTATCCACACACACACACACACACAAAGCAATTGTTCTTAAGTAAATGCAAAAAATACAAAGGGGCACCTGTCAGCACACAGTTGCGCTAACTCTTGTAACTCATTCAGTCTACATCACTTAACCTGCAGGGCCACAGAGGTTGATCCTGTTACATACATATACACACACAAAGTTTTGTTCTCTGCCTCTGATCCTAAAGTGAAGTCAGTACAGTGGTTGAACCGTGAGCAGAACAGCTGCAGCTTGCCTCTAAGAACGGTGTAACAAAAGGGGAAGACAGTCAACCACTGTTCACTCTCTTCCTCTGATTTCTGCTATTTTAAACTAATTACGTATTCATGGTTTTCACTGCCCTAAAGAGATTGAGCTGTTTCCATCCCAATAGTGTGCACACATACACTACCGGTCAAAAGTTTTAGAACACTTCAATTCTGCAGCACAATGTAGTATCTTCTGGTGTGCGCCTAGTTGGTCAGGGGTTCATCCTACAGCAAGATAAAGACCCAAAACATACGTCCAAGCTATGCCAGAGTGAAAAAGGAACAAGATTCTCTAGACTTAAACCCTGAGCTAGTTTGGGATGAACTGGACAAAAGAGTGAAGGCAAAGCAACCTGCAAGTGGCAGACATTTATGGGAGCTTCTGCAACAGAGTTAGGAAGAACTTTCTGAACAATATTTAATTTGAGGAGACTTAAATGTACTAAGAATATCACGTAGTTGTTCCGCTGTTAATTCTGCCAGAGGTGGCTACTTTGATGAGTCAAAAGTTTAGAAAACATTTTGGTTTATACATTGATTCCAACCATTTCTTTTTAAATATCAGTTGTTTATTTGTTCTATTCTTTCGTTTCAGAGTACAATGAGACATAATCTGTACAATTTTGTATTTAAAAAAATGTTGGCATGTTTTAAAACTTTTACCTATAGCGTGTGTGGGCATACACCATTCCTTGAATTGTTTCAAGCAAACAATGTATATTAGTTGAGAACAAGAATTAAATAAATAAATTTATCACAATCAATTCAATAGTTCTGACTAAATCAACTGAATGGCCTCTCAAGTGGCAGCCTTATGCTCTTCACAACTCGACAACATTTCAACATGAACATTAAATCAGATCAAACTTGGTTTGTCAAAGAAATGTTAAAAGGTGCTCAGTGTTCACAATAAATAAACACACAAAAAATTAATGATGTAAAGTAGGCTACACAGCAACAGTCAATTCAACTTTATTTATATAGCGCCAATTTACAACAAGGCCATCTCAAGGCACTTTACATAATAAAGTCAAGACTGTACAAACATTTAAAGAAAACCCAACAAATCCCCCTTGAGCAGCCATAGGCAACAGTGGAGTGGAAAATCTCCCTTTAACGAAAGAAATCTCCAGCAGAAACAGGCTCAGGGTGGGCGGCCATCTGCCCTTGACCAGTTGGGCTGAGTGGAAAGTGGAGAGAGAAAAGAACAGACCAACAACAAAACACTGGGCAGGTTAGTGGGACCAGTAGCTGCGCACTGGAAGACACACAGCGCCAAAACCGGGGACACATGAGGACGGGGACAGAGTGGGAGAAAGAGGACTGCGGGACACAGAAGACAGAGATTTAATGTCATACAGTGGTGACAATATAAATGTGGGGTGAGAGGAGAGAGTGAAGAGAAGAGAAGAGTGGCTCAGTGCAGAGTCCACCAGCAGTTGAAGCCTATAGCAGGATGACTATAACTAGCTATAAGCTTTATCGAAGAGGAAGGTTTGAGCCTAGTCTTAAAAGTAGAGAGGGTGTCTGCTTCCCGAATCTAGACTGGGAGCTGGTTCCACAGGAGAGGAGCTTGATAGCTAAAGGCTCTGCCTCCCATTCTACTTTCTACTTTAATCATTGAATACCTACTGATTTTGTTACAAATACAACTTTTTGGTCCAAATACTACAAAGGAGCCATGATTTGGTGCTCAAACAATATAAAGACTGTTATATAGGTAAAGGTGATGTACGTCGCCATTGATACTTGGATAAGTAGTAGATGGTAGTTAGAAGAAAGCCATCAGATATTTCTTGAGAGCTGGAGATGGTGCAAAATTTGAGTTAGACGGCCATCTCGTATTTTAATTTGCAGGAACCCTTAACATTGTGACTTAGCAAAGTGACTAAAATGTAAAAAAAAAAAAAAATCAGTGCACCCATGAAGATGATTTGTTTTAACTTTGCTTTTAGTAGTCCATATTCATGACACTCCACTTGTCATCTTGACTGAGCCTTATGGGTTTATTTATTTAATCTCAAGATTAGGCAGTGTGAAGGTGACCAAAAATCAATGGGATCAGTTGACAGTATCCAAAGCCTGGTGACAAAGTTGTGATGAAAAATGTGATGGTTCACTTGCGTGTGCATGGGTCTGTGTTCCTACTCCAACTTGACAGTTCAAAGGAGCTTTTATCTTTGAAAGCTTAATATATCACCTACACAAAATCTGGAAACCCCTCAACACTGAAGTCTCATCTTCACAAGAGACAGACAGCTTGGAATGCAAACCTGATGTGCACATAGGCTTGTGTCTATGCGTGCATCTTGAAAGACTCCAAAAGGCTACAAGGATGAGTCACAGGCTGGTGGCTCCAGGGCTATGTTTGTCAAAAGCAGCTGGGAAGGCAGAAAGGACAAGGGTAAGGGAGATTCTGTGTGTGTGTGTGTGTGTGTGTGTGTGTGTGTGTGTGTGTGTGTGTGTGTGTGTGTGTGTGTGTGTGTGTGTGTGTGTGTGTGTGTGTGTGTGTGTGTGTGTGTGTGTGTGTGTGTGTGTGTGTGTGTGTGTGTGTGTGTGTGTGTGTGTGTGTGTGTGTGTGTGTGTGTGTGTGTGTGTGTGTGTGTGTTACAGAGATAGAAAGAGAGCTTGAGACAAAGAATTATGTAAGTGAGAAAGTATTTGTGAAAAGGGCAGAATAATCTGAGAGAGCATGAGAAGTTTCTTTTCAGGGCAGCTGGAAGCCTCAGAAGCATGTTTTATAGTGTGGGTAATCCATCACCCTGTGTTAGTGTGTGCCCACCTGTGTGTGTGTGTGTGTGTGTGTGAGTCAGGATGAGTCATCCTTTTTTGCTGGCCTGTCAGACTGTCTAGCCCTCAAGGCAGTAGGGGAAACGAGCTGATTCATTCGCTGCTGCTTCGGCTTACTCCGTCCTTCTTGTATTCTCTTTCTGTCGCACACTTTCACTCATTTTCTGTGTCACTGACAGCTAGCACATTCATAGTGTTGTAGCAAAGCCTACGGTATCTGCTTACACTCCAGTTAACAGTTCACTGCCTGCACTGGTGATGTCAAACATATGTAGTTAGCAGCTGATAAGTCGGCTGCTAACGCCACGTTTGTCTTTTCTTATCACCACTTATGTATTTTAACAGGTAGCTTAAGTAATGACATCGGTGGGCGTTACACTTCTCATTTGCATTGGACATGACGTATGCTAGCCAGAGGCGTGGCTAAGCTATTGTGCTGTAAGCTCTGTTTACTGTGCTCCAGTTACTTGATACCACATTTGTGTGATTGCACTGATTTCAAAAATACAGTTATACATGTTTGCTGTTAGCTTCTGTCAAAACTGCATTTAGCGCCATCTGCACCACTGAAACTGAAAGTCAAATGTTTCTACACACAAATTAATGTACGTATCTTGAAATCACTTCTGAAGCATTAAACTACTTTTTTGTCCCTGTATTTTGTTAAATATGAGGAGCAAAGTTGTACATAAGCCTGAAAAGGTTCTATGTGGTACATTCTCCCTGTAAGAGTAAATATGAATAAGTATTAGTTATGTTGTGGAGTATTTAATCTGTGACAGTAGGGTCCCTGGGGTCCATGTAACAGCAGGCTGAGTCAGCATTCAAGGATGGAGTTGATGTACTTTAGGTTCTGCTGAGTCAGGCTGAGAAGCTTTTGTGTCAAGTACACTGTACATGCTACTTTGCAGTTGTATTCCTTATATCCTTATCAACTTTATCTCCCTTCCCCACCATCCCCCCACAAAACCGTTACTACTCCTTTCTTATTTGGCTCTCTTCTGCCAACTTTTCATAATTTTCTCTTATTATGCCCTCTGTTGTTTCTTCTTCTCCATTTTTCTGCTGCCTCTATGCCCTTCTCTGTCCTGTTTTCCTCTGATTGCTCCCGTGTAGTAGCAGATGCCAGAGTCCTGCTCTCCTCCGCAGGCTCCCATGACACCTACACTGTTTTCTTCCTGTTCGCCTGCAGCCTGAGCCTTACTGAAGTGACTCAGCATTCCTGTAGCTAGTGCCCCCAAACTGCTTGACACACTGGATGGGCGTGTCCGTCAGTGAACTCTGTGCCCATCTGCTCTCTAAATCTCTCTGTTTCATCCCCTTATTCACACCAATTTTTGACCTCATTGTCCATCTGTTATTTGGCTCCAGCAGGTGCACTGCAGTAGTTTATATGTATATGCGTGTCTGTGTGGGAGGACTTCATTAGAGATTGTTGAATACTGTGTGAAATCTGTGCCAAAACTATTTTCCCTATACAGTACCTCAGCTTTTTTGGCTTATGATTCATGGACCAGGTACAGAACACAAACTCTAATTAAAACTAACATCTTTCATGTTGTTTATGTTTTAGTTTTTATTTCCAATATCTATAATAGAGTTAGACAGTATCACATGTTTGTTGTCTTGTAGAACCCGTCTAAAAGAGAACATTCAATAAACATAATTTGTTTTTTTGATGGAGCAGATAGTCAAGTTTAGTAAAAGTAATTTAAAATGAAGGGTCAAAATAAATTTGACAATTTTACACAAAATGATTTCAAGAGGGTTTTGAAAGGTGTTTCAGAGTGATCATATGAAATTTCTGACGGCATAATCTTAAAGGCTTACTATATCACCGAAAACAAGGTTAGAATACAGCGGTAGAAAAAAAACGGCCGTTATTATGCCTTTGTGGTCAGAGTGCTGTGTTGGGACTAGACCTAGAAGTCCTGGAGGAATGTCACCCCCATAACTTGGATAAGACTTCTTAGCTATGGGCACTTAGCCTACCTGTGACCTCTTAATTGGGTCTTCTTTCAAGTAAACTCTGCTCTTTTTAAGGTTTTGTTGTTGTGCCCTTCCATCCCCCGTTTTGTACTACTGGTTGAAGTAGAATGCCACATGTTTGATCTGCCCCAGGCTAACCTCCTAGACACACCTGTTGTAATTAGGACCTTTGCCTCATAACTTGCCTGCATACTGCAGAACAAAAGGCTTTTAACACAGACTTTTATCAAAATTAAATGTACCAAAGACGAGGCCGTACCTTGCTGTGTATGGCCTGAAGTTACTGGAGTTAGTGGCATCCAGCACATAGCTTCACTGCATAATTTATAATATTATTTTCTAAATTTGTAGTTTATGTTTTCTTTTGTCACTGTCGTTTTAATGTGTTTTATTTTCCTAAGGCCTTTTTTTTTTTTCAGTGATTGTGAGGTCTTAAAATTGTGTCATGTTGATGATGGTCTAGAGGATCTGAGGTGGAAGACAATCGTAAGCATTTTTTTTGAGTTAGTCATCGGAAGTTTGTCTTTTTATGAGCCGAAAGAGTAGTAGTAGTAGACATAATTTCATGCTTGGTTTTATTTATATGTTACGTTAGGTTCTGTGCCATGAATGAGTTTTGAGTAAAACAATTAAGATTTTGAGGCAGGTGAATTTAAAAAGTAAGAGACCAGTAGTTTGTATGTCCTTATCTCCCCTTATTAAATTAGAGCCAGGCAATGGGTTAGGGATTTTTTTGTTTGTTTACACATGGCCGCTAATTAGAGAAGCATGAATTATTTGCGATTTGTGTGAAAATGGGTTAGATGATAAGATTAGAGCTGCAGGTAAAAGAAGGGATTAAAGAATAAGAAAAGAAAAGCAGTGTTGATTTAGATCTTGCCAACTTTCCCCCAGGGTTGAACCCCAGAGGCTACACTGCATGCTTGCTTTTCTTTAAGCTTGTGTGTGTTCACACACTCAAGCTCTTTCCTTGTACATTTTCCAGCACTACCCGTTTTTTCTTGCCCTGTTCTGATGTTACACGCTAAAGCCTCTGTTTAGTATGTGTGTTTTGTCATGAGAAGTGTTTGTGTGCGTGTGAGAGAGAGAGAGTAAGCAAGTAGAAAACATGCGTGCATGTTTTGTGTTCCTCCTTTCCTTTTGTTTATATTCCAATTTAGAACTCAGCTCTTAAACTTAAGCAGGAGAGATGTGATCTCAATAATTCATACACTCCCTTTGTTGTATTTACTTGTGTTAAAATCTGGGGCATAATATTTTAGAGGTTACAGTAATTAGCATTTCAGAAGAAGACAAAAAGCAGGTTATTTCTGCAATAGAATGTAAAATAATAAAAGAAGGCAACCATGGATAAGACATTAAGGAATGACAATGCATCATAAACATAAAGGCAAAGTGAGGATTAGATGCATCAATGAGCACTATGTCATGCGGCTAATGTAGACAAAAGTCTAGTGAGCTTGGCTAGGAACATGCTAAAATGGTTTGCATGCAGTGAGAATGAACTTTTAATAGCCAGTTCTGCATATTTAATGTTGCTAAGCCCACAGTGGAACTTTCTTTATGTACGGTAACAACACCTGTTTCTCTTCTCATGAGTGACATGAGAACATGTTTAATAATTACTAAAGATACAGAGATCAGGATGTGTAGAAAAGTAAGAGTGGTTATTAATTTGTTGCTATTTGAGAGGACAATGGCATCAAGGTTTAGGATAACCAAATCTTTAGTTAATTCTATTTAGGCAATTCAAAGACATATGGTCTAAAATATCAATTTGTGTTTCATTTTTGCCATACAAGCTCTATAGAATGTCTCCTTAAATGTTAAAGACACACATGTGACCAAACAGGAACTATCCCACCATGTTGCCATGGACGTGAAGAGTCACACTGCAAATTGAGCGAGGCTCAGTTTACAGTCTATTTGTTGACAATTTGAAAAGCTAAATCCGCTGAATTATCAATTCTGTTTTACTCTCCATTTTTGCGTGTACTGAAAAACTGTGATGATGCCAGCAGCGGCCCTACCTTCACTTACATTGTTTGTTGCTTATTACTTATTTCACAGCTTCTGGGTACCCCAAGCTCTTGTGACCATTTCTGCACCTTTGTCCTCTGGCAGTGAACTTTGACCTTGCAATAAGCCTTAAGACGCATTACAAAGCAGGCTCAGAATGACAGGGTGAGGCAAAGGTCAAAACTCACAGGTCAGTGGGGATCAGGAGCGAAAATGCCCACTCTCTTCCATTATGTTTGACCAGTCTGTGTTGGCTCTCTTTCTCCCACATTCCCTTTTCCATCCTTATCTCATTGTTTTTCTCTATCCTTTACTTTTTCTCTATACACAACGCAGCTTGTTGTTGTTTGAGTTCTATACGTTTTAATCAGTGTTTAATTTTTTTTTTCCTTTTTCAGCAACAAAGTGTATAAATAGTGTTTTTAGTTGAAGTTAGAATTTATTGGTTGATGGGTGCAGTAAATTATTATTCAGCTAGTTTAGCAGAAGTGGAGAAGTTATTTATTTAAGAGACAATCCAAATGAAAACATGTTATTGTAAAATGTAGTCAGACTAGAAGTGGCCTTGTTCCATTGTACTGTGGCCAACTGTCATCTGCGTTCATGCTGTGCACAGTGCATGTAGTTTTCATCTCAACAGCAGCCCGAGGTAAAGCAGTTGGTTATCTCACTGAGGAGCTGGAAGTGTGCAGCCCTCATTACTCCCAGCAATATTCAGAACTCACTTGCTTTTGAGAGCTGCAGCTATTTTTTTACATTTTTCTAATGCATTGAATTTATTGAAATTTACAATTACATGTATTTGCAAAATGTTTAAATCGTGCCATCCATAAATGAAATGAAAATCTTAAACTAAATAAGTTGTACAGCAAAAACAAAAGACACTTTCAGTGTCATTTTTGTTTTGAATTGGTTCCAATGCTGTTTTTTTAATTTCTGGAATATTATATTTTCACTTAATATTTAATCTGAACATTAAAGTTGTCAGGCAAATAAGTCAACCTGGATATACAGTAATGCTGACATTTTTCATGGACAAAATTTCCCACTACTGAACCTCTACCTACTTTCCCCCTGTTTATCTTTGCTTTTAATATTTTTCCTCCTCCTTTATTCCCACACTGCCTCCCATCTACTTTTGTTCTCCTACACATGGCCTGAAATTGCCTCCTTGTTGGTAGGCTATTGGTTTACAGTAAACTAAAAAGGTTTTTCTTTTCTTTATGCTTTTTAAAAATCTATTTACCACTACAGTGTGTGTCTGTGTGTCTGTGGTTGTGGTTGTTTGACTTGTATAAGTAGTTCTTGTGTGTTTTTTCTGTGATCACTTATGTTGACTGCTGTGTGTATGTGTAGCCAGCCATTAATACCAGACTCCTTGGGAGCTTTTCTTGTCAGCCAGTTTCAAAGCAGCAAACACAAAAACAAACTGCAGAAATGGTTTATCTGCTATCTGATTAATAAGGGTATGGAGTCTATGAAGTGAGATGCTGATCCCTTTGGGTACTGTAGTATTATGTATAACTAACTGAGACTGTGTGGGTTTTTAGAGTTTAACCATAATTCTGTTTGTGTGTGTTTTGCTTAAAAGTAACATCTGAGGACATGAATATCTGGAAGTCGTTATAACAAAATAGTTATGAATTCATGAACATAATATTGAGTAATGATTGAGCATATTTGTGGTCTGAAGTTCATGAGGCTAGATTAGTTATTGTAAACATCTACAGAATTCAAGTTAAGACAAACGAAACTCATGGTTCACCAAGCTGAATGAATTTCTTCTTGGTGAACCTAATAAACTGACAACAGTGAAAGGTAATTAATAAATTTTTACGACAGCAAATTCACATAGGTTCAGGATGTCTCTTAAATTAACATACAGCGAATAGAGAAAAAGCTTTCTATGTTGGCACATAGCGACTGTAGATCGGAGACCACTGGGGAAGCTGAAATTATCGCTGTGATGGCGGTTTCTGCTTGTTTAACATCTTTTAGAGCACTAGAACACCTCAGCTGGGCTCCATCTCGTCATGCAGTTCTTCATCTGTATGGAACTCTGATCACATCATTATCACTATAACTATTTTTTTTAGATTCGCTAATCTCACTTGCAGCCTTCTTTAACTGATAATAAAGTGCTGAGAATCACTTAAGATTCCTACTTAGATTCACACCAGACACCCTGCTAGTTTCTCACACTTACATGCCCTGATTTTCAGTCGCACATGTGAAACGCTCACACTGTTATGCCCTGCTTAGGCATCAGAGTTTGGTATCGAATGAAAAGGCATTTTTCGATATTCAGTTAGATTGAAATAGTTCAGTTGGTCAACGCTGCAGACAACTTACATGTGAAGAGAAGAGCCAATGATGACTTTACCGGCCTTTGTGGTGATTGTGGACAATATGATTAATTTAATCAATATTTACCATTACTCATACCACAACCCTTGGAAGTGGAACTGCAGCACCTCACTCGTACCCCAGCCTGCTGCCACTCTGTTCGAGAGATCCTTTCACTATTTGAGTCGGCTACATATTAATAGCAGTTCTCTGACATCCACAAATTTGATACAGTACCCTGACATTCTGATATCTTCTTGTCATAAGAGGACTTATTACTTACCTTTGTGCCCAGGCTTAATTTCAAAAAAGGTGACACTGTCTATATAGATGACGAAGCTAGACCTTTGTAGAGTAGCTCTGGTTGGCTGTGTTGGTTCATGTAGGGCCAATACAGGGTGTAAGTCCTCAGTGGTTGGTGATTGTTGGTAATTTAAAAACCAAACAAAAGCTGAGGTGTAAACTGAATTTTGGCATGCTTACAATACAATACATCTTATGTTACTGAAAAAATTGAACACTTAATTATGTTACAGTTGTCAAACGGTTCTTAAATGGTAGATCTGAACAATTTAAACTCCATCAATAAGACATTTTGTTCACATAGTTCTGAAATGTAATGAATTTCTCTGAAATGAATTTCTGCTGGTTAAATATTGTGCTATACGATTAATATGGCTTGGCTCTATCCCTGCCAGTGTTCTATGTCATGTTTTCTTGACATGCTCTTAATTTACATTTTTTCTTCTGCCATATGTTTTTGTTTTTGTTTTTTACTTTTAAACAATTGTGGACACAGTTAAAAGCATGAACATGCAGTGTGTTTGTGTGAAATATAATTTGGCTAATATGTTTAAAGTATGTTTAAAATAGTTTATCACAAAGGTTAACAGACCTTTCCTTTTCCAAACTAGTAGCATTTATTTTTCTTTAACTGCCTACATGACATTCTATCTACTCTTAACTTGACCTTAGTGTATAAAACAAACATCAAAAACAATGATTATGCAACTTATTATGATAAGAAAAAAAACCATCAGTCAGACGGAAAAGTTTTCTTTAACTATTTGCTGCAGATGTTTTTCTTTAGAAGTGGACCACAACCTGTCTGTGGAAACCCCCTTTTCCTCGGACATAATCTCCAGCTTTATATTTTTTGCTTTCTTGTCTTTGTCTTCAATCTCCCTTTTTTACACTCTCCCAGGTTGAATAAATCAGTTCTAATTAACAATAAGTGGAGACACCACTGTATAGTTTATTACAACCTAATAATTATGAAATAATGTGTCCAATAAAGCAAAAACCTACCTACATTTTTTTGAATACTTTTCTGTTTTTCTATTATTACTTTTTGTCTTTATTACTTTTGTCTTTTTTATGTAATCCTATTTATTTCCATGTGCTCTCCTTAATGTACACTGCACCCTGTACTAAAATATTAAACAATCCTTTATGTTGTGCCAAGGAAGGACAAAAGATAACTGCCAGTTTATCATGGTCCTGCCTGGTAGGCTAAAATAACAAATGGCTTGACCTTCTCTCATTGTCATCTGTTGCTTTGTGATAAGGTCCAGACAAGAAATAATGGCCTCTAGTTTCAAATTAGTCTGTAGTTTTAAAGTACAGTTTTCAGCCTCGGTGTAGGCCTCTACCAACTGGTCGAGTGTCGCTTCACATACATGTCTGTGCAGACTCCCATCAGTTCATTCATGAATCCAATTGCACATGGGCCCCAGATGAAATAACATTTTATCTTTATTGTGATCCTAACTCCTGACGTTTGAACACAAATTCTAGTCATTTTACCTTTTAGTCTAGGTGGACGCTGCCTTTAGGGCATTTTAAGAAATGCCCTAAAGGCAGCCCTGAAATTCACATTCACAAGAAAAGAATGGACATAGATTAATAGTGTATTTAAACTTTGACAACCAAAATCGAATCGGTTTGTCCAAGTGGAATATTGGTGTCAATTTGAAGAAAAGATATGAGATTGTTGCTCATGAAAACAGACAGCTTAACATATGTACAACCCAAAAACATACCTCCAGCCATGGCTGCCACTGGCAATGACAATTAAAGTAAAACCGTCTACATGCTTTTCTCTGCTACAGTCCTAACATACAGTTTCTTAGTCAGTCTAAAAGATTATTTAAAAATGTTTAATTTTAACAATTATCGTCAGCTCTAACCCAGGAAGATCCACAGTAACTATAACTTTAGGAGTCCATGTTGTCCAATGGTTACCTTTACTAAATGCTTCTTTATCATTTGGGATGCAGATAAGTGAAAAAAGTGATTCACATCACATCACAGTACTGATTCCAGGTCATGTTATCTAAACTCAGTGGACTGTCGTAAGTTTTCATTTCAGCATACAATACAATGACCTGACGGTTTCTCTTCTTACCGCAGTAGAACGTCAAAGAATATGTAAATTCTAGTTTGTCTGTTGAAATCAAATATGATAGCAAAGCATTTCTCTGTACAGTAAACTGTACAGCTGTTTAGGACAGCAACTTATGTTTTATTTTCTCTTTTCCTGTTGACTAGGTGTTAGGCTAATGTGGGAATAGAATTAAGTTTCTCTTAAAGTCAGCACACTGTCTGTGTCCATTCCTTTTTTCTGCCTACTTTTTCACTCTGCACAAATAATCAGCACTTCAAACTGCCACTGAGCAGTGTTAGTCAGTCAGTGAGCTCCCAGGCCACAGGATCTGCTGAGCCCAGCCTTACATTAGAGCTTATTCATTCCCACCTACAGGTGTGCTGCCTCCCTAACTCCCAGAGGATGGCAAATGCTTCAAACACACAAAAACACAACCTTCAAATAGCTGCGTGTCATCAGGTTTAATTCCTGGACACTGAGGAATCAGCAGAGTACTCTGTCATCTGAAACTGACTTTGAGAGAGAGAGAGGGAGAGTGTGCAGTAAAAAACCCACACAGTTGTACCTTCTCATTACATCCCTTAGTCATGGACAAACCCTGGAGCTGAGCTCACTGACTCTGACATTCCCCACTGCTTGTATGCGTGTGGGTGAGAGAGAGAGAGATTGATTTGTCATTTTGACAATATGATTTTGTGTCTTTGTATTACCACACTTTTTCTTTGAACAAAGTCTGTATGTTCTGCTTGTGTATACACTGTTCAGCCACAATATTAATTACTACCTGGTGGTTTTAATAGATAAAGGTCAGCAATGGCACACTGATAGGTCTGCAGCTACGCAGCCCATGCATTCTTCCCATTATAATCCCTGTCTGTCACAACATTAAAACCACCAGGTGGCATTAATGTTGTGACTGACTTGTGTGTATAGAGGTATGCATGTTGGTAGAGATTTTAAAACAGACTCTCAATCTATTTGTTTTACTTGATTTTACAGCTTTGACTGTCTGACTCTCTCCCCACTTATCTGTAATGTACTTTGTTTGTAGTATATGTATATGAGTTGGTGAAGTACTTGGAGAGCACAATATAGACCATGGGCTTGTGTTGGCCAGTTTGCACTTGATCGTAATGTGTATGAGCTATAGTCAGTTCAGGTACTTTACCAATATGATAATGCTTAATACCACAATAACTAGTCTGCAGTAAATCTGAAAGTATTGTAAGACCTTTTTTGACCACTTTTTTGAGACTTGATCTTCTGCACCGGTGATTTTTACATCAGTTTGAAACATGTGGAATATATTTATGTTTAGAAAAACTTGCATACTCTGGATTTAAATAAACCAGGCTATTGATGGTGAAGGAAAAAGTTATTATGTTGAATATTAGTTAAGCCTCATCCACAGCTGCCGTCTGAAATTGTCCATGTGATGATGTGTTGTCAGCGGCTTTGCCAACATATCCACAGCCTTGTCATTACTCTACTGTATGAGAACAGGGTGTGTGTATTTAAGTTTGTTTGTATGTTTTGGCATCTGTCATTATAGTATTAATCTAAGCCTATATTTTGGTATTATCTATATAAAGTGAGACGCTAAGGCTCTTCTTTGGTGAGTTAAGTTTAAAACTTAACCAATCGCTCATTTCAGTGGGGCAGAACAACCTGTGCTACAACAACCTACTGTTCTTTTGGAAACGCCAGTTAAAGGCCCGGCTGGTTATGTTACAGCAATTAAGGCTGAACAGGATCCAAGATTTAAGTCATTTGCAATGTCAGTGTCTTTAATCTGAAGCCAGTTTCTGTTAAATCTTTCAACCTGTGCTGTTAAAAGAATAATAGATTTTTCAACAAAGTAAATTTTCCGGACGAAAGTATCTCTGAATCATAGTGCACCAAATGAACTAGTGTAGGAAATATTAGGGTAAAGGTACGAAAGAAAACTAAACAGCTTTTCAGCAGCAACACCTCATACCCACTGTCCAGCTCTGCAGTGGAGCGGTGATGATTTGGGCTGGTTTTGCAGCCCAAGGTTCTAGGTCGTTGAGTTGACCATAAACTCCTTTCTGTGCTAGATGATTGTAAAGGCAAATCATTATGTGTCTGACAGTTGAAGCTTGGTCGAAATTGAGTCGTGCAACAGTACAATGATCCAGATGGCATAGTCACTAGGTCACCTACTCTACTGACATAATATGGCAGCAGTACTTACTTACCATGGCAAACCTTTTTAAAATCATGACAAAAATTCAAACCTCAGCATTCAAGTCCCTCGGTAGGTCAATGATAGACTGTAGATTTGTTGTCAACTGTGCGCTGTGAGTTAATACAGTACATTCTGTATATTTGTTACATTATGTATATTTTTTGTGGCCAGTGTTGTAAGCTGTACAAAATGTTATTTAAAAAAGGCATGTAGGTTGTGTGAGAATAAAAGTCATAGTACAAGCCTGAGTTGTGGCAATAAATCACATGCATGCCATCCAGACCTTCTCATTACAACTCTGAGTCATACAGAAACTGCAGGTGAGCTCACTGGTGTGAATACGTCTGCTGCATGTTTATGTGCACTTTGAAGGGGCTGAAGACGTGTTTTTAATGTGATAACTTTTTAGTATGTCTGTGCAACTTTAAGTATCATTGAAGATGAATAGTATTTAGATGTATTGAATAGAAATATTTTTGTTTCATAATCCGAAATAGAAAATAAATTCCGTAAAAGATCTTTACATTTAGGTATGTACAGATTAAGCAGGTCATGATAAGGTCAGACCCACAAAAATAATTTCATGCTTTTTTTATTTCAGTTTGTAGATGAGCTAATACCTTATGTTCTCATCCAGTTTTTTCATGGGTGGCTAAAAGAAGACAAGCTATGACACGTTTGTGTTTTTGAAGTCAGCTTTTGGCTCTAGAAGGGAACCTCTCCTTAACCGATGTCTGACACTGATTGAGATAGATTGTATCAAGGAAAGGAAGGATAGGGAGACATGACGCAGAGGTCCAGACCCATAGGCTACACGTGGTCGGGAGGGTGTGTCTGGGAAATGGAGTTGTTTTAACATCAAAGATAACCCCACTCAAACATCTGTGAGGACCTCACATTAGGCAGGGAAAACTGCACTTTATCATTGACTCTTCCTGTTTGGCTGAAGCCTTATCATCGAAGCTTGTTAAACACTGATGCACACTTCTACAAATCAAGTCAAGTCGCCCTAGCCCCAAAGGCTAAATAAGCGAGCTCTGACCAATAAAGACAAATTTTTAGGTTTCATATGCTGATAACTGGTTCGTATTATCTTAGATCTGTGACCATATATCTGTGTTGTTTATATACACAGGAAAAAAATGCAGTTGTAGGGGCAAAAGACTGTCAGTCGTTGCACTGAGCTACAATGCATGTTTGGACTATATAATGTCTGTAAAACTGTTGCCAACTGCTTCTGCACACTTAATAATACAAATCATAATGTATATTAAAATTAGCATGTTTTACTTTCCCTAGGGCACTGTGATGAGCAAAAGGCCATGCTGGCAAGCCAAATCAGTGAAGGAAACGAGAAAGAAAATGTATCTTCAGACGGAGAAAAAAACACGGAGAAAGGTGAATCCATCAGTACATATAATACACGTTTAACATGTTCATGTGTGTCATTACATGAGTCTTTATAAGTCTGGAGCTCTCGCATCCATCAGTCTTAGTTTGATTAGTGGTCCTTCTTAATGCAGGAGATAAGCTGTCAGTGGTACTAAATCACTATCAATTCAGCAGATTCTACAAAAGGGATATTCTATATCCAGAAAGCTGACAAGTACAAGCCTGCCTAATGGTCCCATTAAATTACAATTCTGTTTCAAGACAGTCCATGTTAATATTTACCTGAACTGCTTTTCACTGGATAGCTTAAAGTCTTAAGACCTTAAACAGTACTTTGGCAGAGGCAAGTGCCAGAGAAAATCCCCATTCCCCAAACATATAGTACACTCTGCAGAGTTTAAGAATATTTAGTCAAAACAGGACTGTAGGTCTTTTACCACTTTGTGGCCAGAGTACAGCTACTTACAATACCTACTTACTTTCAGGAGTTTAAGCCAGGTAAATCAATTAAATGAAATTCTCATCAGGTTTTTCAGTGCTTATTCTTCACCAAAGAACGTCGCACATACATTTAGGGTACCAAGAGGATGAATCCTACTACCTGGTGACCCTCTGACTTTTCACCTAGTGCAGCCTTCAGCTCATCATTGCAGTTTGTTATTCCCACCAACCTCAGGTCTACTTCTAGAATCAGCATGTCGGCGTGTTTACATTAGCATGACTTTGAAGCACTGTTGTGCCTTAAGGTCCAATAATAGTTGACATATAGGACATATTTGTATTTATAATTTTGATTTTGATATATAGAACAGTACGTGTTGGCAAGCAAAGGCCTTTATATTATTTCTATTATGTTCATTAATAAATACATGTATTTAATATGGAGTGAGGAAAACACAAGCAGTAAATATAAACAACTGGAGTTACATCAAGTCAGCTTACAATGTAATTATACTGTGTCTTAAGGCGCCTGCCATTATGCAATACCTGTTAATTTTTTTATTCACCAGGTTTACGTGCACTTTAAGCTAAAATATGCAACTAAAGCTAATGACAGCATGAGACACTAATATTAATACATTCTGCTAAATCCAGCCCCGATGACTATCCACTTCAGGTAGTCCTCATAAATGAAATGACAGTAAACGAGAATGCACCAAAACCTACTAATGTAGCAGAAAAAATAAAAATTGTCTGTTTTTCTTTTTAAATTATTTTACAGGATAAATTTGTCCTGGGGAATGCTGATTTCTTTTTTCTGCCATATATACTCACTGGTTTCTTTATAAGGTGCACTGGTGCAATACAGCAGCTCTGATATGAATTTACAATGTTTTAGTTTGCAAGTTTGTAAACTAAAGGTGGTAATGCTACTCTTTGTCTAATAAAGAGGTCAAGTGGTTAATGTGTTTCTGGAGTGTATTATAAGATGAGCATGTTCTAATGTTTTGGCCACCTCAGTCATTTTAATTACAAAAATAGAAGAAGGATGCATTGGATTGTACATGTGTACCTAATAAAGTCGAAAGTGAGTGTATGTGTAAGTTCCTAATCTGCAGACTGAAGGTTGTCTCTGGAAGAAAGAGAGATCATTACACAGAGCAATGTGCCATTTTTTTAGCACTAAGTTCACCCAAAGTCCGTCTAAAATGGAAACTAATACAAGTGGTCTGTAGTCTAAATAAGCTGTTTTGCACTGCGTATTGTTTGGACTAAGAAAAAGGAGCTCTGTTGTGTCTGTTTCTGGTTTGACTTTTTCTGTTTGCTTTGACTCACACAAAAACGCACACACATACTGAGCAGTGATCCTCTGAATGCAGACAAAGTTGGAGTGACCTGCCAGTGATTTTCAACTCCATTAACACTAAGCAAATGTATGTTAAAAAGCTGGTAGTAAAAGTGTGCATGTGAAGTGTCACGTTATCAAAATGTTCATGCGTATCAGCATTTTTAAACACACAGTACCTGCAAATCACTGTTTAAATCTCATGCATTCCTTGTGTTTAAAAAATGAGAGATCTGGGTTCAGAACCTGTGTCTGATTGTATGCATGAGTGTGCCCGCACGCAAACACGGGCAGGACATTGTATAAGTGGGTCTTTGTGTTCACAGCTTGCCTAAGCAGGCAGATTCTGCCCCCTGAGTAAATATGGTGAGCCACTGATAACATTCATTTGTGAATAACAAGGACACATTCACACACTGAAAAGTGTGGGTGTACACACGCACGCATGCTTACACAAACATTTCAGGAGAATGTCTGTAACGGAACAACAACTTAGTTTGAATGTGATGTATCACCTTAAACAACGTTATCTACAGTAAATTAACTGGGATTTGAAAAACAAAATAAAAAAATTATCTAAATTTTTTTGTTTGTTTTTACTGCAGACTCTGTAAGTGTCTTGACCCGGGTGATGCGTCTGGCCCAGCGTTACCTGTTGGAGCCTATGGGGAGACAAAGAGTTGAAGAGAGGAGTTCCCATAAACAACCCAAATCTAGACACCGCAGTCCCACACATGGAGGAGGTTTCAGGAGTTGGACCTCAGCTTCACTAACACAATCTCAGGTAAAGCTCGACTCATTGGTCCAGTGTAATCCTTGCATCTGTAACTGTTAAGACCCTTTCCTGATAATTGTAAACTATTTCTGTGTACCCATTTTCTCCTGACTCCTGTCTTTTAAAATGAACTTTATGCTTCTGTTTTTAGCTGAAAGTGTAAAAGTGTTCTTTTGGTGTTTTGGTTTTATTTTGAAAACCTTTAATCTTTGTGTTCAGAGTATCTATATAAACATTTTTAGGCATCTGTTGGTATCAAAGTCATATTTTGTTTTTATCTACATCCAATATCTAACATTATCTAATTATCTAATCTTTTAATTGCATTTAGTTGAAAATCATGACTGTGATAGTGTTAGATCGTATGTCAGATTATTTTGTAGATGATTTGCACATCCCTCATGTACATGTGTTGCAAAATAAAAATGGACACTTATTTGTAGAAAATATGAAGGGCCAGGAAGTTGAAAATGATAGATATAATTTTCATGTCCCATATGGAGGATTGGGATATTTTGCTCTTTTGTCACCCCATACTGTTGTTGTTCCGTTGTCATAAACACCAGTCCCTCTTTGAGACCTCTCATCATGTGGTACACATACATTTGCTTAAAGCTATAGCTGTTACTGAACTAGAGTTATACTGGTCCGGCCAAAAAAATCACAGAAAACATTTGTTTTCATCCGCAGTTGCATTAATTGTTTACCAAGATCTTGAATTCATGATTAAAGAGTTGGACCACTGTGCAATGTCTACTTCAGCACACACCAAACATTGTCGGTGGGGTTGAGTTGGCCAATCTGTGCAGAAAGTTATGTGTCATGCTCCCTGAACTACTCTTAAGATTTGAGCCCAATAAACCCTGGCATGGTAATCTTGAAATATGCCCATGCCATCAGGAAGAAAAAGTCATTGATGAACAAACCTGGTCATTCAGTGTACACAGGTAGCATTCCATGTGTTAGGATTAAACAACTTGTTGTTCGAGGAGATACGATATCAAGTAAAAGCTCTCAGTCCAGTTTATACTCCTGTCCCATTTTATGGTTTGTTTTATTATTTTTTCATTATATATATTTTTTTATTTTTTTATTTGGACATCCTGAGAACACCTTTCATTACGGATCGGGTAGTCCCAGTACCCATAGACCAAAGGCTGCAGCTGCAGATTTTTTTATATCTATTTGTGTTTTTAGACTTTTAAATAAATTGTATGTAGGAAATACACATTTCCAATTTTTAGCAGAGTTAGATGGTAAAGAAACTGCTCATGGCCAGTCAGCACAATGCTACAGCCAGCAAACAAATAATTTGCTGAGCTTTTCTTTAAGTCTCTAACAAAATCAGAATCCTCTCAGAGACAGATCTCTAAAAGCCTAAAACATTGGACCAGCTATCTGACATTAAGACTTTCAGCACCTCCATTTTCTGTAGAAACCAAATCATTCTGACTAGACAGCAAGGTCTAAAGTTGGCATTTGAAAACACTTACACAGTACAGCTTTTATTTCTGTTCTTAAGGTTTATATTTCATAGCACTTAAGAACAAGATTTTTTTAAACATGTAAGCTAAAGTGTTTCTATTGTTACTGCCAGCACAGTACCAGTGACAGTACTTGAGAAAAAAAGTAAAAGTCCATTTAACCCGGTAGACGCACAATATGCTGTCCCACTGAATGTAGCTGTTTGTAGAGCCCCTTCATTTTGTTGGTGCAGCAATACAATGAGTGAAAACATCACATCCAGCAGCACAGTTTGCTTTATTCTAAGCCATCAAAGAACCCTGACTATAACGATGTAGCTTTTCTAGTCGCACTTAAGTTACACCAAACCCCTAGTTGAAGAAAGGTATCACTACTGTTGGTAAAATGGTACTAAGCCGCCTTTTATTAGTGTCCGTCCCTTATGAATGATAGTGTTTTAATCTAAACCGTTCTTACTGATTTGCTGCAAAGTGTTTGTAATCAGCTCCCTGCTTATCCTGCCCGTCTGCAGGGATGGTGGGCGTGACTGTCATCAGTAAACTCACTTGAGGGAGGCAGCTCTCACTGTGAATGAGAAACATGGCTGCAAGTAGAAGAGCTCTTTTTAATCTTACACAGCTTGTAGAAAAGCAGATGATTACTGCAAAATGTGGCACTTTATTGCCTATGGCGCTGATGGGCGGTGTGAGCTGACAGACACCACAAATCCAAGAAGAGGTTTAAACTGACGGAGAGCCAATATTTTCAACTTGGCAAAACACCTTTCTGCTAGACATAGCGACTTTAAAGAGCAATAGGTTGGTGAATGTAAAGGATAACATAATTACACCATGCCGAACTATGGACAAAGATAGTTTGCCTTCATCTTTAAAGCAAACTTAAGCCCCTTGCACACATCCCCTGGAATTGTGACATTATCCTGGAAAGGGTGTATGTGCGAATACAAATATCCAAGTGAGACACAGACTTCGAGCCCCCTATGATGGCCGTATTATGTGTCTTAGCTTGTGCGTGTAGCATACTGCTTTGTCCAGATTCATAGGGAGTATTAAAAGCAAGCAAGTTGGCTTGTTGATGACAATACAATGTTGCATTTTCTCATTTTCCATAAGACCTTTTCAAAATTATAATGTTCTCGAGTTCCATGTTCTATCATATATTATTCCATTACTTTTTCTTTTTTATCTATGCTTTGAAGGTCCACAGTATCTGTATAAACATTTTTAGGCATCTTTTTGTATGAAAGTCATATTTTGGTATTTATCTGTCACTAACCTTCATCTGAATATCAAACGTTGAAACCTAAGCAGCATTCTGACACCACAGCTCTGTACACAGAAGTTTTACATTGTTACACATTAGTTAATGTGACATCTGACATTTGTATAAATTCTAGCCACTCTAATATAACTACCATGTCTCTGCTTTGGAAATAACTCACAAATATAATTTAATATTTATGTTCGCAATATTAAAAAAAAAAAACAATAATATCAATATACGTTTCTGAGACAGGATAACTGTGACTGAACAGAATGAGACAGATGTAAGGTCACAGTAAGTTTGAACCCTGGCTAATAAGTTGACCCTAACCCAGGTATCACTGTAACAAGAACTGGACTAATGCTCAGTTGTTACTGTATATGTGTACACCGTGTATATATACTTGAGTTACTCACTTGCAAAAAACCCTCAGTCTGTGGCTAATGCTCTTAGTTTGTCACTTTGTGTGCACAATTTAGTAATTTATTCCCACTCATTGTGTAACACATTTCTGATAACACATGACTCTACTGGGCTTTAATAAAAGCTGTAGCATGACTTGATTTAGTTCGCTTGCCTTATTTGACATTGCATGTCCTGTGGTGTCATCATTACACATGCATATCTTGCAGTGACAATGCTGTCACACTCTATTTTGCATCCCTAACAACCAAGAGAATAGGATATGTCAAAACAACAATTAAATATGTAAATAACTTGTTCAGACACACTGAAACATGGAAAAGAAACATAGAAAAAATGACAACAGCTAGAAAAGAATCAGAAAGACCTGAATTGTTAAAACAAATCAAGGGCTGCAAAAAGATAACAGGTATAATCAGATGTGAAAATGTAAAAACCATTGGTTCAGGAAATATGACTCAGGTTTTGTAATGATTAAGATGCACAGCCCTTTTTTTTTTCTTGTTGAGACTCAGTTTTGGCATCAACATAAATACATTGGTTGAAGATGTGAGGTTCTGCTCCATTATAATCATTTGGGGAATGCCATTTTTAGATATCTTTTTACTGTGACCCAGAATCATTTTTATTCCTAATTTAAGAAATAAATAGTTTCTCCCACCCTGCCATCTGTTACATTACATTGATGCACCAGGGACTGTCTGTTAACAGAGATGTGAATGGAACATTTCCCAAGGGGTGTTTGACTTGGAATTGTTTTGAATGTATGTATGTTGTAGAATTTTATTGCTATGACAAAAGTAGAACTTTGGCAAAACATTGTTTTTTTGTTATCACTAGGCAGATATCTTCGTGGATAGCAGAAAGAAGAGACATTTGATATACAAAGAAGTTGAGGACAAACAGGTTTTAATGGAGTTTTTAAAATAACATTTTAAAACTATTATTCTTTGTCCTGCTTCAGTCATAAACCATGCTCTAAATTATGGAAAAACAGTCCTAATAAGTTATTGGCCATTAACAGTAATTGTTTCTGTGGGCTACAACTCTGTGAGCTTTTTCTTTTCCTACATTGTGGCACATACAGGAAGCATGTATTTATCTATCATTTATTTCCAAACCATTTGTATCATATGTGATCATATTTGAGTTAGTAAGGACTTTGAGAAAAGGTAGCTAAAGTAGCTACTTTGATGCTACTCGCTTCCACATTAGCTTTATTAATTTCAGTGGAATGTACAGGTCCTGTATTATTTTTAGGAGCGTTAAATAGTGTAGCTTCAGGTTGCCAGTATTCTCACCTTTCAGCAGTCTTTTGTTGATACTGGTTCACCACACAGACTGTGGGGACGAGGTGGGGACGGTGATTCGGGCTGTGGCAACAGTCCAGTTATATTTCTGTCTCATCGGATAGAAATCTACCTACTCTCTTTTTCCGGCTGCAAGGGCTGTGCAATTCATCGCATTTTGATTTTAATTACGGTTACGGCCTCCGACATTTATGAAAACAAAACAACCAGGATAAAATTGTTATTGTGCCCCTTTCTGTTTGAGATCAGGCTCTTGATTTGTCTTGTTTTATTATAAATCCAACTCTCCCTTTTCCTTTACAGCATTGGGCTTTCACCCCTGTGCTGTCTTAGACGGGTGAGAGCAGGGTCAGACAAACATTAGATTCTTAGGTTTGTGATAATGATAAGATTGGTTTAGATTAAGGTAAATGGGAAATTCAATGAACCATAAACTATAGTGCAGTGATTGACAGAGATTGGTGCTTGTTAAGCTAATGTAAGGTGTTCAAAGATGAATGGACACAAAAACTTGCTTGTACTTATCCTACAAAAGCAAGGTAAAAATAATTGCTACGTTATAGTAGATGAAATATCTACACCTGAAAGTTCAACAGGTGCATCAGAAAAGGTAAAAAAACAGACTTCTGCACTGTCTGAACTAGGATGTCATAATTAATTATTAAATTGCAACGTTTGTTTTTGGTGGAATTACACTGATAGTCCACAGTATTAAAATTCATGGTCTTAACGATGTCATGGTGGACAAAGGTGAGCGTGACCACTCGGAAGTTGAGCAGCCCCACACACAGCAGAATGTGATACACTGTGCACAAACTAGTATTGGACCAAAAAAGTTCTCTATGACAAGTGGCACTTTAAATATTTTACTTGAGTAAAAGTGCTAAGCAGATTATCTACGTTTTACTTCAAGTACAGAAATAAACATGGCCCTCCACTTCATCCTTCAGCATCTGGACTCCCCAGGATCCTATGTCAGGATGCTGTTTGTGCCTAAACGTGCCTGACACCATGTGCAAGTGGATTACGGACAGACGGCCGCTCGTGAGGCTGGGGTGATGTGTGTCTGACTCACTGACCATCAGCACTCGATCCCCCCAAGGCTGCGTCTTCTCTCCTCTGTTATTCTCCCTGTACAAGAACAGCTGCACATCTGGACATCAGTCTGTTCAACTCCTGAAGTTTGCAAATGACACCACCCTCATCGGCCTCATCTCTCAGCTCAATGCTCTCAAGACAGTGGAAATGAGGTCGTCATTCTCTGCGACCTCTGTGGAGTCAACATCAGCTCCCTCACCAAGAAGGCTCAGCAGGGGCTAAAGATGTTCCACCTCCCTGTAAAGATGCTGGTGAACTTTTACTTTGACATCATTGAATCCAACCTTAAATCCGCCATCACAGTCTGGTTTGATGCAGCCACGGCAAAGATCAAGGCCAAGCTGCAGCGTGTCATCCACTCTGTTGAGAAGGTTATCAGCTGCAACTTCCCATGTTTTCAGGAGCTGTACGTCTCTAGGACCCGGAGACAAGCGGCCTGGATCGCACCGACCTTTCTCATCCTGCACATAAACTCTTTCTGCCCCTCCCCTCTGGCACTACAAGAACAGTTTCTTCCTGCAGTCATCCTGCTGAACAGTGGCCAAATCCCACCCAGACAACCCCCCTCCAACTTACAGTCATTTTAACTTTCCAAGTTGTACTACCTCACATTGTACACTCACTTATCTTATTTTTTTTTTATTGTATTTTACTATTTCTGTACATAGTTCATATTGTGTCACACCTTTGCGCTTTAACTTTATTTTTTTCTTGTAGATTTTGTGTTTGCACCTGACTACGCGACAAATTCCTAGTACTGTTAAGTGTTCTTAACTGTGCCTGGCAATAAACTGATTTCTGATTCTGAATCTGAAAGTACTCCTCTAAGAAAACAGAATATTTTATATTACTTTAGTTTATTATGTTAATTATGGCAAAACATGCAGAAATTAATGAAAGATATGGGTCAAGGGTCACTGTTGGTAGGGCTGGAGCTGATATTAACCACTTTGTGTGCTGACACATACTTACCCATGAGGATAAATTAGTAAGTTAGTTAATAATTACTTTTGGGTCATCATTATGACCCAAAAAAAAAAAAGATTATAATGTTTCATATTTGTTTAGTCCTACCAGCTGTTTCACCTTCCTTGTGTTTCCTCTATGTTCAGCTCAAATCCAGGAAGCAAAGCCAGCACAGAGGTGGTGCCCACCAGCTGGTAGTGGAGGGAAGCAATGGTGACGCCAGTGTTGCCCCTGTCACTGAGACAGACACTGCTTGTTGTGGAAAATCTGATAGGTGAGACAAAATTTTTGTGTTAAGCCTTCAAGACATGATTCACTGTGAATCTTTTAATGTAAATTCTGCTGTTTTCTTTTTAGTAATCTGTGTTTCTCTAGTGTCTGTATAATGTACATAGAGGTCAGATACAGTAACATTAACACTTGAACATTACATTGCAGTCAGATACATTCTTGAAATCTTTGCACTAACCCTAACTGCTGTTGTATGACTGTACTAGTGTCAACCATTCAAAATACATTTGACTCCTTCAGTTCCCACTATGAGTTTAATATTTCCCCCTGCAGCAATATCATTAGCTGCAAGTTACCCCTTGCATGTGTGTAACATTGTAACAAACTGGAATCTGGAATTATAGTTTTGTCCTAAGGGTTTTTTTGTCACTCAGCAGGCTGCTGATCATCAGTTCCTGTGTCAGAGCTTGGGACTTTTTATAGCTAAATGTGCTCACAGTTGTTGCTCTCTCCATTTTATTGGGCTTATTCCTCACACTTTTCTTTCAGCTTTTGGGGAATTTGCTCCTAGCATCTTAGAGATTTTCCCATACTTACTTGAAAGTGCATGCAACCCAATTACCTTTGAAAGTAGCTACAATTTAAATTATTTCACATGTTTGGAAACACATATCACATGCATTTATAAAAGTGTCTGTTGGAAACTATAATTTATTTTGATGAAAACGTGTATGGCACACCGAGAAACTGTGTGACAATCTATTGCCATGTTAAATACTGTTTGTGTACCAGACTCACCTCACAAGTTCCTGCAGTGTGGAATATTTGCATGTCTCTTTAAATACAGATTGTTACAGGCTGAACTCAGGTAATTTAAGTATATACCAATCAAAGATTCTTCTGTTCTACAACGTCTACAGGTATTGTTGCTTTGCAATAAAACCAGCTGGTCTTCCAGCGGTCTTAGTATTTCGCAGTAGTCTTCTAATCCTCTCATTGTGATGTTGTCTGACGGGCACACAGCTCACAACAAAAGCCTGGGTCAGTCTACTGTTACGGATGTGTGTGTGTGTGTTCATGAGTGTGAGACATTTTCCTCTGTGTGTATGCATGTGTGTTCCATGCATACTTGTCATTCCGTACAGCTTTAGTCTTTGTGTCAAGTAGTTTAGGTTCTGTTAACTCTGCTGTGGGTCACCACGGGTCATCAAGGGTCACCACAAGGATTATTGTAATTGGGTGGCAAATTACTGGTAGAGGATGGAGTGGACAATGCTCTCTGCCAGGTGTGAAAAACTCATGTCACTTCAATCGGACTGAAAACAAGCATAACAGACTTCAAAACAAATGTAGTAAAAGATGGAACACTACAGAGAGGAAGTGGTAGTTAAAAACGGGTAAAACCTGATTGATCCACATTTCATAACTTCATGAAATTTTTATTCATATTAAATCTTCGGACAACACCAAAATGTAACCTTCTGCAAGGGCCTAAAGTCAAAATGATTTTTTTCTCAGTATATTTTTAAGGAAAAAAATGCTAGCGAGAAATCTTCCATATTTTAAAAAAAATTAATTTCAATAATAAGTGATTGAAGGACAAGGAAAATATGGTGTAGACACAACAGAGGTCAGACTGTATGTAAGTTTTGTGAATAAAATATATGTGAACATAAATATGAAAACTGTAGTTGTGCATCATAGTATTTAGGGTAATTCATTTAAAACATGTCTCGTCCTACATTTTCAGTTTATGTGGCTTTCTTGATAAATATGAAGAATCATGCCCCAAGAGTTAATATTTAATTTGGCTTGTAATATTTTAAATGTTTGTTGTTATTTACATGGTTTTTAAATAAAGACGCACAATAATTGTGTTTTTTTCTTTGTTGGATAGTTTTTTTATTTTTTATTTTTTGCTGGTATTGCATTGTTGAACAAGACTTGAGAACTAACAGCAAACATCAATGAAAATAATATTGTTAAAGCCTGAGATCATATCAGATTGCTAAGTGGGTCATGCTTTGAAGGGTCAAAGTTCAGGGGTTTGTGCCCTCTCTTAGCCTTGGGGGTCACACCACTTGAATACCACGGCCACTTGACATTATACCGTGGCCATGTGACATATCTCTTTCTTTACTGCGTTGTCTTTAAATGTCGGCTTCTTCTACTTCTTTGTCTGTGGGGACATAATTATTGTCAAACGTGTTGAATTTGAGAAGAAACTGGTAGATAAAACATGACACTGGGCGCAGACAATAGTAGGAATGCTCAGCGTTCCTTTGTGGCATTTGTCTCTCGGAATACCTCATGCTCCCCTGCCTGCCTCAGCAGGTTTATATGCACTCTATACAAGTTGATAGTTTGGCAGTTGATAACTTGTTTCTTCAGGTCAAGACCCCACATCTGTCGTGTGTGTGTTCTTTATGGCATATACATCTTTGAAGTTCCTGTATCAGAATCATTTCAGCATTAAGAAATATGTTTCCCTTTCATGTTAACCCCTCAGCATTAGGTTACAAACTCAGATAAAATATTATACAGTACATTGATATTTGTCATGTGGTAATACAAGGGATGGGGTTGCTATTTTGAGTGTTATCAAGTTACCACTTGGTAGTTTATTCCACCTTGTGAAGACAATGTTCAAACATTGTATGCCTAATAAGAAAATATAAAAACATATAATACAGAAAATGGCAATCAATTGAGTTTCTTGCGAAAAATTTACAAGGCATATATAAACCAATCAAAATTCCCCACTATTGTTGTAGGGCCATTCTCCACTTATTGTTTTAGTTATTAAACTCTGTTGAGTTCTCTAGTTCAGTTCATGAATATGACTTTCATTTGCAAACTTATTCAAATTCACTGGAAACTTTTGTTTGTTTTTTCCAGACCAGAATTTTCCTTGAAGAGGGCAGACACAGGACCTTCTATCAAAGTGACCCGTCGTCGTAGTAACCACAGCATCATCCAGCCGATCAGAGTCAAGTCCCTCCGTCTTATAAGAAACAAAAAGAATTCATCCAACCAGACCCTTCCCTCCTCCTCTATCCTCCCTTCATCGCTCCGTTCCACTACTCTTCCTCCATCCTGCTCCATCCCGTCATCAGGTCCTCCATCACCCAGTTCTCCTCAGAGCAAGGAAGAACACAACCCGAACGACACACCCAGGACAGCTCTAATCAAGTAAGTTATCTTAGTAGCCACAAAGCCAGAGGACATAAATTTGAAAAACTAAAATGAAATAAAAATTCTTTTTTTTTTTTTATGTTTTGCAATTTAATTGCAAAACAAACTTTAAAAACCCAGTCAGTAGGAATAAACACATTTAATCTAAATTATACTGCATATTTAAACACTTATGTGACTTTATCGCTGAACCTTAAATGCTTGAGCTGCATGTTAATGTGTAGTTTGCTCTGATCAAGTTAAGACCCACGTATCAAAATATTTAAACTGCAGATGTTATATGAAAAATTCGAACCAACAAAAACCTTCTATAGTTGTGTGAATTGAATATAAAGACACGTCAGTTGTTTCTCAGCCCGTTTCATAGTGACTGTAATTTGACCCTGTCTGTGTTTGTTTTTACTTCTGGCTTTGTCACGAAGTAACTGCACTGTTGTCATCATAGTAAATGGAAGGATTTAATATGAATAATATCAACATTAATGCTTCACTTAGGAGAAAGAAGTTGGGCTGTTATGATTATGGTGAAAGCGTGCGTTTCTATGGCTGTTTATTTCAGAAACACAGCAAAGCATTTTTTTCACAATTACAGACCATACTAAAAACTTATGTGCAACTTCACCCACTGGTTTGCATAAGAGCTGGATTCAAAGCCAGTCCTTTTTTTAACTTTTCCACTTGGAGCCAGGAGTTCAGGGTGTTGGCTTTGCAGCTGACCGACCACTAACTTAATAAAAACACTGGCCATGTTTCTCTCCTGCTATCCACTTAATTACAAAATGTTATGTTAGACCCTGCTAATTAATTTCACATTCTGTTTTAAAAAACATTATGTTTGGTGAAACTTAAGTCAGTTTCCCATAATAATAATATATCTAGGTATCTTTTGACTATGTTTTTTTTTTATGTATCACTAAGTTTGATAAAGCTGAACTATGGGGACAGTCTATAATCAAGAATGAAAATTACTGTTGTTCATTGGTAGATCTCAAGGACATATTCAGTAACATGTTAACAAACACAGGCCGTATTATTATGACATTATGTGCATTGTGCACAGTACAGCATTAATAACAGCCATGTAGCAGCAGCAGTGAAGTCAGCTTCTAATACAGTAGCTATGAAAGCCCAAAGCAACTATGTCTGTGCTTGATGCCTTTGGCAGACAGAGCTCTGCACAGTCTGCCACAGGGGGGAAGCTAGAAGACATGGTGTCCAGGGTGAGGGCAGGTTGTGCTGATCGTTTGGTTTTCCTTTTGCCTGCTTCATGGCTTTAGATGTGTACAAGTCTTGGAAAGTAGTGAGTAATTCTTTTCCCACTTCTCACTGTTTGTTGCCGTCTTGTCCTTTTTGTGGCTGCTCCAAACAAGGCTGTGATGGAGGAGCACAGGACAGGCTTGATAGAAGCTGAGAAGAACTGGATCAGATGAATGTAGTGAGAGCGTGCAGTGTCCGTCGAGCAGCCATAGCGTGTTGTCTGGGATGAATGGGCTGAGCGAGGTTTCTGTGAAGCAGAAGGTAGCATTGTCTGTGTCTCCTCCTGCGTGCATGGACAGCTGCTGCTCCCCCAGCCCAGACTTAAATAAGATAATAATAAAACAAAATAAGTTTCTTGATGTATAAAGACTGGGGAAATATACCAGGAGTGATTTTTTTATATAATGCAGGTCACCTCTGCTATATGGATTTAAGGCATATTTAAAAAAGCCTCTTTCTCACATGCACTGGAATCCTGAAATATTCCTGACATTATCCGGTGGATGTGTTATGTTAAGGCGATTGTTAATGTCGTGAGATGCTCCTAAAAATCATCCAGACTTTGACTGTGAGCCCTCTTGTTGCCGGAGCGTGGAGCACGCTGCTTTGCCCAGAGTTGTGGGTTGGACTTAAATCGAGCGAATGTGTCTTGACACTTCGATCATGCGAGTGCCATGGCGTCTTTTTTGTTTGTTTTGGTTTTTTTTAGATGCATCTCTGAGCAAATGTAAGCAAAATGTTGTTTCAGGCATCAAGCTTATTTCTGTCATGTTGTGCCTGCTGTATTGGCTGTATTGAGTTCATCTGTGAAATAGGCTTTACATGAAAAGTCCTAGAGAGCATTGGAACAAGGCAACTGTCTGCGCCACCAAATTAACCATCATCACTTGTTGCCATTAAGAATATACTATAATTTTGTTGGGACTTTATAGTGGTATAAAATGTAATACAAGTATTGTGTTGTAAAATTAAATAGCTATTTGAAAACATGAAAACTTAACAAAGGAACAAGCAATAACTTGTTTCACATCATCCAAAAAATTTCTGGTGGGTTTGCTGATTTGTCAGAGTAAGTGGTAATTTAGGATAATCTTGCTTGTAATTAATGAGCTGAAACCTGCCAAATAAGCTCTTTTATTGACAGGTGACGGATGTAGAAGAAAGCTGTGGTCAAACTCAAAGTAATTGTGGAAAGCAGAGCAAACCACATCACAAAACCTATCAAGTTTCACACTATCATACGACTAACTTGTAAGCCTGTGTTAATCTGGCTGTAGGAAGTGTGCACAACAACACAGAGGGATGCCCCACATCAAACACCTTCCCACTGATCCATGAAGGAACAGCCACAGCCACATATTTCCTTCTAAGCTAAGTAAAACGTGTTGTGTCACTAAGATTAGGTCATTTTCATGGCAAACTAACGCTAAACATTAGTCCCTGTCACAAAAAGACAATTTTATGCCATCTGCTTATACAATTCAAATTAAAACTTCAAATATAACATTAGACATATGTTCTGTCATATACAATGTGTTTCTGTACAAAAAGACTACGAACTGACGGTTTACAGTATAGTTTACGGACAGTATCAGTACTACACTAATGCCACATTCTTATCCTACTAACTTTGCTATTGTAGCTGGCCCAAAAAACAAGACAAACTGAATGTAACTGGCTATTTATATGATCGAATAAAATTTGTAATATGAATATGTTTATTTTTCCAGTGGACATTTTACTCTTTCAAAATTGACACAGTGGGGAAAACCTTTTATAGAACTGAGAAACTGAAAATGTTATTTTACAAGTTATATTATTGCACGTATCACGTGCACCTTGTTTGGTGCACAAATAGTTACTTGTATTCCATTTTTATAAAAACAACCTCATCACACTGATGCTTATGAAACACTACTGTTAAATAATTCACCCCTGATAGTAGTCATTGTTTAGTCAAAATATTTTTCATATTTTAACTGCAAAAACAAAAACTTGTCTCCAACTTGTGGCTGGCACGCTCCACCAAAAACCCAGGTGCTGAGTGATTATCTGATTCACTGGGTTGGTTAGACCTGGCTGTAAACACCAACTGAAGCATGTGCAGTGTTTTCTTTTCTGATGAGCCTATGAGTGACAGAGAGCAGTAACCTGTCTAATTGTGTTTCCTATACCATTTTACAGCAGCACAGGGAGGGAACTTGACAGCACTAAAAATAGAACTGTAGTTTCCTGTTTAGTAAGTTACGCACCTTCTGTACAATATGTCCCTCCCAAAAATCTCATGGGAGATGTGCACATCTCCACTACTGACGGAGCACCTTTCCTATATGTGTGTGTATATGTAAAGATGCCTGTGGAAAGGTATATTAATAGAGTAGCTTTTGTCTGGGTCAGTCACTACTTGTGGGAAAGGAAATACTACTGGCGTGCACGGGAAGATGAGCTAAGCTTTTCTGTCTTCTCCACCGCAGCGATGGACAGTATCTGTCTGCCATAGGCATCAACACACCCAGCCTGAATATACTTTTCCACTTTCTGTGACTTCCCTCATGCAGAAGGTCACATCAGGAACAAATACAGAAAGGAAAAAAGTGTAGTTTGATATAAATGAAGGAAAAGAATTAGTAAATAAAATTTGAATGCTATTGTTTAGCTTTTTAACTGCACTATTATTAATATTGTTATATCACCATTACATTTTTATATGTATTTATTTGTTAGAATTATGTTACTTTATGTTTTTTTGTTTTTGTTTTTTATTACAACCAATAGCTGTCAATATATTTGAAACTTTTAGTGATTGCAGTGTTCTTGGGCTGGGGAGTATGGGCAAAACATTATCACAATACCTGTATGAATGCTGATGGCAAAAATTATCAATTTAATGTCATTATATAGGTTAGAAACAAAATCAACAAATTTGCTATCCTTATTAGACTGATCAGACTGTACATCAACAGTAGTGACCAAGTTCAACACTGTTCTTCCACGTTTTTCCTGCATTATACATACAGCCGAAAACTCATTTTCTGCTGCGACTTTATACTTGGAGTCAACCTCTGCATCAACTTTTTTCGCTTGATTATTTAAACGGACTTTTAAACAGTGCATTCGTTTTTTCCAATTTTATTATGTTGCAGCCTGATACTACAGTTGTTTTCTCCTCATTAATCTACACTCAGTAACTCATAATGACAAAGTGAAAACAGAATTTTAGAAAAGTCAATGTTATTATTTAAATGGACTAAACTGAAGACTGAAAACTGAAATATTATATATATACTAGTATTCAGACACTAAACGGTGAAGCACCGTTGAAACCCGCTGAGAACCTTGAGTCTTTTTGAATATGACAAAACAAGCTTTGTGCAACTGGATTGGGGGATTTTCTGCCAGTCTTCTTTGCAAATCCTCTGAAGCTCATTCAGGTTGGATGGGGACTGTTGTTGGACAGCCACCAAAGGTCTCTCCAGGGATGTTCAATAGGGTTCAAGTCAGAGCTCAGGTTAGGACCCTCTGGAACATTCACAGAGTTGTCCCTAAGCCACTCCTGCGTTGTCTTGGCTGTATTCTAAGATTGTTGTCCTGTTGGAAGGTGAACCTTCAACCCAGTCTGAGGGCCTGAACACAGTGGAACGGGTTTTCATTGAGAAAATCCCTGTACTTTAGTTCATTCAGTTTTCATTCAGCCCTGACGAGCCTCCCAGTCTCAGCACCAGGGACTGGGAGATGCTGCCACCACCATGCTTCATTGTAGAGATGGTATCGGGCAGGTGTTGAACGCTGCTGGAACTTTGTCCCACCTCCACACAGGGTTACTGCGGCTCAGTCAGTGTGACCATCGGTTTTGTGGTCACCTCTCTTACAAAGGCCCTGTTGCTGAGTTTGGCCAGGTGACCAACTCTTGGAAAAGTCCTGGTTCTTCTGTCCCAGATCTATGATCTTGCAATAATTCTGTTTTTGAGCTCTGCAGATTGCATCTTGTCCTCATGGCTTTTTAGGCAGCAACATACTTTGTAGCAGTATTTTTGGTCTATGTTTTATCATCTGCCTTAATGTTGTTCTCTTAATTACCTGTCTTCTGGAGAAGAAGCTTGGCCAATGGACAGAAGTTTAACCTAGTCTGTCATTTTTGCTTTCTGTTGTTCTTTTATCTTTGTTATAAATCTATACGTACATTCTGATAAACAGGTTAGCAGGCAAGAACGTGTTTCAGATGAGAATCACAGCACTATTGTTATTGATGCAGTTCCAGGTGACTAGCTCGACCAGTATTCTGTCAGTCATACTGTTTAAACACATTAGCACATCATCACACATAAATAAATTACAGACCATGAATTTAGTTGTATTATTTTCACAATTTCGTGTTGAATGTATTTTCTGTTTTTTGCTGCTTGAAAATGAGCTAGTTGTATATACATATGCAATTAAACGTTTTAGGGCACTACTGGGTTACAGAAATACACAGTGTTGTTTTTGTTTAGTTTTTTAATGGAAACAGTGTATAAAGCACTTTCATAAAGTATATGATTAGGCTAATTTTCAAGTATTTTTCAAGGTTTTTTTCTTTTGTTATACTTTCACTTAATGTAATAGCATTTCATTTTGTTTTAATAAGGCACTTAATGTAAAGCTTGTAAGTGAGATCATCCATACCTGGGCATTCATGTGGAATAACGTTTTGAACCTTTTGCCTTTGTAAGTGTGCAATTGGGCACTACTGCAAGTGTAAGTGGTTGTGGGGTCTGAAAAGGTAAATTCATCACATTTTTTATTTTTGGAAAATGTCAGTGACAGAAGCCACAAGAGCAACAGATTTTCCCATGTTGGAATAGCAGAACATATGTGATCCATGCAGCGTGCCAGACGTGCACCGGCTGAGAAAGAGTGATTTTAGTCTCTGCATACTGCATGAGCTTCTGTGTGAGTGTGTGTGTGTGTGTGTGTATGAGAGAGAGAGAGTTAGAGACTGTGTGTGTGTGTGAGTGAGAGAGAGAGACTGTGTGTGTGTGAGAGAGAGTGTGTTGTCTGAGGCTTGTCATCCAATACTCTGGTGGTGTTGAGTGTATGTTAAGTAGTGTGGGAGCCACTCTCCTGTCATGTACTCACCTCTCATCTTCTCTCCCCTGAGAAACATGTTTGTGTACACACCGTGCACATGCACATCCATAATATCAGTTCACATTCAGATGAATAGCTTTCAAGAGGAGATTATGTGTTTTGCTGTGATGGTGCCGTTCAACTTATACACACACTACATGAAGTAAAGCAAAGTGAAATAAATTCAGATTATGGCAAAATATGTGAAGAATGCTAAATTACTAATGGAAACACAATTCACTGCATTGTTGTGTCAAACACACACCAGACATGGCTAGGGGAATTGCTAAAGTACAGGTGTATTGGTGTTATGTAACACGGTTCTGAGCCTGTAGGAGGGGTGACTGATCAAACACACAGTCACACAGCGACACACAGCTGATTGTATTTAAAGAAACAAAGGGACAGTAGAAGCTTTGATCATTCAAGTGATGCCCGCTTTCGTGAAGTACCTCAAACACGCTTGGCTTTAATCTCTCTGTACAGTATTTAGCCTAAAAAGTAGTAACGTGATTACTGACAGTCTTTAGTTTCAAAGTGTCTTTTCTTACACTGCGGAGCCGCAAAATGTAGAGTGGCTAGAAACACACAACTAGAAAGTCCTCGGTTCAGATTCCCAGCCGACAGGGGCCTTTCTTTGAGCAGACTGCATGTTCTCCTGATGCTTGTGTGGGTTTATCTCCCAGTCCAAAGACACGCTAGTTAGGTTAACTGCTGAATCTAAATTGACTGTTGGTGTTAATGTAAGCATGAATGTGTGTCTGCCCATGTCTCTGAGATAGACTGCTGATCTGTCCAGGGTGAACTCTATCTCTTCCCCAGCTTGGGATAGGCTGACTCACACATACATTCAATACACTCTGGACTTTATTCCCGTTGTGTAATGTGCAGCCAACTTATTGAAGTCTTTTGTATTTTAGTTTTTCTTATCCAAAACACACATAAGTAGTATTGATGTCAGGTTCACTTAGACAGTCTTTATAAGTGATCCTTTATATGTCCCTTTTTGCTCTTTTTCATTTCTTTGTCTATATTCACCACTTTTAAACACTGTTTACTCTTCATTCATAATAAGATAGAACGTATCATAAATCCTAATTTATTAGCGTACCCAGCTTTTCCTCAATGTGCATGTATGTGTTTGAGCTGACTGCAATTGCAGTGGGCTCACATTCTACAGGTAACATACAAGCTGACACTCATTCCACACCAAGGTGTTTGTTTGATCAAAGTCAGGCTCAGCCTCCAAAGAAACACCCAGTCGTTCGGACTTTGGTGTCAACCTAAAGGCTCCAAGGTTTGCAAAAGAAATTCAGTAGAAGAGGTGAATTAGCTGTTCTTACTCTGCCTGAATGTAATTTCCCATCTAAATTTCTCTCATTTAAATTTCTTGTTTTCTAGTGTCCTTTTAAGTTTTGGTCTGTCCAATAACAAGGTAACCTCTTCTTATGTTCCATCTCTTGTAATTAGTCCTCGTTTCAAGCTGCTCACACCCTCTTTAAATTCCAACATGAACCACCGTGAGTAAATCTTTATTGTGTCACGTAAATTAAAGGAAAACAAAATGCCTGGGGTTCCATTTTACTCTGAGAGGTCAACCTCAACGCAGAGACACAGCAATTGAATGGCTGTTTTTGCTACTTTGCTAGAAAGGTGAACAAAAGCTAACAGGTATAAATATAAGAGTGAGTAAACCGTGAATGAACCGCACCTCACTGTTTTTCTAAGAGCTGAATGGAGAGGGTTCCTCCCAATGACTGCAATGAAGGGAAGTGATAAATGCAATAGATTGAAAATAAATTGCTCTGTAAGGTATGCTATCGGTTTTTCTTCCAGCGTAACAAAAGCAGCTGTCAGTCCTACTAGAAAAATGGGATAGAAGTGTAGGTCCTGAGGTTCTACCCAAGGACCATGTCACAGTCTTGTTTGTCTAAACTCTTAATGAAAGGGTTGCTTTGAATGGTACTCACAGCAGTGAATGGAAACAGTCAAAGGTAATGAATGTCAGGGAAAAGACCTTCATTCCAACAGTATATGAAACGGTTGCTCAAACTCCAACAGTGCTAAACACAATAACTTATCAATGAGAACAACTCAATAATTTATAATAGCATGTAGCAACAGGAAAGGGGACTACCTACTGAATTATGAGTAGCACTTTGTAGCTTTGATATTCCATTAAATACTTTAGGGGTCTACTTTAGACAGTATTTGCTAGTCTTCAGGTGTGTCCCCAGCTTTCTTTAAGTAATCCCCCCTCACAAAGGCCAGTGATGGGTCAATGAATGAAATGTCACCTTTTTAAGAGATTATTTCAATTTAGCAGACATCATGGGGCTGATATTAATAAGAAGGAGATTTCTGGACAGTAGAGAGGTGGGGTGTCTGCAAAAATTACATGATGTTGAATGTGGCTAAAGAGCAGAAAGATAAGCTGGCAACAGGAATGACCTCCCAATCAAAAATCAATGTTTGGATGTACACATTTTGTAGTGTGTGCCCCCGTCTGTAAGATGCAACGACTCAGACAAGTCTCCAAGCTACGGTTATGCTTGCTGGATTGCTAGTGACTTCCATGACATCAACACAGAGCCAGAACAACTTATAATCGCACTTGAGGAGCTTCTGACTTGCTGACGTCTTTCGCTTAAATGATAAGTGACACTGACACAAATGGCAAGTATAACCCTCACTTTATTGCAAGTGTTAGTGAGGTTTTCAGGGACACTGTGACATGACATAGTCTGCAATATGTGCACTGAATCATGCCTAGCTGTGTTTACATACTGTAGGTATACAGTAAATATATTTATTTATTTATTTATTTATTTATACAGATCTAGACAGACTGATAAACAGTACACCTATGTGAACTATATTAATGTAAAAGGGAACTTCCATATGGCGTCATGTATTTTATTACATCCAGTAGACAATGCAGAAGGTTTCACCTCCAGCACAGTAAAATCTGAGTAAGACTACCATCATGGCATACCATCCCTGTTATGGGACAGAGCAAACTGTCACAAACACCCACTCACTCTGATCCTGCCCTGATGTACATTTCACTTGCATTAAATGAACTATTACGCTGGTAGTCTTTAATAACTTCCTAAAGCCCGTATCTAAGATTTTATCAGGGATCTGCTGTGTCTTACTCTGGACACCTGCTAAGGCTGCTGGTGAATGACGACTGAGTCTATTGTGTCTACTTTGGGAGAAGAGGGAGTCATTGAGTTGTCAGACTGTCATCTCTGGGAAAACAAAAAGATAAAATACTGACTTGGATGGAAAATTTTGTTTTTGAGAAACCTTTAACTGCTCTTCTCCTCTTATTCATATTGATAGAGTATAAATATCACTGTAACTAGAGTGTTTTTGTAGCACCACTGGTCCAACATTTTGGTGTGTTACCAAATTACTAGAATATCAATCCGCTTTTCAGCAGCCAGCTGATGACTTAGAACTTTTTAGTTCAAAAAACAAATGTTTGTAGTTTACTGGTTCATCAGGTATGCATTCTTCATTTACCATCATGCCACAGTAAAAGTCAAATAATTGCTGTCATAATTACAAAGCATATTGCACTAGAAGTGCTGCAGAGCACTTTGTGTGTGTGGATAAGGGAATCCTAGGATTATGCCTAATTACCTACAATTTACTCTCTTTCCCAGGGCACAGTGCCATGGTACACAACAGCTTGTGGCAGAAAATAATTTGTAACACTAATAACTGTAAGTTTACAAAATCATAGCTCACTTAGCCAGGTAGCATAAAAGGCTGCTAACTGGGGATGGGCTACACTGCAGTAATAGGGAAGATTAAAAAACAGGAAGGTTTAGACACTTTGTCTAATTGTGACCTATTCTTACCATGTTTGTTATTTCTTTCTTTTTCTTTAACTTTCATAGACTACTAAGATGTGCATAGGCTTAAAGTGGATAATGCCACACTGCAGGTGCACGTTGGTCTTCTGTGGTGAACTGGCCTCTTGTGTCAGGTTTCACTGATGCATCTAAGAACAAATAAGAAGTCACAGAAACTGAGCCCAGTTGGTACGACTTGCTGAGTCACTGCAAAGGAAATGGTTTTACTGGTGCAGCACATTAGTGCTGCCTGTGCTTCTCTCTCTCCAGTTTCCCTTTTCTCCTTACAGTGTAATTGAATTTAAATTATGCATGATATATGTCTGCTAGAACAGAGAGGTCATAATCAGTCTCTTCAGGTTTGTGTCTACATGTTTGCTCTCCACACCCACCTATTGGTATGTACGCACACATGTACCAATATGCATGTACCGTTTTGTATGCTGAGTGCATGGTGTGTTTTATGTATGTAGAAATATATTTGACTGTGTTTGCACATTTGCTAACTACCTCAAAGAAACAGACGTAACCTGAACACAAGTCGCACACTGTGAGTGAGTGTGTGTGAGAGAGAAGGAGAGAGAGAGAGAGACTGGGCTCTGTTCACCTTACTGTGTTACTCAGCCCCTTCAGTCGACATTATTCCCATCCCACTGTTGCATGGCCACTTGACACCCAGTCTAAATGTTTTAGTAGTTCCATTTTGGTTGTTTTTGAAAGTAAACTAAGCCAGCAGGGAAGCAAACTGCCATATAGTGAGCAAATGAATGAGACATGGGGGCCAGTAAAACAACTCCTTAGGTCAGGTCCCAACATGTCAATAACGCTTATTGTGCATACTTGTAGTTCAGCGAGCCCTAATACACACGGATGCCATTATATTCATTGTTTTTCTTTCGTGCTCTCAGCATTGAGGATGTTTTTGATAAATGCATTCTAGATAGGAACTGGATAGGTTGTAATTCTCAGTAGTTTTAAAGTTGAACCATACCTGTGGTTATGATTGCTTTCAATCGTTGCCACGGTCCAGAAACTAATCAGTAGACAATATCTTAAAGCTGCAGTTTGAATGAATTCTTTCCTTTAAACTGAAGACAGTCGTTTTGGCATGTCCTTTCACTGTTTGTTGAATATTGTCTTTGCAGAGAAACAAATCTTAAATTTGGTAGGAATATGTTGTTAATAATTATTATGTTACTAATACAGTCACACCAGGAAGTGTTCTGAGCCCTTCCTTTTTTGCATCTACACATAAACACATAATACCAAAGTAAAGACATATTCCCAATAAATTGCAAATAAATCTTTTTTTTTTTTTACATAAGGATCCACACCCAGTTTTGTAGAAGCCCTTTTGGCAGGACTTAGCCTTTGGGTCTTCTTGGGTAAGTCAAGCTTCTCACACCTGTACTTGGGGAGTTTATGCCGTTCTTCCTGACAGATCCTTTCAAGTTAAATGATCCGCCTCATTAGATTCTCTGTGAACTGTCATCTTCAGGTCTCTCCACAGATGTTGTGTGGGGGGTTTAAGTCTGGGCTCTAGTTGGACCACTTAAGGACAGCCAGAGAATTGTCCTGAGACACTCCAGCATTGTCTTGGCTGTTTACTTTGGATCCTGAAAGCTTAACATTCACCCCCAGTCTCATTAGACAAAGTGCTTGGAGTTATGCTGACAGTTTGGGTCATCAAAACACAGAAACGTTGTCCTGATGCCACAGAGTCCTTTCAGTTTTTTAGGCAAACTTTGTCTTCAGTCTAACCACTCCACCATGACGGCCTGATTGATTGATTGTTACTGAGATAATTATGGTTCTGCCAGGTTCTTAGCTCTCATGAGAGCCTCTAAAGTTCATTCAGAGTGACCATTGGTTTGATGGACTCGACTTCTTCCTCCATTTGATAAATGCTGAGGCCACCGTGCCTTTAAAACAAATCAGAACTTTATAACAGTTTTTTTACACCTGTGATCTGACAGTATTTTCGATATGGTTATAATGTGTATATTAGCATGGATTTAAAAAAAGCTGATTTTATTTTTACACTGTAAATACATTTTACATTGCAGTAAACTGCAAAATGTAAATGGGTGTGAATACTGTCTGTTGTCTCTAATTGTGTGTCTTGGATAGAAAAGGGACAGTGCTAAATTAGACACTGATTTTATTTTATTGCTGTTGACACTATTTGTCAGTAATCCAAACTGTTCATGTGTCGTTCTCACATATAAACACACCAAACAGCTCATTACCCATGCAGGTACTCTGTTTGGGAGTATTTCTAAGTAACAGTGTCTTTTATTTGCTCTTTTAGAACTTGTATGTGGGTGGCAAGGGTGGTCCAGCTGGTCATTTTGGGGTTTTATTGAGCCATATGTTTTCAGTTTTGTGTGGCTCTGCGTCCTTGGAGGCTGCCTTTCTTTGGTAGAATACACCATAGTCTCATCATAGACTTTCTTGATGTATAAAGCGATTATTTGGGTTCCTTTAAAGGCTGAGGACTGAAAAGCATGGGGCCCACCTCGCTGGGTGCTGCTGCTTTGCAGCACTGACTGACTTGGCTATACACTTGTGTAGTGGGGGCTAGCATCAAGGATCGCCATCACCATAGTGTCAATTCTTCTGCTGAATTACCTCCATAGACTCATTTTGTAGGAATGAATGGCAGTTCACCACCAGGCTGGGTCTGTCTCCAACCACATGCAGCTAAAGCCACCATAGCTAACCTGCTCAGAATAATCGCTGCACACTCACACTGACTCAAGCACACAGTGACAATCAGGCCAAACAACACACAGTCAAACATGCATACGCACTCCATCAGACGCCCTCACACCACAGTTTAAGTCAGACATTTGAATTCGTGGAACAGAAGTAGTGTTTATATCATTGGGAGTGATGGCGGGCTGTGCTGTGTTTCATGGAGCAGATCAAAACTACTTTCCACAGACGTAACATGTTAGAGAAAATGTTCTGACCATGGTAACATCTTTATTGTTCATCTCATGTGCTCTGTTTTGCACACGCATACACCGTGCGCTGTGTGAAAAATGTTGAATTCTTTTAGAAGAGCAACAGGAATAAGACAAATAACAAATAACAGTTGACATTTTTTGTCATAGTGTGTATATGTTTTTTTCAGGATGTTTGTATCTGACTGCAATGCTTTTGTTCTCTTGATGGACTAGATAAGGGTGTGTTCACAAATGTTTTTGGCTTATTGGAACTCAAGAACATTTAGTTGGTTTGGCAGGTTTGCAAAATGTCACTTGACCTCCTGAGAATGTGGATCTTGGTCTAGAATATTTTCCGAAACAAATGCAGAGGAAACACAAACCAATAACTAAAATAACCTTGACAAAATACAGTTACTTAGTCATGTTTAAGACAGTTAAAAAAAAAATACCACTGTTAATTTCAAACACGATTCAGTTTCAAGCTTCACCTTAAACTTTCAGGCTCATCACTACAGACAAATTATGCCATTTTTGTGTCAATATCAAACTTTGATATTTACTTTAAACCCTGAAAGTGTGAATGGTCGTGAAACCCACAATAGCCAATGAGAGTGAGCTGAACAGGAAGCCTCACCAAGTGGTTGTTTTTTACTTGTAACACAAGCCTCCAATAGCCTCGTTTGAGACTAACAATAGAAGTTTCATTCCAGCTCGAGCTGCAAACTGTACCAGCCATAAATTATTCCACTGTATTTTCTCCTCTTTTGTTTCTCAGTGCAAAACAGTGCACACAAAATTGCTACTAGGTGCTAACAACAGTCCACCTCCATTTCTGTTTTGCTCTCAAGGCACATCATCTGGTGGGTGTTCTTAAAATTTGAACATTAGCAACTGGTTAAATCTGTTATGTCTGTGTTGTTCCACGTTATCAAAAACTGAAGGTTTGAACATCCTCTAGTGGGCACCAGGCATTAAGAGAGAGTAGATAACTTTTTCTGCACATGAAAAATGCTGACTTTAAGTCAGTTTTTATGACCTTTATATGCACCAAACTGTGTAAACTTTCTTTAAAATGTCCTTTTTATAATTACCAAGGACAAAACTTGAAAAAAACAGTAGGGGGTTTATGAGCAAAGAAGATGGAAAATACATTTTATTACATTTATAATAAAGCCTTACCCATTTTTTCTGCCATTCATTAAACTTTAATCTGACAAGAAAGTGATTTCATGAAATGAACTTTTAATTTATTGTTTGGTTTCTTTATTTGCCTAAATAATAAGCCAAGACTCTGAACCAGTGGAACTTTGTCTTTGTCTTTCAGGGAATTGTCTTCCAGGCATCAGACCAGCGTTCTGTTCATGAATGCCAGAGAGTCGACGATGATCTGACAGGGGTCATGGGAGAGAAAGATAAGAGAACAAGCGTAGGGAATAAAATACACTACATGTTTATGTTAAATATGAAATCATTCCACTCAGTTTCAGATTTCAGGGGATATTGTTTGGTAGATAAGTAGCTAATTCACACTAAAAAACGGAAGAATATAGGCTTATGAGATGCAAATAAAATTCAAAATTTAATTCGGTAGAACTGTTAAACCAGCCTCCAGACAGAGTTTGGAGTTTTATGCTTATTTAAATAGTATTTGTGTGCACATAAACAACGTATGTCGACCCTTGTTTGATATTGCTTTGCACTGGTGTTGTTTACTTTTCCACTGGATCATGAATGCTTAATGATGACTCGTGTTGGTTGTATTGTCTTATGTAATTCATTCTAATAAAATATGAATATTCTTCTTAAGGGTGACTTATTTATATGTCTTTTTGTCCTGAAATGCGAGGCTGCTGTGCTTCTTTAAGTGGGACTGTGGTGACATCCCTGTGAAAATGTGTGTTTGCGTTTCTCTGTAATGACTCAGTTTTTCACCAGGCTTCCAAAACCACATGCATATCATGTAATTATCTTGATTCAGGGTTGGAACTTCTTATATCAAATCAGTCACAGCTAGAAAGTGTTGACTGTTCTCACAGTCCTTTTGAGTGAAAAGTTTTATGCCATTGAAATTCAAATGTCACTTGGGTCTTAGATGTTCTAGTAGAACCTTTGTCTTCTCTCTGAGGATGGAAGTAGAAGAACGTCCTTACAGCACAGTCCAGGACATCAGAGTGGATCGTTGGTTGTGCTGTGTCTCACTTTGATACTATGATGCCTAAAACCGTGGCCCCACTCCTTTCTTTATCTTTTTGGCATATTTTAACAAATGACAACATCCTTTCACTGGACCTGAATAAGGATGATGGATGGAAGGAAGATGTTTGTCAGTGTTTTCAATTCAATACTTAGTGACACTGGTTCCAACCCACATTTGAAGTAATTACATGATGTGACTGCATTTAAAAGTCTAATGAATAACTGACAATATGGACATAAAGACCTTCATCGCTCAGAAAGCTGAACGTCCACAAGCTGCGACAACTAGTCAAATTCCTCATCTGCTGATGAAGATCACATGTATGTGATTAAAAGCTCCAGAACAGCCACTAAATGAACATTTTCTGAGCTGCTGTTTCCAAGGTCAAGAATAAACTTTGAAGTTCAGTTAACCCTCGAGGTGCGTTGGCTAAATCTAACCGACACTTTGGAAAACGGAGCTTTCACTCTCTTGTCGACACATAAATTGATAAAATGATTGATACCACTCGTACGTGTTGTGCCGGCCGTGGTTCATTCTGCTTGGCCGTGTGTTCACTTTCTTTTTAGGCAAAAGCTAGTTTGATTTTGAAGGGACTCAATGTTGCATTTCCAGTGTCCAGCATGAGTGGAGAAGGCTAAAACTCTCGGCTGTTGTCACATCCACAATCGCACGTCACGTGTTAATTATTCAGTTCCATGTCTGTTCCCGTTTTTGGCTTGTGACCCGGGTTATGACAATATACATGGATAAAATGAATGAACAGCCAGCAACTGCTTAGCTTATCATGAAGACTAGAAATGGGGCGATTGCTGTTCCAAGTAAAACAATCTATCAGCTGTGTGAAAGCTAACTAATTTACATGTTTTTGTGTTTGAGTAGAAAATGACTGATTGTCCTTCTCTGTTCTTTCATGTTGCGTGGACAGGCCATGGACGAATGACCTCACTGCCTATGTTAGAGGAGGACAGGTCAACTTTGAGAAAAAATTTTGGACATTGACTTTGGACACGGCAAACTTCATGAAACAGCAAACACTGCAGCACCAGCACTGGTTGGTGGCAGTTGGTTCAGTTGATTCAGCCTGTTCAGTTATTTGCTGCTGGGTGTAGTCTGTGGCGTGTTCAGGTGCCATTTTGTTGGCCCAGATGTAAACGGTGCGAGGTGACTTGAGCTGACGCAACATTCAGCCTGTCGCTGCCACGTGTAGGACATGCTGGTGATCACAATTTATTTTTCTGTGCATATGAGCGTTTAAGACAAGACCACCAATTGTTTTGATGCCACGTATGATAATTTTCATATGCACAACAGGAAATACAACAGCAGTAGACGTTGAGATTGACAGTTGTCACATTCACATTCTCCTTTTTTTGTCTGTGTATTTCGAAGAACTACTCGCATCTTTTGTCGTTAGAGTAAGAGGACTCGCACCGTGTGCTCGTGTGTTTCTCCATTCAGATTCGATATACAACACTGTAATGTCGCTGCTGCTGATTTTAATCTTCAAGTGTCTCCTTGTTCATCAACACGTGCAGTGTCATGACAGAGGAGCTTGATTTAGTGCTGGTATTAATCTGTCATGCCAGGGGAGAAAACCCATTAACTGGATTTGCAGCAGGAGCATAAAGGGTGTGGGCTAAAACAAGAACATCGTGATTCTTGGCGCAGTGATACCAGTGTTTGAACAAAAGCGCAGGTGAGCAGGGACATATCATGGGAACATTTTTGTGTCTTTCACACCTTTATTTAAATGAATTAATCCTGAGTGTCCTCTTTTTCAGGGTAAGATTTCCCAGCAGTGACTTATTAAAAGCTTTGGAATGAACCGTGGACCCTCTGACCTTGTAATAGACTGACCTGATAGTTGAGGATCAAAGACAAACCTGGCAGAACCTGGCCAGAAATGCAGGGGTGGACTCAGGGGTCACATACCTGTGTTCACTTGGCCTTAGCCTGTCTCAGTGTGTCACATTATGAAATCAGCACTCACTTCATGACAAAGATTAAGCTTTAACCTTCTACTTAGAGATTTAAATGTGCTACAATGTGTATTTAGTAACCACTCTTACAGGAAACTAAATCTATTTTAAGGAGGCTTATGCAAAACAAAACATAATAATCAAACATTAACGTTGAGACGTTTTCTGCATTGAGGATTTGTATTTACTTCACAGCAGACAAAACAAACAGAGCATTTGCCCATTTGTAGCGTGTTTGGACCTGATGATTAACTGATTAGGCAGAGTTTCCATCTATGTAAATGAGGATTTGTCGCAGTGTGTAATGCTTTGCTTTCGTTGTTGCTTCACATGAAGAAAATTACTATTTGGGATGTCGTGGGAGCTGACGGATATAAGACACAAAACATGTTATTATCACCTGCACAGGTGAAGTGTTTCCTGTTCTGTTCCTGTTTTTCTGTTTGCACCTTGTCTGTAGGATCCTAAAGTACGTGACAGATTTCATTGAATTTTAATGAAGGTGAGTTATGATTTAGTTTAGTTAATGTTTTATAACATTTTGCTTTCCGCAATACGCACATGGCAACTATAGTCTGGTTAAGGAAAAAGAGAAAAACTATGGGTTAGAAAACATCAAAAATATTTATAAAAGTATTAGAATCTTATACTGAAATCTTTAAAATGCTTTACTATTATTGGCATTTAACTCTGAGGCCATCTGATGTAAATAAAAACTACAATAATCTTCATCAGAAATTATGACAATAAGCTATTTAAGTTATTATTCTGAAAGAGGCTGACAAAGCTGTATGTATTAAATTGACTTTGTTACTGTTGTTGCTATGACATCTGCCATGACTGTGGCGTTTCTGTGTGATCTTGTGAAGCAAATGTATTTTTGCTGTTTGGGTTTTTGTCATAATATACAAAATCGCAGTTTATTTGTTCAACCTTTTCCCATAGCAGATATGTGTTTTACAATGAAACTCTCACTCCAGTGTGCAAACTCAGCCTTCAGCTGTGCCAGATGGCCACGTTACAATGCGTACATGCAAACTGTCAATATCACATTTTTATTGTACAGAGGGATTATCCTATTATACAAGTAGTAACAATTTACTACTAAAGATTCTCTTTCTGTATGTATGTAATGGTTCAGTTACTCTCCAATAATAACTTTTAACTTTTTTTCTGGTTTCACAAACAGGTGATGTGGTTCACTAAGCTCCTGCATCTTGTCATGGCCATAGTCTACAACTCTTGATTGGCACTGAATGAGTATTTAGATTAACAGTGACAGACAGGAGGCGATTTTTGTGCGAGAGGAATTCAGAGAGAGTTTGAAATCTGTACTGGATAGGAACCGAGAGTTAATGTTTACCTCGAGTTTCCTAACATCCTCCCTGTTGAGCTAATCTACAATCACATTCCTTCATACCAGGGGAAAGTGGAGTTGAGTCCCTCTGAACCCGATATCACCGCACCACCGTGGATGAGCAGTAAACAAACCTAAAAGAGTATCAGTTTCAGTTCCGAGAACTGCAGCTTAATAACTTGCATAACTAATCACTTTGAATCAAAAAGCAAGAAGGTTGCACAAGTCTTTGACAGAAACCACAGAATGAAATGATGAAAGCATAACTGAGGTGATTAATTAGCGTTGTTTATTCCAGTGCCAGGTTTAATTTTTCACTATACATCAAATTGCTCAACAGCACAAGCACTTGGCCACGTTGCTCTTTATTTTACTTCCATTACTCAGCAAAGCTGCTGCCAGAGTGCATTTAAGCGGCTTCAGAGCCTTCATGCCCACACAATGATGCACAGCGATTTATTGATTGTCTTCTTTCAAAACTTTATGTTCCATTTTCTAGAGAAACTCCAATAATTCTCTGCTATGGCTTTCAGAGGTAATTCTACACAAATAGTTCTCAGCCATGAAGTCGCAGCGCTTTGCAGGACCGGCGGCCCAGTCCTTCCCAATCCCGGTTTTATCCCAGCGCTTTGCAGGCTTTGACACTGGAAACCACCAGATTGTCCTCTACGCTCTGTCTTGGCAGGAGAAAGTATCCCGCTCTCACATCCCTGGGGTCTGGAAGCCTCTCACATCCTCACATAGACGTTCTCTCCCTTCCTCCAGATGACAACACGGTCTCATCACGCAGTAGTCTCTCTGACATCTTCAGCTCATTCTCTCTGAGAGACAGGTTCTGTTTTGTCCAGCCAAGGTCCTGAGTGTTTATCCCCACAAAATCTGCCAGAAATCTAGTTGTCGTCACTGATAACCAACTGAGTTGTAGAGTTCACATCTCCTCCAGCTCTTGGACGTGCAGATTTGGCACCAATCACGCGAGGTTCAAAGCTTTGACGCTCAGTTCTACAATAAATAATCACTACGCTTTTCAACAACTGGTATTTTCTACAACCTGCAATGAAAGACTCTTTAGCTTAAGTAAATTCTCAAAGTGTCATTAGTAATAATGTAAATTTGACCTTATTTCTTTTTATTTAGGTCGAGACCAGCCGAAAGGCTTCAAGCAGAGGAGCTGATGGTCTGTAGACGTTAACTTAGTGTACAACAATTAAGTTCAGTGACTTGAGGTTTCAGTGCACATGAATGATGTGGTTTAAGAAGAAAAGGGACAAGTTGGCAAAGGAGGAGACCATTCCAGACCCCATTACAAGGAGTGAAAACTGTAACTGTAACACATCCACCGTTTCCAGCTGCAGATGGGAGCAGAAAAGACGTTACACACACAGATCTTATATAAACACATGGTGCAGAGGTAATAGGAAGTGACAGGAAAGCGAAAGGCAGCATCTGTTTCCCTCTATTCATTAGTTGGTGATGATGATGATGATGAGGCTGGAGTCGGAGAGAACATCCTGCATACTGTCTGTCCCACTCTCTCTCTCTCTCTCTCACAGTCCTGTCCAGATGTGCAGCCTTTGTTTAGCATCATCTGTAAAATGCCTCTTGGTGCCGTGTGTCTGAGACAAACAGTTACTGAAAACACTGAATTCAAGCCAAATGTGCATTATTTTGTTTCTTTTCACCAAATGTTGAGGGATTCTTCTGAAAATCAATTAATTTGATTTCTCGCCAAAAATTAAATAAGAAGCTTAAAACCTGTTTACGTAAGTGTAATGCTACACCAAGGGGATATATAAATATTTCTGTATTTATTTTATTTTATATATATTTTTTTTTTAAATATGTTCACAGCCTGAGGACCTTATATATTTATATATTTTATATATAAATAAATAAAAAATAGTAGCACCTTTATTACACCGTAGGTGGAAAAAAGTCCAAAATAAATCTTTTTTTCATCCAACCTGAACAGAGTAGTGGATTGTTAAACTGGAAATGAACTGTGGTCAGCTGACAGAGGGAACAACAACATTGTGCTATTGGTTAATTCACAAGTCGCTGTAGAAATAAACAGTAATGTAAAAATAGTCAAATCAAACCAGTAATGTTAATTTGAAATTGTAATGTGTTTATATCCTTCAAATATTCAATTCAATTCAATTCAACTTTATTTATATAGCGCCAATTTACAACAAGGTCATCTCAGGGCACTTTACATAATAAAGTCAAGACTATACAAACAGGTAGAGAAAACCCAACAAATCCCCCTTGAGCAAGCCATAGGCAACAGTGGAGAGGAAAAACTCCCTTTAATGGAAGAAACCTCCAGCAGAACCAGGCTCAGGGAGGACGGACATCTGCCTTGACCGGTTGGGCAGAGTGGAAAGTGGAGAGAGATGATATGATGACGAACGACAAGCTTCTGAGTGTCAAATCAAGCAGCAAAGCTCCACTTCGGTTCCCTCTTCATATCGAAGCTCCGGTGACTCTGGAGTCTTGGGTCTTTTCTCCCTTTTGCTTCAAAACAAACCTGATATCGTGTTGCTGCACCGTTGGACCCCCTCAGGTAGTGGACACAGAGACACAGAGACATCAGATCTGCAACTGTAAAAGTAGAACCTAGACAGAGCAGAATTTAGGTCCGATCCGACCACTAGGTACCAGGTCAGGTCACAGTTGTAGAATCCGAAGGAACCATGAGGATCGCAACGGTGTAAAAAAATAAAACGGTTAAATCCGTAAATATAAATAAATAATGTTATTTTGCTCATTTTCATTGCTGAAAAACTATGCTCCATATAATGTTTAAAATTGTAAAATTTTACTTTAACTTGATAAACAATTTAAATTTAAATGAAATTATGTTTACTAAATATATTGATTATATCAACTAACAAATTTCTGTGTTATTACTAAACCCAACACATTTTAGTTATTGTTTATGTGGCTTTTGAGTGTATAAACTTATTAATTTACATTTTAATATTTTACTCTTTACTTTTATTACTTAAAATCTACTCAGTTGAATTATGTGTCACTTTGGTGAAGTTATTATGATGTCATTATTTAGAGTGATCCACACTGTAGCTCCAACCTCTTTTTATTAGTATCTGCACATGCGCTGTGATTTCTCCTCAGTCTTACATCCAGCAAAGGTTTTTCCACAGAAAAATACTTTCTAACAAATGTGCATCTCTTTCAGGCCAAATATTAGAAGGTTGTGGGAGTTTTAGACTGTTTTACAAAATGCTGTATGTTTGCTGCAAATTTTAAAGATGTATGATCATCAGTAAATGATCATTTATGGACTAATGTTAGTTTATTGGAATGTACTATTTAAATTTTTAATTGCCACTTTTAATTGTATCATTAAACTGTGAACAAACTTATAAGCAAATCAGAGCTTGTGTTGTAAACCTGCCTCAGCAGCTTTTCCGTTGCCTGTCCTGATAATAAATAGTGTCATTACTGTAAGTCATTAGCTGCCAAAATCTGAGGACAGAGTACGTGCTGTATGTTGTAACCCCACCCGACATAATGAGGACCCACCCTGTCAGCTCAGTCGTAAATGGCTGGGTTTGTCTGGTTATCCAGAGCAGCCTGATTTATGACGCACTAAAATCTCTCCAAATATCTAAACATGCCATTAAAATCACACTTTAAACTCTGCAGCTGCAGTTTGTCTTCACATCCATTCACCTTAAATCTGACAGTCATCAAACAGCTTTGCAATGTTCCAAACCCTAAAAGTGTGTCGTAACTTATCAAATTTCAATCGACTTCCTCGTTACGATCACATTTCAGTGTGGCATGACAACACAGACCTACACAGACTGTAGAGATTTGCAGACCAGCAACTTTTATTAAAGACGTAGCTCCGAAAATTCACAGCACCTGAAATTAATTGATTGTTTTATGAAGGGCTGACTCAGTTTCATTCATGTTTGTGTGTGTCTCACAAGGCATCATTATGTGTCTGTAATTCCAGTGCAGGATGATTGATAAGTTGTTGGCACTCAGTTCTGATACCACCCACCTGTGGGAACTCATTTAAGTGTTCTCACACACACACACACACACACACACACACACACACACACACTGCTGCAACCTGTCTGTTCTTTCTCGTGTAAAAATCCCTTTAAAGTCTGGATAGAAAATTATATTACGGTATCTTTGCTGTTGTAGTCATTCTTTTTCCACAGAATTCCTTACACACACACTCACACACACACACACACACACACACACACACAGCGACACTGGCAGGTGTTTGCCTTTGACAGGAGTGAGGAACGAGAGGCCAAGGCAGCTTCAGGCCGTGTGTTGACTCCTGGTTGATGTTTAACCCAGAGATTACATTACTGTGCACGTTGGGGGTATACAGGTGATCCCTATACCTGCACAAACAACCTCGCCAAATCTATATCTTATAACAATCTTTTTCAACAACAGCACGTAAGTATGATGGGACAACAGTGCCAATGGATCGATGCAGTGTTGGAACATTGTCCATTTGAAATAGATTTCCATATGCATTTTCCATCTTAAAAATACAATCAAGCTAGTTGTAGCGCGAGACCTGTAATCAGTCCATCTCAGGGCGTCATACACTGAAGCTATGTCGAAGCGTTTGGCGTCTCGCAGATGAACCCTTCTGTACGCGTCCTTTAGCGTCAACATGTGATGCGTGAGGTTTGGACTTCTCTGATAGGTCAGCGGTGTGAGAAGTGAACATCTCTGTGCTGCTGCAGCTCTGTGAATCTGTGTCCCGGAGGCTTCAACAGCACGTCTGCACATTCAAAGAAGTTATATGTGCACTTAAAAAATATTTAAAATACAAATACATGCTGTAGCTTTAACTCTGTGCTATCAAGTCATGCAGATAGTTTTGGGGTTAATCTGCTGAGGTGTTAAGTTATATGATTCATTTCTATCAAAACATCAACTACCTGCACAGATGCCTGTAAACAGAGTGTGATGACAGCAGCCATAGAGTTGTGTCACTCACCCTTAATTTTACTTGAAGCTTCAGGCTTTCATACCTTTGACTAGGCCCAGACTGTAACTAAGTGCCATGTTGAAACATGGGAAGTGATATAATTCATTTAAAACTAGTTTCATTATTTGTAGTACTTAATATATATATTGAATTATATAATTATATATATAATTATATATATATATATATATAAAAAATGTAGTTTGTTTAGTTGCAGTAATGTTTACCACTGGTTTGCCCAGCTGGTTTTCATGTTGCCTTTTTTGTGTTGATGGTTAGAACTTGTGTTGTAGTTTGGAGTATTATTTGTTGACCAATGTCTTTGTATTTGTTGTTTTTTGAGGAAATAAAACCCACTTTTTAAAAACCGAATTCTGTGTTTACCTGGTTTGGCCCTGAACTATGAGTAAAAAATCTTTATGTGGTTTTAATGAACTGACTCAGAGGAAAAGATTCATCTCATTAATTCTAGTGGATTTATATCTTTGCATAACAAAACTGTTCTAATGATGACACGCACTGTTCCACTCTACGAGACCTGGCCCTGCCCATCTGGAAAACTCCTGCCTAAAATAGATGAGAGTCCTTCCTCTGTGGTGATGGTGATGTCAGGACAACAAGAGATAAAATGTTCTCATGTCTGATGCCAGATTTCCAATATGAGACTTTATCTTTCATCTCTGCTTTTTCCAACAGATGATGCACCGGTACTTCATGCATTGACCATTTTCAATCAGTAAGTCCTCAACTGACTCTGTCACCCAAGCTGCACGTCCTGCTCTGCCTCTGCTGTTTCTGTGTGGCGCTCACATGGAAGAATAAGGATTTCACAAACTGACAGATGAGCCTCTCGGCCGTGTTTGAAGGAAGATAGAGCACAAGTAATTGTCCATTTGTCACAGTGTATAGTTTTCTTACTTACAGTGTGTATAACTCTTATTCCCTTAGGTCACTTAGCTCCGGCGTTGTTTAACGTCTTTGTGGAACATAGGCTCCAGACTTTAATATAAAATGTGAATGGAAATATAAACTATAAGAAAACCAAAGTTATGTGCATGTGACAGTGTTACAGCATATTTGGACATATTTATAAATCGGTGAATGTATTTAATGCTCCATGGAGAGTGGACGTGGTTTTCTATCACAGTGGTGGCTGAGAGCCAGTGTTGCTAGGAGACAACCTGTCAACTTCCTGGTGTACTGGATTAAAAAAAAAACACTGCACATGCTGCAAAGACTGATATAAAGCATTTCCTATCTGCCTTTAGCAAGTTTAAGAGTTTTATCGCTACACAACATTTTTGGAAGTTCCAGCCTGGGACAAGCCTTAATATTAACAAAACCTGTCAAAAACTGGACAGTTTACACATATAGACTGTTCGTACCAAATATCACAGATGTCTAGTCTCTGACAGTCTGGAAGCAGCACAGACCTGACGAGTACTCTGGTTAACACACTTCACAACTAGTTTGGAACAAATGGACGTTGTGGAGACAGACACACCCCCATGACCCGCAAAAGCAGGAAGTTCTCACATGTTCTTGAGCCCAAGCAAATATGGCAGCGAGAACTTTGTTCTTTCACGCACAAAACGCTAAGTTAAACAGTCAAAAGTTTAAAAAAATTAAAAAAGCAGGAAAACCACAGATTTGAAGGTAAGGAAAAAGTGGACTGTAGAGCCTAAAGAGGGACATGAAGGACTTCATAAAATATCGCTGCATTCAGGTAAAGCTGTAGTTACTTTAGGTCTCCGTCACTTCTGACTTTATCCGTTACCGACACAAGATCTTTGTGAACAATTGAAAGAGACCAGCTCTTGTGACTAAAGACTAGCCGTCTCTGTTGTCTGTCAACACCAGCTGAGGCAGACTGGCCCTGACCAGGTCCAAACAGGTCCGAACACCATCTCAGCTGTAAAATGGATCATAAACTCTCGCTGGCTCTAATGTTGTGGCTACACCCAGAGTAACAGAGTAAAATTATCACTTTTTGACCCTTTCAACTTCAAGACTGAGAAACTATAACCTTGTAAAAGCTGCCGTATTGGATTGTATTATACTGTACAGGTGTACCTAATAAAGTGGCCAGTGAGTCTATATTGTCAAAGTATCGATTTTTCAAATTGCATCGTTACTGAATTTTTCACTTTTCCATCCATAGTTAGTTTCGTACGTAGAACACAGTTCAGGAGCAGACAGTCTTCATTTAGCTGTTGGTTTGTGTGTGTGTGTGTGTGTGTGTGTGTGTGTGTGTGTGTGTGTGTGTGTGTATTTGTGTGTGGGGCCAAGCTGCTTTGGTGAAATATCGATCACCTCTCCACCCTTAATTGACTGGCAGACGAGTGCAGCCAAGGAGCCGCACAGATGATTGAAGTGACCCAATTAAACAGCGAGGAGAAAAGAACAAAACCGGCTCATCGAGTTTGTAGAAGTCAAGGCCTGGCGTCCTCTCCCTTCGCCTATAAATCAAAGTGTCTCTTTCCTGTTGTTTATCCTCTGCTCTCACACTCCTCCCCCTGTCACTGCAGCTCAGCCTCTCCAACTTGTTTTGATCCACGTCTTGACGACAGCAACACACTGGAATTTGCTTCGAATCATATGTTATTTATGTGTGTGTGAATATTCGAAGCAGCGCTTGGCAGATGCGAAAAAGACTTAACCAGCCTGAAGTAACAATGTGGGACTGCTGCAAGAGTCTCACATCTCCTCTGTTTGCTTTGAGCGTTTGCCATCCAGTTAGAAGGACCAAATCAAAACTCAAATGAAGAGTTGGATAGTTTGAAAGAGGCTCCCATTGATCTTATCTAAGTACGTGGTTAAAATAAATAATGCTAATAAAAATACACACTGGCTGCAGGATATGGTTGATGCTTTTATCGGTTTTATGTCTGTGAGACTCAAGTTGTAGCATCACATTGCGACACTTGAACCTACAGCTGTATTTGCACTGTGAGGCACGTCAAGAACAAAACACGAACCGCAGATAAAACTCTGGAAACAAGGTCACAGTGCACAGGATTCATGACCTGCCCAAGTCCGTCACCTCCCACAACCGAGAGGAAACACAGTTCACTCGGATGTGAAGATGTGTGCAAAGGAGTGTGTGGTTGTTTCGTGGCATTTGTTTCTCGTTTCACAGACGTAAACACGGAGGATGGTCACACGTGATCAACCTGAGAAAACGAAGAAAAAATTCAAGTCAATCATTCAGCTGTAAATCTGGATTCTTGCATTTACCACATTAACTTTTAAAAGCATTCATTGATGATTATATCATTCAACGATTTATTCATATTTATCATTTTAGACCAAATCCTACAGTGAGAAGTTGCCAGTTGCAACTTTAAAATGCTGCAGCGTTACTGAAAAAATTTCCTTGACCAAAACCTTGAAATGTAGTCAAACAGTGAGGATGTCACATTCATCCAGCAGTCTGCTGACGGAGAAACAGAAGAATTAATGTTCGCCTCAGTGAAGCAACGCGGTTCATTATTGTCATACGCTACCAAATATGTCAGACTAAGCCATCAAAGCAAAATAAAATGCCGACTGAAAAACTTCAAACGCACGACATTTGTTGAATCTATTCGTTATTGCAAATTGTAAATTTTCATCTGGAGCTACAAAGCAGCAGCTCACTTCATCACGAGTGGAAAAGCTTGTTCTCGCTGTGTTATTGCTTTTCTCCACTCTACATTATTGAAATTCAGTGTTGCCAACTGTTTTGACTGGGAACAGTCATTGGAGCTGCTCCTAGCCTTCGTTTGCCCCGAGCATTCGTTCATTAGAGGAAAAGTTGGCAACATTAATGAAATGCAGCAAGTTCCCTGCTGCTCTCAAGGCTGGTATAAACTTTACAATATCAATAACACTTCTTCTATAAAGAAATGACCTGGACACCTTGGCGTCCTAAAGACAGGATGTTGTTGCACTGGCTCACCGAAGGGCTCGTGGGGTATTCGTTTTGTAGCTTGCTGCTGATTCCTTGGCTGGGAACCATTTCTGTGGATTCATAAACTCAGGTGGAGGAACATGGAAGTGACGAGCTGAGGTGACGAGCTGCACTGCTGAAGAAACTGAAGCAGATCTCACTCCAACGAGTCTTGTGGGCTGATCGGATTCCGATCCAGGACAAAGGCTAATTAAACTCAGCCCCGACTCTCTGTGGCTGGGCGGTTTATGGTTGGTGGGGTGAGTGACCTGGTGGGGCGGCTCCACCCTTGGCATGTGGAGGAATCTTCCACTGGACTTCAGTCCCTGATGCTCCCGGCAAACTAAAGCGTCCTTGATGAGTGCCGTTGATTTTTGCGTTTCAAAAACATTTATTTGACAATGTTTTTTCAGGTTCATAAAACTAAAACCGAGGATTTGTTATCATAGATGAATGTAGTTGACCCAAACCCCTTCCCCCTTCTGCTCTGCCCTCCCTGACCCTGGTCTGCTTCAGTCTGTCCAACACACCGGGTCCTTGTCATGACGAGATCACAAGAAACACTCCAAAACCTAGTAATTAAGCAGCAATAAAATCTACTAATATCACAGTCATCTTCAATGAGCCTTTGAAAACACCTCTAATAATAAAAAATAAATAAATAATAGCTTCACCTTTAAGTTTGAGATTTGTAATAACTGATAAATCTTATTTCTAATAATAATTACGTAAATTATGGACAGACAAATAGATTCAAACTGTACCTTTGTGTATGAAATTCAGAAGCAGTTTACACTTGACGTCACCCTGAAAAGTTTGTTTTGACAATAAAATTTAATGACTCAGCATTACAATTTGTTTAAGTCCTAACTCGCTAACACTTGGCTGAAACAACAGTGACAAAGTTTGGTTTTGATGCTCAAATTGTCAAAAGAAATCTGCTCCTTATTTGTGTGATTTTGTTTTGTTTTTGTGGCCTGATCAGCTGTCATCCTACCGCAGGCTGACGTGGCAGATCAGCAGCTCTGGCCCTACAAGCTGTTTCTGCTCCATTATTTATGATCCCACTCTTTTGCTCTTAGTCTTGGTAGATTCTATAGAGGATGTGGATTTAAACACATTCTGCCCTGGGGTAAAAAAAAAAAAAAAACCCAATAAATAAAAATACCCATGACAATCTTTATGAGTCATGAGCTGAGTGACTCGTTAGTCGGGGGTCAAGCTTTACACAAAGAGCAATACAAGGTTAATGATGGAGGAGGAGCTAATACACCATGGTCACAAATATACAGTGTGTTATTTTATGGTTTTATATGTGTAACATGTCAGCACCTCCTCTACTGAATGTTGTTATTAAATTTAGGTTTTAAAAAAGCACATCACTGTATTTATCCAGACGATAACTGCAGCAGTATGAAGGTATCGAGCGTACTGTAAAACTGTTGTACGCATTAATTCACTGATACATCAGCTAAAAATATTTGACCATTAGGGCAATTTCTAAACATCTGGCCATAATTCCTAAATATGAGCCCATTTACAGCACAGTGCCAAGTCAAAGCTCCAGAAACGCAACACATATTGTCAATGAGGTCATAGAACATTAACAAAATATCGTTTAAGGGATTATTTTAACGTTGCTGATCTGCTGGTGAGGTGTGGTAAATATCCAGCAACAAAAATTAAGCTACATCTGTCACCAGCCGCATGACCGACGTGAGTCCCTGACTGTTGGCAAACACACTTTCAGCTCAGAAGAGACACTATCAGATTGGATCCAGTTTTGTTTTACGGCCTTTTTCTACCTGTTTGTTTTAAATCCCACATTTGTTCCTGATCATTAACTGTCTGAAGCTTTGGGTTCACTGCTTCACACGTCAGATCTGTCGGGACACGAACAGGTAACCAAGGCAATCAGACACAGAAGGAGCGAGCCACCAGAACGACCCCGGTCTATTTTCAGTTCTTAATCCAACCCATGATGAAATGTTTGTGCTGTTGTTTAAATGATGCCCGTGATGGCAGATGCACAGTATGTGTGTGAGATTTGAAGGACACAAATCCCCAGTGCAACTGTCTCAATCTCCCTACAGTACAAACACACACACACACACACACACACACACACACACACACACGGTCCGGTTTTGAAGGTTGCTGCAGGGATTATGACAACTCAGCTGCACGTGCACACACACTTTTACACACTTTCCTCTTTTGTCGGAGCTGAACAGCTGTTTGTATGTTCAAACTGACTGAAGACTCGTTTCTTTAGTTTGCTGTCGTGTTGGGTTGTTATTTTTGACATTAACATTGAAATAAAACTCTAAGTAAACAGAACTCGTTTCCCACATGACTTGTTTTGCTCTCGGTATATGCAAAATTGATTTTGCTTTGTGATGTACTGCACAGAGAAGTGCTTTTGTATTTGTGTCCAAGCGACTAAAGGAGACCAAGCCAAGAGCAGAGCAAAGGTTGGACATGTGGAGCGACATGACTTCGATGCTGATGTTACTTAGCGTTCTCGGATGAAAGCAGCAGCACTGAATCGCATTAAAGTCCCCTGGCTGTGAAACCTAAACAGTGATCTGAAAGATCATAATAGCTGAAGGGGAATCCACGTTTCGTTAATCATTTTCAGTGGGTTTGAAACTGTGAGTGACCTCTTTCACTCTACATGTAGTTCATAGATCCACTGTTATTGTGAACGTTTTGATTAGTGCAGATTTAATGTCACACAGCTGATATTATTCTAAGCCATGGTAACTAATGTCACCTAAATCCGTCCATGTTAGATAATGTGCAAAAATGAAACCTCATGATTCCTCTTTTACTTCCAGGCCACATTTTATGGAAACATCAATAAAAGAAGTAACTTCTCAACATTATATTAGCAAAGTGTCTCTAATGAGTGCATCACCACGTGTGGCCTGAAACCGCCTGGAAGGATTTAATATGATCCAGAAATCTTTGCCAAACACACACAGGCTGTGTATCTTCAGTCTATTTGTTATAGCGACACTTTTAGGAATGTTGAATTAAGAGCATGTACTGTCCTCATTTGGCTATTTTTGATCGTTTGTTTCTTACACTGGCTTTACATTTTTAAAAGTAGGGCAGTGGCTTGAATTCAATCTCTGCTGCGGATAGTTTTTAACCATCTTAGAGTTTTCTTTTTAAAATCCGTGGCAAACAAAGGCACGATCAACAAACCAAAACTCTTTAGTGCAGAAATATGGAAGCACACACACGTTATTGTGCAGTGCATTCAAAACCTACTCATGCTTACACATGAATGGCTAAATCATGTTAACACTCAACTCATGTATGCACACACACACACACACGCACCATATTGTCTCTGCAGTGTGTGTTTCCAGACCCGGTTATATAAAACCTCTGTTTTTGGTAGAAAGACGTGAGCAGCTGCTGCTAACTGGCCTCGTACCACCCCACGCTGCTTCTGCCAAACACAGCACCAGGGAGCCCGACACGCACACACACACACACACACACACAGACAAAATACTCTTAACAAGGTTACATAACATTATCATATGGCTTCTTCTTCCAGTCTCTTTATCATTGTTTGTCTCTTTTTTCTGTCTCGCTGTGTCACACACACACACACACACACACACAAAAATACTCTTAACAAGGTTACATAACATTATCATATGGCTCTTTCTTCCTGTCTCTTTATCATTGTTTGTCTCTTTTTTCTGTCTCGCTGTGTCACACACACACACACACACACGTACAGAAACGGTTCCCTGCAGACTAAATGTCAAGGTGCATAAATTCCATTGTTTTGAGTAAAATGACTCAGACTGTGCATGTAAACTGAAACAGAATCTCCGCTTTGCCGTATGTGGGTTAAGATAAGGATGATGCACATTCCCAGTTTAATTCACTTTATTTCCTGTGTGAGAAGTTGATGTCCATTGTCTCTAGAATAGGCTGCACTGATTGAGGTTTTATGAAGTTTATTTTTATTCACAATTTTACTATTTAATTTGAAATAAATTTACATAGTTTTTATTTTGCCTCTTTGCTTCTTTGCCAGTTTCCAAACACTTTTTTATGAATCAATTGCAGCCAATATGAAAAGAAGCCCAGAGGAAAAATGTACTGCTCTTCTTTTCAGCCTCATTTTTTTATTTAATATGTTTCTGATATGTTTCACCTAAAACTCACAAGGAGAAGCAGATGATACAGGAGTCATCCTTGGCACATAGGGGAGGAACCTCTTCTTTTATCATTTACTTCTTCATAGTTAAAAGTTGCAACACAACCACAAACATTATGATTCTCATGAATAGACGGGTTTATTGCAGGGCTGTTGTGTTATGCTGCATGAGTTTTACTGTAGTCTACCTGTGGATATTGAACTTTGTTCGTAAGTAGCACTAGTATTGCTCCTGAGGAGGAAAAAGCAGCCATCTCCATCACAGACAGAAATAGAAAATGAAATGTGATGACTTTATCTCCGAGCTGCAGAAAAAAACTACAACCTTTTTATCACATTAGTTTTCACCTCGTCTTTCTCCTCTGTGCCTTTTAAACCTTGATGTATTACCGCTGTCATAGTAACGCAGGCAGGACGGTTCTATCTGCATTACAGCATGAATGAGATACAAGACTCAAAGAAACTCAACATGTATGACATTAACCTGCCACAACTATCTGATAAGCTACTAACACCCTGCTCCCCAAATACGTAAAGGGTCAATATTTTTATTTCGAACATATTCGTTTAAAGCATAAATTCATCTACAAAAGTTGCTTTGCTGACATGCAACGTTTCTGTGAAGTCAAACTGTGAAAATCTGTTGTTTGCAAAGGCCTTTAAGAAGACGAGAGCGGGGAGGACGGGAGACAGAGAAAGCAAAGAGGAGACAACTGATATCAAATGAACCCGACAGTGTAACTGAACCACAATCTGCCTCCGAGTCACAGGAGAAAGTGGGTGGTAGCTGCCAGCATAGATCACTCCAGCATTCAGTTGAAAATGGGCGGAATTCTGAGGTGGACGGCAGCTACTGATGAAGCTACTGATGCAGCCAGTTAACGAAAACCTAGATTGATTTGAAAAAACAGTCAGTGAAGGAATGAAATGGCATCAGGTGACAGGAGGCTTACCGAGTGCCACATTTACATGAGACAGGGATCAGCAGGCTGTGAGACGGTCCCTCAGGGAGAATGTCCTACCTGTTTGAATCAGTCTTTGATGGATGACACAGCTGCAGCCATGCAGAAACACACCATAGGCTAAACTTCTGATTACATAACATGAAGAGAATAGGAAGACAGATTGTTTTTCCTTAGGCCACTAATACTGAAACTGTTAAATCGCTGATTTGCCGTGAATCATCTCAGACCCTGATGCACACGCTCCTCACATTTCTTGCTCAGTGCAGCTGCATTCTGTGGTTTTATGGTCACGTCTTCACAGAGTTTATCTGCTTTCCGTGATTAAACGGACACCTAAAACCCCTGCCGTGCCAGTACATACATTTCCAGACTGAACTGACCACTTTCAGTCACTGTTGCCACTGTAGCAGTGGTGATGCGAACCACCCGACGTTTCCTTTACTGAAACTACATTAAAATGCAGCCCAAGTCTGAAAACCAACTCACTCTTACTGAGCTACACTCCATCAGAAACCATGACTAACCTACCCCTGATGGTTTTGTAACTACCCAACATTTTAGATCCCGGCCGCCATTTCGGCTGTATTTCACCCTTCTGTTGTGTGATGCCAAAAGTGATGCAACTTCAACCCAAGTCACGATGCTGTTTCAGCAAATGGTTCAGCAACCTGGGGAGGTGGTAACATTAGTGGACTCGTTGCACAAGCATGTATTATGTAGAATCATAAGATCTTTAGGGAGGAGGTCAGAGCTGGTGGTTGGAGCAGAGGACTTTCCCCCACCCACAACCAAATTACTGTTTACACAGTTGTATTCCAGCAACATTCAGTGTTTAGGCTGAAAAAAGCTGGAATACTAGCTGCCTTTTTAGTGCTCGGCATTAAGACGCATGCTGGCCTGGGGGCGTCTCTAAAGAAATGCTGCTGTGGGTTGTAGAAGAAGCTAGCGACAAATAACAAATATGACTGTTTATGTTGGAAAACTTATGGCCAAACCACAGAATGTGTGACAATGAAGCTTTAAACTTATTGAAACCATCAAAGCGATTTGGGATTTTTACCTTTATTTTAATTTCAAATTTCACTTCAATTGTTTCACCCAAACATCTTTCTAACATGTCTTTCTTTCCAGATGCTTCACCTTTTTCATTTCAGCAAGCTCACTTTCACTCAGTTTAACATTAACTTGAGGACAGGACTCGTCCTCTTGGATGTATTTTCCTACTTAATCACACTTTAGGAATTCCCCTGCTGGTACTTAACGATGAAGACGTGTTGGGTAAACACTTCTCACTATACTCAAAGTCATTTTCTTAGCTGATACAGTGTCCCAGAAAAAGTAAATGTGTTTAAATGACTGTAGTGTAAATACACCTGTATCTGCAGTTATCTGGGGCGTCGGTATTCAGGCTAAAATCGACACTACGAAGACCAAACAACACTTTAAATAAGATCTTTGAAAAGTGGAAAGTCAGGGAATGGATCAAGAAGATTTCCCAGTCATTAATATACCCCATTAAAGGTGTTTACCATTGAACCAGTTAAATTTGTCTTAAAGAAATTAAAGGAATGTAGCAGATTTGTGTGTGTGTGTGATAAGAGGAGGACACAGTGACGACTGGTGATGTACCAGACACCTATGAGTCCTGTTAAGGAGTTACAAGCTCCTTTAGCTGAAATGGGAGAGACTGTCCAGACCAGCCAATGTTTAAAACCACGACTGAAAAAGGCTGATATTAAGTCTCAGCTCGAGTTTGTCAGAAGGCTTCTATTCATCAGGTCCTGGAAGGCTTGTTAAGATAGAAGGTAAAATTAATGCAACAAAATATGGTGAAATCCTAAAGAAAAACCTGGTGCAGTCTGCAAGGGGAGTGAGACTTGGGAGAAGATTTGTTTTCCAGCAAGACAATGATCACAAACATACAGCCAAAGTTCCACAGTTAATATTCCGGAGAGTCCGAGCCCGCAGACCATCTCTGTTTGCGGCTGGACTTGAAAATGGTTTTCACTCATGATCCTGTGTAACTTGACAGAGCTTGAGCTTTACAGGGGTCTTATTTTTATTTATCTATTTCGTCAATATTACTTTAAATTTATTTTCACTTTGATGGAAAATAGATTTTTTGACAAAAGCCAAATTAAACTGATCATCATTCAGTGCTGAAAAAATTAATGGAAAAGATGAGGATTTAGATATGAAACTTCGCTCAGAACAGCAGTGTGTCGTACAATCATCAGACAAATGCGTCGCAAAGGAAACATGTCTAGAAATTACAACCTGTCTAGAGAACAGTTTTGAATTCTCATGATTGGATGGTGATGACTGAAATAGGTTTGACTTGTCTGTGATGTAAAACAAAAAAGTGCATCTACAAACAACAGTTTTTAGGTGTTCGAATGCAATTTCCATAAATAGTTTTTTTGCACTAAGCAAATTAATTTCACTTCAAAATCCAGAATATAGTCAGAATTTGTTTAAGTTATTTTTTATGTTTATTTATGTATTTAGCACATTAAGGAATTATAAGGTGTGAGCTCAACTTTAAGTTCATTGGAAACAGACCACAGTCACCATGTTTCTGAAAAAGAGAACGTCAGTAGCTTTAAAGATGAATTAGACCCCATTCACCTCCATTCATTTGAAGGGAACCAGAAAAATCAACAAAAGATTTCCCTGTAGTTTGTCAAATAAAACCAAAACCAGCAGGTGTGTAACAAGAGTTTATCATAATTGCGGAGGCCTGACTCTTGAAGACGTCGCCTGGGGAAATGTGGAGGTACGTGTTACTAAATGGTAACCTGAGCTGGAGATCGTTGCTCTGTACATTCAGATCTCTGTCCCATCCTGTCATAATTAATGCATGAGCAATCAGGAAGCAGCGATTAAACACAACTATGACGAATAAGACAGACTGGTATGTAAACTGTACAACTCACACACACACACACACACACATTTCAGTGTCAGGCTGTGCTGCCTGTAGGTATGCAAACTATCTTTCCCTGCAGACACCAAACATCAAAACCCAAACCTGTGTGCGTGGGACAGACGTTTGGCCGAGGGGTGGGGGATTGTGGTGGGATGTGAAATGCTCTCAGTTATGTCAGTCACACTGAATAAAGCCACACAACAGGCCAAATATAATTTCCTGTTTATTTCAACACTAACAGTCATGTGAAATAATGTGCTGACTGAAGTCAAAGGTGCAGCCACAGTGCAGTTTTCTTGCCTTACAGTTTGGAGCCTTAGAGGACCGACGAGGCTGAGTTATACCTGATCGAGCGGCATCATTTAGCTACACACAGCTCATTTTGGTATTTGGATAGAGTTTACAGCTAATGCCACAGACACAGCATCATCAGTCTCTTTCGAGGTGTCACAATGTTTTACCGTTAGACAAAGTCAAACATGTAAGAACTCACATCACAACAGCCTGACAAATATGCACAGAGAGCGATTTAGTCAAATGATCGTCTCAGAATAATGTAGGACACGAGCGTCTCACTGTGTGAGGGAATACGAGGAGAAACAGCTGATTTCCAGGATGCAAAAAGTCAACCGGGTCTTAAAATAGTTCTACTTCTGTTCCAGGAGTTCAGACATGGAGGGGCTGTGGGATTACTAAAGGGGGTCATTCCTCCCAAAAGCATCTTAAAAGCCAGTGTTACAGGTGTTTGGAGGTACAGCAAAGAGCCGCCGTAGGTGCAGTGCACAACTAAACATTCCTTTTAAAAATATGGATGTAGATTAGGGTCATGTAGATTAAATTCTTTGAGAATAAAGTATGAATTTTGAGAAAGAGTCAGAATCTTGAGTTTAAAGTCCTAATTTCCAAGAAATATCTTTTAAATATTAGTTATTGTGACCCCGCGTGAGTTTCCTGGTTAATTTTAATGTTTTGAATCATTTGGCATTACTATTTTTAAAATTGAATACAACTTGAACATCACGCTGACAGTTGTAGCTACCTAATGTGTAAACTTTTTGTTACTGTCTGATCTTCTAATAGACTCCTTATGTCTTAAATCTGGATTAAACCTGAACACGGGGTTTTCCCTTGTTCATCCACATTGTTCATGGCTGAGTAAGATGCTTGTGAGAGAAACGAGCCATCATGAGCCAAACCAGCAGTTAATGTCCACATTTAAAGGGACACTCCACCACATTTAACACACTTCAGTTATATGTTGTGTAACACTCAGCCTGTGGAAATATATTTATATATTTTTTATGCTGCTCTGAAGGAAGCCCTCCTGATGATGTCATCAGGGTTGAAAACATCTGCTTTTTTCCAAGAGTAGAATGAGAAGATTAATACCATGCCAACAGTTTATGTATGTGCAGTTTTTATACTTTACTTGTTTCTACATATATTGAATATTGTTTGGTCTATTGAGCTTTAGAAGCGTTGCTAGGATGCTTTTGTTGTCTTTTGAAAAAGCGCTTCCAGTCTTTATGCTAAGCTGAGCTTGCCGGACGATGGCTGTAGCTTTACATTTACTGTACAAACTGAGGAACTACTGATATATTGATATATTGATCTTTTCGTCTGACTCTCAGAATAAAGGTTTTTTAAGCAAGATTCCCAAAATTATTCAGCCACTGCTTTCAAAACCTTGAGGCTAATACAGGGGTTGACTTGAATCAATTGTTTTCATGTGTATCGAAAGCGGACGTGTGCAGGACGTATAGCAGCTGATCCTGAGTACTGCTCTCAAACGTGACATTACGTTTTGTGCTCGCGAGATGGACATCACATTTACACTGAGGACAACACGTGATCTCTGATCAGGTGGCAGGGCAGGTCCATAATCCGACAGAACACTAGCTGTTGAGTTTTTCTTTATTATTTTGACGTGGTGGTGGTTTCAGTCTTATTCTGAACGGACTGCAGTGAACTGACGCCACTTTTAACTGTGCATTTGTCTGACTGAATTATAGTATGTTTGTATTTGTTGCTGGTCTCTGTGGGACGGGGATCAGACTGGACTTTAAGGCTGTACATTGATGTTCACCTCAGTAAAGGAAACTTTACTAAGTGTCTTTCTTACCTCTCAGTTGCCTCAGCAGGTTATCAGACTGCTGGAAAAGGCAAGAGTCAGTCTGAAGACTACAGGTTTCAGGTGGCCTGGTAGAATACTCTTCTAGACTATTTGCCCTAACAAGTGGTACTTTGTTGACTCTCATCGTGAAGGTCAAAGGTCACAGCACAGCCTATCAGGCCCCTAGCTTATTGTGCAGTGACTACATGGAATTATTGCTATAGAATGACAGTGTCCGTGCTGAGGTGAATTCGGAGATGGGAAGACTATCTGCCAACACTGATTTCTCTGCCCCTGAGTTTGTGGCTTTTAGTTGCATTAAAGTCCAACACGCTCCAAACAAAGTGAGTCTATACCAGTGACTCGCACACAGGCGGGTTATCAGAGTCCTGGCTGTGCATGGAGCTCAGGCCCGTGTCCGAGTCCTCATCGTTGGTGTTGCAGGACTTGGACAGACCCCTGGCCTGCTCCACCCAGCCGCTGCTCTTATCGGCCGACGCAGAATCGGCCTCGGCACTTATTGCACCCAGCTCTCCTTCAGCATCATCACTCAGTGTCTTGTTCACTTGCTCTATGTCCATGGTCTCGACTTTGGCCAGCAGCTCCAGCAGTTCACTCTCCTTGGTCTCCCACAGTGCCAGACTCAGGTCCAAGTCCCCCCTGATGGCATCCAGGTCTGTCTTCAGCCGCAGGCCGATGTACAGGCTGGTGTCCAGCTGGGTTTTGATCCTGTCCTCCTCCAGAACGAGCTCGTTCTCAGACAGACTCTCGACATCTGGTTCCAGGGGAGGCGCGGCAGGCAGGACGAGGCTCACCTCTTCCACCGCGCTGTCCGTGTCCGCCCCCCCCTCAGCTCGCCTCTCCTCCCGCCTCCGCTTCATCCAGCGCCGGTTGAGCTCCTCCTGGATCTCCCCGGTGATGCTCTCCACCAGGGCTTCGCGCTCCGCCAGCTCCTCCTGCAGCCGGACCACCTCCTCGCACCGGCGCGCGTACTCCTCGAACTGGGCGAGCGCCTCCGCCGAGCACCGCGCGTCCGGACGCTCCGCTCTGTGCGTACAGTCCGACGGGGCAGACGCCTCCGACGACGCGTCCACCATGTACGTGTCCTGCACGTAGTTCACCCCGTGTCTCTTGATGCGGTCGAAGTGGACTTTAGCCTCGTAGCGCTCGATCTCCCGGTCCAGCTCCTTGATCCTCTGGATCTGCTGGCGGATGGTGTGGTCCTGGGAGATCACCAGGTGCACCAGCGTCTCCATCTTCTCCACCGAGCTCTTATCCTTGGGCACCGCCTGCTCTTTCTTCTTGTTCATTTTGTCCAACTTCCGGAAGGCTTTCCTGACGATGCGTCTCTGCTTCTCCTGTGACAGGTTGGCAGCTGCGGCCGCGGCGGTCCAGCAGGTCCTGGCGGTGCCCTTGAGCACCCCGCCCGGACCGCCGCTCTCTCGGCTCTGGACCACCCGGGCCTCTGCGCTGCGGGGCCCGTTGTTGGGCAGCGAAGCCTCGTTTTTGACCAGCACGAAGCGGACATTCTCCTGCTCGTCTCCCCAGGCGCTCCACAGCCGGAGGATTTTGGTCTTGTTGGGTAAAATCCTCTCGAAGCCCCTCCACTTCTCCACCACGCAGTAGGACTGGGGAGAACCCGACAGCATCGCGGCCGAGGCGCCCTGCCGCAGGTTCTGGTCGTCCAGCAGAACTTTGACCACGTCGGCGCAGGTGGTTCGCTTGGTCAGCCCAGAGACCAGCTTCTCCTCGCGGCATACCCACACCGAGATCTTGCCCTCCTCCGACTCCATCTCCGCTTCACTTCGAGCCCAAACTGCCTTCAGTGAAATCCCGGAGTCAGATCCAAGTTCCCGTCAGATTTGTGACTAATAATCAGAAGCAAAACGAAACAAAACATTCCACCAAAGCCAAAGTCGCTGCGCTCTGACGCCGAATGTTCCTGCGTTAAGTCCGAACATTTGAGCCCGTTAGACCCGAAGAACCGTCAAAGCAACATTAGCTCCCTTCATCCTTCCCGGTGGTCGGTTCCTGAGACCTCATCCCGGCTCTCCTCGGCAGACTGATCTGAGCCCTGCGCGCGGAGGAGAGGAGGAGAGCTGCGTCCTTGTGCCAGGACAGGCGGCTCTGGTGTGTGTGTGGGACGGAACAGGACGGCGCTCCAACGGCTGGGACACGCCTCCCCGCCTCTCTCGCTCTCTCCGTCTGTCACACACACACACACACACACACTTTCTCTCTCACTTCTCTGCCAAGGGAAAACGTGGAGTGAGACAAAGCGAAACAAAGTCGCAGGAGGTCGTTGACTCCGAGCTGGAAGACGCGGTTGTGAATTTTACCGTGAACGATTGTTCAAAAAGTTGATGTTCACGCGCTCGGTCCTTCTCGTGTGTTACTCAGCAACCACGACTTTTAATTTGAAAGTCCACTTTCAGTCTAATTAAACGTGCAAATTGCTGCACATAAGTCAAATCATCTGCAGAAGATGGAAGCGAATGTGGTTCATCGTCTGCTTTTCTTTCATTATGGAAAATCTGTAAACACAGTCATGAACAGCTGCAGCATTGAAACCACGGACAGATGAAATGATCAGTCCTGGATCCATTAAAGAATTAGGGCCAACCAGGAGCTCAGAATGACCCCAAACACACACCAAGCAGAAAAAGGCTGTTTGTGGAACTATGCAAAGGAGACACAAATGGACACACAATGACTAGAAACTGTAGTAAAATGACCAAAACAAAGAAAAAGTCCCGGGGTCTTTCTTTGTCAGGGGCTGTAGGGGCCCGAAATAATGTCCAACTATCTACACAGCATCGTGTTTGACAAATCCTCATTTCACACAGAACACACACACAGGTGACAAACAATAATTAAAGCCAGACAACGAGGAGGGATTTAATTTGAAGCTGGTTGGAATTCGTTGCAGTCTGTACAGAGATGCGTTTCTTTTGATGATCTCCCACTCAAAATAGAACTAATGAATCCAGGTTACACGCCAAGAAGAAGCAAAGATTAAAGCCAAAAGGCCTGATGAAGCTCTTACTCAGCAGCGTTACACTGCAGTATTCTTTGTTAGACAGTTTCATTTCCATAATCCTCATGCAGCGGAATGTTTTCGAGATCAGCTGGATTTAACAGAAAGCAGAAGGAAATCCAGCTATTACACCCTGAATTCATAATCTGCCCTTTCAACTATTTCAGGGCAGAATACGGTGGATCAAACTCCTAAAAGGATTTATGTGCAATGAGACTATTTTGGTGTGTGTTTGTGTGTCTGCGCGTGTGTGTGTGTTGATCCCCATCAACCACCATCATTCTGTGTACTGCAACCTCAGCTCACAGCGATACATCAGGGCCGGTTTTTGGTTTAAAAACAAAAAAACAGAAATAACAGACTGCATGCACAAACATTCATGCATTTGAATCCGATAAAGAAGATTGTGCCTGGACTCTGTGATAACACAGAATGTTTTTCTTAACTTTGCTCTCATTTCCTGTGACGTCAGCTGACCGCCCAACCTCACAGCTTTATTACTGCCAGTGAAGTTTTCCCACCACTGACCTCAGACTCACCCAAACAAAAGATGAGAAAAATCATCATCATGCTTTTGATACCTCAGGAATTTATTCCATGGGCTTTAGCCCTACTGTGGTTCCTGGACTTTAGTTCCTGGGACAGAAAAGAACCAGAAACTTTCTCTGTCTGTGAAGTCACGCAGAAGATTTTGTTATTATTTGTTGCTTTAACATCAAGTTTTTTGTCATAGATGATGTCTCTGGAACACACTGCAGTTCATTTACGTAATCTCAATGATCCTTCCTAACATGGCATAATAAGTAACATTAATAGCGGGTCTGTTAATAGAAATACTTGCATGACATGATGGCTGCGGTTTATCATGAGGAGCTGTGGTGGAGCTTCACGCTGAATTCTTTGAATGTTGCTCCCTCTTGTGTTCACAAAACACACTCACAGAGACACATTCAAGCTCTGTCGTTTATCCTTGTAACTGGTGAATATTTCTCCCAGATGAAACAGGGTTCAGACGTTTCATGTGGCTGTTTCATCAGTGTTGTGTTTTACACTAATAAAAGAGTCAAAACTTCTTCCAAACGTCACATTTACTGAAGAACTACACATGTCCAGGCCTTGGGGTTTAGATCTAAGCCACAGATGAATCCGTCTCTGTGAGAAGGACTTTCAATGCACTGTAAAGTTCTCACGTGCATTTCTTGTTGCTTTTGCACATATTGAAAAGTGAAAGTTTAACTTTGCTTTTCGACACTTCAATTTCTACATTTAAAGTAAACTTGGCAGTAAAGTCCGAAGAGGTGGTGAATCATCAAGTGCATTTACACTATACTAATATAGAGTTTGAAGGTACCTGAATCTGACTGGAATGTTTCCATTTTATTTACTTCTCTACAGTTCAGAGGTATATAATATATTGTACGATTACTTGTAGTACATCATGTGACACTGTAACTAGTTACATTTCAGATGCATTTTCTTAAAATAAAATCTGATAAACTAATAAATAAATGTTGATGTGTCACTATGGATGAAGCTGAATGAACTGTCAGTACATAAAGTATTCAAATCAGCTCCACCTTTACCAGCTGATGTGTTTTTAGAGTAACACAGATTTGTCTTTTTTTTCAATACAATAACATTTTTAAAATATTTTTAACTTTAAAAGTTTGTCAAAGAAAGCTGAACTTATGAGAGAGACTTTGTTATCATCAACGACATAGATTTATGTTATCAACAGTATTTATTTTAGGAATTTTCATTATAGTGTGTTCATATTGCTTAAATAGAAGAGGTTGTTATATTTGGATTGAGTATTTTTAGATAAAGTTTTTGTACTAGAGCATAGGTGTCAAACTCTGGCCCGCGGGCCAAATTTGGCCCGCAGTGTAATTCTATTTGGCCCGCGAGGCTATACCAAATGACTAGAGCTAGTCCGCCGGTATTATACAGCGCATTCATTCATGGCTAATACTACAAATCCCATAATGCCTTGCTGTTGTTTTGGCGCGTCAATCAGGACAGGTCCCAGAAACGCCCTCTCCTGTGTGACAGAAGTCATAGCGATCTCAAGCTACAACTGTCACTGTGGAATCTGGCTTGGGCACATCAGATCAGATCAGTGTGCAGCAAACTGAGCAATAATTAACGTTTTCTTTATGCACTTTTTCTTGCTACTCCAAGACATGGGCTTGAATGGTTGATTGATTTTATTATTGTTATTTTATTTTAAAAAATATTATTCATTATTATTACAATTTTATTTAATAAATGAATGTCATTGATGTTTTTTTAATTTGAAATTGGTTTTTGCATATCTGGACTATTAAGTTATAAATTGTATAGTAATAAGTGTAGCTTGTTCCATATTCAATGTTAAAGCAAATCTTGTTTGGGTCCATATTAAAAGGTTCATTTGTTCAATGCTGGCCCGCGACTTTGTTACATTTTGGCCCACTGTGTATTTGAGTTTGACACCCCTGTACTAGAGTATTGACTTTTATTGATGAAAATGGATTCCACTCACGGATGGATTACTGAACGTACTCAACACTGGTTCTATCAACTAGTTCATCCTCAACTGAGGTGTCGAATACAACTTGGGTAACAAGTGCATCAAATTAGTGTTTCTCAGTTTCTTTATGGTGGATTTACCTGTACTTCAGGATGTTCAGTGTTTTTTCATGGTGTCATTTTTGGCCAGGACACTGATTCACCAGTAACTCGCCCTTCAAGATATGTTTGGCAAACATATTACAATCTTCCACTTGACTGTGTTACTTCTACAATTCTTACTTTAAAGAGGATGCCAGTGTATAATAACAGGTGATTGTGTAAAGTATAGTGCTGGTAAATTTGATAAATCAAACTGTAAAAGAACCTTCAGATTCAAATGCTCAGGCATTATTGGTCAATATGCCTGAATGAGTGAAGACAAACGCCCAGAGCACAGTTTGGAACAGACCATTTATTTAAACTGAATAGCATATGCGTACAAAGTCTCTACAAAGCTAGAAAATATCTAACGTACTTTTAGCCATGAAGGGAAAAAAGTTACAAAGCAAAGATCAGACCCTGTGCAGCACCAATAGACACACATTACTAGCTTTTTTTTCCTAAATGTATTCTCTTCTTCACAAAATAGGATAAACATTAGAATATCAAAGATATACACAACATCTGTAATAAATGTTATTGTCACTTTTATACAAAGCACCTTATCAAAAACCCTCAGTGCACACGCAGGCACGCCGCACGTGCACCGGAGCGAAAAGATTCAAGGCCATTTTGGAATCGATTACAGACAGGATTTCTGTGCCACGTGTGGTTCGGAAAAGAAGATAAAAACATCCAACTTGCACAAACAGACAACGTTAACAACACAGACAACAATGATTCACTCAGGGTTTGGAGCCTTTTCCAACACGCTGCTTTGTGTAGTGTGAGCACAGGAGATTAGAATGAGTGGACATCCACAGCTGAGTTAACGTACAGGGAATAAATCACAGTTTCCAGTGGCCTCTTCACACGGAGCGTCCTCAGTCTGACAAACAGGATGGTAAGGAGTGTCCAGAAAGCTACTGAATGCCTTTAGAGCAGTTTTTAGATTTTTAGACAATGTCGCCGACATCCTACATCCTTTAACTGTGAGTTACTCTAGCTTGTAATGACTTTTCCTCAGTATTTCGTCTTTGGTAAGCGGGTGGTAAATAATCTCCAGAGGGTCATTATTGCAAAATCAGCCCCTGAAACCGTGCTGGATTCTCAGGTACATGTTGCAACTCATGTGTGAGGGCAGAACTAACTGCTGCTGGGATGTGGAGACAAAATTCTGGGTAAGTTGAAGGTCTGTGACTATGACTCACCAGTGTGTTGGTGGGTGACAGGTGGTTGTAACCCTCAGAGACACCCACAGGAGTCAGAAAGAGTCAAAATATGGTGGGTTTGGACAATGACAAATCCTCTGAGTCAGAGCTGAGTCACTGCTCAGCAGGACTACAGTAAATATTCAACAACAGTTGGTCAGTCCTGGCTAAAGATGGCTCCTTTCAGGTCTGGTGAGAGTAAAAGTTGCTCTAAACTGGGTCTTTGGACACCACGTAGCATCCCAGTTGGTCACACTTGGAACACAGCCTTGTGAGTCACGACATTTTGCTGATACACATCCTCTATTCCTCAGAAGGAATTCATTATTCTAACACAAGAAAATCTCTGGGCGTCAGACATTAATATGCAGTTGTAGCAGGACGTTTTATCAGTTTAGTTTAAGAGCAACAGATTCACACTGTATCTCATAGTATTATTGTACTTGCACAATAAATAGGAAGCTACAGCCAGGAGGCAATCAGCAAAGGTAAAATACAAAAATTGTGTCTGGGGAACGTATGTAAAAAAATGTGTTTTATTGGGCTATGTGACAGATTAATTCTTGACCCGACACAGTTTTTCCACCGAACACAATTCACTGTTTTTTGTTGTTGTTTTTTTTACTTTAAGAAAACTGGGAAAATAATACGCAAATCAATGTAGATTTTAGATTAGTTAAATATTAGGAGCTAGTTAGTCACCATCAAAACCACACTAGCTGCCAGCTGTGCTAAGCTAACCATCTCCTGAATGTAGCTTTATCTTTGCTTTTAAAGCATTAGAGCGGCATCTTCAGCGTGTGGCTTTATTTCACAAACCGTCAAACTACTTAGAGTTGGGCGCAAAAGTTTGCAACGTCTGAAATGGCAAGATCTTTTTTTTTTTTAGCTTAAACATAATATTTAAAGCCCATCCATCTAAAACAAATTTATGTTGGTGAAATTATGTTTTGTTAATGTTTTATTGTTTTTTTCCGTTGAAAAATATGAGCATGCAAACGTTTGCACGCAACTGTAAGGTGTATACAAAAACTCAAGTCCACAACATCTTCCCATGAACACGACTGACACGACAGTTCTATGATCAATAATGGCCAGATACTGTATCACCCACAGCGATGTAACGGTACATGTTGAGTGTGATGTTCTATGGTAGGAACAAGTTACATAACGGGATCCTATGATTGAAGTCCTCTTGTGCACAAGCTGTTTGACCATAAACCTGTCACACATGCAGGTACACAACAATGTAAGTCCTGGAATTACATACAAAGTGAACATACTGTGTCTCATCGACATGATGTGGGACGTAAAAACCCGATCCTTTCGAATTGTTCCAATATTGACTGTGTACAAATTACAACAAGAAACAGTCGTTTAATATGAAATTTGGATAATTAGCCCTCAGATACTGAGCAGTAGAGCATGTGATACCTAATTATGTTTTGTTACTGCAAACCAACATCAGAACTCTTGTGAAACTACTTCTGTTTCCAACCAAAAAGGCACTTCATGCTGCCGAGCATGACATGGACGAACCTGCTACAGTACACTTCCACAGTTTTTGGTTTGTTTCATAAATGACATTTGTTCGGACAAAATATTAACACAACTGGAAAAAACCCAGCCCAGGACTGATTAAAGGGAACTGTGTCTTTGAGCACAGGTGCCAAGGCTTCTGCTCTGGGCAATTTTCACTTCAGACATGGGCATAATTGAACAATTTGTCAGTATGGACATGTTAAAGCTCGTGTTAGCTGGTATATGAACACTGAAGGAAGCTAAGCTTAGCTTCTATTAACTGTTGAACCCTTCCTCCCATCAGACACCATGAATCCTTGTTGTATAGATTCTAAGCTTCACAGTGCTTTCTGTTGGATATACAGCAATAATCATTAAATCTAAACCAGTCTTTGTCGCTTTTATAGAGCCACTCGATGTGTTTACACTCTGAAATAAGCTCTTTAACATTGCCATGCGGGATTCAAGCTGCCTCACAAGGAACCCAGTGTAACTGTCTGTAATTTTATCTCACTGATCAGCCTCGTGGTTTACTGTTTATTCTCCCAGAGCTGGATCACAGCTGTGCACAATTACTTGGTGAGGCTAAACACAAGAGTTGCTTTTATTTTGAAAAAGTCACAGGAAACATCATGCATTTCTCGCCAAACCATTAGGGTTATAACTTCAGCATGGTCTCGAGTCATTTATTTCTCTGCAGTTGAAAAGTCACCTGTTGCACAAAAAGGTTACCTGAATTATTCAGTTTCACTTATAGATCTTATTAACATACATTTTAGATAGTGTTCCTGGAATTAAAATATAGTCTATATGCTACTATCAATAAACAATTTCCCAAAGTTTAGAATTATATTTTCAAAGAAAACATAGAAAAAGGTAAAAGTTTGATTTCTTTTCTTTGGGACAAACCTCTTGTTTTGTGCAAGAATGCAGCTCACACAATTTGCAGTGGCTATCTGTACAAATCCACCTCTATACTGTACTATATGATAACGCAGTAGTGTTACTTCCTTGTCTGAGTATTGGTGATACACAGGGTCTGACCACCAGTTTCCGCCAGTATCGTGGCAGATAACACACACACTTATGTCACAGGGGGGAGAAAATTGTAAGACTTTTTGTGTTGTTTTCTAACCCTGGGTAGAATTTCCCAAAAGCACAATGACAGAAATCCTACTTTTTTTTTTCCTTCCATCAGAACAGCAACGTCGAATTTACTGGGAGAAAGTGGGGAGGAAACCAATTAGCAGAAGATGTGACATCTCCTGGTGAGTCAGGCTGTTCTTGAGAAACCACCCAGGTCAGTTGTGATGTGTTTCTCTGGCTGCACTGCCACTGTGCTGGGTACAACTAATGAGCATCTGATATTCTGCTTGGAGTTAATATCTAGTGGTGAAATGCTCCTGTTGGGAAGGATTCTGCAGTGTACTGTGCCTTATCTGATGTTAATGGGTTTTTTCTTGAGCAGCAGTGAAGACGCAGTCTTTTTCTTTCTTTGCTAACTAGAAGTTGTTTGGCTGAAAGACACTTTTGTAGAATCCAGTTTTTGTCACCATTATTTACCAAACAAAGGCCATATGTGTGTGTGTATGTGTACATATATATATATATGTATATATATATGTCTGAGAGTGTGTGTGTGCGTGTGTGTTATTCCTTGACGAGTCGATAGATGTGGTGCTGTGCTCCGTGCTCATTGTTGGACACCTCGAACACGCACGCCATACAAAGCAATGTCTCCTGAGTGTCTCTGTTGCTCACAACCTGAACAGACAAACACACACAACACACAAAAGGATACAAACAATCAGGTGTTATACTGTTAATGCTTCGACAAACCCCTTTACCAAATGATTGGAAGTTTTTCTAAATATATTACAAATATAATCTGTCAGATGTCAATTTATTGGATACTTTGATGCCTGTGACACACTCAAAAAAGTATGAACCAAGGCTAAATGAGTCTGAAAAATGTATAAAATATTAATGATGGTGGAGTGTGAGACTGTTCTGCGATTACATGAGTCCATGTTTAACCTTGTTTCCCAAAAGTGAAAAAGTTGTAATGAGCAGATTTTCCACTTGTAACAACAATTTTTTTGTTATCAGTTCCCTAATGATTAAAAAGTATATTGAAAAGGAAAGGTGGTGAACATGACTGTCGCAACTTTTTGGAGAGTTACAGGTAATAACAAACCACAGATTTTAGGTTGATATATTCAAGAAAAGTAAAGCCAATGCAGGTTTTCATGCTTTCTAATGTGCTTGTGTCCTTACCAGCAGTATAGTGAAGTTCTCCAGCACACTATTCATCATGTATTTCTCCGGCAGGTGTTTGAGCTTGTGGATGAAGTTGATCATGTATTCACACATTGGAGAGCGGCTGATTCTGTAGACAAAACGCCCATTTTCAAACCTGGCATACTCAGTCTGAGAAAGAGGGAGACAGAAAGAGGACAGTTAGTAACTAACAGCAGTGCCTATTAAAGGGGAAGTCCGCTAATGGAACCTAGCAAAATCAGTTTACTAGTCAAGCTGTCAATCCCTAGAAACATCTGCATAATCTCCTCCGAGTCTCTGAAGAAGCTTCGTCATTATGTGACGTCATAATGGGGTGTATGATGTCATCAGTTGTTACGAATCTGCACATTTGTAGAGTCAAACCCTGAAGAACATTGTATGAGAATAGTACAGTGTGGCAATGTACGAGAAAGGGAAACATTTTAAGCTCCTATTAGTTTCATTTCAAGGCATCCTCACCTCCACCTTCTCGACCACCTGCTTGCCGAAGGAGCAGACTTTGGTGGAGCAGGTGATGGTCATGTTCTCTGAGCTCTCGTACTGGCTGGTGACACCGTAGAAGGCTGCTGGGTCATCCTGGACGTTGTAATTCAGGTCCGCCTGGCAACCACAGAGCCAAAACAAGGCGATGTTAGAATTACAAATGGCCTCTTATACATTTTTATGTGGGATTTAATCAGTCATAGACAGAAGCTAAATGAGAAGAAGAACTGGCTTCTTTGTGCAACCTGGGGTAACAAACGACGCCCTCTGGTGGCAGGCTGAGGCTGAAACTCAGCTGAACCGGAGAAAAGGTCCAAAATGAAGCCATTTAATAGCTAGAGCATCTTAGGTTTCATCAATGTACTACACTGAATCTGGATCTGGGTCTCTAATAATCTATTGTCTATTAGATTGTTTGTTTGATTGAGGTTGGAAGACTTAACATAATGCAGGTGGAAATAGATTTTAGTATTACTATTTTATTTTTTCCTGGTCAGGGCTCCGGATTTTTTGATATTGTTCAATGAATCACTATGAATTTTACATGGCAGCACCTTTAAATGAAAATATTTTGGGCATCATTTCATGCAAATTTTCCAATTTGATGTTTGACATATTTGAAATATTTGGGAAAATACATTTCTGTCAGTTTCAACAGCATGACATGAACCGTCTGTATCACGCATTTTATAGAGGATAGATCTCCCACAACCCGGGTAAATGAAAGCGAGTATCTGCAGCAGAACTTCGAGGGCATATGTTGGCTCCTGCTTTATGTAACTTTTACAGAAGTACTGAACAAACAGAAAACAAAACAAATAGTGCAACACTAATCTGGTTTCTAAAAATACTAGAGACGGGTAGCAAAGGATGAAAACAAAACTGTTGTGGAAGTTTATTATGTTGAAGTTGAAGCTGGAAAATGTTTAATCACAACAGTGAACAGAACATGCTGCACCTGGATTAGAGCCTGAGAGAAGAGCAGAAGGATTTGTACTATTTGTAATGAGTTCTCTGAGGAGCACTGGGTGTCTCGGGGCTGAGAACACACACACGCACACACACACACACACACACACCATATGCTAAATCACCCACATGTGGGTAATTCACCTACCCACACAAACATCAAACTGTGCTTTGTTAAAGCAGCAGATTCTCAGAAACACACTCCATTGTAGTGGATCAGAGAGTGTTTTAATTAAATTTCAAGGGCACGCACACACACACACACACACACACACGCACACGCGCACACACACACACACACACACACACACACACACACACACCGTTTGTTTACATGCGTGAGTACACCTCATCACTTTTACCGTATAGCGACAGGCCTGCAGGTCTCTGTCCTCCTGTATCATCCCACTGCGTGACGATACAGCTTCATTTAAATTCATCCCATCCACATCAGCGACTGACTGTTGCTGAACCCGCCTCTAAATGGTTATTGTCCAATCGCAGTTTAGCAACTTGGCTGTGAATTTCTCCACATGTTGCAGTTATATTCAGTATGTGGATGATAATGTGCATTTGAAGAGGTTGCATTTGTAGGTTTGTTTTAAAGCTTGCAGCCTCCTGTTAGGATTTCCAGGACGAAAACAACAAGAGTAAAGTAAAGTACAGTAGCACTGGGGGCACTTATTAAATTCTGGATACGATGAATTAAATCACCATTTACAAATGGCAACACTCATAATCTTTAAACAAGATATTATGCAGCCACCAAGTGCATATTTAAACCATTTCTGTCATGACACTTGCAGGAGGACATTGCACAAGAACATTCAAAACCAAATATCTCTGAGCCTCTTCACGTGACAAATATTACTCTTTTGTAAAAATGTACATATTGCGCTTTAAGACCTCACTCCCACACTTATTTAAATACAGAGTTCATGTTTTACACCTGGAAACATCATAAAAAGATTTTAGTCAACTTAGAGAGCTAATTTTATTGATAAAATCAGCTAGTAACTATTGTAATTATAGCTGGCAGGTTGGTGTTGCTCTAAAAAACAAAGATCTGCTACAGTTAGTAAGAGTGTAAACTGTGGACACACCCCGATACCACAGACAGGTGATCCACTAAATCAGTGTGTGCTGCACATTGGTGGAAAAGAAAAGAATGAATGTGTAATATCTTCGAATTTTCCTGGGATTTGTGAAAGTCCTTAGGTGTATCCTTCTGCAGCTCCAACAGTAAAGTGAGACACACACACACACACACACACACACACACACACAGAAGGAGACCTGTGAGTCAGGAGGTGAGCAGGTGTTCAAACAAAGCGACTGTGCTTTCATCAGCCCACCACCTCCATTTCCCAGGTGGAAGGACAGAACACACAAACACACACACACACACACACACACACACACACACACACACACACCTGTAAGTACAGGCACAGACACTGAGCACTGTGTGCAAAAACTAGAAAGTTAAGTCCTAACGCTCCTCACTGGCGAGAAAAAAAGCATTTTTGGTCATTTTACTCATACTCTTCTAATGATTGGCTGCTATTTAGCTTTTAATTATCAGGATTCTAATGACTAAAACAACTTCACCCACTCAGCATCAATACAATCTGAACCCGAGAAAGAATGTGACTAAGTGTAGCAAACTTTCTGTCAAATCATGGAATTGTGAAAGAAGAATTTTCTGTTGTTCTTAAAATCTCAGAGTACTGTCACTCGCCTCCTACATTACAGCCCAATTATCTGACCTTAGTTATTTCAGGAGGATGTGAAGCTGGTGACGAGGAGAAATATGATGAAAAAAGCCCAGAAAAAAGTATGTCTTTACCCAGAACTTGATCAGGTAGAAAGCGTTTTGTGGGCCTTTGCTGAACAGATCCTTGAGGCCGCCCTTCTTCTCTGGGAACTTGTCATAGATCTGTCTGATGTCCACACACTCCAGCAGGGGGTCGCTGTAGCTCGGGTTGCTCTGGCTGATGTGCACGAACAGGTGCTTGTTGTACTGAGAGGAGAGAAAAAGCTGAATCAAATAAGGCTGGAGGCCGAAGATTGTGCTGCAGAATGAGTGGAACAGCAGCAAACGACAGACTGCCACCAAGTGAGTTCTACCGATATTTCCAGGAGCAGCATCTAAACATTATCTAACTATAACTATTATATTCCTTATTTTTCCAAACTTAGAAACTGCCTCTATGTCTGAAATGTAGACACATGCAGCAGATGACCAGAGTATGAATAAGGTTATTTATCGTGTTAAATTAAATCCTACATAAATGATTATCTGCTATAAAAAAAATGGCTATAGCTGCTTAAAAGATGCAATATTCCTGCCCTGGTAGTTATCATTTTGAAAATAATAATGCTCCAAAACAGAAATTAGTAAAATTATCTGAATGTGCAGAAGGGGGAACTTGCTCAAAATCTTTAAGAAGAGAATCTCTGCATTGCTCCCCGTGCTGGGCCATGACTGTGGCTCATAGGAAGCTAAAAAGATTGTGTCTCCTATTAAGATATTGGAGGAAAGTTACAAACAGGAGCTTTAAGGAGGCTTTTCACAAGCTTAATAATATGCAATGACAAGCCAAGGCATACTTTACATGATCCTTTTCATGTAGAAACAAGACTGACACTGACTGTTTTGACAGTTGTAAACAGCTCATAAATCATAGTCCTGTAAATCTCAATAAAAATAAATCATTATAAGGTAATTTCCCCAATTTGTTAAAGCCCATTCTTTCAGCGTCTTTGTGATTTGTCTATAAAGACAATATAATGGAAACTTTTAATTGCTGTTTAACGGTTCTGGCGTTTCCTGCTCTACGTTCTTTACAGTGAGGTGAATTAGGTGAAGGTATGTGACGCAACAGAGTCTATTTCAATGTCACTGTACAACAGTTTGAGGTTTTTTTACTGTCCAAAGAGAAAGCAACAAGATGAATGCCAGCTGTCTCTGAGTTCAAGGTAGAAAAATGACATTTGGTCCACGGTGTGGCAGGATGACAGATAGACTGAGCAGAGTGAGAGATAGAGCTTTACAAAGGTTGTTCATACTTGGAGACACACAAAGGCTTTAATGCTGCTTTCTGCCATGGGGTTATCTGTCATCTCTGTCTATGGGACAATAGGGAGTGCTTATTGTAGACTGCTGTGTGTGTGCGTGTGCGTGTGCGTGTGTGTGTGTGTGTGTGTGTGTGTGTGTGTGTGTGTGAGCAAGAGAGACACTCACTGCCTCCTGGTCCCTCTGTGTCTCCAGGAAGGACGAAAACTCCACCAGTCGTAGTTTGGTGGTGCCGATGGAGCGACCCTGCCACGCCGGCTCCCTGTGAGTCTGGGCTGCAGTGGGAGGCTCGTAGCCTACACAACAACACATGCACACACACGCAGACTGTGTTTAACCTCCCTTCACTGCTGTCATCGTACACAATTGTGCTACTTAACGGGGTTAGCAGTAATGCTAGCATTATACTTGGACAATTCATGCCATTACTGGAGTGTGGTGGACAAAGCCTGACTGAAGTGAGGGTGCAGCACTGAAAAGCAGTTAACAAAAGCAGATGTAAAGGTGTGACGGTGATGAAGACACAGTGAAATCCCACGGGCGCTGACTCCAAACTCATACCCCCCCTTTACAAAAGCCTCTTTCCTCTTGTCATTTAGCTTCATGAAATTCTCATCCACTTTGAGTAAACTAATGTAAAATGTCAGCTGTGGAAATTACAGTTATGCATATTATTTTGTTATTATTCTGAATAAAATGTTTCCATATCTATTGTTTTACAGTTCTGGTTCATTCTCTCTAATGCCCCATAACTTCACTTAATGTGAGTCGCTGTAACCAATCAGCGACTAAATTATTTCAACTCGGGAGATCTGTTTAATTCTTATTTATTGTCATTTCGAAATGACTAATATGAAGACACATGAAACAGTTAACTTCATTTCTCAAGATTGTATTGTGCAGCTTTAAGAAAAAAAAATTCTCACTCTCTTACAACAGTCAACAGCTGGCAGGACTCTGGGTATTAGAATGTGAAAGAAGCCAGTAAGTTAGTCCACTACTGTGAACACATGTTCCGACTACAAGGAGCCAGTGAACCTGCAGCTCGCCAGCATCAGTGCTGTTCACGTTATTTCAAAACCTTCTGAGTCATTTACAGCTCGTGCTCACTCAGTGTTCTGTTTGGCTTGTAAACCAGGAAGGCAGAGATCCAGTTTTAGTCGCGTCTTTCATGGGACCCGTGGGAAAATTCAACAGGTAGTATGTACACTGGCCACATTATTAGGTACACTTGTACAATCTAATGCAATCCAATACAGCAGTGTTTAAGCTGACACTGTCGGAAATCAGATAATGCTACTCTCCGTTTATTATTTAGGTCATAGTGGTTAGTGGAGACATACTAGCGTGGATTATGAGAAGAGGTGGTTCTAATGCTTTGGCCACCTCATTCATTTTAAAACGGCTCCAGTGCTGTGTTTTAGCTTTAACCAGAAGCCGTAAATCAAATTACACCAACATCATCTGTGCAAAACAACATCTCGTGTTTCCTACAGAACACGTGTTCAGGTAATGACATTTTAAACAAGTGAATTTAAGTGTTTTATGGTGAATGTTTTGATACAATACTGTAAGGTGTAAACAAGATGTAGACAAAGTTACTTATTAAAATATTTATATAATTACAAGAAAGTAAAGTCAGATTGACCTTTTCACAAGACAAGCCTCAGACAGACCCACCCATAGAGAGTCAAATGGCAGCCGAGAGGACCGCCTGTCCACTTTGCAGAAAAGACATAATTGCACTGTGGTCCCTCTCACCTGAGATTGTGGTGGTCCCTGCTGTCTGCACAGAGTAGGCTTGCTGAGAGAACGGCTTGATACTGAAAGCACAAAAAGGACACAGACAGGTAGGAGAGCATTAAAAAGACCGAAAAGAAGGAAGGACACAGTAGGACCAGTCGCACTGTACTTACATTACACAAAACTGAAATGTTCTCTGTGTCTTGTATGAACAGTGACAGGAGCACAGAGGTCAAGAGCATCTCTGAGTTCAGTAAAAGCCATATGAGCCCCATTTACTGCCATTATCATCATCACACGGCCATGTAACAGCAGATGGCAAAGAAACGAGCGGGGTTTGAACTTGTAACACTATCATTACCACCAGCCACTGTCTACATGAACGGAAACTAATGTAATACACGAAAACAGCTGTACAGCAGCTTTTAGAGTCCAAGTCCACCAGGTTGGAAGCTGCATGTGGTGCTCATTTAGATCACATAATCAGCCAGTGTCTGCCAAGCTGAGGAATAACTGATCAATCATGTGAGATCACATCAATGTTTCATTTTTAAGTTTTCTTTAATGTTTTATTAGCTTTGCGAAGTTTTTACAGTCAGTTCTGAAAGAACATACCGATATATGCATTGTTCCTCATCCAAGTGCTAGATTATTACCATCTATTATCACTTGCATTGCGTACATGTAGAATGGCTGAAACAGTATCTACCACTTTAATATTGTTTTCCTACACAGTGATCTAATATTTAATTTTAGGAGGCAAAATCAAAATCCATGCAGAACTGGGGACGCCATCTTTTAGTGTTCTTTGTCTTCAAAGGCCGGGATTCAACTCAAATGGAGTTTTATTAATATAGCCTAAAATCACATTTACACAACTAGTAATTTGGCACAAGCTTTTATCCAAAGTGAACATACACACAACAGCAGACAGGAAGGAAACTTTAATAAGATTTACCAGATGTATTTCAACTAGAAAGTTCCCGCTACTTTCTTTCCAAGGGACTTAACGTCTAAGAACCTCCCCGGGTGTAAAAGTCTCTCCAGCGTGTTTAACTAACTGTATTTCCACAGCAGGCCAAAGTCTCTGGAAGATCCAACGAAGTCACCTTCAGAAAGTTCTAGTCCCAGACTAACAGGTGCAATGGTCGTCTCACTAGATCAGACCAAGTTTAGAAAGCACAAGTCTCAACTGAACGCAGTCACATTCCACAGTCACGACAGGTTACCGTTTCTGTGCTGTATAAACCAAAGGGAAAAGCCCAACCAATGCTTAAGTCACTGTCAAAAGGGAAACATGTCACGCCAACACGAGCACCGAGGGAAACGGCAAACACACAAACAACGCTGACTCAAAGAAGGCTCACATGAGACAATTCATCAGACTTCACAAATCTCTCCCTGGAGCCACAAAAGGCTTTATGCTATTTTCTTCCCACAGACACAGTCGTAGCCTAACGCCAAAGACCTGTAAACACATTTTAGGTGTAAACCTGAAGGGGCTCTTCTTTAAGGTGTCAAGAGCCGACAAACCTTTTCTTATGTAAAAATGTGTGTGTGTGTGTGTGTGAAGTTGCATTGTTGGATCTGTTGTTCAGGTTTGTTTCAGTAATAAAATTGGATATAAGTGTAGATGGTGAATCAACTTACTCTTCTGTGTTGGAGCTGGACTGTCCACCAGGAATCATCCCCTGCCACAGCTGAACATAGACACAGACATTAAGAAACTGAACAGAGGCATGAGTTTCGTTTATGAATGGGCGTGTGGGTTGTGAGGACATTTTAGCTGGTCCACAAAACTTCAAAAGGCTTTTTGAGAGTCAAGACTGGGTTTTAGGACCAGGCTTAGAATTAGGTTTTGGTTAGGGGTAGGCATTCAGTGGTGATGGTTAGGGTTTGGGGAAGGGGCAAAGGGCTGTATTTTGTCAATGAGTGTCCTCACAAGTATAGAGAAACAAACATGTGTGTGTGTGTGTGTGTTTTTGTTCCCATGGGGACAAAATGAGTGACTCTGTTACCAAATTGTATAAAAAAGACATTGTTAGAATTCATGTACTTCAGTTTCCTGTATTTTCAAAAAGAATAAACACTGTGCGTGTATTTGTGTGTGTCTCCGCGTGTGTGTGTTTGTGTGTTACCTGCGCGTTGCTGGGGAAGCTGGCCCGTACTATTCCCGGCAGTAGCTTGCTGTGTATGGCGGTGGCTGAGACGATCTGAGCCGAGGACATGGAGGAGATGCTCTGCAGAGCTTTCTCCTTGGCACTCTGGTCCTGCATGTCAACAAACCCACACATTAACACAATCACTGCAGTGAATATCATTATGAATGATGCTTTTTGGCTCGATCAGAGCACAGAGCAGCATAGAAAGTCATGAAAAGCAGAAAAACCTTGAAATTTACTAATGTTCAGCAGTGGAATCTAAAAACCCCTTGAAAAAAAGGAGGGAAGCTTGAAGGGAAAACTCATAATTGTTGTCATTCTCCTCCTAAGTGCCATTATGTAACTGACTGTGATCAGACTGGTGCCTCCTTCTATTTAATGATTACACAAATTGATGTACAGTCATTTGTGTAAACTATCCAATACAGAGCAGCTCGTTAACCAAGAGTAACACAGTGGAACGTAGCAGTGGCACAAATTAGAGGCGTTGTTGGTATATGTTAATGAATGTTAGAAGATGAAACTTGTTTACGGACAATGAAACATCAATTTAAACCTACAAGGAGTTGCAGCGATTATTGTACACGGACGTGGTTTAGTTTGCTGCATCATTTCTTAACTACTTCTGGTGAGGATATTGATGAATAGAGGTCACCGAACAGACCACAGACCCATCATCCACACCTTCCCGCCGTTCTAAATCACACACAAATCATTATCCCACCATGTGTGTTCGTGTCTAAATCCACAATTTTGCCTCAAACTGTCTCTCGGTTGTATTCTGGGAAATACACCTGTGTACACACGTGTAGTGTGGGTGTGGTGATCTGGGTGTTTGGCTTGTGGCCCAGTGGGGGGGGGGTGTCATAGCAACAATGGTGAAAGGAAATGTGCCTGAAGCATGCAGCAAATGTGCTTCAGGCATCACTGGCGTGTCTGAGCAAACAGTTCGATATAACAGATTTACAGTAAGCCTGAACTCGTGGCCTCATTTGTAACATCTGAACTCAAAGCAGCATGAAGCACAGAGCAGAAAACAGCTGAATGAAATGGAATTAGAGGCTTTGCAATAATTGGAGAATCACTAATTGGCAGCTTCACTCAAGTTAATTGGCGCTGAGAGAAATCTCTCCTCCTGGGGGAGGTAATAACATTATAGGAGGTACAGAGATGGGAATTGTGCTGGATTTTCATATTAAATACCAACAACCATATGGGTTTGATAACATCCTTGACGTGAACTAATTTCGAACTGAGCCATAAGTTGTTGCTTAAGTGGAAAATCCAACAGCTGGCAAAGCTTATATCCCTTTTAAGTAAAAAGGGACAGTGTCCAGCATTTTAATGTGCTGTTAGCAAATCCATGATATAGAGTGCTGAGATAATCCATCACTTAGTAGTTAATAAATCATGTATTTCTTAATGGTAGAATTCTATATTTTTATTTTGACAGCAAATCCAATGAAAACACCAAAGCCAAAGACCACGTAGCCTCAGCTTTGAGTCCACAGGTCCTTAGTCCAGGCAAACTACTTTTTAGAAATGGGTCACAAATACATTGTTTCTGGTAACAGTTTATTTTACTGGTCTGTTATTTATTTATGTATTATTATTTTTATTTTAACCTTTATTTATCCACAGCTAAAATATAATCAAAAACAATATGAATATTTGCAAAACAAGTGCATGTCATGGAGTCGGCCTCAAGAATTCTTAGTTTATATTTAAAGGCGCTCAATGAAATTAGTTCATTTAGTTTCAAGTCTTTCTGCAACTGAATCCATCTAAAAGGACAGACGATGCCAAAAGAAATGGGAAAAGGAAAAGGAATAAATAAAAATATTATTAAATCATTTTTTGAACAGAGAGAAAAGGGCTCTGCTCTTCTTTGTACAATTAAAGTACAAATGTAACTGGGCAACAGTCCAGGTAATGCCTTATATATGAAACAATGCCAGTGACTAACCCTACAGGTGGCCAGAGCAGGCTCACCGTGATGTGTTGACACTTTACAATTTAATAACCATGTAGATTTAAGATTTTACATGGACTTGAGTAACCATGTTACAGTCTGTCATGTAAAGCTTCTGTAATCAGCACGATACACAATAAAACCAAGTTTTAAATACGCTTTGTTACAACAGCATATGTGCAGAGCAAAAGGCTGCAGACAGTGAAGTTAGTGGAGAGGAGTCTCTGGATTAAAAGGAGAGCTCCTTCCTGTTTAATGACAGGTTAAATAAGTCACTTTGCGCTGCATAAGTTTTAAATTCATAAGCTGTAAAAACAATCTCTGCTGTATCTGCATTAGTCCTAGCAGCACAAACAAATCAGGAAGCTGTCGTCAGCCTCCATTCAGTTAAAATGTGTGAGCCAGGCTTCCAAAAGAAGTCAGAGGTGGAGGGGATGCCCAATCCCTCACCTGTTAAACAAATACACCAATTATTACTTTGTGCATGTAAACACTTAATGCATATTAATATGGTATTATTAGGTATCATAAAAACATTGCTCTGTTGAATATTTATTATGTCACTTTTTGCATGTGTAGTTCAGCTACTATCATCTGAATCAGTGTCAAAATTGTTCACCTAGACAGCAAGTTCTCCCTCACTCTGTTGACTTGTAATTACAACCAAATTATTTACTTCTTTACAGAGAGCGTCTTAGGATAATTTAGAAATAGATTGGATTTTCCAGTTGTACTTTTAAAAAAGGAACAGCTGTGCACTGTAGCTTTTTAGCAAACACACAGAAGGAAACATTCATGTGCATTTATTAGGGCTTGTTTTCAGATGCTAATTAATACACTTTGAATACTCTAGGATTCTTTATGTGGTATAAATTTCACTCTCCAGGTTTTTTTATGAAGAAGCAGTGTGGTTCAAACATGTGTTTTTAAGGCAACAGTCTGGTAGTTGTTAGGATCGATTCTGTCTAATATCCTCATGGGATTTGTTGACAATTGAATTTACCTAGCTTTATGCTTTAAACAAACAATGCAAACATTTGCCGATTCAGCATCTCATATATGAGGCTTTGCTGCGGTTCATCTCATAGGAAATAGAAACATGCCATCAGGAAACATAATCACGGGCTGGAGGAAATTGAAATTGATTGGAAATATTAATCCAGAGATTGATTGATTGTGAAAATAATAATTAGCTGGCGCCATAATGCTATTTCCATAATATAAGCTGTGAGTAATATTTTTAGCTGTGAGTAATATTTTTAGAAAGGTCAACAATAGCTGCCCGGGAGCACATTATTGTGTGTAAGATTACAGAACCATTGTATTAAGCTCAAATTATGCTGTGATCTGTATTATATATAAAGTTTAAAAGTATTTTAGGTGTTTTATAAGTACAGTAGAAAATATATTGTTTCATCGATACCTCGCTGGTTTACTAAATGTTAGATCTGTACTATGACAGTGACACGACCCAAATAACCTTAACCGTGAGTTTTTATCAACCATCTGTCATTTATTTTATGACAGCAAACAACAATTCACTGCTCGCTTTGTTTCCAGCCCGAGTTCCGACTGCTCTACTCGGTAAACAAGCGCTCCTTTGTTGCTTTACATGAAGTTAATTACAACCAACAGCGAGGAAGAAAAAGAAGGAGGGAGAGAGGGAGGAGATGTGGAGGCTAAGAGATTAATAGACTGAAGGGAGGGTGGAGAGAGTTAAGAGGAGGGAGGGAAGAGGAAAGGAACAAATGAATGTATGGATTTAAGAGAATGGCAGGAAGAGGGGGAGGAGGGGGGAGGCTGAAAACCTATGCAGGCCTAATTAGACACCTAGGATACTGGAGTCGCTGTGACAGGCATCCATCCAGTCCCAGTGAAAAGTCAGTGAGCAAGGAACAACCCCTGAATTCAGATTGCTCTGAGACTGCTACTGTACACGGTTCACCTCGCTTCTTTGGATGAGCTCGGTTTCACTGAGGGTACATTGATACCACATCCTGGTACCAATTAAATCCATCTGAGCAAAAACAAAATGACATTATGCTATCTTTATCTTTAGTTTTATTTTTTCATCATCTTGGGTTTTTTACACTTAAAGTTTTACAGTATAAATAATGAACCAGTTTACTACAACTGAAATCTATCTAACAAATCAATAAATGAAAGAGTATGAAAGCCAGATTTGAAGTGAGAACCTCCATGTTACCATATGACTGACACTGCAGTTAAAGAATCGTAACATTACAAATACTTTCTAATCAAAATAAACAGCTTCAAGTCAATAATACTTGAATATATATTTAGTTGGGCCCATAAAAGTACTGATATTCGGAGCCCAGCTCCAAGTCATGTACTTTAAACAGCAGTGCTGTAGATTTGATACAGTCCTTGTCACTCAGGGAGCAAAACTACACACCAAGTCTGTCATAAAACAGTGTTTGCAAAACACTGAACATAATTCTCCACATAAGGCACAATAGGCAAACAGGAAGAAGCTTGCTCATCTTTTCCACACACGACCAAAGTGTCTCGCAATCGTTTCTCACAGGTGCAAACATTACTTGTTCACTTAGAAGTCAGAGCTTTAGCAGCACAGAAAAGCCCAGAGGAGCTTTCCAGTTTTAGTCAATGTAGGTCAAAGGTAAAAAAAAAAAAAAAAAAAAAAAAAAAAAAAAAAAGAGAGATTAAGAAGAAGAGGACAAGGATGAGGAAGACGGTTGTCTCACATGAGATCAGGGGACGGAACACTGTGGGACATTGTGCCATTGTGAATGTCTGGGGACAGTGTGTGCAGCCATTAGGCAGGAAAGCATCCTCTATCGCCATGGGAACCTTGGTGTCTACAACACTGACTTCTCACTTCTTACAGGGCAGCAGTGTCCTAATGGTAAAAGATGTAAGTCTGTGATTTCAGGGTCACTGGTTTGATTCCTCAGTCTTGTAGGACTGGCTTTGGTCTTATTTCACATTTGTTGTAAATATTGTTTTCTTTATCTTACTGAATGTTTTTCTTCTGTCAAGTGTATAAAGTGTTCCATACAACTTGTTACTGTATTGCATTTGTGAGTTTATTTACATATTTGTTTAAGTAGATTTTGTACAACCAGCTACAGTATGACACTGCCATTGCCAAAAGCACAAGTGTTTTGATAAGATATTCATATTGTTTTGTATTGAACACATCAGTGTGTTGCTTGTTTGAATAAAGATCTAATAATATGACGTGTGTGTGTGCGCGCATGATTTTGATGCAAAAAACATTTTAAAAATAGGTAAAACATAAGCAACCAGTTTTTGCTTTTGCATTTTCTGTTTGTGGTTTTGTGTTAAGAGTTTAGAGAAAATGAACCAAGATTCATAAATTTGTGTAAGCAGCTGTGAAAAACTGTAACACTGTTAAGGGGTTTTTCACGGGGGGTTCTGTTACAGTTTTTCTGAATTGATGAAAGCTATTTCCTGAAATCACTTCTTCTTTTCTCAAAACAGTAAACACGAAACCCAAACTTAAAGCTACATTTACAAAACCTTAGTGCCCAAGTGTTCAAACAATTGACTAAAAACAATTTTATCTTTACTCAAAGCCAAACACAACCATCATCAAAATGACACAAAGACGACAGCCAATGCATAAACACTACACATGCTGTGCACAAAGCATGAATGCAGACTATGTGTATTGTTATGGGTAATAGAAATGCATTCATTTAAAATGTGTGAACTGCAATTTATTTATATTTCCAGGATTTTTTTCTGTCTCTGCATCAAGTTTTGGCATTTGAGGAGTTTAGTGTTTTAGCAATTTAGTAAAAAAGTTTCCATTCCTTTAGGTGCTGCTTTTTATGTCTGTTCGTTCTTTGTGGTCACCAGTGCTAATCCTTTAGTAATCACATGTGTTTACTGGAAATGTCAAATGCACGTCTTTCTGTTCACCAGAGGATTACTACCCTGCTTACCTTTAGTTTGGACTGAAACTCCCTGGATTTTCTTCTGGCTAATACCTGGATATGACTCGATACCTGGAGGAGAGGAGAGGAGAGGAAAGGAGAGGAGAGGAGTTGAGAGGAGAGGCGAGGAGAGGCGAGGAGAGGAGAGGAGAGGAGAGGAGAGGAGAGGAGAGGAGAGGAGAGGAGAGGAGAGGAGAGGAGAGGACAGGGCAAAAGGAAGCAGGGTTGGAGTGTAAAGAAGAGTGGAGAAAGGACCAAACAGTGAGTTTCCATGGTTATGAAAAGACTGTTGCCACACACAACACAGAGAAACCAGAGACACACACACACACACACTACTCCCCTGACAACAGTGAATAGACCCATCTATGCACATCTTTTGAGAGAGCAAAAAGACACCTGGGAACATACAGATACAGATGGTGCCACTTTATGTTCCGTCAAAAAATCCAAACATTAGTTTTTCAGAGGTGAACTCCGCCATGTTTTTAGTTGTTTTATTCTGGAGAAGCACAAAGCCACCTCGTATTCCTAAGTGACATCTCCTGTCGTATCAGTGACACATGTTCTCCACATAGGCCCACATGGAGGAACAGATGAATGACTTTCTGAATTAGCCGCTGACATTCACGTTCAGTTTTCAGGTAACTAACGTATCCAGTTTGTTAACGCACTGTTTTACTTGGCCCTTTCTACTGGATCCAAAATCAAAATTCAGACCTAAGGTTGTTTGCAGCTCAGGCCAGTAACAGGAATCATTGCTCTGGAAAGCAGTCCTGCTCCTGTCAGCCTTTACAAACAACTCGCAGTGCTGAGTACAATGACTACCTGCAGTAACAAACTGATTAGTACTTCGAGAGAGCGGCTGCAGCACGTGCTCCATAATCCAGAGAATACAGTATTGTGATTTGTACAGTATTTATTTATTTTTTTGCATGATTTATGGTAAAGAAATCCTATCCCTGCTCAACTACAGTTCAGCTTTACACCCATTCGTTTCATCACTAGAGTTAGCGCCATTGCCTTCGTTACATTCTGTATAATGTGATATGCTGTGATATACACAGGACACACTGCGACTGCACACTCCCATTATTACCTGTTTCCTCGTCCGCGTCTTGCCTGTTCGGAGCTTGATGTATCTGGCTATCAGCTCATTTCGACCTGCAGGGACAAGACACAGAACATACTAATGACACATTATGCATGCTGTTTTCTCTCTAACACACACACACACACACAAAAAAAATAGAATCTTTCTTTCTCACTGACAGTCACAAGCAGAAATCATATGACTCTGACAAATAACTTAGTGCCTGATTTAGTGCTGTTGATCCAGTGACCCTGTGACGTGCTGTTTCACATAGTAGCACTGTAATCACCGATACCCCTGTTGAGCCTTACACACACACACACACACACACACACACACACACACACACACACACATACACAATCACAAACGCCATGGCCCTGAATACACATGACCCAACAATACAGGCATTCATGCAGATCGGCCGTCCCCTGATTAAAGAAACCAGCAGGCCAGCTGTACCCATGCTTACGTGTGTGCACATATGCGCACACACAGACACACACACACATACGCACGCTTACAATGCTGAATAATTCAACCCATTCAATAGGGAGCACAGCAGACTCAGCATGGCCTGGCTAGTATAGATTAGTGAGGGAAAGGGAGACAGAGAGAAAAGAAGCAGAAACCACTATTACATCCTGAAAACCTGTGACACAGAAGTGTGTGCATGTGTGCGTGTGCATGCAACCCACACATTAGTTAACAGATTACCAGTGCTACATACTGCAGATGACCAGGTTATGACTTTAGAGGACTGAGAATTCAAAGACAGCTGTTATTTTAATAATTTCATGTAATTATGTAATTTGACTCTTGTATTATTTGCTAACAAGCAAATAGGTGGCTCTGACTGTGGTTTGGTTTGTCTCGCGGCCTGTTTTCTGTTCCGACCAAGTGGAAAACCAAAGTCAGGCCAGCTGGCCAACTGATGGTCAAGATCAGCACAAAGCCAAACCTCTACACACTACCCAAATGGCTCGCAACAATAGCCCTAACTAACCAGCAGATGGTGTGTGCATGTGAGTGAGTGTGTACGTGTATGGTGCTATAAATATGAGTGTGTGTGTGTGTGTGTGTGTGTGTGTGCGCACATGTGTTCTGACCAGTCCCACTCTCACTGAGATAGGGAGCTTAGACTGATAAAATCTACAGCTCCCCATGCAGGTGTTTTCCTTCTAGCAGTCAAAAGCTGACAACAGTACACGCACAAACACACACACACACACACACACACACATGCATGCATGAGTGCCAACACACACATACACACAAACACAGTGGGTCCTGGCTGACATCTGACTCCAGCGGGGCCAGCTGGTCTTTCTAGGAGGCTTAACGGTGAATTATCATCCTTCACTAACCCCGCGGCACACATCCCTCACTCTCGCCCTCCCTCTTTCTCAAAAACTCTCCAGCGTGCACACAAACACACACACCCTCCCTCTCTCTACCCGTCTATCCATCCTCTGTCTATGCCCTCCCCTGTCCCTCTTGTAGTGAATGGGCTTCCCTTCTGCTCCCTCTCCCCCCCACCTCCCTCTCTACTTGCCCAGTAAAAGACTTCAAGGCCAAAGTCAGATGGTCATTAACCGTGACGAACAGAAGAACAGCCCCCCTTCCTTCCAATTCCAAGCTGATACTGAGAGAGGCGACGCACTCTAAAAGGCACAAACTTCCATTTAATGATTTGAGACCAGTAAAGATGTAAAAAAAAATTATAAATAATACAACAATAAAGAGCTGTGCCTGTGACATGTTAAAATCAAAGAGTGATTAAGTTCACAGCAAATGTGAACATAAAGTACAAATAAAGTGGTGGGATGGAGAAATTCTAAAACTGAGTTAAATTGGTTGAAATGTAAGACTTTCTACGAGGCTGCAAGCATGTGAAAAAATATCAACTCATTTGTCACTGAGAATGTGGAAATCCATCCAAATCTGCAGCTGCCTACGTCGAAGCATTTTCTTCTCTGTTACTGTCCTCTAAAAGCGCATTACGGCAGCAGTTCGGTGTTGCTCACTATGCTCAGTTAGCAAAGTGATTAAGAGCTTCAGCTGCTTTATAGAATAACTCCAAACCCTTTTAGAGAAAGGTCAAAGCCTGCCTGACCGCGCTCGCTAACAAGGCTGCACAGGAGTGGTGTGTATTGTTGCGTACCCTGGGAGGACGTTAGAGACCACGGGGGACGAACTCTGGCCCAGAGCCTGGTTTCAGTAACGCTGAATACAAGTTTGTGCTTGTTACAACATCCGCAGGACAATTTCAGTGTTTTTAAGGGCTGGAATTTAACAGCTTGCTGCTCTTTTCTTTGTCTTTTGCTGAAATCATCATCACACCTGCTAACCACGCAGTTAATTATTTCTTAAAAACTTTTAAAGAGTAACCAAATCACGGTAATCATTTGCTGGTAGCTGATGTCACTGGCAGAGTGGTGACATCAAGGTCAGACGTGTAGTGTATTTTGACAGAAGTGAAAGTAGTGAACACTTTTAATGGACAAACATATCACGAACATGAACTTTTTATTGGTACAGACTGATGGGTCTGTGTTACCCGGATCAGGTGTGTTCAGTCTATCAACCGTGGGAAGTGCAGGGATTGTTGGAAACAAGCAGGGCAGCAGCTGTTGAGGGCCACTGATGTAGTGCATAAACACTATATGGGAGATGGGGCGACGTCCTCCTTCAAACTACCAACTGTTTGGATCTGAAGTCTTTGAATGTTTTTCTGTAACTTTATGAAGATTAAAGTTTCCCCTAACTATTAACATTACTAAAACATGCCTCTTTTGTCAGCGTCATTTCTTATGTGTGTTGTTTTTTAAAATGTGACAATTAATGTTTAATTTATTTATATAATATTATTTATTATTTTTAATGAGATAATGTTAAACAGCTTGTTCCTCTTATTTGCCCCTTTCATTCATAAACTGTAAGACTTACACTAATACAAACACACAATTTGCCTTTTCATTCACTCCCATGTTTGATAATAGCTATAATGGTCATAAGGTCATAGATATCAGCGCATGTTATGAATTTCTGGCTCTTCTGTAGCCTAAGATATGCTGTAATCTTCTTACAAAGGTCATAATGTTCGTGCCATTTTACACAGTTTGTACACAAAGAATATGATTACATCAGAAGGTAATGGGGGCAAGATGGACCCAAAGGCATTTACCACCTGATCACGGGGGGGCATCTTGTCCCCAAAGTGATTCCTTAACACTTCAATAAGGATTGGACAAGCTCGATTCATATTTTGTTACAAACAATTTTACAGACATCAGAGCATTCAAAGCCAACATTTTGATCTACCGTAAATTCTGGACTATAGAGCGCACCTAAATTTAGGCCGCACCCGCTAAAATTTAAAAGAAATATATATTTTGTCACATATAAACCGCATCGGACTATAAGCCGCCAATATCCAGGCTGAGAAATAATATCTGTTGTATGCGCTCCTACTCATTGTTCACAGTAGGCATGAGGATGTTCTGTGCGCTGTTTTACCGGCATTACGGTAAAGAGTGCGTTTACGTGTATGTGTGGCTGGTATAACACATGTCGAATGTACAGAGCCGACAAAAACGTCTTTGTTATAAATAAACGGCTTGTTCCATAGCCAAAGGAGAAGACGTCTCTTATTCTTCACGAATTACGCAGGAGTTGCTGCCCTCAACAAAAGATTTTGTACCATAAGTGTTTATTCATACACCTGAACCTGAATGGTGCCTGTAACACGGCAGTAAAAGTGCTGATGTTTGCTGTTGTGCGTCTTGGGTTGCATGCGCTAAGAATAAAAACTGGCGCTTTTTTGTTTGCACTGACTTCCATCTGCAGAAAAATTCATAGAAAAGCCGCATCTCTGTAAAAGCCGCATGGTTCAAAACGTCGGAAAAAAGTAGCGGCTTATGGTCCGGAAAATACGGTATTTTAATCGGTGGAAATAAAGGCACAAAACAGGAACTTTGCAGATATTTGTTGGCCCCAGGTGGAGATACACGGGGGTGGGAATCACAAGGCAACACTACAATGTCATCTTTACTTTTCACTTCAGTGCCACTGAACTGATTAACCCTGTTTGTAACAGCAGCACAAAGGCAGCTTGGCCTGACAAAGGTACATTAGGAGCTGGGGAACATAGTAGAGCATTCAGCAGTTAAAGAAACTGAGAGTTGGAGGAGACCAAAGCCAAGGTAACAAGAAAGTGAATATTAAGACCCTTTCAGACATGAACTCTAGAGGATGTCAGAAGAATCAGGTCCAGACATTGTCAAGAGTTTCCCTTTCAAACATGAAGCCAACATCAAGACATTGTCCGGGCAAGATGCGTACTCACTTATGAAGAAATACTCCAAATATTCAGGCAAGGGTTGATGCTTGGGCACGTGTTTGTACTGACAAGGCCATTTTCACGAGAAAATTACTTCATCAACACGGCGCACTAACTCATGGTGAATCCTTCAGAATATCAACTCCTCTATTCACACATGAGCTCAGCTGGAGATGGCCAGACTTTGCACTAGGGCCAAAATGTGTCTGGGGCAAAACACTGGGACATTTGCCTCCGGAAAAAATCTAGAATATGCCTGGATTCCAGTGCATGTCTGAAAGGGAGTTTAGACTCACTACAACCTGCCAAACGTCCCCCTAATGACCACTAATGTTGCTTCATGTGTGTTGCATTTATAGGCAACTGTTTGCTCACCATTACCACTTTAACATGTCAGTGTTATGTTTACAGACCTGTCCATTAATGGCGAGCCAAAGTAAATGAACGTGTTTAAAAAAGAAGTTGAATGCATTCAATGAATAACATATGATTTAAAGTTAGAAACTTATATTATGTGATTTGATCCTCATCAACAACTCAGACAACATAGACGGTGCAATTTCCACAATATAAAGTTACATTTGTGTGCTACTTTGCTACTATACTACAGCGCCTTCAGCTTTGATTACAGCACGCATTCACCTTGGCATCATTTCAATAACCTTATGCAAGATCTGAAAATTTATTTCCATCCAGAGTTCTTCACCAAAATCTTGAATTTATGATGAGAATGTCAGAGGACTGCGGGAAATCTTCTCCAGCACGTCCTGAAGATTATCAATTGGGTGAAAGTCTGGCCTTGCCAGTTTTAGTCTCCTTGCTTGTTTTCTTTGCTTGCTGCAGGTCAGTAATTGGACCCTTCTGATATAGAGTTACGTCTTTTCAATGACCATGGGATATGATTAAGAAATGAGAAACTAATCATTGCATCACTTAGGGTCGAATAACTTGTTACCAGCTGCAATCTATTAATCACAGCAGTAATTACCCAGTGGAAGGCTCCTACCTATTTGCTTAGTTAAATCCATGTGGTGTATGTACTCCTCCTCTTTCACAATCCACAACTATAACGTGGAACAATCAGTTCTTTTACACCCAGCTAACTCCAAGTCACTGGGTAATCCAGATAATACCCCTTTTCACATAGTTTACATACAGTGACTGTCAATCCATCTATGCATGCAGCAGATGAGTCATCAGCTTACTCGTTTTAAGTGCACAGTGACCTAACTTTCATTTAACTTTCATTAAGGAGGTGTCTTTTTTCATCATTAGACTTTAGTCTCAGCGTATTTTAAGCAGAGTTAAACTAACTTTCTCTCGTAGCACGTAGACCGGACAGCAGCAAGACTTGATGGAAATCTCAGGTGAAAATGAACAGGTTTTATACAGTAAGACATTCTGAAAATGTTTGAGAAATATTTTCAGTCTACAACACTGCCGACTCTTCCTCCATCACCATTCACAGTGTGTCATGGATTCCTGTAATACATCTGTTTTGAAAATGTCCCTAATCCACAGCTTAAGAGACAGAGAAGGTTCAATACCAATTAAATGACTTTCACATTTGTCCAGTAGATCCATACGATGTGTCTGTAGGGGACAAAGCCACTGCCCATTACATTGTACCTCTGCTGTACCTTTGCCAACAGTAATAGCACTATTATACACCTTTTCATTCCCTCTCCCTTTTATACGCATCCATTTATGATTTTTCGACGCTTCTCTTCCACTAAGTTCATCCTGGCACTTTTGCACATTTTCCTTCTTCTTTTCTATTTCAGACCATTTCCCTGTTGCCAGTGGGGGGTATTTTTAGACCCACACAGATCCCCTTCCCATCTGTATCACCTCTTTCTTTTCTGTAGGACTACTCACCTACCTCATTTTACCTTAATGTAATGCTCGAGTAAAGACACCACCATTAATGATACTTGGGTTTTGAATAGCAAAAAAAAAAAGCCAACTTTTTTAGCAGCCTCCGGTTGTGTGTGTGCAGAGTTTCTTGCTTTTGTATAAGTAGAAAACACACTCATTGTGCTTCTTTCTTAAGAAAAAAAACAAATCAATGCTTCTATGTTTCTCAAAAGTCAAAAGAAACATCATGTACGAATAAAAATGTGAGCCTGTCCTAGTCATCATGAGCCAAAAATAAGAACAAACTAGATGCTGTTTCATAATTCTGGTTTGCACAGATGTTCTAGAAACGATTAAAACCCCCCTGGTCTCTAAGCCAAACGCTGCTCATCCCTTCTTGCCATTTTGCCTTTCCTGCTCTGCTTCTGAAAAACAGACACTGTCTAACCCAATTAGGTCACCATGATAAACGTGTCAACAAGCTGGGCCCAGTCAACACGATAAACAAACATGCCAGCGAGGCAGAGAACAGGATGAGACTGATTGATTGGCCACTGATCAATACAACAAAGGTGCCTAAATAGGGCTGTTAGTATAAGTGTGACTTCTGAGTTTGTTGTAGTTTGTGCATTTTAGGTACACTGAAGTGACATATGCTAATATACTGGTTTTAATTTTAGTTCTACAGCGTGAGCTGCTATTTTAGCAAACTTATTGAGCTTTTGTAACATCCTTCTTTTCTTATCTCGGCATGCCTAATGTTAAAGCTGCAGTCACTGATTTGAGTTTTTAAAAATTTAACATTAAAATATTATCACCGAGTTAAGTTGTTATGGCTGATGAGCGAGAGCCAAAACCTGAAGGTTGCAATTCACAGGAACTATAGGGAACTACCCGTACACCTTTGGGTGTCCTTAAAAAACCAAAAGTCCTTTGGATTTGTCCTTAAAATCAATGTGTTTTACATTCCACGTGTTGATTTTTGTAATTGTTTTTACAGAAATATATTGCTCATTGCAGCTTTAAGGAGATGAACTGAACTCTGTGCTCAAGCAGGTCAACCACATTTGTGCCGAAGTGCAACATAAAATGTGAGCCAGGCCACTGAGCACTTGACCTCACTAATGCTACTGTAGCTGAGTGCGAGATGTTCAGCAATCACACATGGTTGGAGTCTTTAGATGTCCACATGCTTTTGGTCACATATTTTCGTGTGTTTACATCCATTAAGTTCCAGATGCAAATTATGCACTGGGGAGGGGAAAAAACAGTATGTAATATCTGGCATTTAATTTAATACTCAGAAGCCTAAAACTCAGGTAGTATCATAAAGAAATCACTAGAGTGCACTCTGATTGCAGAGAGAGACGGAGGAAAGAAAGAATAAATCGACAAAGTGAAAGGGAGAGGGAGGGAGGCGCAGCTGGTGGCAGCCAGAGGACCATCTGTTCATCACTCTATTAGTTCACAAACACACACGCACTCTCCCTCTCAGTGTCACACTCAAACACTCTGACGCACACACAAACACACACACACACACACACACTGCACCTATAGCATGCTTCTATTTCCTCCCTTTTACAGTTTCTTTCTCTCCCGTGTTTCTGACAATGAGACGTGAGACGGCGCTCACACACATTCATCCACGCCGTAATTGTCCCGGTCTGACACAACACAGCGAACATTTCAGAAGCTCAGCTAATCACTGGCAGTGTTCATAACACTGCGCGAGATGACGCTTTAAACCACAACGCGCTGCATGAATTAGAAAATTATTACGGCATTGTTTAAAGTAGTTCATCAGTGTAAAAATGCATAAACGTGTATACAATTTTCAGTAAAATGTTTTCATTTAAATGTTTTAAGGCGTTTGTATGAAAGTTCATTTCCCGTCTTCGATGAGTGGCACACACAGCTTCTCTCATTTTCCCTCTCATTTCACTCACCGTACATCTTTCCTTCATCCGATAGTATAATTTTTCTCCTTCCACAGGGTGGGTAGATGGCCAGGGCCTCCTGGAAGCTCTGCTCAATATCAGGGCTCCAGACCCCCTCAGGGTCCCCGTCCATAGTCTTGTCTCCTCCAGAATCACTCAGTCTGTCCATGTCCTCCCCTGGACTCTCACTGCCACTCCAGCTACTGCGCTCCATGCTGGCAGGTAACTATGTGTACTAATAATGGCAATAGCTATGGAAAGCTAACGGAAAACTAATGTTTAAAGATGGTGACTAAAACTGCAAACTTTTAAAAGTAATACTGAAGTCGATGGTAGATTGGAGGAGGCCCAACAAGCTGGTCCAAAATCCGTCACACACCAGGAACCTAAAATGAAGAAAGAAAAAGATTGAATGCTTTGCTTCAAAATTTTTAAGTTTAACTTTTATTATGGTAAAGCACACAGCAAACAAGAAGTAGAACACTAAACCATCATTTGATTTGGCAGAAATTTCAAAAACTAAGCCCAATTGGCACTCTCTACGATCTAGTCTGTTAATAAAGGTAGAAAATTGCATGGAAATCGTCTGCCTATAGTTCATAATTTTACACAGGGTAACACTAAACAGTTTGAGTTGTACTAACATAGAACCTTTATCGGATGCAGAAGGCAAGTCAGCTTTACCAGTCTTTTCTTTCCTTTGACATTTCCCAGTTCAAACAGTCTGTTCTTCGTGTAGTATAAAAAAGTTGTGGCTGCAGCTGTCAAAGCCATTTTGGACCAAAATAGCACAAAGACAGCATCGGAGATTGCTCCCACTAACATTGTTAAATTCCAAGTGCCTGGGGACAGGCACTGAATTCAACACTAACCTTATCCTGGTTGCTCCTTGTGAAAAAAAAAGAAATTTAAATTTTATAAAAACACACACGAGTTCATATCATGTTTGAAACTAAAGTTTTAAAATTTCAAACAACAAAATACAAAAGTTGTATTTTAGGTCTAAAGAGACGCATGGTGGGAAATCTATTAATAATTTTCTATCTTTAAAAACGTAATCAATTAAAATACATCAACAACACTATTAAGGTTATTAACAAGTCTAAATACAGTGTTAGTGTCCAGTCTACATAAGAGCAAAATTCAAAGATAAATGTCCTGCGAGCGTAAGAAACCACATTTTACTATCCTGGTTTCTGTGAACAATGTGGTGATGACATTTAATTTAGATTAATGTCCAGGCTGCGTGTACACATTTGATCAACACAAGTTAAAATTGTATTTATCGAAACAGAGCAAATGTGATGGGCCAGTCTCATCTCTCCACAGCTCCACAGTTTTGATTTATGCCAATATATATACACATGCATATATACACACACAAACAAATACAAATTTGTGTGTGTATCTGTGTGTTTAAAGTATCTTTTATTGCAACATTCAGTTCTGATCAACATGTTGTAAGTCTGTATCCCAGCTGCTAGAGGGAAATTATTGCTTCTTTTTCTGTAGGAAATTGCCTATTTTATTAAACTATTGTGGTAGCCCATCAACAAATCTTCATGCTTATAAGTGGAGCAAGTGAATCAGGGACAGAGTACTACTACTACACACAGCCACTAGCAGATTTAAAAAGAAAAAAAAAAGAAAAACTGAAGGGGCTTGCCAGCTGCCTACAATTCTTCTAAAATCCCCCACGGTAAACAGCAGGGTTGGCGCAGTACACACCACACTCACACACCAACATATGCACGCACACACACAAAAACACACACACAATTACAGTGCCAGCTCCTTGGGCGAACACATGTCATTTTGTCTGGTCCTCTACTGTTCACACTTCCCATGCACTGTCCCTTACCACAGCCTGCACAAGCCTGCAGTGTGAAGTGTATGTCAGTGTGAGTGTGTGTGTCTGCCTGGCTAATTTTAACACAATTACATTTGACAGTGTGCATGCGCACACGTTAAACTGAAGCATGAAGAGCAGCGGGAAACATTGCGGACACATTTTAACCCCGTCCACACACTCGAGATGCGCTCATGGATTTTTTAGCACCTGGGGGAAAAAACCGCAAAGCTGCAAGAAAACATCAGTTGGCTTCGACTCACAGGCCTGTGTAATGAATGGGATCTGCTTGTTTTACTAGAGTTTGTGCTCTGGTTCTCTGTGCGTGCTTATTCTACTCTCCCTCATTTCCGTTTCCTCTCCAACCGACCAGCCTTGCTTTCTTCCCCTCTTGCCTCCTACCCTCCCCAAGCAGTTTTCCATTCAAACAAGGATTCATTCATTCAGTGGGCTGTATATGGCTGCAGGATTTGTTTCCTCTACACCCAGTGTCAGTGTGTGTAAATTTACAGCTGTATGTTCTAAGTGAAGAACGCAGCCCTTGACTTTAAAACACTATATTTTGTTGTAGTGATTTATTCAAAAATGGATGAAATGGCCGATTTTCGCAAATAAATGTCAATCAAAGTCCCATAAACGAAAACACATTTGTTCCCCCTTAGCCGTTAGCTGATTAACATGGTGGAGCATTTCGCAGCTAAAAAGACAAATTTCTTCAGGACTTGGTTGAGATTAAAAAAAGCTCGATGCAGATGCATCACTCTGCTCCAGTGGTAATGTGGCCTCATCAGTGTTCTATTCGCCCTCAAGACACAAAAAAATTAAACAAGTAATTATGGATTGCCGTAGGCCAACCAGGAAGTGTGCATTTTTCATTCGACTAAAGGTCAATTGGCTTTTTTCATTAGCAATTCATTTTACCAAGCTCTGTAACAAGTTTATGATAGTTACACATTTTGCTCACCAACAGAATCTTTACAGATGAAAACCACATTTGTGTAAAGTGTAAACCAGATGTAAAAAGCTACAACACCACAGTCACATGACTTCAATGTCACCACTAAGCTTCCAATTTGTAATTTGATTTAGCACAATAACCCTTTAACAAAAGCCTTTTTACTTACAGTGACCTGACAAAGGTTGTAAAGATAGTTTAGTGAGTAGATAAGTTTTCGTATTCGGTTTATGGCACTGGTCTTAATTTTCTCTCTTCTTAAGGCAGTTATGATTTGTGAATTGCCCCGTAATTCCATTATGGAGTCCATCACAAATTAAAGACGATCAACAAAGAGATAAAAATTTTGGTAAGATTGTATATCTTTGTTAAAGGAACGATTTTTGCCATTTCTTCTATGCATGATCTGAAATGTCTGCATTTTATTGCAGAACCATTCACAAAGCATTTGACCTTTTTGAAGGCCTTCGCTGAAGCGCTAACAATGAACCACCTACACTTTCAAAAAAACATATTCAATCAGCTTAAAACTAAAATTAAAATCTCCAACACTCAAACGTGCTAGTTTGTATTATAGTGCAAGGGCCTTCACACATTACACTCAGCATGAGCAGCGGTTAGTATTGTACTTCACTGCTCGACGTGTGGGTGCTATGAAACTTTAACACTGCAGAGAAGGTCGTACTGTACAAAATGGTATGTCATTTATGAAAGACCGTAAAATTGAACTTTAAATATCACTGCAGTGTTAAATTCCCATAATCTCGTACGTTATGTAATGTCTTCTGAGCTCTCATAATAGTTCACATACACATCGGTACCACAGTGCGTCTGTACAAACACATACAACTTATACTGTACATGTAAAACATAAAGTTATAAATTAACTAAAACATACTTACAAACATTCATACAACAAACAACAAACTATTCCACTACTCAGAGATGTAGTATTTACCTTGTGCATTTGAGACCTTTACAATTACATTACATTACAAAGATACAACAAAAAACGGTTGACATACAGAATGAGACATTTATCAAAATGCTGTTCAATCAGTATCGATGCAAACTGGGATTATTAGAAGTAACATGTGAAAGACAGACCACAAAACATCTTTTACACAATCAAAAATTGTCAGTACCTTTATCTGGATTATACATCGTCATTCTAAAACTCTGATACTTTATAATTATATTTACAAAAAATAGCTGTAACGTTTCATTTATCACCATACCCAAAGCCAAATTACAGATTGTGATGCTATAATAATTTTTAGATATGTTAGTTTAATAGTTTAATAATGTAATTTACACATTAATTATTATCTTTAATAGTTAATTTGAAATACATGCAATTACACTTTGCAAATAAGCTGTGTAGTTTTCCCATTTATGCAACCTTTTTTCTTTTAAAATGATGAAGTGTATGCATAAGAAAGCAGTTGCAAGAAAGCAAGAAAGCAGTTTCACCATTTAAGCAGATAATCAATTATGTTCAAAGTATATGTACAAAGTATTGCTCTATTTTCTGTAGAAATGTTTTGTGTTGGTTTTCTGTGGCAATTTTATGTCTGTAAAAATATTTTTTAAATGCTTCAGTGTCAGTGGCATAAAAGAGCCAACACGTGCTAGACTGATTGAATAGGTCAGTAGTGACTGCGTGACATGCACTTCTTTAAAAGCAGCTATATGTTAGTTTGAACACAACCTTTTCCATTAATGTTGGATCGGGTGGAAGCAAATCAGATTATTCATTAGAATAATATGCCATCAGGGCACCGCAGGACTGCAATAAATGTGTATTCCATACATGGCTAAAAAGGGCTGAGTGTGAAAAGAAGAGAAGAGAAGAGAAGAGGCTGCAGGGATAATCGAAGAACTATAGTGAAGCTCTGGAGATGTGAGCACGAGAGGGGCCCAGTAGCAGATGGACGCTGGAGAGACACATTAGTCACACAACAATCAACTGACTACTGGGCGACTCCTGTGATCCCTGGGTGCCCCTCCTCTGTGTGTCTCTCTGTCACCAGGCAGGCCCAGGCCACTCCAGCCAGGACAGCAGGCTTCATGGTGTCAGTGCCAGCCCTCAGGAGAACACACACAGGGCATACAGCCACAATCCTGCAGCTGCCTTGGACTCTCATGCTCTCTCTCTCTGCGTCCCTTTTCTTCCCCTTTCACTTTGTGTCTTACAGCACTTACTGGCTCCTGCCACACACCAACAACATGTATGTAATTATGCACCTACAGTGCATGTCTCTCTAAGCATCTATGCTCTCAATAGCAGGGAGGCTGAAGGGAAATGTAAGACAACTGACGTGCAAGTGGCTACATTGCCAGAGGGACTTGGGTCTGTAGGTATAAGTGTGTGTGTGTGTTGGGGGTTCTGTTGGTCTACAAGTTGACTGTGTTATCTCAAGCTAGTCAGTTCCTCTCACTGATTTTGCTGCTGGACCACTCAACAGCATCTGTTTTAACTGCTTCCAAATTGTGCACAAATACACACGCAAACACACACACACAGGTTTTATACAAGAGGATTTTCTCATAATCCTCAAAGCAAACATTGTTCCACTTTACAATGTTTTGCCATGTTGTAATGGTCCCTTGCGGCCTAAATAGAATTATTCTGCATCTGAGGTGATATTTCTTTTTTTTTTTTATAATATTATTTTTGCTTCAAGGTCCTTAAGGCACAACACTCATCTTTTACTTATGCGCAAATGTGACTAAAGCGTTCGATATCTGAACAGATTCAGAGATGCTTCATTCATCATCTCACTTTAAGGCAGCCTCCACAGCGGACATATCATTTGCAAGGTACGATCGTTCAAGTACACCTCATGTTATTCAAACAGTCAGGATGTATTCAAGTACTGTAAATGATTTCAGCCAGACCTGATGTACAGTCTGTCCCTGGGATAGGCAGTATGGGAACAAATCCAATTTATCTTTTGCTACATTAATTTTGTGTGGTGTTATGGTAAACTTATGATGTGCAAATTTCTCTGCTGCATGTTTTTGATATATTTAGCTGTTTCTGTTCCTGCATAGTGATCAAAGGGATTGTTCATGTGGTCAGAGAGTTCTGTAGTTTTACATACGCACTTGTTAAACTTCTTTCACATCAAACATGCAATCCCTGACTCATTGATGTTACCTCATATCCAAATCAAACGGTTGGACAAAACACAGACAAATACTGTAGCAGCAACCGCTGTTACATAACCCGTTGGGTTAACTAAATGTGGGTGGGGCTTCAAACAGGTTAGTTTGTTTACTGCTGCCAATTTTTGTGCTTTGGGGAAAATATTCAAATATTTGTAGGGTGGGTTGGGGAGGGCAGTAAAAAATATAATGTGAGTTCTACACATTGGTATTAACAGAGAAGTGTCTGGACCTTAAATGGAAACAAAAAGAAAAGCTGGCACATGTCAAGCCATCTGTCTTAGTGACTGGTGGTTGACTAATGCTGATGCTAATTCCAGCTGATTTGATATTTCTCTGCATCTTGAACTCTGTCAGGATGGAAAAAAATGAATATTAGAATATCAAAATTGAAAACTAAATATCAACTCATGTTAAATTAGTTGAATGTTCTTCTGCAGGGATAGCACTATCTGTTTAGGTTTAAAGTATTTTTTTGTCAGGAGAGCCCCTAAAGGACACAGCCCTCCCTAACATTTGACTGTAGTGAACAACATCCACTGCTAACAACATTTAAAAATACTATCTGTAACTTTTGGACATCAAACTGCTGTGGCATGTGGGTTCAATCTCCATCCAACCACAGCATCAAAAAGGCACACTGTGTCAAAGACGGTGGCATCTGATAGAAACATGCAAGGAACCCTTTTGTGTCAGTATGTGACGGACAAGGTTTGGCCTTCTCTGATTGGTCAAAAGGGCGAGCCTCACTGAAAAACCGTAAAAAAACTGTCAAAGTGAAAATGTCTGCACTGCTGCCAATGCTCCACATTTAGATAAATCATAGGATTTTGATTTAAAGACTTTAAGTTATATACTCCAAATTTGATATTAAAATAAGCCCATTAGCAGGAAAAAAACTTTGTGCAAAATGTGTGAATACTGCCAATCAACTGGATCTATTTGCACATGCTAGATGTGCAATGCTTAATGCATTTCTATATGCATTTACACGTCATATACATATCGATTTGATCCACTACCCCAAGACACATTTTGTTAGGAAGTGTGTCGGATGTAAACAAGCAGAAACAGAAGCTATGCTTTCTCACAAGGCATCACGACTACGTGTCAGCGTCCAAGTGTTTCAACAGAATATTTACTGGACTGCTCTCATCTCCCCAGTGGCTCCCCAAGCATTCATGAAACATGATGCTGGATGGTACATTATATCTAAAAATATTTTTAGATATAGAGAACACATGCACCATATTCACACTGCTTTCATTTTCTAAGGCACTCACAATAATGATAACACTAAAAAGGAGCCGTTTTAATCGACCATTTTGAGTTTCTGAAACTAGTCTCCAATGCCTAGCATTGATTGTCAGTGTGATCACCCAGATCGAACAAATACTTTTTATGCCAACTTAACTGACCTCCTGTGCCTCCATTTCTAATCAGTTCTGTACTCCATTACTTGTGAATTTTGTCTTACGACTGACGCACGTTTCTGCATTCACTCTTTATAGATCAGATGGTCACGATTTCAATTAATCCATTACTGATTAGTTGATTTTGCACAATGCGGTTGGGGAAGAAATAATCACCTTTATGAAAGTCTCCAGTTGGTTTGATTACTTCTGACCCGATTTCATGTTTAAAAAACAGTGGGGCGGATGAAAAAGCAGCATCGGTGAAAAGAAACCAGCAAAGCTCCTTTTATTCTTTCTCTGCGCTAATACACACTTGAGAAAGACTGAGACAGTGAGAGAAACTTGCTTTATGAGTGCTGAAGAGGCTGTGATTCACAGTGTGCGCTCCTCATTATTTCACCATCTCTTCTCACAGAAGCATTACCATTTATGCACACACACAGTAATTGGTCACAGATTGCACACTGATACAGTGAAGTGCTTATTTCCTCCTGGAAATGTGATGGTAAAAGGTTTAGCTAGCAGCTCCTTTTCTGGTCTCCATCCCCCAGCGTTATTCTTCTTCCACCAGAAATTTTTTGCTGAGTCAGACCCAGCCATTATTTGGCCTCTTCCTGTGGGGTCACTGTCACACATACAATGTCACTCACACAAATATGCACGCACACACAAGTTAGGACTTTTATCTTGGAGAGGAAAGTCGTTGACGTAATGCAATCCCTCGCCTCTTACTCTAACCTCTTGCCTAACCCTGAAAACAAGTCGGACGCCTGAAACAGCCTTTTGAAGTTGTGAGGCTGCTTTTGGACCTGACTACCAAGCAAGTACAGGAACACACACGCGTGTGCACCCTCGCACCCACATCCTCCACCAGTGGCAAGAGGGGCCTGAGGAGGTTACGGCAATACCAACACCATTTAATAAGTGTGAACTCCGGAGCATTGTGCCGAGACAGAAACCACATGCGATGCGCATTGTGTGTGTGTGTGTGTGTGTGTGTGTGTGTGTGTGTGTGTGTGTGTCTCAGTCCTATTCTGCTCCTAGCAGGAACATTGTATGGCTGCATGAATGTGAAGAGTACATCGAACTCCATCTACCCACTCACCACTGCAATTACATTCTCTACAGCTAACACAGGCTCTGCGTTCATCTCCACTCCTCAAAACACACACACACAAACACAAAATGAATTACCCCTGAACTGTGTTTTCCATCTGTGGTCCATTAAAACTTGGGTATGGCTTTATTTAGACAGATGCAGGTTAAGAGCCAGAGAGTGTGGCGCTTGTGCATCCCGTAAATATGTTGGCGTGTAGTAGTTTTTTTAAAAGGATACAGCAGTCTGATTAGTTCCTATTCATCTGTCTCCATAGTCTCTTACTAAGCTTCATCACAGGCCACGGCAGAGCACGGTGCTCAGATATTTCCTGTTTATTAAGACTTGGTTCTTATTTTTGTATTTTTTTGGGCATCGTTACTATTGGTTTGATTAAATTGACTGACCACCTAATTGCTGAGAACTGGGAACACTGTGACATCCTACAATAAAGTCTGACAGCGAAACAAGCACAAGCACTTAGCAATCAGACTCTCTAACCCAATTTGTTTGGAGGTAAATATAAAAGTGAGGGCATCTGAATGTAGGGAATAATCTCCTGTTGCTACAGACAACTAACGTTATCCCCATTTCAAACTAATACCTACAATAAGCATGTTTTAAAATGTTCCCAGTGGTTAAAAATTCAAAATAAATGCACTAAAATGTAGTATGTTTTTTTAAATACAAGTTTGGATTTGACCAAGAAAGTTGTGTTATCCTTTTAGTGATGAAAAAAAATGTGCGTTAATACCGATGTGGCTCACAGTGAAATGGGGTTGAGACTAAAGGGGGAGGGGTTCCAGTAGTCACATAAACTGAAACTATACTTCAATTCGCAGTGACACTGCATGAAGAAAATGACAAATAGAGCTAAAGAATGATAATTGCCATGAGAACTTTGACTCTGGTAAAACAAAATGCTTTAGTTGCGCCACAGACATGGAAAATTACCAAGATAATATTGATACCAGTACCAGCCATACCTAACATAAAGAAAAAGAGGCTCCACGGGTATTACATGTTTAGCCACCAGTGTTCGTTCCTCTCAGTCTGTGCATTTGATTCAGTCTGTCGCATCTTCCCTGCAGCGCCTGAACTACCCAACACCTCAGGATCAATAACAAAAATAGGATGCTCCAAAGATAATCTGGCTTCACTGGTCATTTACAAGTGACCAGTACACAGGCTAATGGAGGTCACAGCCAAAGGCAAAACAACAAACCTTGGCTGTTCGCTCTCTCACCTGCTCTCTCGGTACAGCTCTGGCTTACAGACCAACTCCAAACTACAACAGAATGGGCTCCTAAAGTTAGATGCATGCTTCTGCATTAGTGAAGGCTGTGCAAGTGGCGTACGCTATGGCGAGCATTTGTATTTGCGCACTGGTTTGCCTGTGCAAATACAGCACAAAACCACCTGTAGGCAGCAAGGTTCCTTTGCCACTGTGTTGTTTTTCTTTGTCACCGAGATTTACTGTATCATCAGCGAGTAAAACAAAGTGCATCGTGATGCCGTTGGAGCTATTAGAAGCACCTTTCTGGGAAGGTGTGTGTGTGTGTGTGTGTGTGTGTGTAGGGGCTACGCAGTACCTGCACAAAACCTACAGGGTTGATTCTAAGCAGTGATTGAGCTTCACTGTCTGCTATGCTGTTGTGGGACATAGGTAGGTAACGCAGACTCGCTGCAGTAAATTCAGTCTACTGTGGTAATACACACCTTGTCCCTGGGGGAGGGTCTTGCAAGCCTAAACAAGCTGGTTGACAAGTTTTAGACAAATAATATGCAAGAAATCCTGAAAAAAATACCAGGAGACTTAGTGAGTACTAACGGAAATCCATACATATGCAATTTTCAACTAACAATATTCCCAGCAGAATAAAACCACACTTTCTGAGCTCTAGAAAAAAAAGTACATTTTGCAGAAAATATTTATTATGGTACAGTTAATCTACATTTTCTATGAATGCACATAAAATGAAACGGATGAAACAATAATTATTACGATAAAACAAAAAAACTGATTATTTATTGTCTGATCTATGGTGCCACACAACTTCTTTAAGTTCAGTGTGATAAAAGGCTCATTGAGTATTTTTGTATATTTGAATCGTAATCTCAACCTTTTTGTGTAAAAAATGACGTGTAAGGATAAATAGTCCAGAATATTGTGATACAGTGAGCAATGTTCTGTCTAATTTTCATGTGTCTGAGAAAGCCCACAAACTCCCTGAGCGGTCCATCGGACGACTGTGAGCAACATCACACGTGTGCACTGTGGTCACGCCAGCATCACCTCCATCCAAGTTACATGGTTAGTTAAAATAATCAAATTACAGCTTTTACATTTCTATCAGAATATTTTTAATTAAGGGCTTTAGCCCACTGACAATTAAAATGAAAAAAATCTTGTTCATAACCTGTGTAGTGAGGAGATGTGCCACTGCCCGTTTGTTTTGCCATTACTATACAGGGTCGACATAAGCAGCACTTAGCATCATTAGCATGTCACACACTCCTATGCTAAGCTAAAACACCGGCGGTGGCACATAAAAATAGTACAGAATTTATTGTTATGTGTTTAATTTTTTTTCAATTCAGGTTGTCAATTTTTTGTGTGAGGGATTTTATCAGCACGGAGACTGTAACAGCAGTGTGCAATTGCGCACGTGCGAAGCTTAGTGGGAACAGTGACAGCGAGTCTATCTTAGCTCAAAATGACTGAATAAATAAATGCTACTGCTTATAACATATTCACTCACTCCGTTGATTTGTCTGTCCATTTTTCGGTGTATGTGAACTCTTACCCCATATCACACAGTGCCACATAGCAACACTGAGCTGAGCAGTAGCACAATATCCAGTTTGTAGTAGCGTTAATAACAAACTCATAGCAGAAAGCGCCCTGCACCGGAATGGCTAATCTTAAAGCAAAGCTATGTAACACGTGCTAAAGATTAGCCACAAGTGAACAGTACAAGTTAACTGCAAATGTCAAACTGTAAACTACAGAGAAGCCATGAAGTTAACTAAGTGTCTCAGTAATGTCATTTACCCGGAAATATGTAGCTAAAGTATGCTAGCAGTGCGCCGCTAACGGTCCTACTAATCTGCCCAATGTTTTCCACTCAGCCCAACCAGTCAAGGCAGATGTCCGCCCACCCTGAGCCTGGTTCTGCTGGAGGTTTCTTCATTTATATGGAGTTTTTCTCTCCACTGTTGACTATGGCTGCTCAAGGGGCATTTGTTGGGTTTTCTCTAAATGTCCGTATAGTCTTAACTTTATTACGCAAAATGCCTTGAGGTGACCTTGTTGTAAATTGGCGCTATATAAATAAAGTTGAATTGAATTGAAAATTAGCTTAGGCGTTGGCTAATTATTTAGCAAGTTCAGGTCACAGACAAAACAAGGCTGTAACAAGGAAACATTACTAAACTAAGCAAGTTTCTTACAGTTTGCAAGAGAAGAAAATGGATCATCTTTTAAATGTTTAGTTGTCTCGCTCCCCACGTTTGGCTGCATTTTCTGCCGTCATTCACAGATATATTAGCATCTGAAGAGCAGCGAGGCAAACCAGTCTCCACTAAAGTGTTAAAGTAGAAGCTGCTACATTTTCATTCAGTGACAACTTTGTTGGTTTCAGCTCGGCCATTATTTAGCTCTTTCTAAATTATGTATCACTCTCCACAATGAGCGATCAGAGAACAACAGAACAAACAGCAGTGAGTAATCACTGTCGGGCCGACTGAGGACAAAAACCGAGGTCGCGAGCGCTGCGGCGGGGAAAGCTTCTTCCTCTGCGAGCATATCAGAGAGCAGAGTGAGCTGTTGTCCCGCTCGGCGCAGTGTTTATCGTGTCAGCTCCTCCAGCTGGGAAAGTAACCAAGAAGCAGTTGAAATCTAGACTTCCTGCTCGCTTCCTGCTGAGATCAGGAAACATGTGGTTGATTCAGACTTCCCACGGAGGGTTAGTTGGTCTCATCCATTTATCAGTTTGGTGGTAAAAGCCTCAAAAGCCTGGGATTAGGTCCATGGTAAAGCTGGGCCGTGATTTCTGGTTAGTGGAAGCTGTTTCTAAAGGTTCTTCACATCCACAAAGAAATCCCTATGGGATATTGATGCTGATAGGCATATTGAATTTAGGATATATTCTTTATTCTTTACAAAACCCATAACATAAAAAGACACTGCAAAAGAGTTTCCCTAATAGATTTTAAAACAACTCTAACCAAGACATAACATTTTCTTTTGTGTTTATTATGATGCCCAGTAAAGGCTGTTCAGGTTTTGTCAACCTAAAAAATAAATTATTCAAAATATGTTGTAATTAATTTCTTTAAATAAATTACTTATTCCCATTTACTTTTTTTATTTTAAAATTCTGACTTTTGCTCCTCTCCTGGTTCAGTGGGCAGGGTTTTCAGGTTTTAATATAGTCCTTTGATATTGACAGCTGGAAAAAAAACATCCTGGACATTTCTGTAGTTCAGTTTAATGTAACGCATGTGCTGATGTGCACCAATACCAGCACATCTGCATTGAGCCAAAATCATCCCATTTATTGTCCTGGCTTATTTATTAGTCAGACTCTAACACTCAGTATAAATCACAAGTTAGTGTGGATTGAGGAAGTAATGTATTTAATAATTTATATTTTAATATTGCATTTCGTGATAACCTACCAATGTATTAGATTCACGTCTGTGTCTTGTTTTATTGAGAAAGTCACTGAAACTGGTTGACGTCTCTTTAACATTTTATAGTTCCACACACACACACGTTGCTGTTATGTATTGAAACATCTGAGAATTTCTGAAGCAGCACACACACGTTGACATCTTTTATAAAACTTTTTGGCACTAGAAAATCCTGTATGATCCTGTTTTGTACCCGTTTGTTTATTTGTTTTAGTGTCATATTAATATGAACAATATCAGTATATTATAGCATACTTATTATCTGCCATGTATACAGATATTATAATGTGACTCCTGTGACTCAAAGCTCACACACAAACAGGGAGAAAATGTCTTTGCATTAGTGTTGGTGGACACGAGAGACAGAAAGACAGAGTCGGGACTGAAAGACAGAGCAGTCAGACAAGCCAGCACAGGCTCCAGTAACGTCCTGCAGCCAGAAACAGGCCCCCCACCCACACACACACACACAAACACACTCCGCCCTGCACACCAACACCCCCACCCCCCACCCCACCCAGGAGGATGCCTATTGTTCCCCCCATGCCCTACACAAAGCCCCCACCTCACCCACAAAACCCACCCTTCTTTTCCCCACCTACCCCCTTGCCCCTGCTTGCCTCCAATCCCCCCTCCCCACGATATTACACTACACACACTCCCCATTGTTGCTCTAATAAACCGTCTCTGTTGCTAAATTTCATTACATTCGAATTTTTTTTTTGTTTTGCAGACAATTACTCCAGTGGATAAAAAAAAAAGCTGATCCTGTCACTTTTCGGTCCGATCAACATGTGGAAAATCACCACAATGGTGAGCACAAATTAAATCAAAATCCAAAAGCTGTTATCACCCACGGTGTGTAACAAGGTGCTCTGTAGGAGCTGATTTCTAAATATATTAGAGATTTTAAAAGAGAGAATTATCATTTAAAAAAATGATAACACACATCCCTTCATTTCCAAGATCCACTGTATCACCTGTTGATTCCTCTAAGCTCTCAACTGACACTTCCTCTCAGCACAGTTTCTTTTATTTAGTAAAACTGAACAAAGTGGGACTGCAGCTGGACGCCACATGACTTCATATACATGACGGGCAGATTACTCCTCCTAATCTGACTTCCATAAAAATATGTGTGCCGGATTTTGCCCTCTTGTCTAGAAATAAGATGACAGATGAGACGAGGAGGAGGAAGGCGGCGAACAGCCAGCCGCTCCGAACTCCACCATATTGTAACAGCATTGGTGAAGTACATGAACACACACACAAACACGTGCACGTACACAGCGGTTGTGTCTAAAGCACACAGAGGCCATATGGTGCGTCCTCATCCACCGACGCCTGTTGCTGCCACAACAATAGGCCTGCCTGGCCTGGACAGCAAGAGGCAAACACACACAAATGCACACACACACGCGCACACACACACACACACACACACCAAATGGTCGTTAGTCAGTCAGTCTGTGTTGCTTAGGCCCAGAACAAACGCCTGGATTTGCATTCTGCACCTCCCTTCATCCTCCTCCTCCTCCTCTCTCTCTCTCTCTCTCTCTCTCTCTCTCTCTCACACACACACACACACACACACAGAGACACACACACGCAGTTCCCTGGTCTCTACAGGTGCACAGAACACTCAAAACAGATGTCAACGGACTGGAGAGGGAGAGGCACGGGGGGTGAAGAGAGGAAGAAAGTGGAGAGACGACGGGAGGCTGTTTGCCCAGGCTTGACAAAGCTTTGTACACTCACAGGCCTACACACAGCAACGACAAGAACACACACACAAATCAAAAATCATTCTCCTTATGCTTTCAGAATTCCCCGATTTGTCTTATTCAAACACTTTTAAAGAACAAAAAAGAGGAACTAAATAGTGCAGTTGGCATCACACTTTATAATTCATGTCATTCCTTGAAATCCATGTTTTCTGGACAAATTACATCATCAGACATATCCTTGTTGGTGTAGGCATCACTACGCCTCATTTATCAATATTTTGCCTGCTGCTACAGACGGATCAAAACTTCCTCCAAATAGGCAAATGAACGTGGACGTCTGATATTTGATGAAATACTTCGCACAGCGTTCACATACAAAGACCTACTGATTCAGATTTGTTTAATTGGCGTTTTAAGGCAATTCAACGTCTTCTCTGCGTCACACACTGATTGACTGTTATGTGGCAGTGCATAAATATGTGAAACTGTCATTTCTCAGGAAAGATGTGTAAAATGATGTGGGTCCAGCTTTAGAAATGCATAGATTTGCCGCTTCTTTATGTCTCAATGTCAACTGTGTGACTTTGAATTTAGGACTAACAAATCAAGATATTACGGTACATTACACTGGGCTCCAGCAAATTAAAGTGGGCATATGTCTCTATGTTCTGATAAACTGTAGATTAATAATAAGCTAGTAATAAATTGTGGACAATCTGCAGCTTAAATTGATACTAAAAACTCTGTGTAATAATAATATCACATCCTCTCATGAACAAAACAGAACACTTATGTCCAGTTCTGGGCTTCGTGTAGCCACATTACATCCATCAAAAAGATGAAAACTCTTAGTCTGTGAATCCAAACCCTTTTATCTCCAACATCAGCCCTCCCCTGGTCCCAGATAGATTACTGTTACAGAATTAATGCATCTACTGTGTTTCTTCCTACAGGCTGTAATTTTCTCCAATAATTACATTGTGGTTTGGCCTGCATTGCCACAGATCTTTTGTTATAAAAGGCCTTTAAGAGCAGTCCTTTAATCAATATTTTAAAGGAAATGCACAACCATAAAGAGCATATGTGGGAGGTTAGAGGAGCTTAATATGAACGGGGATTTAAAAAGCTGTGAGCTCGCTGAGTAAGTTCCCAGCACTTAAAATAGCCTGTATACGACGGGAGCTGGAGCTCAGTGAATTAAGTTCAGTTAACAAACTGTTGATGATGCAAAACATTCGTTTAGACGGAGAAACTCGGGCTGAGGAGAGTCATCAGCCGGTGCTGGTTCTAAACGGAGCTCAGGATGAGCTCGGTGAGCTGGGGGAACACGGAGTGGGAGCATGTTCCCAGCCTGTGGCCTGCTCCTGTGACTGGGGCCTGCCCGTGTAGGAACAGAAAACCCCGCCGATGCAACAAGTCCCCCCTTCACTCCCAGCTTTGTTAAGCTGCCTCCCAGCGCTGCAGCGACTCGGCCTGGGTCTCCTTCGCCTTCCCTTCCACATCAGTTCGTGAAGGCAAGTGTGAGGGAGCAGCGGGCTCCACGGGTGTAGACTGTTTTAGTGGACGGGAAGGAAACAAGGTTTGTTTTCGGTGTCGGAGCGAGGGGATCAAACTGAAGTGAAAGCGACATCCCCGGCGCTCAGGCTGACACGGCACAGCGGTCACAAGCTTGTTGGGCTTGTTTCACATCCCCGAGGGTCGATTTCGCTCGAGATGTCGCCGATTTTGTTCTAATTTCAGCTTCGGCGGCCACTTCGGGGCTTTCGAAACAAGCGAAACGTCCGGGGGCTTCGAGACGCGCAGGCTACAGGCTGAAGGAGGGGAGGGGAGGGGGGGACTCCTCCTTGGGAACTTACCTCGATTCGTGCGCCTCTTTATGGATTAATTCCCACACTTTTCCACGGATCCGAGTCGCTACAGCATCGGGAAGCCCTCCGCCAACTCCGGGATCACCTCTGGCGCCTGGTTCGATGGAGGATCGGGCACGCTGAGTGCGTAAAATGCGCAGCGTCTCTCCAAGGATGCGAAATATGCGCGGAATGGGAGCAGGAATGAAATGAACGCAGTGGACTGAGTTGAACGGGGCGGGGTGAGAGGGACTGGCGTCACCCTGGATGGATGAGTGAGTGAGAGATGGGAGGATGGGTGGAAAAAAAAAGAGAAAGAGGGCGAGGGGGAAGGGGAAGGGGCCGGACTGTATGGGCTGTGTTCAGCAACAAAAGAAAAGAGTGGAGCGCCCAAACTCCATTCAGGGGAGGGAGAGAACGGCTCGAGATAAAACGCAGCGTGTAGTGCACGGAGCAGCTGACACGGATCAAACAAGGTGCATTTACAGTGACAGGGGCTTTGTGAAAACCACTTCGAACTTCGAAAGTCGGATCAAATTCCATGTAACACAAAGTTAGTCCTTCACTGTATGAAGCAAATAAAGAACAACTCGATTTAAAAATGATTCAATACAGAAAGAAAACACATTGTTGCTTTAAAAAGTTCCTGTTAAAACCTATTGACTCAAATCAAAAGAGACTCAAGAGTTTTGTTGCATTTTTGTGATTTCTTTGATAGGACAGATGTAGTCCATGACTAATCAGATCAGAACATTCATCCATGCAGCAGGTGTGTGAGTGAGGCTCACCCTTCGAACCAATGGGAGAAGCTCAGACCCTGTGCAGACCCAGATACAAGTTGGACTGAACAATATGGACAATCGTTTCAGGACAGACGTGCTAATAAACTGGATTTGACTACAACTTTGCTGTTCGTGCACAGAGCAGCCATCTTGGATCTTGAGCTGGGGTTGGCAAGGTGTGTGAGGCTTTAGAAATGTGCAGGTTCCTGGTTCATGTAGGACCCACCGTACGAGATGCTGCAGGCGTTGACACTGTGCCAGTGTTTGACGTCCTGGGTGGATCGGTTTTCAGGGGCATACAGGGGCTTTAAACTAGTTAGACTACTATGTAACCTGACGTTGCTGAGGCAGTTTGCCAACTCGTCGACTGTCACACCACATTTTACCATTTATTTTGTATATATGTCACTCGTGACTTGTGGCCAATATTTAGCAAGAGTTAGTTTTGTTTTAAGATTAGTGCCGGGGTCGATGAGTGAGTGTACAGCCGTGCACAGGATTATCATCTGATGATTCAGATGTGATTCATGTCCTTTTTATGACTTATTACACAAGAAACTTTGATACACAAATGTCAGTCCTATTTAGCTGTAGCAATCGATTTAAATTGAGTTGTCAGTGCAAAGTACAACTATTAGCACAGCCTACACATTGCTCCTAGTACAGTTACTAGTACTGTGTGATGTAGAGCCTTGCTGCTGATGTTTTTGTGGGCTATCAGAAGGAAAGAGTGCACCTAAATCTTTCACGAGCTAATCACGCCGCCCTAACTTCAAAAGAACAAGCAGTGAGATTACACTTATTTTGCCAAGCCCCTCGTCGACCGCCCTGAAGGCCAGAGCCCCCACAGCTGCTGGGGCCCCAACGTTTTGGAGAGCCACTGCCCTAACCAGAAAATCTTGGTGTACTTTTCTTTGAATGCAGCAGGCAGCCGCCTCTTCCTCATAAAGGAGTTGTTGTTTACTACTAAGCTCTGCCTATCTCAGGTTTCATCCCCTCAGGCACTGCTGAACTGTCATCTCCCCAGAGGGAGGGGCTGTGACATAAACCAAACACAGATATGCCAGGGTCACAGCCTGGAACACCTACTGCAACCTGACACCAGCAGCCCAGGCCAGCCAGCAGACTAGCATTCCACATGGCAGCGTGTCTGTGTTTGTGTCTGCGAGTGAAATTCTCACAGATGCATACAAACATGCCCACATGCAGCTGACTCATGTGCTGCACAGAATATGGTTCGGTAACATCTCTGTGGAGGCATGTGTGTCTCATTCTCAGACTGGAGCCGAGCAAACACGGAACAGGCTGGTTTAACATGTAGCTGCCACCTTAAGGTCAACAATCTGACCTCAAATGTGACCTCACCTGTTTTCCTGATGGTTTTTTAGCACTGGTTGAGCCTCAGATTGTGTGTGAGAGGCACAAGTAAAGCGCAACAGTTCAATTTGTTATTTAGAAGCGGATCAGCTTGGCAAGAGACCACTGGGGTTTATATATGGACAGTGTTGGCCTGTGTGTCATAAAAATATCGAAATCACTGCTTAGATCTTGTCTGAACAGCACAGCCATAAAATCCAAATAGAGCTGACTGTCACTCCCTCGAAACTCTTTGAGGTGCTAAAAATAATTTTGTGGAGAAGCAAATTTGCCCAACAAGCCTTGCTTTGGCCATCGCTTCTTTGACTGGAACCTTCTAATCTGTTCATCCATCTCAGTCTGTGTCTAATTTAATATTTTGGTTTCTTCAGTGCCAGAAATGACAGAGGAGAAAATAAAGATGGAGTGCAGTATGTCAGTGTTGACGGACGCAAAATGTCAATAAGAGCCCTCTTGTGGTCTGTGGAGCAATCCAAACAATAAGGGTGTGTGCTCTTCACATGAGTTTGAGCAGATTTGTACGTGCTGACGACTTTTTGTAAGATGGGATTTATTTAGTTGCTGAAAATGAACAGGTTTCTCAATCCAACATCCATGAAACTTGTTAAAGCGTTAAGCGAGACACAACCTCCCTGCTCACTCCTTGACAGAAATTCCACTGAAAGCTCAAATTAGATTACGTTTTTATTGTGTTCGTCCTTGTGAGAGCACTTGAATTCATTTGTCATTTATTTAACGCTTGTTGTCCACAAGGAAAATTAAATTGGTTTAATAAATCACAAAATTGTTGTTTTCATGAGTGAATCTTTTTTCATTGGGGGGGGGTTTGGTGTGTCGTCAACGGCAGTCAAATTTATTTACAACATTTACCATGACATGTTGCTGTAGGGTAGTTTTGCTGTACTGTAGGATGCACAGTACACATGGCCTTATTATTACTAGCATGTGGCTAATAAACAACAAATCAAAAACTATTTTACAAAAGTCTTCAGACCTTTATTTTGAAGGGTTTTTTTGATTGTGAAGCTGTTTTCACAAATAAACGTGCTGATGGTATAAAACTAAATTACAGGACTAACTTTGCAGTGTCAGTGTCTACACTCGATTAGTTTATTTTCTGTAGACCTCCGGTGTGTCTAGAAACTTTTTCTTATTTTTGTGTTTGGTTTTTGTGTTGGTGGGTATTTTTTTTCATAAATGTTGCCTTAAATGTTCTGAATCTCAAAATTCCACTGAAAGCTTAAATGAGTTTTTATTGCATTCGTCCTTGCAAGAGCTCTTCAATTTATTTGTAATTTATTTGCCACTTGTTATCCACTAACAAAATAAAATCAGTTTAATAAATTGTGTGGATGAGCACATTCAGATACCCTTTGGAGATTTTGGCCACCATTAACGCAGTAGTAGCATAGTGGATCCCTGTTATTTGAGGTAGAACTTTATTGGCGTGTCAACAAAAGCAATCAAAAAGAGGTAAAGCGATCTTGGATGCAAAAAAAAATCTATTGCTAATAGAAATGCTACTGTAGATTAGTTGGTTGTACTGTAGGAATCACAGGACACATGGCCTTATGCATGGTGCTGATAAACAATAAATATAAATCTGTCTTACAAAAATCTCCATACTTGTTCAAAAGACAAACAGAAAAATTTGATAAATTGTGACTTTTAGTTAAGAAAAAAAGAAAATTGCAATCAGACCATCGTATTTCTAAATTTGGAACATGCAGCACAAACACTCTGTATGCAATCAAAAACAGTCAAATCTGCACATTTGTTTATTAGCAGAGGTATTGGTGATTGTAATTGTTCAACATGTCCATGACACCTTCCGGAAAGGATGTGAATTTTCAAAATGTGGGGAAACAAATGACTTCTTACACTTACACAGTCTTTTTAGTACCTGTTCCTGCAGTGCCAAGTATTGCATAAGCACTGCTCAAGCCAACATTCGCATATTGGAGACCTGTGATTGAATGCAAAAGTTATTTTTACGTAGATGAAAGCGAGAATAAAAAAGTGCCTCTCTGCACAATAATGGAGTTAAAACAGTACAGTGATACCAGGTCTGTAGGTTGCATTGAGGGAGCATTGTGTTTCCACGTATGCTGCACATGTGGAGCCGGCCCGTGGACAGTTTATGGTGCTCTGCACATAGCTGACAGAAAAAAAGCGGTGTTTACATCCAACTTAGACAATGATTTTAAGGAGAGACAAGGGCAAACTGAACTTTGGCTTTTGAACTTTAGCCCTCGTCATACTGCAGCCAACCTGAATGAAAGGAAAATAAACAATGACAATAAGCGTATCAATGAATCAGATTTGAACCTGAGATGAGCGTAGAGCATGAGAAAAGAGAAGCATGGGAGCAGCGGGCAGAGCTCCAGTGAAGAAACCTTGAGTTGCTGTGACTCGCCTCCATTCTCCCACGTATCAGACAGAGTTTGTTTGTGTAGCTTGTGATTCACTTTTGGTTTGTGTGTGCATGTTTGTGTACATGTGTTGATCGAGCAAGTTGTTCTTCATACAAAGACCAAGGTGAGCACGTTCACGGCACGCTGACTCCAAGGCTCCATCTGATTTTAATTTCTACACAAACTGAGTCTGTTTTTACATGTTCGTTCAGGAGCAAAGCGACTCTGTGAATGTCTGAGAAGTGTTGCATTCTCTTTTATGTTTTGCCTATTTATTTATTGCTTTTTAACTTAATTGAGTCACAGCCTTGAAACTGCCTGACTTCCAAGATGGCCTCCTGCAAGTTTCCGACAGCTCCACTGAATGAAAACTATTTTCACACCTTAAAGCAGATTTCTCCTGTGGACAGCCAGCTTCCTGTGCTTCTCTGCACAAGTTCCCTTGAGAATCTTTATTCTTCCTCCATGGTAATATGACTATCCTGCTTTTAGGGCCATATACAACAGATAAAACTGGTTAAAAATGTATATACGTATATGCAATAATGATAGGTGAGTGGATTTAACACGTTGTGATGTTCAGAGCAGAAGCCGTCGTATGATAATGACCTGAAATGAAGCTGCTGCTGCTGATTGTCTCTTTGAGCCTAATTGAATTTGCATACAAATCAGATACACTAAGATAACTGAAATCCAAATACAAATCATAGTGTGCTGCTGCTGCTGCTGCTGCTGTGAAAATCATGGTTTTTGACTTAACTCTGGGTTTTCAACTGGCAGTGAAGCAATGTTGGACCAATAATGGGGTTTAGCAAACACATTTTTTTTTCTTTCCTTCTCCGTCAGCCTTGCAAACTGTAAATCTGTATTTTTTTCCTCCAGTTTTCTTCCAATATTCTTCCATTCTCGCTCTTGTTGCTATGTGGAAAGTTATGTAGGTGACACATTTTTCATTTTTCTAAAGCAATATTGTAAAGATGTGATAATCAGTGTTCACCATCAAAACTTGTTGTTTCACCATGTGGCCAAAAACAATGGATTTGTTTGAGGGTATGGTGGTCCCCAGAGCTTAACCTTAAGAAAATGCAAAAACGACATTTATTAAATTGGAGTATAAGTGATTTATTTTTGGTAAATTTAAACCTAATGCATTAATAACCACATGAGTGTTTTTTCAGGTCTTAATTTAACACATTATATAACAATATAACACATTTTTTTATATTGTGTGTGGATTGATGCAATTTAGAATTTTTGATTCCAGTGCCAGAGGCAGAGCCAGAGGGGTTGAGCATATGTGGAAGTCACTCAGCAAAACACTTTCACCATTATTATTTACTGTTTATTGTATCTTTTTGCAAATGTTATATTGTTTTCTGTGTACCATTGCTATATTCTGGTTTTAGATGTGGGACACCAACCATCGGGACTCTTCAGTACAGGCTGGAAACACTGTTTTAGCGCATGTAGCTGCAAAGACATAGTAGAACCTCTATTCTGTTTCCTAAGAAGAATGTACCTTCGAATCAACTGTTTTGTGAGGGGCCACGGACTCATCTTTGTGGGAGGTGCCTCGCAAAATGCTCGGCTATTTTTCTTGACCATGATAAATTCACAATGAAACCTCAATAGTGTACGCTGTAATAATAAAAAAAAAGCCGCAGATGGAGTGTGGCAGTGGAACTCAGGTCTTCAGGTACACCGAGCCTCCTCTCCTTTTGTGTTTTTAAATGCTCCCTTTTACAGGGAGGGGGGGCAGACAAGCCTCCTTTTGAATTGCTGACATTTATTTGACACATGGGTAGAGAGAGCCATGCAGACATGAAAGATAGCAGTTACAGGACTGAGCTTTAGGAGCTCGATTTCCATGATCGGCATTGATCAGGCTGCTAGGAGCCGGAGAGTGAATGAATGAACTAGTCAAAAGAGGTCACATGTGCTTTTACTCTTGGGCTGCCTGTAGAGTGGGGAGTGCTGATCTGATCACTTTTACCTTTCATGCCATTATGTGCATGATAAGTGACCAGGGACGACATTCAGCCAGACCACACTGCACTGACACCAAAAGCTGGACATGTGTCCCAGAGATGAAGAGTAGATCACACAGGACACACGCTTCATTCTCACGTGCTTTGGTGCTGCTCCGCTAAGTGTGGGAGTGAATCACACACATATTCACAGACGATTTGACCTGGGCATGATCTCTGCTGACATACAAACCAGCAGCATGCCGAACAGATGACCCGGCTAGGATTTTACTCTAATTTATTAAATAAAAACATAACCATGGCAACTAAGACTTGAGGTTTTTGAGGATTTAAAGGAACGGTTCACTTTTGTTTGATTAATATGTGCAGTTTGTACAGATATCCCTAATGGAGTCAGCATAGTAAATACAGCAGTCGGAGATCCACAGCGTGTTTGCGGACAACACTTGTATCCCAGTTATTATCAGGTGTTTGATGTCCTGGTTATACAGTGTTTGCACATGTAAAGATCACATTGTGGCTTCTGGAAAAGGCTTTATGCTGGATTTAAGGAAACCAAAATATGCACCCGGAGCACTTTAATTGAAACCTGGCTGCTTTTTTGTGTGTATCTCACCCTAAACTGTTTCAGATTGTTAAATTAATTCTAAGAGCAAAGGCAAAAAACAAAGGCAACCTGGGCAAAAACAAAATACAAGTTAGTAATGATAACCAAGGGGGAAAACACTGAACGTCACAGTTAGACGAGGTCCTGACTTTGACTGGTCTTTTTGAGCCGTTCAGAGGTCCCCTCAGTTGCCGTTGTTACCCAGCTGCCTGATGCAGTGAAACATTTCCAAATGGTCATTCTCCCATCATCATAGACCATCATTCACATAGATATAACATGTAGAACAACACGGTGTAGTATCTACAGTCCTTTATCATGATGTCCAACTGTGCATGCCAACATGTAATACATGAACACACACTGTTATGGGACAGATATACTGCATGCAACAAGTTTAAGTAAAGGTAATGGCTTTTTCTGCATCAATAAGTCATAACAATCTTCACCAAAGTCAAGCCAGTAGAACACACACACTCATGATCCGTCATGTCTTTATTGAACAGCTATTTTTTAAAACAGGTTAAATGACCTTCGGCAGTATTTAACGTCAAGCACTTCCTGTAGCTTTGGATTAGGTCTAACGGTCACTGTCTTCCACAGAACTGCTTCGGCTCAGACCTATTAGGACGTCTGGTGTGGACGGCTCTCCTGAGGTCATTCTACAGCATCTCTTCTGGTTCGAGTTCTGTGTCTCTGACGTCACTTTGTAGTAGATTTACTTTGATGTTTAGAGTCGTTTTGTTGGGATATTGTTTTCTGGTTAGTATGTGGTTCTCTTCTTACACCATCTGTAGTGCTGTGTTCTTCCGCAAACATTAAAATTTCAGCATTTCATCCTAGATTCATTTTCCAGTAGCACTGTTGAGTTTCAAGATGGACTTGGACAAACATTATGCATGTTGCAATGTTGTTTTTAGAGAGAACTGGCTTCCTCCACCGTGTCCATGCATGTTTCACCCTTGACTGTACAGTGATGTTAACGAGCTCCAGTGACTCCAGTGACGCTGTTTCATTTTGATGAAAATCTAAAATCTTTGACATTACTCTCCTCACCTTTTTATCTACAAGGACACCAACAACTCTTAAGTCCCTCTTAAGTCTTATAGATATTTCTTGTGAGGCATGGCTCGATATTGCATTGGGCTGCCAGACTGAGCCTTTTATCTACTGCCATGTAATAATGTGACACTTAATTGATCCTTATGCGGTTCACAAACAGGGTCAGAGGTCATTGTCAGCAGAGGTGCAGTTCAGGAGCTGTAAAGACAGACGAGGTATTTATTTTTCTGTAGCCAAATTAAGCCTTAAGTAGTAAGTGAACGTGACCGAATTACATCAGTGGAGGAGGTGGATAATCTAATAGGTCATGTTAGAAATTGCAAATTTAGTTACGTGCTAAGTGTTTCACTGTGTTCACAAGCTAGTCGCCAGCTATTTGATGTTGACAGGTACTGAGTCCAGTAGGTCTGAGGTTTGAAAACCGATTCAGTGACACACAGATACAGACAGACAGAAATCATTTTTCCCTTTCAGATAAGATCAAAAATAAGTATCCTTTTAACACTAGTGGAAAGTAAAACTTAGACATGATCATCAAATAGTATTTGTTGATTTCACAAACCAGCGCTAAGATTATTGCCGCCTGGTGGATTCTTAACCCAAACTTATTTTGATTACGTTTTGATTTCTTTTTTTATAAACGTTGACCCACATGCTCCACATTGTCATATTCTTGTATCAATTGTGCGAGAACAAAATCTCTGGTGGAGATTGGACAATGTTTAGGTGCCTTGGAATGAAGGTCCATCTCACCCAGTGGAGTGTTTGTCTGGCTGATGGGTTAATAGTAAGTGACTATGATGGAAGTCTATGTCACAAAATAACAAACTGACCAAACGTGGTTAGTGCAATTTAATTCAGAAATTGACCCAAGTTAGAGTCCATAACTTATAATTCCTTGACTTTTCACTAATCTGTTAATTTCACCACGGCATGTTTTATTTGTTCATCTTATACTCGTAGAGGAAATTGGATCCGATGATGAACTGATTGGATGTTGGTGGTCAAAGATCAAAGTGGCTCTGACAAGCGTCTGCTTAGAATAAGTTGGAACAGTGATATATGTAAATGGCACCATGACTGGTTAACTGAGACATTTAATTGTGAGGTGGTAATTGTAGTATATATATTTTAACCTTTTTGCTGTGAATAGGATAAGATGAAGGAGATGTCACACTCCTTGTGTTGTTTTCACACATTTTTCGTAGAAATTTAACAAGTGAGACACAGTATATTGTGTTAATGAGTGATATTTAGAGTTGCTGGCAGACAGATATAATTATGTCTGGACAGAACCAGGCCAGCTGCTGCCCTAAATTCAGATTTTATGCTAAGCTAAGCTAACTGGCTGCTGTCACCTGCACTTAACAATCAGATAAACAGTAAATGTGCTATTGATCTTCTCCAGACAATTATGTTTTAAAGCCCATTTTTCAAAATATCTGACAATTTATTAATGAATAAAGACTAAGTTTTGCCAACATTATTCATAGCTACCTAATGACAAGATGTAGCTACTCTCAACTCCTGTTACAGTAGAACCTTTTCCGAACCCACATTCCCGTCCATGGAGCAGCACGGGTTCACCGTCTTTAATCAGAGGAATGCAGCTAAGTGTCCCCACGTGACCTTCGCACAGAGCGACAATGCAACAATAATGCAATAACAATAATGTAACAAGGTAATAACTGGAGCAGCTGAATTGTTCCCTGGGCGAGGGAGCGGAGAGGAAATGATCATAACATGGTTTCAGATCCCTCAGGATATGCTGCATCTGACAGGAGAGCGTCTGAGCGGGCAATCACCACCAGATACTGTTACTCGTCCCAGATGTTACTCTACCCTCTGGACATTTAGTGGACACACACATGCTGTATATGTGCACATATATCTATTACTATATGCCAACATGTTCAGTTCTTGAGACACTCTTCAAGGTTCCATAAGAAAGCACATCTGCTCAAGTTTGTACATCGGAAGCACTTTAGCTTCTCTTAAATTATTAAGCTTTAATTTATAGTCTTTAGAGTGGTCTCCCCTTGAAAGTTCTTAGGGTCCAAAAGGATGACTCACTTTATATTTGAGAGACTCCAAACACCCGGAGTTCAAAATACAAACAAAATGGAAACTAAATTAGTTGAAAAGCAAGTTGGCATCAGAAAAATCTGTCTGCAATGTGCGTGGGCATCAGCAGAGAATAAAGCAATACTACAATATAATTAATAATACATCAACACACACGCAGCGTATACAACCCCCCACCACCCTTTTCAAAAGCTATTGTGGAATGTGAGAAAAAAATGAACCTTTTCATCCATTTGGTAACTGTCTTATCTATTTCAGTCTATGTTGGGGTGAGATCCAATTCAGAAAGCTGCTGCATTGCTTTTTCTAACAGCCTGTCTCTATTTAACGAGAAGAAAATTGTTGTGGAGGTTCACTTGTCGTCCTGTGTGAGCACAATTGGAACCAATCTGACCCCAATTTTTGTTTTGTTTGAAAAGCATTCCTCTTCACTTCCTTTGAGGGGCAAAAAAATGTAGCCGCATTCAGGGACTAAATGATTTATTGAATGTAATGTATTAAAACATAAATAGATATATGTCAAAGAATGTGTCGGCAGCCTGAACCACAGACACTGCATTTATTGTCTAAAGCAGCGAGAGAGCCTTAAAAGTAGACCACAACATGCCATTTGTTGTCTAAAATATTTAATATTTTGAGTCAAATTTCATTTTTCTTGCAGTGAGTGCGTATAATAATTGTGACGTACATAATGCATCAAACCACAAGCAGTGTGATTATACACTGATGTATCTTTTTTACAATTAAGATACACATTACAGTATAGAATACATAAGTGGAAGGTGGCTAATGAATAGGCCTCTATACTGTTTTACACTCAATAAAATCGAAGCTTTGGTCAAATGAAAGAAAATGAATTAAGACAAGTGGGGAGCACATGCATCCCAGTATTAATTTCAACAAGCTGTCGTGTTGAAATGCAGACACTTACACACAAAAGCTGAGACAGGAAAAAGTTAAGCAAAACTTGTATGAAAATGAACAATAAATACATGTAGACATTTTTCTTTTCTGAAATGTTTAAAAAAGATGTGTGTCAATCTAAAAGCTCTAAGGAAAGTAGTCAGGGTGTCGAAATTATTGTGGAACGGTCTCTTGGACTTAACAATATCTTATTCAGTTCATGTGTCTATAGGACTGTAGAGTAGGAGCCAATTGACAATAACAAGGAATTAAACCTTGGGGCACATTGTTCATCAGATACAAAATGTGATACACATATGTAGATAAGAACTGAAAACACATGTAAAAACACACAGCCTTGTTAAGTTTTAGCATGTGGCCCATGTTAAAAAGTGGTCCCTCCTGGTGCGTGCTGCTCAGTCTACGTTCCTGTACCTCGTGAAGAGGTTATAGAGGACGCGCAGTGTCGATTTAAGGTCACAGTTGACTATATCTGAAGGAAAAAAATAAAGAAAGAATAAATAAAATAAAATAAAGAGACTAAAAGGGTTGCCACTTTGTTCAAATGTTTGGAACAATCTGCCTTAGTCAATTTGAAAAAGCCCATGTGTTGCTTTTTCTTGGCATAGTTTTACGAAAAGTGGAGCCACACAGTTTTCCATGTCTCATTCACTTCCCTCATTTATTCCTTAAAGCAGCCGTGAATTAGTTGTTTTTTACACAGCCCCAAAGTGGCCAAAAGATAATTACCATGGCTAATGTGTTAGCTAACAGTGACACATCGAGCATACACAGAAAAACATAAGCGCTCATTTAAATGTGTTTTATCTGGTTCTTCTGCTGTAAATTTTCTACTATGTTCATCATCTAGCAAGGTTTAATCCACATAAAAAACTGATTTAAAAGACAATGAATGAACAAAAACAGAAACCACCGACCACACCAAAACCAAAAGGATGATAAAACACTCCCCTTTATTTCTCCTGTTACACCAAAGAGGTTCTAAAGCATAGATACATTAAACGTGCAACATACCCTCTGGCCGGGGCTTTGGTCTCTCCAGACCTCCATCTTGCATCAGTTCAAAGGAGAAGGACACATTGTGAACCTGAGGCACAGGAACAAATCTGTTAGGACAGAATGAATCTCCAAAGAAGACTGACGATACAGTGCATTACTGTATAATTATGTTCAATATGGAGGCCTCCATTATTTGAACCATCTTGTTTAGAATCTTTGGCTGAACTGAACCTGAGTGAGAGAGAGTTGGAGCTTTTAGTGAAGGGTGTACATGCACCCCTCGAAAGAAAAGTAGGAACTGGGTTTCTACAACAAAACATGAGCAGAATTGCTCAGTAATTGTTTTATTTATTTTGTTTTCGCAATTGCTGGAAGCCACAGTCATAAGTAAAAGAAAAAATTGATTAATGCCCAGTCCTAATTGCTGATGAGGTGTTTACGTTTTGTGGTATGGCCTCTGCATTTCTCTATTTTCTTCAGGTGGTGGATTGTGCCACCTTCGCCCCGGCTCTGCGGAGCCTGTTATCAGCTGTTTTATTTATTTATTTATTTATTTTTTGCATGACATTCCTAATTGTTGTTTGGGCTACAGTCAGTGTTGCCTTTGATTGTGTTTCCCTTTTTTCTCCGAATTACAGCAACTCACTTTTCTTCCATGGACAGCTCTCCAGTTTTCATGTTTATCATTTTTAACGTTTTAAGTTCAATCTTCACAGGTTAAACCCAAGGATTTAGAGCAGCCATATAGAGTCTTTTACTGTTTAAAAAAAAAAAAATCTATATCACAGGACACACCTGGGTAACAAGAAACACACCCGTCAGTCCTAATTTGGATGATCTAATCCAAAAGGTGGTATGATCTATGTTGTTTGATGCCTTGGTATGTGATTATCATCAAATGAAAGCTGAGATTCTGAACTTCTGTCTCATATCAATGATCTTAAAACCCTAATGTCTTCAGTGTACTCGAAAAAAAACCCACATAAGAATGAATCTTGCCATTCCAGAGCTTTTTAGCGGCACTGTACGACACACATGAGCAAGTTCAAATCATACAGCACATCCACATCTCACTGATAAGAAAACATTGAAACTGGTTTCTAAATCCCACAATACACTCCGGATGAATTCAATCATGTTACCACAGCTTCCTGTGTCGACAAACACAACACAGCTCTGTTCTATAAGACCATAAGCCTTCAGCAGCTGCACAAACACTCCTCATTTAGCATCGAACACAAGTTACCAGTGCCACCGAAATACCTCTTTGCTTAGAGAAAGTAATACTGTTATTAATGAGTAGGTGTTTCGTGTACAAGACAAGTAACACTTGTACAGTATGACGGAACTGAAATAATAAAACGAGTGCAGAACATATTTAATGCTTTGTGGGTGGAGGGGGTGCATATGGCTACGAGGTATTAGGTATCCAACACAAGGTGATGATTAAACTGAACAAAACTGCAGGATTACCATTTATTAAAAGGATATGGTAAGAACAATCTTTTGGCCCCACTTAATGTGAACTGATATTTGCATCTTACTGCATTGAACTGAGCATAGGTAGAGTTCTATGGAGGAAACTAGTAGGTGGCTAAGACCAAACTAAAACTAGAGAGCGATAAAAGGAAAAGAGGAAACAGATTCAGATGAAGGTGCAGCACTGCTTTCTTGATGTCGCGTGCTACTTTTCACAGCCCACCCTTGGTGCATCATTGATAGGCCTCTTGGCCCTCAGACACACACACAGACACACACACACACAGACACACACACAGAGTAATAGAGCTGAGCCTCTAAGCCACTCCAGTGTTTCCCTGTGCACTAGGAGATTACAGATGCTGTGGGGCTGGTGCTTGTTCTTCTATGCCAGAAGTGTTTGCGCATATGTGTGTGCGTGCATGTGTGTGTGTGTGGGAGCAGTTGTGTACATTGTAGCACTGATGCCCATTCTGCTTCACAGCTTGGCAGGGGCCGCTGGCCAAGACCCAAACAAAGGGCTACTGTGGTGTCTACGCAGATTGCCTGTTCAGAATACCGTAGTACTACACAGGCCAATGGAGAGGAGAGATGGCTCTGCACTGAATGGGCTCTAGGGAAAACGGGTGGCATTTATCAAGCTATTGAGAGAAGAGTCCTGGCTTATAGTGAACACGGCACCTCAGAAATGGAGCCCTGATTTAGGAGTTTGGCTAAAACTATAGGTCACGACCAAAAACGGGTAAAAGTCCTATTACTCATTGATCTATTAAAAAAACAAGATGAATTTATCGAGTCCTCGCTTACAAGTTTTCCTGCCCACTGGTCCAAAATGCTGCAACAGGCTGTTGAATTTCTGTAATCTACTTGCACTAAACCAACATATTTTTATAAGATATGAAGACACTAATTAAACACAACCACAACTGTGTAGTCACTTTTATAAGAAGTGCTTAAATTCATGTTAGATAAAATATGCAGAATTTGTAGGCTATATAATTTAGGTCAGCACTACCAAAACTCAAAAAGACAGCTAACAAAACACAGCTGTTTAAAAGGACTACTGAATCTCTGCATTGAAGCAATGGTGGTAGAAATACATATTATTTGAATTATCATGTTCAAGTAGTAAACTGAGGTCACTGTCTTAATTCACTGATAGACAAAAGATAAAATTTATGAATAGTGTAACTAGTTAGAGCCAAGATTAACCCCAGCAAGCAGTGACTGACTGACACTGACTGATTTAGGTTTCCATGTATTAGATTCCTGAAAAATAATCCCACTTTACCTTTTGGTCAAAATTTTCTGGTGTAAGATAAAAGTTGTAGAGTGGCACAAAGTATCCCTCCAGCAGCCCCATCAGCAACACCAGATAAACACCATCTGCAAACTGAAACAGCAGAACAGTCAAACAGACAAGCTGTTATGCAGGAGAATCTTATATTGCTACTGTCTGCAAATAATAAACTCAACAAGGATGTAAGTGAATAAGCAAGTAGGTGACTCTTGATGTGCAACATGAGGACACTTAATATTCCGACAACCTCTGCAGGACAGTTTAGCCACTTGTTGGAAACTGCCTCTTTAAAGCATGTAAAAGCTCAAAAACTGCACAAGTGGGGTATTTATGGGTGACATCATGTTGTAAAACAAAGCATGAAAACCGGTTGACTTTGTGTTAGCTACAGACCTTTTTTCAGGCATTAAACTAAAAACCTATTTAAAAAACCCACGGACTTCGATTCTACATTGACAAATGTAGAACCGAATTGGTGCTAGTACCGCATTTCACTTTTCAAGTGCTGTGACTGAAAGTATGCACATGTATGTGTGTGTGAGAGAGGGAAGTACCTGTGTGTCCAATTCAGACACCTCAAGGTTGAGCTTGTTCAGGTGTTTGTTCACAAATGTGATCAACGTCTGAGAAAAGACACAAACAAAGATATGTACAAAAACTATGTAGCATTTACAGACATATTTAAAAACAAACATATACATTAAACACAGTAAAGTGAGCTTTTCTCTCCAGTATTTATGTCCAGCTGCTAAAAAATGACTCAAAAGCTAAAAGAAACAGACATGTTTCCTGCAGGTAACTACACAGTGAGAGCATAGACAAAACTGCAATAACACAAGTAAAAAACTAATCTCACAGCAATATTTTCACTTCAAACAATCTGTCCAGGTATGCATGCTCTAATCCTTTGTATATATATATTCACATACTATTTGCCATTTTCTTCATGACGTGTCAAACAAGGGCCACTGTACCTTTTTGACAACATTCAGCTTATCTGGAGCATGGTCGAACAAGGTGTCGAAAGCATCACGCTCTGTGGAGAATATAGAGAGCCAATTAATAATTACAATTAGGAAAAGACAACAAGACTCCTTATAGCAGCACCAGAAATGGAAAAGAACATACCATGTCTGCCAGAGAAAGCCCTGAGAGGAAAAAAAAGAGAAAAGGGGGTTAAAATATGTCAATACATAAATCAGAGGCTTTTTCAGCTTACTGACAATTTCACACTTGAATGTTCATACAAGAGGTAATAACAAGGACTGCTTCCATTTCAATCACAGAGGAATGTAGAGAATGGAGGGATTATGTCAGAGAAATGACAATACAATAATGTAGCTATGGGTCATCATAATTTGATTAACAAATATCAAAATAAGCAAGGTATCATCAGTGGGACGGTTACAATAACCACATTCTATACCACAATGCAATCATCTCCACTGCACAACAGCACTGTTGGGTATTAACACAATGAAGTAGTTCCTTTCTGTCCATGGAGGGTTTCTATGGGAATGGAGGGCCTTCCCTGCCTATTATTACAATGTGAGCACTTTGGAGGATATTGTTGCTGGAAAAGGGTCAGGTGGTTGTGGAGGATAGGGAATGGTGCGGCATAAGCATCCCCGAGGAAGAGATATCGCAGTGGGCAGGCCAGCAAGAAATGGCAAGTGCGTGCGTGCACACACACACATTGTAATCTGTGATGGCAAAGGGAGGCAGGTTTGGGCAACGGCCCTGGTAGTGTGGTAATAACCATATTTCCACCGTGACTGTGTGTGTTATTAACAGGGCATCTATCTCCATGACAAAATGTGTTTGTGTGGACTGCTGTTATCTCCCTCAGTGCTGCTGTCAGGCTGCAGGACAGCCTCACAGACAGAAACAAATAGTGTGTTTGAATGTGTGTGTGTGTGTGTGTGTGTGTGAGAAAGAGCGCACGAGCCTGTGTGTGTTAAATTGCCTTAATGCTTTAGCTAAGGGTGCCATCACACCTCTTGTTGAAATATAAAGGTTAGCGGTTCATAATTGAACAATATTTCTTATAGAAGTCAATAAAATCTATCTAAAGCGCAGTGAGCTGCAGTCTTGTGTCTAGAGCTGTTATAGAACCTCAATACTTTTGTTGTACTAATCAATCGATGTAATAAATGTCAAGATACAAAAGGTGGTCTCTGATAATTTGATAGATTAATAAACTGTTTAATTATTTTTTGAATAATGGTGCAAATTACACGCTTTTTTATAATATTCTGACCAAGTGTTCGAAATCAGGAAATCCAGTGGCGTCTCTGGCTGATGGTGTTTTTATGTTTTTCTGAAGAGAGGTCTACGGCACAGACAAACCCAGGCTGCAGGATGATGAAGCCACTTTCAGACATCACAGGGCTGTTTATGAGAATGCTTATGTCTGAATCAGTAAGTCCAGATATTATGCTGGTTTTACCAAGCCAACACCCTTCTGACAAGTCTGGATAATGCCGGGTATTCAATAGAGCCTGTGTTAATAGAGCGAATAATTTCAAATATTCACCATAAGCAAGTACAGGACATTTTTATCCTCTGACGGACATGAAAGCAGACAAACACAAACACCAAACGACCACAGAACACTCATTTGGACAACGGCAGTAACAACACTGGCTAACTGAAGAGACGATGGAAAGTCAGGCATTGACAATGTGACGCAAATTTAGGGAACAGCACAAGACTCTGTCACATATAATCTTTGATGTGCAGTAAACAGAACACTAAGATTTCTACAGTATACTATTGCATCATGTCGTTCCCCCTACAATGTGTCCACCCACCACCCAGATTAAAAAAAAAAAAGTATTTCCTGTGTCTCACACAGACTACAAATTTGACACAGTGGCACTGGAGAATGTCTTTACCCGATTCTCCAGATAATGTTTGGACTTCATATTTTTTGTGTTGACAAACACCAAACCTAGATTACAGGCAGTTCATTGGTGGTTTTATATCTATATGGGGATGATTAATAATTTAATTAGTTTTAAAATTAGTTTATTTTAGGTGCACTATTGAAATTAATATGAGCAATTTGAACTTTGAACACTGATAACCCAATGTCAGTAAGCAGTAAACTGCACACATTACACTTATTATTTCCCATTTGGCTAGTTTGTGACATTTAATACTGAAAAACAAGGTTTAGTTGAGGTAAATCCACGTCATTACCACTGGGGGAGGAGGACATTTTTGATTTAAAAATATATGTAACAACAATACTTTTGTTAATGTATCATTTTTTCAGACAGTTCCACCAGCATCAATATCTAAATGCTACACATGCCGTGAGATGTAAAAATGACTCGGGTACTGGAGCATACTTACTCTGTGTTTCCAGTGATTTCCTCTTGAATTTGTCTGGATTGAAGAATGCCCTCTCTTTTCTAAAAAACATAAAGGGAAGAAAGTAAACGTGTGACTTTTTTTTCCTATCTACTGAAAATGAGACAGGAAATAAAGCAGGTGGCTACAAAAGGGGGGGAAAAAAATCAGAGATGAATTCACAGAAGTGGAGAATGATATTCATTCGCATTCTCAATAAAGACAAGAACTTATGTAAGTAAAAAAGGTATAGTATATATTATTACTAAAGAGCCTAAAATAATTTATCACCCACCTGGACGACCACCACTTGAATAGAAACGTGGTCAGGCAATCTGATCGGAGCTCGAAAGTGTTGTGACAGTGCCACCAGTAGATGCAGGATGGCAACAATACTCTTAGCATGGACCGCTAATGCAATGGAAAGACAAAGGAAGTATGAGCTAAGCAGTTATAGATCAGATCATGTCAAATGTGCAGGTCTTAAGCAGTTTTTTCACTGTAATGTACCAGCTTAAGGTGGCTCACCTTTTAATAAATCTACTGCACTCTCTGCAACAATAGTACCACCTGATCATTATGCCAATGATGCATAAAGCCACAGTGACATCATCATCATCATTAGAGAGAGAGATAAGAATATTGGAGGAACTGTTCTTAAATCTTGGTGTGTGGCTGTTTGTCACAGTACTGAGAGTTTTCTTTTTCAAAGAAGCTGAAGGCAGCAACACAAAAAACACTCAAGACTGTTGGAATTATTTTTTCAGATTTTACTTTGTACAACAAAACGACTGCGAACATATTGGTAGTAAAACATCTTTCTGACCAATAGGCAGTCTGAATCAGGCGGTCAGAAAAGAAAAAACTCCACCCTGGGTCACATTCCTCAACAGGCTCAATGGCTCATTTGAACAATTTGAGGCAATAAACAGCAGAGGTGAAAAAAATGGATTTGCAAGAGTTAGAGTCAAATAGATTAAAAGAATTTACAGGCAGCATACAGAAGGAGACACGTTCAATTAGCTCAACCTTAAACATCATAATCTCTAAACACATGGTTACTAATTTGGACACACAGGTCTAAACATTTACCACTGAAAACTGGACTTTGTCACACACATCATACGCAACACTGGCACCCCCTAGGGCTGTGTGCTGAGTCCACTGCTCCTTACCCGCATGGCCCATGACTGTTCTGACAAACACAGCAGCAAGTTTGCTGGCCACACACAGCAAAGATTACCAATCAACCACCACATTGTTGTAGCCCTTGATAATTACGTTTGGCTTTGTTTTGGTGATGAGACTAACGCTCTGTTTGGGGGCAAAAGGGTAGACTCACAAACTGTTCTGTATTTTCATAGCTAAACTAATACACGACAGGCCATAGTTGGTATGCACTCATGTATTCCTATATTAATTTGTTGTGAGTCTGCAGACTTTTGTATTATCCACTAAAAAACTTTTGCAACTTTCCCTTTGGGCAAGCAGCACTAATGTCATATTCTGACTCCCCTTTTATCTTCCAAAACTAATTCCAAAATTTTAAATGCCATGAAGATGAGACAGCCATAAATAAACGTACTGTTAACTGAAAAAGGTTGTTTGCCTCCCTAGGAGTGAAGATGGGCTGCAGGCTGCTCAGATCACCGTCTCACCTGACGGAGCTTTCACAGTACTGGGAAATGGTCTGCACTTATGCAGCGCTTTTCTACCTGTTGGTACTCAAAGCACTTTACACTGCTTCTTATTTATTCCATTCACAATCACACATACATTCATACACACACGGCGGAGCCACTCTGCGGCTGACCAACACTCACCGGGAGTTCAGTATCTTGCTCAAGGTCACTTCGACACATGACTGGAGGAGCCAGGGGTCTATCTACTACACCACAGTCACATCATATTGAAATCTACATTATAACAGCTTTTTTTGCATGGAAATAAAATCCACTATCAAGGCCAAATAAAGAAAGAGTCCTACCAAGAAATATATAACAGGTTTGAGCCTGTACTACCAATGATTGCTGCATCTCTGTTCTGCTCTGGGAAGACACAGAAACAAACCAGTCAATCATATCAATAGCACTACGGTCCAAGGGTACAAAAAAACATGTCAAATTTATAATCCGACTGGAACAGAAAAAAGTTCCTCAACACAGACTCACGTTTAGAGTTCCTGCAGTGCAGACTAATGAAAAAGGAGGAGTTTCCGGTTTGAGTTTCAGGAATAGGTTCCTCCGGTTCAAAAGCAGCTAATGTTATGTGTTATGAGGCTTTATACCTGATGCCAGTCTTACGCCAACCCTGTCTAATCCTGAGCTGCATACCGTAGCAGCTCTTGAAAGACACATTGCTTTCAGCAAACTGTACATTATAATCATTTGTAGTCACATTTTTACTTGAAGCTCAACATCATATCATACATGTTTGAAACTACTGAAAGTACATCCAACGTCTGTTGTTTTGATGTGCAATGAATATCTAACTTTTGTCAACATTCTTTTTTTTGTATATTATTGTTTAAATCCATTTTCATTTATGGTGTTTTTTACTTTTTTAACAGTTTGTTTCATATTGTCTTAGGAGCTAGAAGTCAACACATTTTCATTTTGCGTAAGGTTTTGAATGGCTTGACTAAAATACTGCACCATGAAGTCAACCATAAGGAGCCAGTTTAATCAGACAAACTGAGACACGTCTTTAGTCATCCGAACAAATAGGATTTACCTTTGGATACACAAAACAATCAAGATCAATTAAGTGTCTCAAACAAACCTTTGATTATACCCTGTGGAGACGGCAAATCACAGAGAGGAACCTTCATAAAACCCATTAGATCCTCACTGCATAAGAGGACCCTAATAAGTTACATCAGGAACAAGTGTTTTTCTATGGCCTTTGGATGGGAGATGAAAGTAGGAACAAACAACGGTGAATTGATTAAAAGAAAGCTCTGCAAATAAAAGGACAGCAAAATCAATTACATTCCACGTTATTCACTGTGCTCTTTAGCAGTTTGGAGACGTCTCTTACGAATAGATTTTCAAGGACAAACTTTTATCAGAGGTGCATTTAAGAATGTCATATTATTTGGTTTCAATTCATTTGATATGGCCTTTCTGTAATGCACTATTCTCACTAAATCAATTTTGTTCCTCATTAAAAAGCTTTTCTCTCTGTGGCTCTATCATGTCATCTAATTTTCTACCTTACTCGTACAGTAAATTTGCTCTTTAACATCCGCTTTCTCCTCCCTCTCCCTTTCTCTTATATCTCACATATTTTGTACGTTATAGCTAATGACATAAGCAAAATGCACTGTGTTGGAGCCTGACAGTAATTATTATTTCTCTCTCTGTCAAGTAAAAGAGTGGCATCAAAGAAGGGATAGAGAGCTCTATTGACATCTACACCTACATTTGCCATTGTTCTCAATCTGAAAGCTTACAGCTCAAAAAAGAAGAACAGTAAACCAATGCTAAGACATTCAGCAGATTCAGATATAAATCGTGTAAAAGTGCAGGACACTGAACAATATTCTATGCACAATGAGAAAAATTTAAGTTTTGCTTGGATTTCTTTCCCTGAATGAAATGGTAATGGTACATATAATTAAAACCCACTGTTATAATCCATTGTTCGGTCATCAGCGATTTAAAAGTTCAAAACATATTTTCAAGTAAAAATGGCAACATTTTATAAAATCTATTCTGTTTTTAGCTAATATTAATCTGAATATGTTTAGATTTTGGACATCATCATAATCAATCAATAATAATAATATAAATTCCAATTTATAATTCAGTGACTATCAATTGAATAGACCACTGATATTTTCTATAAATTAAACAGCTTATGTTACAATAAAAAAAAAAAAAAAATCACTAATGAAATTTAATTAAAGGGTCAGTAAAAGTTTGTTTCACCTCCCAGCTTTACAAATCCAGGTACGTTTCCATCTTGGAACCAAATGTAACTTGTAGCCTACTAGAAGCTAACTGGAAGCAGCTATCAGAACCTCTCCCTACACAAAATGTACTAGACCATCCAGGACGTAGTTATTTTTACTTTGAGGCCGCAGATACCCAATTTTCCCCCAGAATAAGTTGGGTCACATCTGTGAGTGTTACTGAGCAGAAAAATGTGTCTCATCACAGTCATTCAGACGACAAGGGGCAGTTGGTTCTTCATCTTAAAAGATTTCAGAATTTCAACAACAATGTATTTGTTAATTTGTATTTGTGTTGTAAATCAACTGTATAGCAGTGCTTCACCTCACTGAATTCACAATGTAAGTACAACATACTGAACCACAATGTAATTGTGTTCTGTAATGTCAAAGCCTTGCCGTTCTCCAGCAGACAGACAGTACACAGTGACACAGCACAGGAGCAAAACTCAATGCTGTCTTTGGAGGAGCTGAGATGGAGACGCAGAGAACAGTACCTGAATACCAAAAAATGTGTGAGGGAAAAATATGTGAACGGAAATGGTAACACATATGGATCACAGCCTAAAGTAAGAGCAAAATGTTTCTTACAGTCAACGTTCCAGCGAATGTTTCTGGTGGAGAGTTTAAGTGAATCGTTGATGCGCTCTAGAACAGTCTGCAGCTTCTGTTTCTGAGCGATCTCCGACTGGGTCACCTCAGCCACGTTTAGTTTCTCACCCTCTAGCTTTTCTACGGCACAAATGAAAGCAAACACAAACATATTTTATATTCGCTGAATATTTATTAACATAATTTAATTTAATTCAATCTCTGCAGAAACTTTTTGTACATTGTAGTTAATATTCTGTTTCCCTTTGACAAAAAATAGCAATGCAACTGCACATTTTAGCTTCAGTACTCAGTGTCCACATGTGATTAATTTCCTCACCGAATAGTTTTTGCAGGACCTGTCCGTCATACAGATCTTCAGCCAGATCTTTTACAATGATCCTCTCCCCCACCAGAACATCATTTATCCAGTCAATCAACACCTACAGAGGCAGAATAAGAGACAGATCACTATAGCTGTAGCTTATGTTATATCTCAAAAGAAATATTTAGTTATTTTAATTTGCAGTGATTTTTTTCTATTTTGCTTTTACCTAACCAGGATTTGAAAAAAACTACTAATACCAAAGATGTCTTCAAGGAGGTCTAAGGTACAAACAGGATAACACACTCACGCAATAACACACATTTAACATTGACAGAAAAACATCAAGGAGTACTAAAAAACAAGATAATTATAAATAAATTAAAAAAGAAATCAAACTTTAAAGATAAGATAACACAATAGACTAAAAACATGCACAAGTAGTAAAGGAGCCATTTAAAAAGCGTTCACAAAAGGTCTTGGTCTTGCTCAGTGATATCAGGTTTGGGAGCTTGATGTCCTGCAAGCAGTTCCATGTAGCTGGAACAGTAAGAATACAGTATACAATACAGTTGTATTTGTGAAAATAAACAACAATGATGATTCTATGATCCAAGGTTATGATTAGAGCATGAGTTTTGTGTAAGAATCTTATATTGATATAGAGGAAGGATGCCAAGAATACCTTTAAATATAAATATATACCAATGAGAGAAAAGGCCCATAGTAAGAGGGGGCAAACCAACTGGAACACAACTCCCAGTGATAAATGGTTTAACTTTTCATTGAACAACTGTAAGGTTTAATGGTACTGATAGACTGAGTCAAGCAATTGGCGAAGACATCAGCTGGCTGCGTGTGAGATATATATATGTGTGTGTATGTATGTATATATATATATATACACACCTCTACACTTGTGAGGACCCTCATTGACAATACAATCGCTAGCTCGCTAATTCTAACCCTAAAACCCAGTCTTGGCCCTCAAAATCCCTAAAAAATAATGAGGACCGCCCAAAATGTCCTCACTATGTTGTTAAAAAAAGAAAATCCTCATTAAGTAGTCTTAAGTAGTATCTACAGGAACACACACAGTAGCAAGTCAATACATCAACTAGAGGAAAAACAGTTAGCGAGGACCAGTCCTTACTTCCAGGGGGATACACGCCCATAGTAAAATACAAATATGGAAATATTCGAGCCAAAGCTTATTTGTGCTCAGTCAAGATGAAAGATGAAAAGAGACACAAATCTCTTAGTTTGTTTAGAGTCCAGCTCAAGTGGTTGTAAGAGGATGGTGTCCTAAACAAACAGTATTACAGGCAGTATTACTCAAGATTTTTGGTCCAAAATAAAACATACAATGTCCAGTAATGGCCATTACTCCCACTGTTGCTGCGTTCATATTCAACCTAAAGGGCAAGTAAAGCTCCTAAACAAAGCTGTCAGAGCAGGAACAACGTTCCCTCAGGTAAGCAAAGCCTTTCAAAATGGTTCCAATGCCATAAATGTGACATTTTGTGGGCATCTTCTGCTGTTTGTTGCAAATTTACTTTGCTTTGGAACAGCTAAAAATGTCAATGAACCTCCAGCAGATTTCACTGGAAAGTTGTGTCTGAGATGTAGGTGGGTGACTGTCCTGCTGGGACAGTGATAATTGTCCCAAACTAAGACCTTTGATAGCCTGACAAAAAAAAACTCTTTTACTGTTTGACTTCAGTGTCTTGCTGCCACATCAAATTGTAAAGTACAACAGTACTACATGCAAGATAAGCTGTGCTGAATGACTCCTACAATAACCACTGACTGTCTTTTTACTAATTAATGGCTTTATCTTTACTTGGCTACTGTAAGTCTTCTGTTGCAAATCATTCATTGAAGCAGTAATATACAACTGAGACATACTTAAAATTTTTACTTCACCTTCATGAGCTCCTGCAGTTTGCGGTCATTCTTGGAGTTGGGATCCACCATGGTGCGAACTTCATTCTCCTCTATAGGAGAAGCAGGATAAATATAAGAATTGAGGAGGTAAAGGTTTTTTTTTTTTTAATACAAAAGACAAGCACAAATCATAAAAAAGCATCAGCATAGGAATGATCAGAAGAATGAATTCCCAAACAGAACTTTATTTCAGGTATACATCGACAAATCAATACTAATTACTAAAACAAGTGACTTAATTCGACACACAGTACTTTATAGGGGAGGATAACAGTTAAAAGTTGAATAGTACACATGCAGAAACTGCCACTGTACCCCATAACTGTATTGTGGACAGCAGGTGGACATTGTTAATAAAAGTATAAATGGATGCAGTGTTGCATTAGACAACAGTAAATGCCAACTGTTTTGCTGAATAGAACCCAAATTATAAAGTGCATTTGTGTCAACCATGTATTTTGGATGATGCTACAATCTCTGGATGTAGGGTAATAGAATGTAATAAGCTTTTTAATTAACTGAACATTTATCCCCTTTAAAAATGACCTAAAATTTGAAAAAGTTTCAAAGTATCCACAAAAAAAGTATCAGGGTTTCCCCAAAGTTTCCTACTTCATAACCTTTCCAACCATCTTCAATAAGGACCGAGTGGGTAACTGCTTACCAAGCATTGTGTCTTCAGGGTCCAGCTCATAGTGTGAAGGGCTGAGAGGAAGGTTGATGGCATTCATCCCTTCTTCCTGAAGCTCAGACACTGAGAAAGAAGCATAATGATTCAGTAGGGATTAAATACTTTTAATAGGCACTGTAAACCTTTAATATCAAAACATGCAGTGTAATTTAATTTTTAGAAAACGGTTAGTAATTTCCTGAAACAGCCGGGCACTGCTGGGTACCAAAAATTAACCAAACAGCTGTGTGCAACTGACTCAAAATAAACAACAGTGGCCATGTTTATTCATCGTTAATTATGGCAGGGATTATTTATTAATCAAGTAATAAATTGTCAAAGTTATAAAATAGTGAAAAATGCCCCTCATATGTTCCTGGAGCCCAAAGTGTTGTCTTCACATGCATCATTTTATTCAGTACCAAAAGAAAGACAATATTCAGCAGCTGTTTGGGAAGCTGGAAAGCTTTTTTGATAAATGGTTTAAATAATATTTAAACTCTCTACAGCTGACGTGATAACACAAATAAAGCAACAAAAGTCAACAAAGCATTATTACAGATTACAAGGCTGTGGTGTACACCTGCCTGTGATCTACTCTTTACACAAATTGATTATCATACTGCGTTTATTTCCTTCACAGACTGCATATCAGCTGTCACGCGAACACAACAACTCCTCAGGTAACAATTAGCGAGCAGTAGTTTGGATGGATCCCTAAATGTTCTCTGGATTCCAGAAACAACCATTAGCAGACCATCCACCGAGAGGCACTTGACGTCAGAAAAGCACAGACCGATGCTGCTTCCTGCTACTCAGCAGGCCTTGTAGAGGCCCAGCATGCCATTCTTCTCAGTGTGTCAGATACCTGAGGAGATCTGATCACTGCTGATCTGTGTGTGTGTGTGTGTATGCTGAGAGCATGGAGTGAACATCCTGTGCATTTTTCTTCTGCCTTCACTGGCACAACATCCTTTTAATCAACACCATGAACACTGCTGTATGTCTGCAAGAACACACACACAGACACACACACACACACACACACACATAAGAATTTGCCAGTGTTACATCTACCCCCCCTCCACTGATACAGACATCACTACATCTGTCATTTAGATACAACATCAGTTCTACTTAAGTACAAAAACACATAGCCTTGGTACTTGAACTGCATGACACTTAAAACTGAACTAAATCAGCACGCTCACATTAGCCTCTGTTGTGGTTTATGCTGTCTATTTGCACAAAATGAAACCATTGAGAAATAAAAGTGAGAACAACAAGCGCTGCTCTTACGTTACTATGGAAATCAATGAAAACACTAAACACACAGAGAGGTCAACCAAGTGATGACCCGAAAGAAATAACTATGTCATATAAACCATACTTTGTGTGAGTCAAGAAGTCCTGAAAGGACCTTGCAAAAAAATGATTATAATAACAGACATAATATGGCATTATAGATATAAATATATCTATAATAGACATTTAGAAAAGTTCCCATATACATGGGTGTAAGAGGAAAATGACTCCCAGTAATCATATTAGTTTACTTTCAAACAGTTCAACCCAGAAAGGGAGAAGTGGCATTATCTAATTTGTGTCTCACAAATGTCTATGCAGCCAAGTTTGGCTTGGTGATGCCTGATGGACAAGAAAAGATGGAAAAATCCAATTAATCAGTATTAGGGAACTAACACTGGGACACGCATCATTTCTAGAAATGATGCATAAAATTGTAATAAACAAAACACTGGATATAAATATAAACCTGATTTATAGAATTTACAGACATAGATACATTGATCAAAGATTGCAAATTCAAAGGATAACTTTGGAACTTTTTGGTCCCATACTGTCACTTAGTTAGTTACAGTCGGTTTTTCTCTAGAGAAATGATTTAAATATGAAACCTGGTTTCCCCGGGTAGATCTATTCCAGGGGAAAGCCAATTTCTCTGAAACGTATAAATGTAATCAGGTTTCTAATCCACTTTCTACAGTGGTCCATGTGCAAAACAAAACCAGGCAGGTTGAAAGGTTGGAGGAGGGAGAGATCATTATTTTTAAATCAAGTAGGCCTAAAGAAAATTAAACTAACGCAAAGTGTGTCGTAGAATTTTCTGCTGCAGATTTTTTTTAATTCAGACAGTTGTGCCCTTACTGTCTCCCTCTGCAGCGTCAGTCACACCTGTAATCAGACAAAAGTCAGAAAGCAGTTTTCTTTCATCATAAAGCTGAAATCTGTGAGCCGTAATTCCAAAATAAGTCAGACAGTGACAGCAGATTTCCAGGTTGCTTAAGTGCATGTAAACTCCACGCCCTGATTACCCAAGAAATAAGATTTCTCCGGGTAATCTGGTTAACTAAGTGTATTTAATACAGTCATGGTGTCTGCACAGTCAAAAAAAACCCCACGTTTCTCCCTGTGACCGTGGTATGCACGCATTTGGAAATAACGGCCAGTAACTACCATAAAAAATAATCTTATCTTATATCCATATTTTGACCTTAACCCCAAATGTCTTCAGTGTACAGCAAAAGCAGATGACATTAGCCTCGTCATTCTAAGACTTTTGTGGAGGTGATGTTCAATATCAAAATGTGACATAGTTTTATCATGGGGAAGACAGACGCCACATGGCTTTAACTGAGCATATATGCTAAATTATACAGTATAAGAGGCTTTTAATGGATAATTAATGAGTATCAACTGTCAATCAGCCCTAACTGATGCAATGAGAAGCTAATTATCCGAATATACTAAATGACCAGGTTTTTTCTTCCATGTTAGCACAGGCAAATTAAGATGTCAAAGCCAGGATTCATCAGGCTCAAACTGTGTAAGGATGGTTCAGTAAGCATGCAACGCTATTTTCATACATGGAGTGGCCACTTTAACCGAGAAACTATGGGATGTGCTGGAGAAGTCTGACTCTTCTCCCATTAATTCAAGGTCTTAGTGAAACATGATTGTGACTCTGGATGGAAATAAGTGCTGTGACATTTCATAAGCTCACTGAAATGATACGATAAAATGAAACTGAGTTTCAGGGTATTTCAAAAAAAGGTTGTAGGTTCTTGTTTTGTTGTGGAAGGGTTCCAAACATTTTGTCCACATCTGTATGAATGCTAGTCATTACCACACAATCTGATCGTTTACAATCAAAAATCAAAAAATTAAATTATGAGTTTCCTAAGACTAGCGGCACACTGTGAGCATAAAGTGGAGTTAAAAACCTTTTAGAGCTCCTGTCGGTAGCTGCCAATTTACAAACTCATATGGGAGTAAAGTTGCTATACAGGAACACCTTAACAATTAGCACAATCTGACACTGCCGTAGTTTCCACTGGTGCTATTAAAGGATGAGCAAATACTCAGACACCTGGGTGAGGTGGGATTCATCCAGTTTCCATCCCCAGCTGTTTCTTCATGCTGGCCAATCTGTAACTGTAATTCTTTTTATGACTTCCAGGGTGAAAAAGACACATCTGCTTACTTTTTTTAAAAATATATATTTATGTTCATTGTATTTGTTTACATTTCAGTGCAAGATGGAGTATCACATTCTGAGTCTCCACACTATGTATTGCTCCTCCTCCCGCCAGTGTCAATGAATAAGAATCTGTATGTATATGCACTTGCTTCAATAGGCGTAACAATAAAATGCCACGTCAACACATGCATCCTGCAGTAACATACGGTAGTTACTGCGCGAGGCATACATGTACAATATCGATGCATGCTCGTGTTATGTCCTACCTAGAGGGCAGAGTGCTCCACAGCCCATGTCTGTCTGTCTCCGTCCCCCAGTCTCAAGCATCCTGTCCTGGCTAGCAGGACCAGCTTTCTTCCCTGCAGTTCATACTCCTCAGGCTGAGCTCGCAAATCTTCACTTTGAAACCTTTTTTTGATCTAATTTCACACAGGATATAAAATGATATGTTACCTCTCCTGGCTTATATGCTGTCTGTTCTGTTTGCACTATATCCACACTGCACACATTTGCGGTGCCTTTCTGCTTGCAATATTATACAGCCCTCGCAGATCCTCTCCAACCTCCTGACCTCTTTTCGTACCATCCTCTCTCCGTCCTATGGCGGTTTTTCTCATCCTTTACCACCTTTTTCTTTTTTCCCCTTCTTCCATCCCGCTGTTGCTCCTGCTCAAGACTGCAGTCGCTCTCTCCCCAGCACACCCAGGAAGTGCCATAAACGTCACAAGGACTTAAATTTAATCAATGATCACCACGAGAGTGACCAGCCCACGTTTTCCATCAAATCATGAAACCCACTGCAGACACCCTCTGTGTGTGTGCGCAGACGACACGAGCCAACATGAATATAATGTGATTGCATGCATGTCCTGTGGACAAAGACAACATAAAATGGGGCTCAGCTGTGCAACAGTATCCTAAATGACACGAAGTAATCATCCGATTGAAAGGGACCTTTCTCAGTCCATGATAAATCCTGGCCTTTAAAGGTGAACGTCAGGCTCAGGGAAACTGCCTGCATTTCCAAAGGCAACACTGAATACTTGTGAACTATGGTCATTGTGTTTTTTAAATGGATGCTTTGGGGGTATTAACTTTTACGCAGCAAGGTGATGCACCCTGACCTGGGGATTCCCATGAGCTGCTGCTGTGTGTGTGACCCTGACCTCTGACCTCTGGGAGTAAACCTCTCCCCGTGAGGAACATCATCGCTGCATTCGGGTGTAGGTGGACCCAGCCTCCTGCCTCCAGTCTGAGCCTGTGTTTACTCGCGCCTCATTCCTCGCTCATTGCTGTGGTAGCGGATTCAATACCTTACATGGAGTCAGGATACTGACGCACAAGCCGCAGGCATGAAAACACGCACAAGCGGCCACACGCTGCGGGTTCCGGCGTTTTTTGGTGATAAACGTTCAAAGCTCAGTCTCGAATATGAATATGACTTTGGCACATTAGCAGCAGTGCTGGGCGTTAAACGTTGTTCCTACAGTTAATGTTCACGAGCCGACAACGGTCGCAGCAGTTTCGTGCTCGGCGTGTTGCTAACTTAGCTTTTACCTTCTTTAGCCTTTTTCCTTCTCGCCAAAGTTCCACCAAGTTTTCCCAGGAAAGAGTCATCTTTCTTCCTGGAAGACGGGGATTTGGGTGTCGTCGGTGATTTCGGAGACGACGGGGACTTCTGGGGCGAAGAAGCCATCGTCCACACGATGATTTAATCCGGGGCAGTTAATGCAAAACTGCCCGAGTTGACGTGGAAATTAAAGTTAGTTGGGAAGTTACGAAAAAAAAAGTTGCCGTCCACTCCCTAAAGCGGAAACGGAATTCCAGACATTTTCTCCGCGGAGGTGGCTGGAGCGAGTGGCCCCTCCTCTGCGGAGGAGGGCCGCAGGGCAGGCAGCAGGCTGACCGCGGGAAACATGGCGGCTGCGGGGGCCCACAAACACGCTCGAAGATAGAAGATCATCGCAGATAAAACATAATCGAAGATAGAAGATCACAAGAGAGCGGCTGCACGCGCCGTTAGCAACAACATGGTGATACGATAAAAACAGGTTTTCCATTGGGATCGGTTTTTATGATTAGCATCCTGCAAACTGCGAACCCCCCCAATAAATGTAAATATATAGTTTGTATATAATGTAAAATTTATAGAAATATGTAGAAAGATACAGAGTTAAGTCGCAATTAAGTTACTTGTTCAACAGACACCCGTGAACAGGGTGGGTCAGGGAGGCCAGGCCCCTTCTGTCATCCCAATAGAATCCGGGGTGCCCCTCTCAGCATCCGGGGCATTGTAAAACCCGCCCAGCGGGTTTGAGTGATGTTCTCAATTCACTGCAGTTTCAGCAAACCGAAAATAATGAACATCTTGTGTGATGAAGACAGTTTGGCAACACATGACACAAACACTAGATATGCGAATACACACTTGAGCTTCAGATTCGATTACTTGACGAATGTGTAAAATCACATGACATAAAAAGGCCACGTAATGCCACATTTCACACAGTGGTGGCCTATAGATCTTTGGAGCCATTACATAAAAATGATATATTTGTAACTCAGAAACAAAGCAATGTTAACACTGCTTTTCTGAAGTTATCATGAGCTTCCTCGTGAGTAACCTGGACCCATTTATGAGGCTTAAATGAAGCCCACGTTATTTAGCAAGTGACACAACAGCACAGAAATAATGTGAACCTAGTAAAAACTCTAGGAACGTAGCAATTATTTTATTGGATTATTACAAATGCCTGTTAAGAACCTTAAGTTGTTTTTTTTATCACAGCATGAAAAATATTAATATATATTAATTAATATATATATACATTTATATATATTAATACTTACAATACTTAAATTTGAGTTCTCACTGATACAAGCACTGAATTTCTTCACTTCTGTTTTGGATAGTAAATTCCCCCATCTGATTTTCTGCAATTACGCAAATCCTGCTAGAATGTAATTTCTTGCATCTTATTTCGTCAAAACAAATCATAGCGACCTTTTATAAACAGAGCAACTTGTGCCTAAAAATACAACAAATAAAGAAGCACAGATTGAGGGTTAGAGATGCAGAGAACAGAGACTCTTTAGAGGAACGTGGAAGTAAAATAATTTTGTAAAACAAAGCACAGTTCATGTAAAGTTCTAGTTATTTAACCCTTGCTTGTCATTAATCTTAAAACAGCCTAAATCACAGACATTTTTTATCTGCAAAGGCTAACTTGGTATCAGGTGAAGTATTGGACAAGTTTTATGAATACGAGTACATAAAGGCATGATCAGATCCGATGCTTCATAGCAGTATTGGCACCAAGATATCCATAGAAAATATGAAAGTTTGCTGCATTATTGTCACATTAGAATATAAATCATGACAAGACCAATAATAAAAAGAAACTGAAATGTAATATAGGACTTTTAAAACACTGAGATTTTCTTGGAGGACAAGGGTCAGCTGCAGACGGGCCATCGTCTGCAGCTACACAGCATCCTGTGATACACTGTGTACAGAGGTAGTACACAAGCAATACTGTAGTGCAAGTGTTGACCTAACTAAAAAGTTCCACTTCAAATCTTTGACTCAAGTACTAAAAACGTTATATTATCTGTATTTCTACCTTCACGTATAAAAGTAAAAAAACTCCACTAAGAAAACAGTATACTTTAAACAGCACTAAGTATTGTATTTATGTCAAGACACGAACATTAATTAATTAACCAATTAGATTAGATTCAACTTTGTCATTACACAAGTACAAGGCAACGAAATGCAGTTTATGTCTAACCAGAAGTGCAATAAGCAGCAAGTGCAGGATATAGGTTATAAATTACCTCGAGAAAATATGTACTCAAGAAATTATGGATCATATTTACAGATTCTATGAACATACTATACAGGTTGTTGTTAATTAGAGCAGAAATTTACAGAAATTTACTCAATTTACAATTGAGTCAACGGTCACTGTTAGTAAAGATGGATCCAAGTTTAACATGGAGTTAACCCATAATAAAAAACACCAAGCTTTAAGAAATGCTTTATATATTAAGCATGAAACTACATTATTGTATTTTTTAGCATTTGAGCCCCTGGCCCTGTGAAACTGTTTCCTGTTGTTCAACAACCTAAAAGACATTCTACATTAATGTGGTGCTTATATTACAGAGCCGATCGGTGCCAACCTCAATAGAAGGGGAAAAAAAAACAACAAAAAAAAACACATTTACTCAAGAGTTTCACATTTATTTTATTGAGATTTTTTTTAAATACTTAAGCAGCATAAAAACAAATCATAGAAAAATCACACAGATTACAATTTTTTTAATCATGAAACATCAATAACTTATTCTGAATTTACTGTTTGTTAAATCACACCATGCATAAAACCCCAACTTTTATCTTCTGTAGAGGAAGCCCAGTGATTTGGACTCACAGACCAAAGTTTGTTAAACCCAGTAACATGGATGAGTCGCAGCCTAGCTGACAGTTACAGTAAAACCAGCCTGAATTAGAAGAAGCATAAAATTGCCTGATTTGCTTTAAAACTTTAGAAAAGTCCCATTTCTGCCCCAGTGATTTCACTGCAGCTGTTTAGCCTTGTCAGCTAACGGAAGACCTGGGCTATGACATCATTATTGGCATTGCCAGATGTGCAACATACATCAGTTTCAGCCTGTGCAGCAGCAATTTTCTGCCTTGTGATTCTGTCTAGAATTACTGGCAATTAGTGTCACAAAGGAGTAAAAGGGTGAAATTTTAGGCCACCTGGCAGAGGTACGGCTGTCGCCTGTGTTCATTAGTGTCTTGAGTGTAAATACGACTGAATTTGATTTGACAGTATTCCAGCACAAAGTGAAGCAATAATGCTTAAATACTTACGCATACAAAAATCGACAAACATCTTAACATTAGAACACTAAAACATCAGGAATGGTCGCCCCGTGTGCTATTTAGCGAGGTTATACACGTTAACACGTATGTCACAACAAAACCTAATGCAAGCAGCCACATAAAGCACCTGTTGATTAGGCATTGATGAGGGTGACATAAGTTTTCTTTATATCTTTTTTTACAAACCATTCAGTCACATTATAATAAGTGGTTAAACATGTTATACGCACAGTTTCATGTCAGTGTTAGAGCCATGACCGATTACGCATTTGAGCGCAGAGGTCAAATAACTTTAATGGCATAGGTGTCGTCAGCCCTCATGGCTGTAAAGGAAGTGGTTATCCCACGCTCAGTTTCCACTGCTTCTCAGTGTCTGAGCTCAGCACAAAGGGAGACTAGATGAAGCCTTGCTGTTGTATTTAGGCGGACTAAAGGTTTTCATGACATTTCTCCCCTTTACCACCAAGGCGCTCAACATTCAGCCCTCACACTCCAGATTCTCCTGCCCCCAGCTGTCATCTGCCTGAGCCCAGTGGAACTCATATCCCTTGGACAGCACAAGGCTCTCCAGGTCCCTGTCCTCAGCCCGCTCCTTCAGCCTCTGCTCCTCCAGTATAGAGACCAACATGTCTCTTTTCTCCACCATCCTCATGATCTCCGACAGGATCTCCTGCTCCTCCTGAAGCTCAGAGGCACTCTTCTTTGTATCTGGAAAAACACAGGAAGACATTTATGTACGATTTTGAATTGACTACCAGCTTACGTGTTTTCTCGTGTGCTCATCCTTTACCCTCTGTTGCCATTCTGCGTCGGAGATCTTGTTGCAGTCGGCTCTGTGTGTCCTCCAGTTCAAGCTCCTGGGCGCTAAGAGAAAAGAGGATATTTGGTGAACTTCAACATCTCTTTTTCCTCCAGAAGTCTTTCATCTGTGTTTGTGTGTGTCTGGGATCAAACACAGCCACTTACAAGATCATGAGTTCAGACTCATAGCGTGCCAATCTGTTCTTCTCCAGCACAAGTTTAAACCAGCACTGATAGAGCTGGGCCTCATCCGAGTCAGCTGTTTGAGACGCTTCTAGGCAGGATAGAGCGAAAGACCAAAGAGAGAACAAGGAATGAAGGGTGCAGGAAAGTAGAAATCAACAAATGGAGCAGAGTTGGGAGGAGACAGAAGGAGCCAAGATGAGGAGGCAAAGTTTTTATATAAGTTCTGCAAAGACATTACAAGAAAAACTAAATTACACTTGGACCAAACCTCAAACACACACACACACTTTGCTTCAACCTCACAAGCCCTCGCTATCACGAGAACACAAACAAAGCCCTCGACTGTAAAAGATGAACAATAAAGCCACGGTTTGCCTATTGTGAGTACGACCATCAACTGTATGTAAAGGCTTTTAACCAGACTGGGATTACAAGGCAATGCTTTATTTCTAAATGGTCTGAGAAGCATGTGCACAGCAATTAAAAAGCAGAACAATGAGGCTTTCACAGTGGAACTCCATTGATCCGCAGTATATTGTGGATTGGAGCAAGGTGTTATAGCGCAGCGTTTTGTCATTAAAATTAGCTTTGTAATGTCTTGTTCAGGCTCAGAAACAGACATGAAACGCTGCTGTGTGTTCACATGTTGTTGAATACCTGCTTCTCCCCTTAGGATCTTTTCTATAGCTACTCCTCGCTCCTCTAGGTCCCTCTGTTTCTCTCCAACTTCCTCTAGTTGTCTCTGGATCACCTGGATAATATAGCACATATTTATACAATAAAAGGAATTAAAATCTTTCTTTGACATTTACGATCTCATACTTTCCATTGCGTTCATACGTGTGTTGTAATGTAATTCTTATTCTTATTGCTAACACTGTCAACTTACCGTGTTCTCTGTTCTCTTTATTGCATGTGTGTCTGACCTGGAAGACGTTCTTCCTGAAGCTTCTTATATGTTATTCAATTAGAAAAGCTTTAGAGGAAGTTTTTTTCTTATCGGATTCAAGGGTCTCAGCACACGATGCTGTATGTTGTACAGACTATGAAGCCCTTTAAGGCAAGAATCCGAAGATAAAAGGTTTTTAGCATGTCCCATAAGGGGAGTGCCACAGCAGAACATGTTCTGCATGTTGATTTGACTTTTCTTACACCGGATGCGCTTCCTGCCACAGCCCTCACATTGAATCCAGGCTCGGGACTTGCAGCCATTGCGGCTCTTGGTGGCTGCGTGCAGCCACGCCTGGTGGATGGGATTGGATCCCAGAGCCTTCTGCATCCCAAACCAATGCTCTACCCACTGAGGTGTCCCAATAAAGCCCTTTGAGGCAAATGTAGGATATTCAATACTGAGCTAAGTAGATAAATTTGATTTAGTAATTGTAATATCTTGTGCACGCCACAGTTCTGTAGAACGTCCAATTTGTTACAAGCAACGGTTCAGCCTCATCAGTCTTGCTAATACTCATTCATGAGGAAGCTCCAACTCAAAATACATTGCATATTTAAAATCATTAGGTATGACAAGTAATAAATAAAGATGATACACAATGGAATTTTGACAGCTGTCCAGTGTTTTTCCAAAGTTGCTGCCCCAGCTCAGCTCCACCTATCTCTGCAATAAACAGACTGATATTTTCTGTATAGTTTTAACAAGCAAGCCAACAAACCCGTTGAGCCAAATGTTGAGCTATCCCTTTAATGTGGTGGGTTATTACAATCAATTGTAATTTAGACTGGTACGGTAGGTGTGTTCAAATACAAAAACACCTGCCTAGTGTACCAGTATCTAGTGTACCAACAGAATCCAGACATGTGAAGAATAATGGCAGCGGTCTGAAAAAAAGGAAAAGTCTGAGCATAGACTAAAGTGTACTACAGCTACTTAACCAAACACGGCCAATCTGTTCAGTCTGTTGAAGTAGCACATCTTTATACTTTAGGGGCATCAGGTAAATGTTGAAAATGTAAAATGTATCATTATCACTGGTAGAAAAACCACTTCAGTCCAACAGATTTTACATGCTTTCACTTTTTTTTGTGAAGGCAGTGGAGCGAGGCCACGGACAGCTCTCCTGCACGAAGCATTCAATTAAGAAAATGAGTGAATTTAAAAAGAATAATACCTGAGCTCTGTGAAGCCTCTTCAGCTGTTCTCTTTTAGCCTGCTGCACCACCGTCTTCTCCTGCTTTCTCATTTGCTTCTCTGCACACAGCTGGGGAGCACGACACATTTTGGGAAGTATTCACTAATACAGTACGTGTAGCATTGCCTGGCATCGTGCTGTCTGTATGAATGATCTGTACAAACCTTCTGATTGAATGCCGGGTTTTCATTTTCATCCTCACTGGAGGACGACTCTTCCAGATTCTGACAAGAGGCTGGATGAAAAGAAAATGGTGAGAATAAGTTCTACAATCTTTGTTTTTCTGCTGTGAAATCAAAAGTTGCACCTCTTAAGCCACAGAAACCCCTTAAATCAAACAATACAAGAAGGAAACTTCTCTCTGCGGTTGAAATCGGCTAAAGCAGTGACAACAAATGCCTTAACAGTTAACAGTCGACAACATAGTGGAATATTAACCCTGTTGCTTATGTTGATAAACACTGAATTGTCACACAAACCTGTATTTGGCTTTTTAATGTTCCGGCTTGTTGTTTTGGTTTGTGCTTAGATCGTGTTTAAATGAGGCTTTAAGCAAAAACACTTGGGTAAAAACTCCAAAACAGTGTTACAGGTGTAAATATGTAATTGTTTACTCTTTATAGAAATATATTTTACTTGCAGCAAGACAAGCAATGAAAAAACAGTGGTATGGGAGTGCAACCTGGAGAGTCTATTGTTCATTTCACGGCCTCTTGACCGTGATCACAAAGCAAAAAGCAATCACATCACTAGCCTTTGTTTCGGAGTTTGGTGAGGATAGCCCTGATTTCCTTCTGAGCCTCCTGGTCTTTGCCTTCGCTGTCTGAAGACTCCCTCTTCCTCAACCTCAGGGAGGAGAACAAGTTGACCCTCCTGCGAGGAAGCGAGCCCACGTTGTCAGAAAACACCCCTCCAGAGTCCCTCCGGCCTTTTAGGGACACCTGCTGCAGCAGGGACGGCAGGTCTCGTCCTGCCCCCCACGGATCGGCCTCCACAGCGGCCCACCAAGCTTCGCGTTTGCCGGCCGCATTCTCCTCCCCTCCGGATGGCTCCAAACTCTCAGTACTGAAGAGGGAGCTAATGCTGAATGCTCCCTCTGACATGGGTCTCTGTTTGCGGGACCTGCTGTGTTTGGGTCTCCTGGTAACAGGGACAAATCAACATGTCCACGCATTAACCAATATGGAAATGTAAAGCAGAAGAAGGTGTTCAGACTGCTCCAACGGTTTTAATCTGGCACTTAAGCTACTACCAAAGTAGCATATACACACATTATGACTGCAGTGTTGGAGCTCCTGGAGGGTTTGGTCACAGTAAATGTCCTCCTGAAGGCATTGGCTATAAGCCGAAAACCTGAGAGGGACGAGGACGAGTTTTGGCTCTGGGATGGTTCTCTCTTCTGGCCAGAGCCTGTCTGAGGCTTATCTGCTTCTGTCTCTGCTTGTAACTGATAAAACATCAGAGGACGGGAAAAATGCGGTTAACATAATGTGGAATTAATTTCACTTGTCTCTGTAACATCACAGCTTCTGGCCCGCTCAACATCTTTTAGACTTCTATAGAAAAGCAAGTATATTTCCTGCCTAAATATATTTTTAAGGTCTTAACCTTGTCCTCGTGTTGCTGTGCAGTCTTGACGTCTGTGTAAATAGGAGTTTCCTTAGGTGTGACCCCCTTGTCCGTGTCTAGAAGCTTTTCCTTCTCAGAAATAGGTATCAAAGGCTTCTTCTTCAGGCTGGACGAGTCAGTGGCTGTCTGTTTTGTGGCTGTGTGTTCCTCACTGATCTCTGAAGGGTTCTGGGTATCTGCTGATGTCTTGGAACTGCCATCGGAGGCCTGGGGGAATGACAACACAATCTGTTTACACAGGGATGTTAAAAATATCTATGCAGAGTTAATGAATCACACCGAGCACCCTGTTGATGATTAGCAACAGAGACTTTGCACATGCACAAAGAAATTGAGAATAAATATCACTTGACATACTGTTGGTATTTTTGCTTCTTTGATCTCCTCAAAGTCGGCTTCAGGGACACACTCTGGTCCCTCTCTGTCCTGTGGCCCACTTTTTGGTATGGTTTTAATAAAGATTAGAGAAAAGGCTGCAGATGGTAAACAGGAAAGATATTAAATCAAAATACTCCAAATACTGTATCTACTACATTACATTCAGTTCCAATAATGTGGTCTAGTAACACACTACACAATCCAGTGCAGATCTTTATTCAATTAATTATTACTGAGGATAAAAACACAAGTGAAAAAGTTCCCCTCAGGAGGAAAAACAAAGTCAAGCTCGAATCTATAACAGGACTAAAATATACAAACAAAGGATGCAAACTCATAATTAGGTGTTCACTCCTTTAGCCCAAAAGCAAAAAAAGTAAATTTCAAGAAAGAGGAGGCAAAACGATGCATAAAATATAAATAAAAGAAAGCGTGACCTAATGACCTATGAATAAGACAAAGGCAATGCAACCAATTTCGATGCTCAACCGTTCAGGCCATTTTTGTCATAATTTCTGAGATTATAATGCTCAAGTTGTTTTCAGGCTCTCTCAAAATGAGCATATATTTAAAAAGAATTCTTTCACGCATGTCATTCTATCAATTAAAAATAGCCTTCAAATTATTAGCAAATCACTGCATCCCTTTTTGTTTACATGTTACACAGCTTCGGTAGGGACGACAAAAATCTTGATGACCTCTCCTGAGATTGAAATAGTCTGTTCAATAAATAACCGCCTATTTTACATGGAATTTTGCAAAAAGCTAAGATAAAAACAAGCATTTTAGAAGTGTGACACTACAAAGAAAATGACAAAAGTGTGTGACAAAAAAAAAAAAAAAAAAACAGTTAGTTAATGAGTGCAAAGCTGTGCAGGGGAGCGAATTCAACGAGTTAATGAACATGGAGATAAATAATATCTTTGGAAACCTGTGTGTTCAACCAGAGGTGATATCAAAAGACGAGGTTGGATTTATTATGAATTAAGCCTTTGGGAGATAACTATGAATCTCTTTAGGAGTATAATAAATAAACTATTTATGTGTTTAAAAGAGAACAATCCTGACCTCTAGTGCTCTAAATATGGCATTACAACATGAAGACAAAATGTGCTGCTCAGCATGACCCAGCAGTACGTCTACCTTCTGTGTCTTTGAGGCCACCAAGACTGATCCGATTTTAACATCATGTACAAACCTGCTTAGTATTATGAAGCTATAGTCCACAATTGTTTTGTCAGAGCAAACACGCCAGCATGACTTTGGACAAAATGCAGCGTACTAAAGAAATCTCTATGATCAGACTGCTTGAGGCTAAAGTAGCAAATTAGGGTGTCCACAAGGTAGGCAGAGTTTTAAATAATATCTATATTAAGACGTGGCAATCTAACTGGAAAAAACAATCCACAGAAACACAAAATAACAATAAAAATCCAAGATACTTACGTGCTTGGATCTTGCTTTTCCACCGATTATTCTTTTTGGTTTTACAATAATCTAGACAAAAACAAGAACATGTAAGACTTACAAATATAAAATAAAAATGAAAAGATGAGGCAAAAATAAGCCATATTTACACAGAGTGGACATCTATGTTAGCAGCTCTGTTAGGCTGCACTTTGACATAGCTGTTTTAAGGCACATGAGGTTGCACAGACTGCATGTCTTTCAGTTGGTCCACTGCTTCAGCCAGTAGCATTTGGACAGTTACTCCATTACAGCACATTCAACATTACAACTATTTATAATTTAAAAGGCTTCTTTCCCCTTCATACTTTTAGAACCAGGCAGGGGGCAACACATGATTTGCGGGCTTGAAATTCAGCCTGCAAACTGTTCTGTGAGATTCCCACTGACCTTTGGTTCTATCCAGGCTTTGGCCCTTGCCCCCCGTGTTTTCTTGTGTTGTGGATTTTACGTTGGAGCACGTTTCCACAGCATCTACAGCCATTTCTGTCTCTTCAGCAACTGTATTCTGACCTTCATCCAGCTGCTCTGAATGCAACTTAGATGCCCCACCTGTCAATACAAACATTATGTGGTCATTAAACTTAATTAGTATTAAATTAAGGTTATGACAAACATGAGCATGAGGCTAATTTCATGCATATTATTTCACTCGCAGCCTTCTTCAAAACATTTTACTAAGTGTAATATATTACACAAACAAGAGTAGCATTTGAAGAATGGCAGCCAATCAGCACATATTTTTATATACACGTTTGATACAATAAAAACATTCGTCAAAAAAAAAAAAAAAATAATTAATGAAAGGTGCTACTCCATTTCAGGTTTTCCAAAATCAACATTAACAATTTCTATGAGCCAAACAGCAGTATCCATGACATGTTCATACTCACAGGTCAACACTGTACAGAATCTTTCCAAAGGTGATTCCACTTGGTCACAGCAAATAAATGACAATATGTTGAAACCCCTTCGTGAGATCAACTGGTTTTACTTCTAACACTGCACATTCATAAAACATGGTACGTACAATAGACACCACTGTAAATCCAAAGGAAAGGATAGAAAAGACCCACTAGCAGAGCCCAGGGGACAGGTGATTCACTTCTGTTCTGCTCAGCTTTACATGTAAAACCATTTAGATCAGTTACATTGAGCCTGTTTAATTATGTTTGTGGTTCCATTTAAGTGATGATTCATTTTTGTTTTGCATAATTTAAAGCCATTTGATGAAGGATAAGCTGTATAACCCCACAGCTGTGTGCCTCCCCATAAATCTGCCACAATCCTAAGCTCAGCTTCTCATGAGATGTTACAAAGCTTGTGTTATTTGTTAACAAAAGCTGTGATTGTGAAAGTGCTTTGTGTGGTGATGTTAGATCCAATTAGCAAAGGAGTGAAAAAAGCATTTGCTTTGAGTGAAGCTGGTCCATGAAACTGTTTATTATGTTGATAAAAGATGTAGAAATGTTAAAAATAAACTGTGCGTGTTATCTGTTCAATCATGGGTTTTAGGTTTACCTCCTTGGAATTAGTGAATTAATGCAATTTAACTAACTGAAAACAAAGGACAAAGCAAATTATGTAATCAAACTGATTTATTTTTGATTTTATTTACAGATTATAAATATCATAAATTATGAAATTTTACAGTGATCATCAATGTGGAAAACAAATAAGGCTGGAAGGCTGCATCAAGACTTGTCATAAACACAACTACAAAATAAAATGTAGGCAAGAAAATGTGTCTTGCAGTGTGCAAAAATGTGCATTTACGCTGTTGATCTCCTGAGCAAAAGTCTAGGAGGAGCATGAGAGTGACCTGGAGAGGGGCTCAGAGTGAGGGAGGCCTGGTTCTGAAAAAGAGGGAACCACAGACAGACCATAGACATGTGGACACGTACGTTACTGTCACATGGATCTGAGGAGAAGTAAGGATTTGGCTAATGATACAGAGAGGAGAAAAAAAATCATAAGCATTCAAATGGATGATCAGTGTTAAGGGTTTTATTAGGGAGGAACACAGCACAACAAAAACGTTAGTGGGGTTAGCTCAGACGACGTGGCACCAAATCCACTGAATGGCTAAAAGGACAAACCAACAAAAAAGTGCTGCGTGTTCTTAAATCAACAATATCTTCACTAATATTTTGATCTTTATTGTCTGTATTATGGCTCTGAGGGTTTTGGCTTTATGATCAGCTAAAACTTTCACTTTAAAAAGGCCTTTTGCACATGTTCAGCTACAGATAATTTCTCACTGTCAACAAATACCAAGAAAAGGCCAAATGCCATCCTACTATTAAGTGTCTGGGTAACAAACACTATATTCTACAGAAAAACAATCACAATAGAAGCTTTTCTTTGGGAATGCCATTACTTTCTCACATAATCAAAAGGGTTTCATTACATTAAGACATTTCATTCTACATATCACAAAGGGAGCTCACTGTGAGGTAAAGAAGGGGGATCCAGTAAGTCAGCGGTCCCCAACCTTTTTTGCGCCAATGTCAGATAATATTTTGACGGACCGGCCATTTTAAGGTGTGGCGGATGAACACAACAAAATAAAACGAAACGACCTGCATAAAAACTGGTATTTTCTAAATATAATAAAAATCGTGAATGTGTATCCAAATATATTAGCAGCGTCGACGTAACATAAGATGAGTAACGGTCCTCTAAGCCCCACACTCTCGGCTTGTAGAGAAATAAAGTAGCGGCTCGCAGGCTAAAGAAAACCTCCATCTCTACTCCTGAGTCCGTGTGTTTTTCTGAGGTTTTACCTGGGCTGCTTGTTACGTACCACGGTTAGGGACCAGAGGCTGACAAACTGTAACACGTGTGACTGAAGCAGGCATCCTGACATGCGTCAGAGTGAGTTATGGAGAGAATCCAATCCTTTTCCAAAATAAAACATCATCCAGAATCAGATAATAAATAAAACAGAAATCATGTGAGGTATGTATTCTGTCTGTGCGTCCCTGTACCAAATGACTGTATCGGTCTGCGGCCGGTGGTTGGGGACCCCTGTCCTAAGTGATAAACGTTCATCATCTGAGGACAACATGAATATCTGAGCGTTACGTTCTCTTTAAGGGATAAATCTGTCATTTTCCAAATTAATCATACTGTCCCACATTAATGCTACAGATACTGAATCGTCCATAATTGCATACATGTATCAACTACACAGTGGAACTGTGTGTTTGCTTTTAACAATTTCAGAACAACAGCAGCAGCCTGTGGCACAGATGAACTAGGTCATTCATGATGTGAACTAACAACTAATCAAAGGTGAGTGGAGCATCTGTCTGATGGTTGGGTACAATGTGTTTATTTTAGCATCTATCTAAAATCATCCTTTAATACATAAGTACCAAAGCTAGGGTGGAGAAACAGGAGTTTAAAAATCCATGTTAGTTTGTTCTTTTCAAGGAATATATTTCCAGTAACAAAATAAGAATAATATTAACCAAATCCTATCATTAATGAGAAATGCAGTAAATAATAGAGTGTAATCCTGCAGAGATGAACAGTGGTTAATACCAAAGTATTTTAGTAAGCTATTTAACTGGAATATCTTTTTCATGTTACACTCGTGCTGCATGTTGTATGCAGGGCCTCATTATGGTTTATGATTGATTAATCTGAGCTAGGCAAAAGGAAGGTGGAGCTACAAAGGCAGGCAATGCAAAAGCGACACAACAAGACCAAGAATCACCTTCACCACTGGTAGAGATCAGCCAATCAGAGGGTGCAGCATTAGAAACTTGAAACAGACTGAACAAAATGAAGTGAAAAAGAAAAAAAAAAAAGGGGTGAATTTGGGGAAAGAAAAAACTGAATGAGATGTGGAAAAATGGTGGAAAAGGAAAATGGCAAGAAAACAAAGTGCTAAAAAATTAAACTAAACATTCCTCCAGCCACTAAAGGTATTACAATATGACACCTAATCCTGATTCTACACAATTAAATCAAATAATCAAGACTGAAATTACATAAGCTGCCATTTACAAAATAGCAAACAACAAAATCACAAATTACAAAAGAAATGCAATATTTTACTATAAAAAATATTTACTTTAAAACCAAGAAAAACGTAGTAAAAATATTTTCACTGAGTCAAAATTGGTTATGGTTGTGCTTTTTTAATGCAAATAAAAATAAAATAAAGGAAAATATTACAATCATGATGCAGTGAAGCTCACTGGTTTCCTTTTGTAAAGATTTTTAAGTATGCTGCTTTTAAAAATTAATTACCTACCATTTATCAATTTTGTGGCCCAATGCGACCAACGGTTCTTGTTTTCTGTGGCAGATTTTTACATAATGAAATATAGGGGTCCTCGTCTAACAAGCAAAAGGTTTTTAATATTTAAAGCTCAATTAAGCCCACATTGTCACAGAATCCAAAGGCAGTTTTTTTTTGTACTATTCGTACATTTTTATTTTCTTAGATATTCTGATATTCATATAAATTGAAATCAGTCAATTATCTTTAACGGAACACATATTGTAAAGTAAAATATAATCTACAAAACTTGATTCAAAGACCCAAATATTTGCCAACATCATTTCAAAAGTAAAATAAATACTATTTTGGCATTTACATTGCACACCTCTGGTGCTGAGTTAAGGTGCGATATGCAGAATGTAGCATCAGAACACCATGCGGTTTACTTAAAAATTATTTTAGTTCAGTGAAATGAAACCAACACAAGGTTAGAGTCGGAGGGCCAGGTCACTGCAATTCATCGTGCTAACACAGTTTTAAAACTGGTCCTTTCACAAACTCGAAAGCTTGTCTGCAGTGCAGAGAAAAAAAAACGTTTGAAATTTTGTTACAAGTAGCACCTTTTAGATGATAATGCAACACTGGACTGCAAAATTAGATTTTGACACTCAACACACACATATGGAGGATTTAATAACCAGCAGTGATGCAGTATTTTATTTATGCATCACTCTTGAAGTCACTTCTGTGCTATGTACTACTTAAATACACATCCATGACAGCTCATCAAGTGTTGCACTTTTACATCTGTAGCAACAAGTTGCACTTCAAAACCACAAAATAATTAACCTGATTCATCGGTTTTAAAGTAAACAAGAACAAATTCTAATCCGTTCGGGTTCCATGCCAGGTTAAACGGCCCTGTGTGACTCCCCCCTCCCAAGTGAACTTGTTGCTGATGAGCTGCTACTGAACCAGTGGGGCCAGCTGGGGCTCGTGGTAGATCTGGCCCAGCACCTCATGCATCATGCAGAGTAGGGGAAAGCCCAGGCTCAGCAGCTCATACAGGGAAACATAGTCATGAAAGTGGCTTCTAACGTGAGACCGCGCAGCTGTGAAAGACTCACACGCATTTTCCAACAGGTGTCGAGGCAAAACACACACAGCCTGGCTAGCACGCCTCGGCCAACTCAGGCCTTGCCTAAGCAAGGAAACCAGGGTACCTTGAGGCTGGATCTGGACCCTGCCTGCAGTTGAGTAGCTTCCACTGTCCAACGATGAGGGTGCGGCACAGCTTCGGTCTTCCTATGTGAAACAATATACACAGAAGGAACATTAAACATAATCTTCTATTTCACAGTAAAAGAACTATTCAGTCTTGAACTAAAAGCAAAACAACTACTGTAATCAAAAGAGCTGATTTTATCCTGCAACTTTTGGTGTGCAGCTATTTGTACACAACACTGGAGAGACAAAAAACATCTGAAATGAATGCATATAAATACAGTTAGGATTTTTTTAAAATAATGATAAATCCAGGGACCACAAATTAGTCATAAAGTGTTTATAGCTAATAATTAAATTAAAATGAAGTTCTTGTCAACTACATTTTACACCATTTTTATAATTTTGCTAAATTCGTCTCCACCTTTGCACCCCTGTCATTCACTACTGCCATCATTTTACCACATCTTTAAAAGGAGCCCAAAACGACTTATTTTTCATTTTTCATTGTTATTTTTTAGAGTGGGTTAACGCTGCACTGAGTTGCTAAAACTTCTGTTGCACTCATTAATCATTAAGGCAAACAGATCATGCACATGTCCACTGGAGTGGACTTTTTCCATCTATTCTCAATGATAGCAGTCGCGCTTTCTCAGCCTGGGTAGTGACAGATTTTCACAGACAGTTTGCATGTTTGCAAAATGGTCAGTGGTGGTAAAATTCCTTTTGCAATTTAAAATGTTCTTGTTTTTGTTACTGTACCATTCTCCTTCTGAACCTGCCCAAATGAATGCTGGATTGGCGTTGAGCATAATGCATCTTGCAGTAGAACTTGGCTGTAGAGGTAGCAGACAAAATCATTTTCAGCTTTTAGGCTAATCACACTTGGAATCAATGAAATGTTATTTTTGCGTTTAAAATCAGCACTAAAATAAGAGTCATACAGACACGGAGTCAGGTGTCTTGTAAGTAATTGGACAATATAATCAAACTAAATAACTGTATATTTAAAAGACTTACAGACAGAACAGGGCAAGGCATCAGTTCACAAACACACACACACACACTTCCTGTGAGTCAAAAGTGTGTCCTCCCAGACGGAGGGTGCAGTTACAGACATCACAGCGGAAACACTCGCGATGGAAGAAGAAGCCCTCAGCACTTAGTCTCTCCATCACATAAACTCGCTTGGTGCAGAAGTGGCAGATGTCACTGCCGCCAAGCCCAGGAGGGAATTCTTTGCGTACCACACACTGAGAGGAGAAAGACCACACAAGGTTACAGAGATAATAGATCATTCATTTGCAAGAGATGACTGCAAATACCAAACACAAATATGTGAGATGACAAACTGTGCAAAGATGCAGTACCCACTTCACAGAAGATGCTGGATGTAGCTTTCATATTATCAGTCAAAAAAAAAATGGTTTTAGTGATTTGTATTTTGTTCTGTGAGTGGGTGCAATATGCTATATAATAATTACTCATGATAATCCAAACCTGTAAACACACACATTTTGAGGCAGCATAGCAAATCGCTTGAGAAACCTAAAAATTAGGGATTATGTTGTACAAGGCTTAACAGATGTAAGTGATGAGATTTAGGAAAACGTTGTTTGCTTTGTTGCCAAGAGTTAGAAAAGAGAATCAATACCAGTACATTTTTGAAGTCCTGTCATCACAATTTGAAACTCCCTGTGGCCCTAACATGTGATTTCAAGAACTATGATATAACAACACAAAACAACATAGCATAAGTTTTCTGACTAATAAAACCTGGTTCCTGCATTTCTCACAATGCAACTCAACCAAAAACACCTGTAGTTTTCAACTCTGTTACCACTGACTCAAGTGACATCACTCAAGGACGCTGCAGATTCCTGACTAGAGCTATTGACCGTGCAGATTTGAGGGTGGCATCAGTTTGCTCATCCAAGTCTTACCAATAGAACAAAAAACTGTTTAAATGAACTAATTTATACAATCTGCGCTTATCCAGTAATTCTACAAGTGAACAGCAGAAAATAACGTCACGCCAAGGCAATGTCAAATGTAGTATGTTAAACATGATTAAAACCCTTTTTTAAGCTACTACAAGTTTTGTAGTACGAAAAACTGCAATTGCCATGTCTTTACTATGTCACCACCACCACCACTACTACTACTACAGCAATATGATCATCAACTAATCATCATCGATAATCTGTACCCTTTGCATGTCCAGTAAAACCAGGAGGCAGTTCACCTCTTAGCACACTCTAGCTGGTACTTTGCCTTCAAACAGACACAGCCATTTACTCCTTTAGCCTTAGGAGTCCCTTCCTGGCCAGGAACTTAAAGCCCTAAAAGGCAGATAATCTATATTCAAATCTGGGAGAAACTGTCTTTACCAAACATTAAATACAGATTACAGAAAAAAAGTCATAAAAAAACCCCAAATGTATTTTAATCATTTTCAGTATTGATACCTCTTCAAAATAATATTGCTGATAGCTTAAACCCATTAGTTATTGGCTGCCTGTTTATACCTCCTACTATGATTCTTATCCCTCCTTAATTGTAGCAGTCAAAAGAGCCAATCCCAGCTTAGACTGGGCAGGAGACACATACCATCCTTTTTGCTTTGTGATTCCAGGGCTGCTGCCCTGGAGACAGATGACAGCGCTCACCTTCACACACAGGGTTAATTTACCCCAAGCACTCTGGGTTAGATTTGCCACTGCAGCGTCTACATGCATCTTACCGGGCTGGCATTGGGCCTGTGGTCTGTCTCATAGAGGATGGCCAGTATCTGAGCTTTAGCACCTATGGTTGAGGAGACCTTTCCAACAGTACGCTAACGGTAACACAGTCGCAGAGGGTTGGAGGGCAAAAACAGGTGAAGAAGAGTTACAAAGAATAAAGATTAAAAAGCAGAGCATTTCTACAGCTGACTGTACAGACTGCAGTTTCAGCTAGTACCTCTTTAAGATAACTGGGAGCTCCAGTTGGACAACTGTCAGAGCGGACAACAGACTTTTGAATGATTCTTCTGTGGTTCTCAGGAGTGTAGCTCCCATTGCACTAAATGAACACCAGAAAGAACATCCCTCAAATGGATTTTTAGGAAATTTCCTTGCTCTCTAGAAAACAAATTTTCTGCTTCAAACTGAATATCACAATTTATGTTATTTGTGATGAATGACTCAAAAGCGTCAAAGAACAATGCATTTTATGAATATATCCTAAATTCTGACCTTTCTGATATGCAATCTAAATATATTGCTGCACACAAGTTATCTGAATTAGTAAACTTGATTTTTGAGTTTTTATCATTATTCTTTTGAAAATGAGCATGCTGCATCCTGTGCTGAGTTTGCAGCATTTAAACCTGCACTGTCATGCAAGTCAATGGAGGTTGAGCATATCTACATTATATTTATATATGCAAAACACAAACTCGACATTTTCACTAGATGCTCGGCAATTATTGGTGGCGGTCTATTTCCAGGCAAAGCATTTATGTGCATTTGAAAATTGTTACCTTCACATCTTCATTTAATGTCTCCTGTGCATTTTTGCAGACCTTTCTCTGCTCAGTTTCACAGTTATTCAGAGTCTCATATTTCCTCTCATATTTTTCCTTGCGCAGTATAGAAACTCCATTTTCACAGTTAATGTGCGAGGGTGAAGCAGATATCTCCTGGCCGTTGTCACAGCACGGGAAAGAAAGAGGAGCAGACGTTTTGTTGTTGCATGTAGAGGATTCAGCGTTAGGACAGGATATTTGCTCTGTGTTTTCAGAGTCTCCATAGGACAAGAAAGCAGAGGAATCTTTCTGAATCTTGTCTGCATGTGGAACAGTGTACAGAGAAGAGGAGACAGAGGAGAAACCAGCCTGGGCAGTGGGGTCAGGGACAGGGTGAACCACAGGGTAGACGATGGAGGTCTTAGATACAGAAGAAAAAGGAGGAGGTGGTGGTGGAGAAGAAACCTGGGAGGAAGTAGGGGATTCCACCTACAGAATAACAGTTAACAGAAATTAAAGACAGGAAGTCTAAGTAACAGGATGATGTCATCAAAACAACAACTTAATTTTACAGGGGTGGGACAATTATATAGCTGCTGTGAAGAAAAGGCAGCAGTGCTGCAAAACTAGCAGTTTGAGACAAAACAGAGATCAGTAAAGAAAGGACCAGCTTTCTCTGATCACACAGGGACACCTGTAGTGTCAATACAAGTCCTAGAAATCAGGCTGACAGTTAAACTAGAAAGTGTTATTGCTTGTACACAGCATTCTCAGGCAAACATGTCTAGTAAAATTTTTTTTTTAAATACTTTCAGGCATCGGGCATATATTGTGGTCTAGGGACAAACCTCCAAATGCAGCTCATCGACTGACAGTTTTAATTGATGGTAAACATGTTTTCATGTACACACACATTAGTTCAACATGCACACTCAGTAGTAAAGATGTTATACACGGGGGGATTTTATTAAACCATCAAAAAAAAAAGTCACTCCCAGTAACTGGTGTAATACACAACCTGTTGTTTAGAAAGAGAAGAAAGAGAAGTCGTAGGGGGTTTGTTGGAGCCAGGAAACATGGAGGAGAGGAGTGTAGCCCTCTCCTTAATGCTCCTTCTAGAGAATTCCAGAGTAGACAGTTTCATGGCTTTACTCTGCAGGAACAGCAGGTGGTTTTCAAAGTTGAAACAGGAATAAATGGGGGAGTAGTGAAATGTTGAAAAATACTTTGCAGTACTGGCATGATATTCACCTGCTCCTCAGATGTATGATCAGTACTTGACAGAGTAGCAGAAGCAGAGAAGTGATGTTCTGGGCAGTAATGTTGGTTAATTCTAGGGCTTGGTGAGCGTGGTGGACTGGATGGGCTCTTGGAGCGTGAGGGAGAAGGAGAGTGGCCGGGGCTGCTCTGAGAGAGGGAGGATTTGGGCGAATAGAGGAAACTGGTTGGTTGAGCTACAGAACTAGGGTTCTCCAGTAAGCGAAGGTAAATGGAAGGCTGGAAGAAGAGACAAGGAGCAATGGGAAACCACAGACACATATGTTTAAAACTGACTGTATTAAAGATTACTTGAAAGACCAATGTATGTGTTCGTAGGGAAGCATACCTGCCACTTTGGGTGGGCAGAAAGCAGAGGAGGAGAAGGAGGAAGGGGGATGTGTTTAGGCTTTGCAAAACGAGGGTTTTCCATCTCATCTTCCTCATCACCCTCCTCCTCATCTGAGAGAGGAAGTGGGGAAGTAGAAGGAGACAGCGGAGGAGAAAAGGATGGGTCCTCAACAGACTGAATAAAGGAGGATAGGATGGAGAGAGGGAGGAGGAGGAGGAAAGGAAAGGAATTTAAAGGATGGAATGCACAATAAAAGAAGTGCAGAGAAAATAAAAAAATAGATCTTTAAATACAGGGAAACTCTTTTCAGTGGCATAGAACAATGGTGATTATCATCAGGAAACGGTAAAAGGAAAAGAAAAGAAAAGCACAGTAAACAACTGAGTAGCAAGGGTTTAAATGGAAAAGCGCATTTCAAGACAGCATCTGAATTTTTGATGAAGACCCACCTACAAATCGCAGATAAATTAGCCTCATTTAAGCATCTGCCAAGCCAAAACTTCCAGGCCAATCTCTGCATTTTAAAATTTATATCCGCCATCAAACAGACATCAGTCCAAACGGTTACTGTCTCACCTTGTTGCCTGTCTGTGCTGTGCAGGAGTTCTCTTCAAATTTGGCCAGCAGCTGAGTTGCCATGGAGCGGACCTTATTCTCCCGCAGCTCTCCGTCCTCACCTGCAGGGGGGGCACTGTGACAGGACAGCTGATGCCGAGCCGTGGACAGACAGGAGAGAGGAGCAAAGAGGTGTGGGGAGTGGGATTAATTGAAACCACATACTCTATCACACAGAACACCTGTGTGTTCTGTAGATATGCTTTGCAGTGACATGACTCCCATCTTTGAGATTTTTGACAGTGTTGAAGCCAACATCAAAACAAAGCTGGGCAACTCTTAGGCAGTTTTTTGTTGTTTTGAAATAGCAGCATGTTCTGATAAACCTACCTCTGAGAGGTAATGGTTCCCCTTTCGTCGTCGCTTGTTTACAGAATCTTCTTCCAGTTTCTTGTCATCCTGTCACAGTAGACACAACAATACACGTTCCACAGCAACATTAAACCTAATCCGTCACATGATTCTAATTAGTGTAAATGTTCCTACTGTAAGCTCTTCATGAAATATGATGCCAACGTCCTCAGAAGTCCCTCCAATCACTTTGTAGGCTTGCGGCTAGTATCCACAATTAGGCTACACATTTATTACAAATGGTGCATTCACTCCTTTGTATTTAATCTAAGCTCATTGAATCAAGATTTCTTGGGCTTCTGCTCACTAGCAAAGTTGGATATGACAGACATGCGATCTTGGGAGGCATAAGGATGTGAAATATGTACATAACGCTCTGGGGACCCAAAAACATTATGCTTCCTACCCCAGCTTTTACTTGCATGGAGGCATAAAAAAAACTACTACAAGACAAATACAATTAAATAAAATTACACATTTTTCAATGTACCCTGGGTGTCCTCTTCCTGGGCTGAGGCAGTTGTAGCACTTTGTGGTTGGCTGTAGATGAATATTCTTCACCATTTTCATCAGGATCTCCTTTACCTGGAAAATCATGCAGGCAACAGCATTTTTATTTGCTTATTTATAATTAATTAATTATAATATGTATTCGTTATAATTAGAAGGCTGGTGATTTTCTCTATTTTTGTCTGTGAAAGGACTAAAGTTCACAATGAATTGCATCTACTTGGTGCAACAACTGTGAATCCACAACTGATTTTTAACTTATTCAACTGCAGTGAAACAGTGGAGCTCTCTGGCACAAGACAAACTAAAACCGGGACTGGGTATTGCAACTCATTGTTGACTTTTCTTTTTATGGGATTCTAACAAAATATAAACTATTGCCGGCCTTATCCTTATTGAGCATAGAAGCTCTGCTCACAGAGGCAACAATAGCATTTTTTAAATATTAAAAAAACAGACATTAAATAAACAACAGATTATGAAGTAGTGCTTTTCTCCCAGTCACTCAAAACAGTCAAAAGCCAGGTCCATCAGCTGTGACAAAGCACTGACCGTTGCCCAACTTTTGCTAAACTACTAACATGTTGTACAAGGCCTTTCTAATACAACGGTACACAGTGTAGTTGGCATCACTAACTGTGGTACCAAAACAACAAAAAAACAAAACCTCAGCATTTTATATCCAATCATACCAACAGGTGTAAATGTCAACAGTTAAGTCACCATCAAATTGACTGTAAAAACATTTCCCATCTTTCCACAGGTTAGGACTTTCCCAGTGAGACTTGTACAGAGGCCTGCAGCAACAATGAAAGTATGAAAGTAACTGTAAGTGAATCGTGGCTCGAGCTTATAAATGATGGAACATCCAAAGTTGAGGACGTCACTAGAGTCACTGGATATTACTTCCAAAAACATTGCACACATACCAGTAATGTCTCTGGCAGGGATCGACCTGACCCCGGTTGTGCAACATGCATCTCCAGCTCCCCGAACCTCAGATATTTAGATACAACTAGATCTGTGCTTTAGCTGAATGTATAGTGGATTTACCCGACATTAAAAGAAACACTGAAAATGTGTCCACAACTGGGGTAAGTAGTGACATATGTAAACTGTCTTGCAATTTCTGCAAGATAAGAAGGAGAGAAGAAATATCCTGTTTTTACCGTGTTTTGGTTTAGTTTCATATTACACATTTTTGGTGGTTTGGGTGAATCTCTGCACTCAACAATCCACTACACAGTGTGTGTTTTTTGCTTTGCTGGACCTACCTTTTATATGCTGGACTGACACTGTTACCAAACTAGGTATTAATTATTATTATCATCATCAAACTGGTACTGGGGAGTGGGAGAATTTTGTTTTCTGTCTCAAAAATCATCAGTTATAATTCTGACAAACACTGAAATAAATCCATTAGGCATGATAGAAACCACATGTTCATACACCGTACAGCTAAGAGTAAGCTCTCACTTTCAGCATTTGTCACTTCAACCTGAATGGATCACTCCTCAGTACTCACAACATATTCACAATTACTTGCCATTTAGCTTTAGACAATTAATTTGAGGTTCACTGATTATGTGGGCAGGTAACAGAAGCAGGAAGGACCCTGACCATTATTGTTTAGAGGTGAATTCCTGAAGGCCTCGTAGAATTTGGAGAGGTAGAGGACCATCAGGAGCTTGTCTGGCTCGGCCTGTGCAGCCATATCCTTTCCAGTTGTTACAGGCTGGATGCCGAACTTCTGCTCAGCCACATCAAATGCCAACTGGTTGTTTCCAGCTACGTCCTCTTCGTTAAGAGCGTCATAATCACTGAAATTGACAGAGAGGAGGGAGGGGAGGTTAGTGTACCCTGGATTACGTGTGAGTGTGTATTACCACAGGAAAAGCCTAAAGTTTGGCCTGACTATTATTTCAGAATAAGGTCAAGGATATACTCGCTTTTTAACTTGTTTGTGGCAACAACAATTGCAACATTGTTTACACACGTCCTTGTGTGCTTTGGGTATGTATGAGTGATTTAAAATGTTATCCTCTTGGTGACATAATCAGGCCTAATCATCCCTGACGGGACATGGACGTTTTTCTGCTTTTGCACAAAATAAACAGTGTACACAGCAAATGCAGGACAAAAATCCTTGGGAATTTCCCCAAACAACGCTCCCAGTAAATGCTTGATATGAGAGTTTGTCATGATGTGCAAGTGAATAAATAGAGGCCAAGTAGATCTCTGGCCTAAATTCTTGGGCAAGGTGCCCTGTAGGATTTTGAGCTGTGGAAATCACCTTGTTTTTTTTTTTTTCCCAATAATATCTGGTGCTCGTTCATACAGTAGTATAAATTGTACTACAGGTGACTCCAATCTATACCAGTGACTAAGAAATAGTGACTTCAACACTCCAACAAAATGTAGTAATATTGTAAAATGTGGGGGAGAAGGAGACCGCCAACTGGTGCAATGGAGCGCAAAACACTATTTCGTCTGCAGTGCACAGGTGTTCCAAACCACATTTTACCACTACATGGTTGCTGACAATATCGATGCAAAAGAAAGAGATTAAAAATAAATCTGGATTTAATATATTGTTGGCACTCAAGAATACACATAATATAACATGTAAACCTAGTGTTTCTTACAAGAAAACCTTGAAAACAGTTTTTTAAATGTATGATGCAAGCATAGTGACTTGAAAACTATACACTGCCACCTTTCCTCAGTCTAAGTTGTACCAACCTCACCTATTGCTTTGAGCACAATGCCAATACCATTTATCTGTTAATGTTATCACTGTAACAACATTTAAGATCCTATTATAACAGGAATCTTTTGCATGTTAGTGTGTATACAATTAGCAGGGTAAAATGCTGAGGTTTCATGTTACCTAGTAGTAAAGATAATAAGCCACTAAATCTATTTATTATGATTCATCATTTGAGTACCAAGAATTTTCTTGGCAAGCCAACAGTTCATGATATCCCATCATCTTCATTTGAGAGTTGACAGTATGTGTGGAATTACAGTCACGTGTCTGCTGCTATGACAATGGCCTAAAATAACATGCTGGAGTCAACAAAACGAGCCTCTAAAATATGACGTCCTTTCCACTTGATCACTCTGACACTTTTATTTGCTTTGCCAGTTGTGTGTGAGAAGACCGGATCAAGTTGTGTGGGCTGTTTGGCCGCCTGCCGTCCGGTGAATAAGATAATCACATTCGTTTGGATTTAATTACCCATGCATCTTGAAGAAAAAAAAAAGTTGGACAAGTGGAGCATCAGAGAATCATCACAAGGAACTGTTAAATACAACTTGAGCTGAAGGATTCATTTTATTCTTCTCATTTACATAGTTGACCGGCTTAGTTCAAAAAGAGCTGGTGTAGACTGGTAACTGGTAACTAATACTCAGCTTTTCCTTTATGCTGTGTGAGTGAGCTTTCATGTGTGCTCTTACATGAGATTAGGGCCCTGGCGGTGGATAAGAGCACAGAGAGCCAGGCCGCTCCTCCAGGAGGAAGTGAGGTTAGTAATGTGGACCCCCCTGTAGCCCTGCGTCTGCTTCTGACACCAGGTAAGCAGCCGGCTAGGACGCACCTCAGACTCTGCAGAGGAGGAATACAGCATATCTTGAAATATGGAAACAATCTCAAATGCAAAACAAACAACTGAGGTTAACCTTCATGGCTGCATCCATTTAGGACATAACCCAATTATGGGAAAGCTGTTTATCCCTTTCAATAGTTTTATTCTAGCTATAAGTCAAAATACTTTCTGTAGAGTGAAACAAATATGAAAAAGCTAGTGTTGGTTTATTAAGGTTAACAAAGGTAACATTAAGGAAATTTCTATTTGCTAATATGTTTATTATAACAACATTTCGGAGGTGCTGTTTCATACTGTTAAAAATGGCTTTGCTATCCTACGAGGAGAATCCCATCATGGGGAAGCAGAAAGAGGGAAGTTCCATTTTCTTAATCAGTCCAAATGTGCTGTTGTAGCGTAAACCAGGATGGCACATGCCTGCTGAATGCATCATGTTTGAGCCTTGTGTGGGTGTAATGTTATCCATCTGTAGCATTTTCTAGAAATCAAAAATACCCAGAATAGGTTTCTTAATTATTATTATTAATTATTAGAAGGAAGTGTCCTCGTTTGCAAAGGTTTGCAAAGGTTTGAAAGAACTAAAGTTCCTAAATGCATCTACTGACCACAGTTTCCACTATTTTGAACCATTATCTCAAAAGGCTGACAGCTTGAGTTTGAGAATCAGTGAGTGTTTTATTCATTCAAGGGGCCTATCACCTCTTCTGGAGAGGTTGACTGATCTACGTGTGGGGCCTCCTCTTTCCAGGTTAGACGAGGCCTGTTGACCATCAATATGAAGGTGGCGAACCTAAGAGAAAAAAACAAACAAAAAAACATTGTGGTCATAACCTGCAGCTTGGTTTTCAATCATGGCCAAAACAAAGGTAATTATACATACAACGCATGCTTGAACAAATGTAATTAAACACTGGCTGCATGTCAGCACAGCAAAAATGAAAACTCACTAAATATAAAAGTGCTGTTTAATTGGGAAATATGTGCCTTTTTAATAACTATAATAATATTCAGGAATCAAAAAGCTGGGGCGTACCTGATGTGGGCGTACACAGCTGGAGTTGAGATTGGGGTAGCGAGTAGCAGGGTCGATGGTGTACTGTTCAAAGTTTTTACTGATGTTCTCTGGGGTGGTCTGAGGTAGCAGTCTGTAAATACTCTCCCTGGTTAAGAACAGGGCAGACACAAGGCTTGAGAAACTGAAGCCTTAAAGATCAGAGAACAAGACTGAACTAACCACTTAATCCATGTGAAGACGCACATATTGGATCAAGCTGAAGAAAGAAAACAGCCTTTTCTTATAATTTTGTTAACATCAGCATACCTTGGAACGTACTTATGCTAATTCAGTCTGGATTAGCATAAGCACATGTCAGCTTGTTCAGATCATTATTGATTTAATGTATAAACGAGGAACCGTCCAGTAAATTAACTATAACTAAAATTACTGCCCTATGCCTTTGCCAACCAGTCAGGTTGCAGCTTACAGGCATGTCTTTCCAAATTCATATTCTAATTAGCTCATGCATGAGTCCAAGTGGAAATTTGGGCCAGATGTAATGAAATCTGTTCCACCTGTTCCTGAGATATTATGTTTAGAAGAATGGGACAGATGTTAGGCTACCCTGATCTTGATTTTTAAGGACCAAAACCTTGAAGAGGGTGACTATGGTCAAATGTAAAGAAATTTCAAAGCAATTCTGAATTATGGTATTCATTAGAATCAGAGAGATGAATGAATGCAGGGATGGACAAATGTATGTTTATCTTTTTTGCCTTTTCAATGCTCTGTCACTATAATACAACTAAAGTTTCAGTGTCATGCTTGGCAATATTATGTAAATAAAAAAAAAAAAAAAAAACAGTATTTATGCTAGAATGTGTCTATCAAGCCTCTAAAATTCCAGTCTGAAAGTCATTTTAGAAGAAAACTAAACTTGAGTGTTCCTGAAGCAGAAAGATAATGGTGTTTATTAGATATGGAAAAGGGGCTTCCTCCAGAGAGGATGGTTATATGCTGACCATTTGATATTGAGATTTAATGTTCATGAAACAAAAACATGATGTGACAGTTCTCGTCCTCGGTATATCACAGACCACAGAAACTACCACACGCTACAACACTGACTGTCGTCTGAGCACAGACAAAAGTAATTGCAGGGAACACACACACAAACACACACCTCTCAGCCAGTATCTCCAGAGGGCTCCTGCCCTGTGCCCAGCCCCTCACCATCCAGGCTGTGTCAAAGGCTGCCAGAAAACCCCGAGCACAGCCTGTTCCCATCGGCCAGAAGGGCTGTAAGCAGAGAACATGAGGTCAGCAAAAACATGTACAAGCTGAGCCTGAGTCACAGTGGAGGCCAAACAGTAATAAAGTATCAAACAACCCTGACTAAACAAAGTCATTACCTCAAGTAGACTATCTCCCACCAGTGCAACCAGGAGCTGGTGTCCATGTTTCTCCCTGATTAGAGCGGCATTCTCTGAAGCGTACATGCAGGTGAAGTCAAACATGGCCACATCTGGCTGCCCATAGTGATTGATGGCATAGTCCAGGGATGGCAGCTGGTAGTTTGTGCCAAAGTCAGCTGCCTCGCGGGCGTAGGAGAGCAAGGCTTCCTGGTTGACATTGTCAGAGCTCAGCAGTCGCTCTGTTTCTATGTAGTCCTGCAGTGACACAAGTCAACAAAACGCTTAAGACATGATTTTAAAACCAGGAGGCATCAGTCACTCCACTCTGCAGTGTTTTGTTCTGCCTACGTGCCCTTAAGAAAAGCTGAATATAATCCTAGTTTTACAGGTAAAAAAAAGCTTCAGTTTAGATTGCAACCACCTACGTGCCTTTCTTATGCAAGGGGATGCAAACTTAACTCTACATCTAACATAATATTAATAACACTTACAAAGCTAGTACAAATGCCCTTTCACTTATCAGAAGAAACAATAATTGTCAAGGAGTGTAAGAGTAAACAAGTTACAGTAGTAGCTACAGTAAAAGAAACATTTTTAGTTTCCCCATTGCTATAATAATAAAAAATCAAGTTTAATTTCTGATCAAGTAACATTTGTATTAGCTGGATGTCCATTAAATACTATGTTGACAAAATCATGAAAAACAAATCTTAAAAAATAATCTCCAAAATAATCACATCTCATCATTTAAATAAGTTAGGAAATCGACTTACTGGAGTGCATTACAACAAAATGAATGTTACAAACAATATGGAAATCTTTAGCTAAAGAGCCAGATGTTGATGAAGACCAGGAAACATGGCTCCAAATAAAAAAGTAATGCTGCTCTTTGTAAAAACTTGCTGCTGCAATGGCTTTAAAACAAGTTTACATTAATAGAATTAAGAGGTAGTAATTTCCAGAGTTGTGATATTTAAAATGTCCTAGCCCTTTTTTCGATATAATTTTTTTCCAATAGTTAAGATTGTTTTAAATGCTTTAAGAGTTTGGGACTATGCATGCTGAGAAATGTTTAGGCTTTCACCTACAGTCTTTTCTGGTTACAAATTTTCATCATTGGGCTATGTTTACTGCTGCAGTTGATCATCACATCAATTTATACCTCCGTGATGCTACAACCTGAAATCGTCAGTAGTTACTGTTGAGTCGAAACATGCCCACCCCGAACAATGATGTCAACTCCTCCTGAGTCACTCAGGAGATAACTCTCATTATCTCATCATGACTTGTAAGAAAAGTGAGCTGCATCACTATTCCATATTTTCATCCGAACTAGTCTTTTCAGACATGAAACAAGATCAGAACTTATTTATGAACGAGATTAAAGTTTTTTTATTTAATTAAAGGTAAATCTAAACTGATGCGTTTTACTGAAGGAGGAACAGAATGGCTCCAACACGCGACACCCCTTGTGCAGTATCCACGCAAAGGTGTCAAAATGGCCTGCTGCAAGAGGCATGCAGTTGATATGATACATTAGTTAGTCATCTAAGGTTTGACCATATGAAAGCATGTTGCCAAGCAGTTGACACACTGATTTGTCACTCTGCACTAATGGATAATGTAAGAGGAGATGGAGACTGCAGAGGGGTAGCGGGGCAGGGTTACAGCACCTGTGTGTATGAAACAAAAAGACAGGGAGGAAAAAAAAGGAGATACTCCATCCACAGTTTGAGCACATGTTTGAGTTCAAACGTGTGTGTGTTTTCAGAGGATTGTACAGACCGCTGCTGGTTAACAGGGTTTGGGAGCGATCTTCCTGTCTGTGTCCAGATGCTGTAATAATAACCTTAGTCACACTGTCTAATTTCTGTGGAGGATTGAGACCTTTAATGAGGGGAAAGGTGACTCATGGCGTTTGTGTGTATGATGGGGTTTGAGTGTGTGTGGAGGGGCACACAGAAGAAAAACTGGAGAACACAAGTTTATAATTAGAGCTCAATTTCATTATCATCCAATATGGAAGCTCATCAGTCACTGCCAAAGCTAGCTGCTGAACTCTCTGGCGCACACACATGCACACACCCCATTCCTGTATATCCAAAAAAACACTTCTAGTTCTTTTCCACTGCATAAACTGAATGACCTGTAAACTGGAACCTCCGATACTCTGAACCTTTGGGAACATCACAGGCTCATGTGGCTTTTTATATAAAGCAGGAACAGTTTAATGTACATTGTGCATGTCACAGAAAAGGTGACACACAACCTGAGGTCATTTAAAATGCAAGAGTGGGGCAGATGTTATCATTTTTACACACTGGGGAGGAGGAGGAAAGAACAATGCATCAAGACTGAATGATCCTTTTTTGTGTGGGTTACGGATATACTGCTGTGTCTGCTGTAGCTGAGATGTGATCATGTGTATATTTGACCACTCACAGGCAACAGGTGTTTGACCAATGATGATTCCAAAACGACCCACCCTCTCCCCAAGAAATTCAACCCCCCAGGAATTTGTTATGGTATCAGGGAAAGTCACAAGGGCAATATCTGACCCAGTACCTAATTCTTGTATTGATAATGGGACATTCCCACAGTACATGCTCTCTCAAAATACATAGCTAATAACAATCAATACGTTCTGTGACTCTTCATTTTCATACAATGTATTGAAGAACTTAAGAATGACTAAAACTTTGTGTAAAAATGAATAGCGCTGTCTGTACACTTGCATGTGTGTGAGTGCACTCACATTTATGATGACCCCTTTGTCCAGCAGACTCTGTTTCTTCGCTGTCATGACAAAGTAGTGGGTGTTGTCTTTGTAGTAAACTATGTTCTCCAAGTCAATTCCTGAAAACATGAGCAGATTTAGTCAACAGAGGTGAAAACGAGCATGTTGCCCATTTCAAACAGACAATAGAGCCATCTGCTCTATACCTGTCTCCTCCTTAAGATCCAAAAAAAACTTCTGGTTAAAGATGAAGGCCACGCCACTGATTTCTTCTACTTTGGCCTCTGCTGTGGTGTTCCTGTTGACAAAGTTTGCTGTAATGGCGATGGCCAACTTCCCTCGAAACTCTTTGCGACCAAAACCTGTGGAAGGACATACAACTCTCTAAAGGCTAATTCTCAAACTTTCCCCATTAGTTTACACAAAGGAGTCATGGAAACAAATTATTTTGGAATTGACCGTTTAGGGAGAAGATTGTTTATGATTGTTGTAATCAGTTACTTTAGTATGTTGCTGACACATACACACATACTCAGAGGAGTAAAAAACACAAATTATTAATTATGGCTGGACTGAACCCATAAAGGTCTGCAACTGTTCATAAATCAGCACGTACGGACACACACACACACACACACACACCACTGACCTAATACACACACTGTTAAGCTTCCAGTTAAAACTATGTCAACAGGAAATGCTTTGCCTGATAACTGAAAGCAGCTTTGGGACACCTCACCTCATTCCCAGTAATAACAACAAACAGTGCTGTGACTGCAGGGAAAATGTCCCACAAATGCTGGTTAGTGGCAAAAACACTTTGAAGTCCATGAACTGCTACAGGTTACCTCGTCGTTATTCCCTTTTGTAATTTCTGTTCATTGTCCTCCTTTCTCACCATCTAATGTGTTCTTGCGTCCGTCAGCTCCAATGACCACATCAAAGTCAAAGCCTGAGACGGGATGGCTGGTGGGCCGAACCTCTGCTCGCCACCTTGGGCCTATAGAAGGACACAACAAAGCACATTTATCCACTTCGGTTTGATTGTCTTCATACCTTGATGTCCATGTAATATGCAAAAACAGTAAAGGAAAGGCAGATGATAGGGAGTTGGTGTGATATGTCACACAACTTGGTCATATACCAGGTTGAAGAGATGATTAAATATGGAAAGCTTTTCTTTTCTCTGTGGTTTATATGATCAGTTTTACCGTATGTTGTTCTTTAGATTATTAAATGGTTGTATTGTGTTCCCTGGAGTGTTCAGTGAGAAAGGCCCCTCCAACATATTTAGCATCTAAACTGTAACTATCAGCAGACTATCAATAGATTATTTTCCACAGATCACTTCATATCCAAAGTCTGCCACTGCTGATGTGTCCTTTCTAAGAACATTTCTGATCACTTTACCACGTGTTGAGAGCAGAGAGCTTTCCATATATAGCTGAGATATGCAAGTGAGTCCCTGCATGTCTTTGCCACTCATGACCCTTTAACATCTCTCTCTCTCACACTCACACACAGACTCACTGTCGTCCGTCTGCTCTGCTGGCGGCTCCACAAGTTTGATGAACTCCACATTGACATGAATCTCAACTCCCAGAATAAGACTCACTTTCAACAGCATCAGCTGGAGCTGACGGATACCTGGAGTTGTCCAAAAAGTACACAAAGCCAACTCAAGGTTAACAAACTAACAATTGAATGAAAACTGGTCAAGTCATAACCAACAGATGAGTTGGTAAAACACTGGTTGGTTCAACTGTTCCCTGTATCAAGATATTTTTGCGAAACACTATGTAATACTGAACTTTCCATGGTTCTAGAAAACCCACAAGATGCAGAACATTTTTATTCTAAATCCCATGAAATCAGTTTAATTCTTCCAGTTATTTTTTCATATCACTTAAAGTGCTGCTCCCTTATTACATATCAATCTCTTGACAAGAGGTTTGTTAATATATAATTTTTCTGAACTATCCAAAAAAACAAGAGGTATCAGACTTACTGATGTGGTCGATGGAGCCAGCGCAGAACTTGCCGTAGAACTTCTTGGCTCCGAGGCCCCTAAGGTCGTGGATGGTGAATGGCCACAGGTGGAGCACGTTGTTTCTGGAAAAGGTGTCTCTCTTCTCTATCACCACAACTTTGCAGCCCAGCAGGGCCAGTTCAATGGCTGTTCGTAGACCACAAGGACCCCCACCGATGATCAGACACTGAGAAGGGTTAAGAAGGCAGAAGATGTAATACCTCACAGCAGGTGTTACAGGTTCTAAATAATTAAATAGGATTATATATTGCACAATATATATTTTGCTTTCACAATATATTTTTTAATTTCTCACAATGAGGACATTTACAAAAAATAACAATTTTCATACATCACCAAAAACTGCATGTGTGCGCATGCTGTTTATTTTTGTATGAACAAATTTGAGCTTGAAACTACTGTGAGAACATTTTGGCATCCTCACCATTTAAAATTTAAATGCTCATGTGAGGCTTAAGACTTGGCTTTGGAATTAAAGTTAAAATTAGGTTTAGGTTAGGTATAAGGCATTTAGATATTTGGTTATAAAGGTTAAAAATATGATAAGGGGTCGTGGAATGGGTGTTCTCACAGTGTTTGAGAAGGGCAACATTTTTTGCATAAATGCTCTAGTTAAACTCAAACTGTATATGACCGTCCAAGCACAAAACAGAAGAAGGAAAGCAGACAAAGCAGATAAAACTAGAAACTGGGTTATCAGAGTGAAACATTTGGCAGCTAACGACAGATACTTAACAGAAGTTTTAGTGAAGATAAAACCTTTTTGATTAATGCTGGGACTCAGTTCAAATCCATTCAGTAGGCTCTGCCTAGTCCTTTAGTTATTGATGAAACAAATGACAATGGTGACCATTGTCTCAGTATGTATTGTGTGAAGGGAATATTTTTGGCTGTAACTATTTAAATTATATGTTGACAGTTGTGAGAGAAAGAGGGACAAAAAATTATTAGCTCTGTGAATTCATATTGGCATTACATTTCTAAAGATGAAGGTTGATTAATGTTCACACACTGCTACGGTGTGAACCAGTGTAGGCTTCAGACTACTACAGTTTGCCTGACAGGGGCTACATCTTTAGTGGCTGCCAAAAAAAAGGAAATGAGAAGAAAAATCTCCAAAATCTATATATGAAAATAAGCAGAGGAGAAGTAAAAGCTTCATCTGGAGTGTCTCTAAAGTCCCATGTGAAATACATTTGTCTCATTTTCAGGTCAGTATGTGATTTTCTAGCTAACTGAAAAAAGAAAAATTGAGGAATCTGGGGAAGGGTAGTCTAACCGTTTAACAGCACTTCTCTTCAAATAGAAGTTTCTCCGAAAAATGTCTGGAAATAATACTTTAGCTGTTATTTTTGGCTGACCCTCAGCCCAACCCATCTGTGCTAATCTCCCCTCTGCAAGTCTCAAACCACTTTCCCCTCTGGGCGCCTTATCTTTCCCTTCAGATATGAAGTTATTCCAGCACCATCTTAAAGCGCTGCTTCTAATGCTTAGACACACTGTACATGGATAGACAATAGAACACATCAGCATATGACATGCAACATCTTTTTTGATATACTTATCACACGAGAACACAGAAACAATAGATTCATAAATTTATTCAAGCTGTATGTACCAATTCCAGTTAAGCTCGCCTCTCCAAGTTTGGATTATTTGGGTTTAAATTACCCATTTAGACAGAATTACAGAAAATATCCTCTTACATAATATATTTTCCAAACAAATCCACATACAAAAAGGTCCTAATTTGCTATATGACCAAATTAAGCATAATTCTTTAAGCTGTTTTTTAGGAAATAATGCTATATGATATATACCACCTGGTCAGCTCCCAGTCCAGATTGGGGAAGCAGACACCCTCTCTACTTTTAAGACTAGGCTCCAAACCTTCCTTTTTGATAAAGCTTATAGTTAGTTATAGTCATCCTGCTATTCAACTGGCTCTGCACTGAGCCACTTCCACTCTTCTGGGGACTCTGCACTGATAATGTCCACTTTGACATTAACTCTGTGTTTTCTTTGTCCCGTTTGTCTTTCCCCCTCTCTCTCCCTCTCTTCAGGTGTCCCCGGCTTTGGAGCTGTGACTCCCACATCCCACTATAATGTTTTGTTGTTGCTCTGTTCTTTTCTCTCTCCTCTTTCCACTGTCAAGGCACCCTGATTAACTTCTGGGAGTTTTCTTTGTTGCCTACAGGTTTTTGGGTTTCTAAATGTCTGTATAGTCTTTACTTAATTATGTAAAGTGCCTTGAGATGACTTTGTTTTAAATTGGCGTTATATAAATAAAGTTGAAAGTCACATATAATTCTGCAATAAATAGGTACAGTTTAGATAAAAGAAGCAACAAAAACATAATGTGCAAAACGGGTCCCGCTAGGCCCCTATAAAAGCACAGTGTCATTCCAGGAGATCAATCACCATGATCACGGTGTGACGTTCATTATTTTTCAGTTTTTAACCTGTTTTTTTAGACACTATGATTATGTGACATGCACCTTAAACCATTTGGATACCAGGGTGCTCCAGAGACAAGTAATTAGGACATGATCCAGAGCATTTTAGGTGTTAGGTTTAGTCTCTCACACTATTGCTAGTCAGTAACAGCAACGTTGCAGATCAGACCCTACCTCTCTGAGTACACGACTCAACTCATTGTGCAGGCATTGATCATATCTGGTCTAGATTATTGCAACGCACTGTTGATGGGGTTACCGGCATGCACGACCAAACCCCTGCAGATGATCCAAAATGCAGCAGCACGCCTTATCTTTAACCACCCAAAAAGGACTCACGTCACTCCACTCTTCAGATCTCTGCACTGGCTTCCTGTGGCTGCTAGGATTAAGTTCAAGGCTCTGTCTCTTGCCCACAGAGTGGTCAACTCAACAGCTCCGGCTTGTTTAAACTCATTCGTTCAGGTCTACAACCCCTCCCGTCCCCTGCACCCGGCCAGCGAACGACGTCTGGCAGTCCCAGCGCCACACAGAAGACACCAAGGAAAACTCTTCAGCTCAGTGATCCCACGGTGGGGGAATGAGCTGCCAAACTGTGCGCTCAGCGACCTCACTCACTACATTTAAAACACTGCTGAAAACAGAACTTTTCCGTTTCTTCCTATAAAAAAAAAAAAAATAAATTCCTGCTTTTTCTTTTTTTTCTCTCCTTGCATCTCATGAAACCGTAACATTTGTTTGATAGCACTTTAAGCCACTGTGAGTGGCTTTGGATAAAAGCATCTGCCAAATGCCTAAATGTAAATGTAAACGTTGGTTACTACTGTGACCTGAGCAGCTGTGAGTATGTCGTGTCAGAATGACACAGAATGCAGTGCCAAAGATGCTAAGACATACACCGTTTCTGCCCGTCCTTGTGTCTCTTCAGTGTAGCAAACAGCAACAGAAACAGACGGTAGAAAATAGCCGTTTATGTTTATGTTTTTCATGGAGAACTGCTCTGACAGTGTGGAATGTTATTGCTGTGGTAGGAGGATTCATGATGGCGGTTAGCAGACTGAAGATGACACCAAATATGAACTAATGTATCTTTTTACTCACAACACAAAGGAAAAACACTGAAGTTTTCTTCATTAGTGGTTCTTGAGTAACTTATATGGCATTGTCTAATATGAAACACTAAATGATGCTATACAAATAATCCCACACAGTCTTTGGGGTTTGTTCTGCTGATCTGCTGCTTTAAACCAAAACTTTATTGGAGATTAATCCCTTGAACTTAACTACTTTGACTGGACTATAACTAGAGAAATATCATGCTTTGCTAAAACTGCCATTTAGTACATTTAGTGTTTTTTCTATTATCAAAGTCAAAACATGTCACATCGTGTTGTCCTGTGGAAAAACTGTTATTAGATCGGCATGTCTCAACTCATTATGAATAGCATGTCGTCAAAAACACTACTAGACAAACCCTCTAGGACTTTGCTGGATTTTTTGTTATGTGTAAGTTGCACCGCCTAAATTCCTGATTTCCAAAAGAATTCCAAAAAAAGAGATCATGCATAATTTAGAGTTATTACCTTGACTTCTAATGTAATGAACACACTTCAATACATGTCATTCCCAGTCAGTCTCTCTTACCCTGGTGCCCTGGCAGGCTTTATTCTGGTTATACGCCTTGTGTTGTGCCCTTTTGTCCAATTTGGTCCACAGAGCCTTGACTTTCCATGTGCTGATTGCATCCTTCAGTGAGCTGTAGAAGTTGCTGTACTCCAGAGGATCCAGCTCCAGCTGCCGGCAGAGGATGCTGAAGGCCTGTAGAGTTCCTTTACAGGTGGATGCCTGGACAAAGTTCTCAAAGAGCTGGCAGGCCTGTGCTGTGCGCTCATCCTCTGTCTCACCCATCTGCACTGCGTTCAGTCTCCTCTAACGCTCACTCTGTTCTTCCCGTCCCACTTCCTTCTCCTCGTCCCTCTTTTCACACTGTCAGGACTATGCTCCTATGAAGTGTGTGACATCATGCTGGTTCTGGGAGAAACAGAAGACAAAGACAATCTTAAGAAAGAGACATGGGAGTGAAAATTCATTCAGTATAACATGACCAGAATGAACTGACTTGTTGCCAGATACTACAGCATGCTTCAAGAGGTGCTATTTTTTCAGCAAAAAGGGGATCTATCTAGTATTAGGCAAGTATTTATAATGTTATGGGTGCTTAGTGTATATGTCAAATGTGAGAGGTTGCTTTTAGTGACAAATTCAGAGAATTATGACTAATCTCTAGACACTAAGTTCTAAGAGGTTTCAGTTCACTGTTTTTGTTTTGGTTCAATCACACCACTTTCATAACATTCATTTTTAGCATTAGTAGGTGGCTGCATTGAAACAATCTAAAAAGCTACCTACACAGGACCACATGACAGGCAGAAAACATTAGCTTGGCAACAGTTGAAGGAGACCAACTAGAGTAAAAAAGTAAGCTAGTATGGACTTTTATATTACAATATATTTCAGATAGGTAGCCAGATGTACAGAGAACTGAGATTAATGATGAATATACCAACATGGGCTTGGAATAACTTTGGAAAACAGATGTCATTTAACACTATCTACCGCTAATTCCAAGTAAAACCTATAAAATAGGTATCTTTATTGATCCCACAGTAAAGTAAATTTACTTGTTACACAGTTGACAAGTATAAGTGAAGCAATAAAAGCAAAGGAAACAACAAGAGTAAGTGCACTCTCATGCACTTACTAATTTACATTTACATTTATTGTAATGTGAAAAAAATTAAAATTAAATAAAATCAAAATCAAGTTACAAATGTACAGTATGTAAAAAAGAACTACAGAATATATACAATATTAATTCCATTAGGTTAGACTTTGGAGTTCTAACCGCGGTGGGAATGAAAGACCTGCGGTAGCTGTACAGCATCTCAGAGGCTGTTGCCACTGTCTGGTGCAGCGGGTGAGAGGTGTTGTCCATGATGGATGTCGGCTTGGCCGACATCCTCCTCTCACCCACCTCCTCCACAGAGTCCAGTGGGCAGCCCAGGACAGAGCTGGCTCTCCTGACCAGCTCGTTCAGTCTGTTCCTGAAATGTTATTGTTTATGTATTTACACAAAAGGGGAGCCGTATTGTTTGTTAGTTTTAAACAAAAATGTTGCAGCATTCTCTGACACTGAACTTGCTTTATACAGTATGAACCAAAAGTCAGTGGGAATGACTTCTGTTGACAGACAAGTTCATGTTTCAGCTTGTTGTGGGGACTATTTTTAGCATAAGATGCCGATGTCAGCATGTGGTATGGTATGGGGGTCAATCAGCACCCACAGCATGGGTGACGTGCATATCATATATGTGATTATACTCTTGTTTTTTGGTGCAAGTATATGACTATAATAAACTGCAGGGGTCAACATGCTGCCCCGTATAGCCACAAGTGTCATGTTCTACATTTTGTATGAGGTATCCAGCACCACTCACAGCTTTGACTAAATCTCCTTTAAAATACCTACAGCCCCAGCCAACAGACAGCAGGGTTCAAACAGTCATTAATTAAGCTCCATATATTTTTTCCCAAACAAAAAAAGATATTTCCCTCCTCCAGACCCACTGAATGTCTGATAGGATTATGACTACTCTTGGAAAAGTTCGGCTGTGCAGTCATGGGAGAAGTTCAAACGCTGTCGCCACAGGAATACAGACAAAAACAGTCTCACACCCTCAACCACATGCAGGCAGCAATTTTGTGTATCATGAGATGCAGAAGAAACAAACTTACAGAGCAGACTTTGTCCTAACACGGTTTCAGGATATCAGCCCTAGAGGTTGATTCTCAGGAGTATTTCACTTCTCCAGTCTATCATGAAAAATTTCCTCATACCTGGTTTCTTAGGACATCTCATCTTCCTTCAAAAGCCAAGAAACCCACATCTAATCAAGGACTGAAATATTGTTGTTCTTTCCCGCTCTCCTAAATCCACTGGATTTTCTCATGTCAAAGCAAATACAATATTCCAATAACAACTCTCACAACCATCTGAACACTAGAAACATTTGAACTAAGGTGTTAATATGTATAAAAAGATGGTGATCAGCTTGGTGAATTTGCTTTGTTTTAGTTTAAGGCAAAATCTGCCCTTAATAATGTGTGCATGTCCCTTGCCTGCTCAATATCAATAAAAAAAACATCATATTTTCCTTCTTATTGACAGTGGAAAAAAGTTCTCTCTCTCTGGATTAATAGTTTTAAGGTGAGATGTGTTTAGGTGCTCTCAACTTTAAACCATTTTTTTGTGATGACTTAAAACAAAAATGTGTGTTAAATAATTACATTTCAGCTGATTTAAACTGCTTACATCTGACACTTAAAATTACACTTCAAATCTTTCCTGACAACTGCTTTCAGTTCAATTTAGTTAAATGATATTTCAACTGCTATACAAAGTGTTACATTGCACACACTTCATTTATCTCTTCATAAATTTCTATTGCATTCATCAACAAACATTTCAAATCACTTTCATGGCTTAAACGTCAACTGATATGTCAGCCAATCACCTGGTTTAACTACTCTTAGATTATATGTAAAAAAATGCAGAATTTAGCTAATTACACTACAACTGTTTTCAAGGGTTTTTGGGATGGCATGGCATCCCAAAAACCGGGTCAAGTTCTTTTACAGTACTTCCATTTGGTGGGTAATGGCCTTAACACTTTAACTGACTCCTCAGATCCATCAAATCAATACAAACTGTAACTGCATACAACATTTTACATCCACATATTTGCATGAATTACATTTGCCATTCTTAGAATAAAATTTTAAGAAAATATTTTAGTACCTTTTGAAGTTTGAATACAACTCTTACCTAAGTTACCCAAACTTTACCCAACAACAGACTCAATTTATTTGAAGCTGATTCCAAGCATGTTCTGGATCATCTCTGTCAAAGTTAGGCATCAGATTTCAAGCATTGGAAACCCCTCAGCATTATTCTCACTATTACCGTCATGGAATCTGCGGTCCTGGTGAAGCTTGTACAGGGATACTGTTTCTCAAACATGAATACAAAGATAAGCGCCTGCACGTACACCAACTTGAAAACATGCATCTAACACACACACAATCCAACAGGCCTGAAACACAATCACCTGAAAGCCCGTGAATGAGCGCTGTGCGCAAGCAAATGTGCATCATGGAAAGAGAAAGTGCATGCTGCACAAGGACAACGCTTGATCAGTCTTTTAATGTGTGCCAGTCCCATATCCCACCGTGCAACTTCCCAAGAAACACACACGTTCTTTTTAAGACATTGAGTGGCCCAGTGGGGGTCTCAGATCTCTGCTACCTAACAGTTTGGCCACAGACATTAACCTCTTAATTACCATTACATACCCTCCCCAGAGACACACACACATACTGTAACCCTTCGACCTTTTAGACTATTTCATGCCTAGTAAGGGAGGAAGGATATACTGCAACATCCTGAGAGAGAATTACTGTCTTACTTGCGTTTGGCTCTGATGATCAGATGTGATGTACTGTAAGTCACACTGACCCACTAGGTCGGGAGGAAAATATAGCAAAGATTGCAACGATAGCTAGACGGCTGTGGGAAAGATCACAGCCTTTGGAAGCTGGACTCTATATAGCCACATCTGGCAGGGTGCATTCTGGGAGCCTTGATACAGGAAGTGGTTAACTTGATACGCCTTTCTAAATTTATGTGTGTGTGTGTGTGTGTGTGTGTGTGTGTGTAAGGGGTTCACAGTATCTTCAAATCTGTTTCTATTTCCAGTCAGGTTTTCAAAAAAAGATTAGCACAACAAAACTACAGTAGATACTGTACTTAAATTACTTTTTTTTAAACCTCAAATGTATCAACTAATCTTTCAATTAAAACTTACTTTTGTAACATGCAAAATGTCTACATTATATTATAACCTAGATGATAGAATATCAATAGATAATTTGTAAAATGACATGCAAACTCCTCTCCTTGTCATTTTACGAGGTCACTTCAAATGAACAAACAGCAGCCACTGCTGTTGTTTAAACTTGAACCGAAATTGTAAGTTTGTTAGGGTGACACTATAAGATCCAATCTTAAAAGGGCAAGACTTTAGAACATGAGGACTTTTAAAACAATCTTCCAATAATGCAGTTGTTGTTTGCCATGCATCCACACATGAATTACATGTCATTAGAGATTAATGTAGTAAGAGTTACATATGAATTACACTACACCTATGTACATGTTGGAATGTACCAGAAGAAATATCAATATTGAACTACTTTGGTAGGTAAACTACAGTTAGCAGTTTAGATTTTCAGTATATTTATCATACAGTACCTGATATTTGAAGGCAAGGGCAGTAAAAGCTCTAGCTCTGTAGGCACAATATAAATATACAGTACAGAGACTGTTCATTAGTTAGTAAATATACAACAGAGGTAATAGCCTACCATTGTAAATAGAGAACCCTACCCTAACCATTTAAGGTTGATGTTCTTCTAATGTGATTTAAAATAGTTTATATCTATGCTACTTTTAATTTATATGTCTGGTAAGATGCCATGGAAATTATTTTACAATTAAGCTCTGATAAATTGTCTAGACATTGTGTACGATGCCAAGGGGCCCATCTGTAAAAAGAAAGTAGTCACTAAAGAAAAACTGGAACAGCAACATAAATTTCAACAACAAGCCACATCAGAGCTGGTTAGGCTGTGCTCAGATAAGATTCCGGAACTCTACAGCCAAGAATTTGTCCAATCTGGCTCCGGTATGTCAGGTCTTCAAAAACCTTAAATTTTGTTACAACTCTTTTTACAAACAAGTCATATTGAGAAATTGTGCAAAATGTCCCTGAAAAGGTTATCAACTACCTGAGGTATGAGGAACTGGAACATACAGTTGACAAGTAGAGCAAGACAAATTAGTGACTGAGCTACAAACAAAGAAACATTTCATTCGTGATGGAATTACAATCTTAGCTCATTAAATACACACGCAAATCAAAAGCTAAAATCTGTCCTTTACCATTTAAACCTGTTTTTTTTTTTTTACATGCATATATTACATACACTGTAATAGATGTAATTGATTTAGGCAATTGTAATAAATTGCCTAAATCCGTACACTGGATTTTGGCAATTTTTCCCAGTTCTTTCAGAAAAATACTCAACTTCAACAGGTTGTATGGGAAATGTTTGTCATGTTCTAACAGATGTTGTATAGGGTTTCATTCCAGCATTTGCTAGGGTGGATGCTACAGGTTACTGTTCTGAAATACCCCGTCCATTAGCACATGCAGTCCTGAGTAGACTTCCTTAAAGAATGATGTATATGTTTTATGACAATTATGAAAAAAGCTAAAAAAAAAAAAAGCTTTTTTCTCAACTATTGAAAAGAAAAAAGAAAAACATGTACTTTAACTTAATGCAACAAAGGTACTGGTCTACCAAGCTCCAAGATTTTAGGGTTTACTGTACCTTAACATATCATAGCAGCAAAAGTAGTGTTAGTATTGAAGGGTATTACAGAGCAAACGGATGTTATTTTCTCCATAAATTGAATTTTTTTGCAAAAGACCTCAAAAGAATGAAAGCGAGTGACAGAAGAGATGGGTTAGCTTAGCAATGTGAAAGTGGATGTGTACAAAGCTCTATAGGTTGCTTGCTGTAAAGAAGAAAAAAAACAAAACAAAAAAACAACCTTATTGCGAGACCCACATGTTTCAGTTTGTTACTATATTCTCAGTCTAAAATGTTGCTGCATTTCCTGACTTAAGATTAGTTTCCTTTTTAATGCTTCTGGGCGAAAGGTGGAGTTTTGCCAGAACTACCTCCTCTGCTGTGTATAAAAACTGATACATGTTGAGTCTAGACTGTACTGGCTGTGGATTTCTACTCTGCGATACATAAAGTCTTCCTTTTTATTTAAAACATTTAAGACATGACACATGAAACAATTTATGTGTGTATTTTATGTTATTTATTCAGATATAAAGCAAAGCAGTCTAGAACAGGTCGGAGGGATTTTAATTATAGCTCATGGTCAATTTTATCATTCTCCATATAACAGAGCTTTAGTTGTGTAAATTCAGTAGCATGTGGATAAGTGTGTGAATGTCTGTGAAAGGGATAAAAGCTGAAGCAACAAGTTCCTGTCCAGACGCTGATGCAGAGAGAGAGGAAAATCAGAGTAAGGGAGACCAGAGAGAAACAGCCTGGACAGGCAGTGTGCAGTGCAGAGAGCAGTGTTGGAGATTCTTAGTTATTTAAGGTATTTAATCTGGCCACAAAGACTTGGCCAGGAGTCATGCTCCTGCTGAATGTGATGCAGATTGGCTCCAGCAGTGGTGATTTGCTCTGAAAAGCTGGAATTTTAGAATGTGTCTCCACAGAAAAGTCTCTGAGGTGTCAGAGAACAACAACAAAAAATGATAACAAGAGTCGTAATGATGGGAAATCATGAAAGTCAGTGGTATGACCTTTGCTTTAAACTACTGTCATATTCACCACCATTTTCCATTATAACATAATCTTGAACAATCAGAGAGAAAAACTACAAAGATTTAACTAACAAGCTCAGACAAAAGACTGACAATTGTACTTTTTTTTCAGATAAGATCCATTTGGACTCAATGGTAAAAGAATTTCGGTGGCCAAAGTTCAGAGTTAAAGTTTTGTCTATTTTTAATTAAATTACAACACAGAATGTGCAAAAAGTGAAGGGGTCTAAAAAAATACATTGTGATTGTAGGTCATAGGGCAAGTTGCTATGACCCTAAAAACAAATTTATTGCTGCAACATTAAATGCTTGTTTCAACTTTAAAGGATAAAATAATGATTGAGTGTAAATTACTGACTACAAATCATGCATGTCAATCATCTGTCTGGGATTCCACTGTCACCGCCAAAATCCATAGGACATTTGGTGGCCAAAACCTACAGAGGACTCTATATTTTGCAACTTAGCAACTGCTTTGGTCTTTTTTTCTGTAAATAACAGCTGAAAAGTTTTTAGGTTACAGTGACATTACATTTAAACTGTTATAAGTGCATTCATTGATTTCATTCAGCTAATACATATGCTTGTGTTTTTACTTCTCGACTGAAAACATTCTACAAGTCAAACTGCACATATTACTTTCTGGAGGGGAAACATCTGCATGAATATCTATAAGCCACATCAGTCTGGTCCCTGGCTGAGTGTGACACACCCATACTTAACACAGAGATAAGAGGGTCTAAGGGGAGCACACTACCCATCAGCTACATATTTGTTATTTCCTGGTTGGGAGATCATGGCACAGTGGAGTAGGCAATTATTGTATAAATTATAGAGGAAAAACGCACACTTGTGTATAGGTGTGGCCATTAGTATACGTATAGATTGGACTTTAAGATAAAAATCCAACAGCAGAGTAAAAAAACGTTTTATAGAAATCCGAGTCCTTAAAGCTGCGCAGTTGTGTTTTTTGTAAACTTAAGTTCTGTTAACATTCAGTGTTTCACTTCACAAAGCCCTTCGATTGAGGTCTAACAACTGTACAGAATGGATTTCATTACTAGTCAACATTGGCATATCTCATTATAAAACTGCATTGTTTACATCAGTGTTTGCTCTATTAATGGAGCTATAATAGAAATAAAATCATCTGTTGCCTTTGTTCCCTTTTTGAGAACACTTTGTGTTTTGTGTGTGAATAAGTATTGATGTGGTTTTTGTAAAAATCTGTTTTGTTGCTTCACAGCCCCACTCTTGGGGACTGTCAACCAATTTTGTCATAGTGCGGAAATATTGCATCAATACAACTTTTTTCTTAATTATTTAGACTGTCCAAAACAAACTTTAAAGCAATGTGTCACATCGTGAAATGCTCCCCACAGTTTGTCAATTCATTCAGTACATTATTTGAATTTTGCATTAAAAACCCAGCTCTACATACGTAATCTTGCTTTGTGTGGCTTTGAGATTTATGGTAAGTAAGCAAGAAGACAAAGTAGTACAGTAGTATGTAGAGAATCATTGCAAAAGAAGAGGCTATAGAACAGTAAATACATTATTTTATATTACACCACAAATGTTTTTGTAATCAGATTTTTATTATTTCGGTCCACAATAGCCGTAAATACAATTTAACCGAATTTTCAAATTTAAAGAGTTGCATTTAATTTATTTTAGGCTAAAAGAGTAAGTGTTACCATAGGCTTCACATGCAAGAACCTGCCTGCAGAGGAAATGAGTGGGAGTGGATGAAGAAAGTTTAAGACAAGTGTAACTGCAGTGCTTTTGACTGTAATGAACCTGACCTCGGCAGAAGCAAACCCTGATGTCAATGAGCAAGAGACTGCACTAAACAAAACAGTAAAGTCTCATCTTTCATTTGAATATATTTTGGTTTTGAATGACAGGATGCAAGGCAGCGACAGGTGTTGTGCTCTAGTGACCAGGTAAGGCAAAAGAAAAATGCCCACTGGGCCTTGATAGATAAGACAATGAACAAAAAAAAAGTCTGCAACAGTCATTAGGGAAATCTAGAAGAGATTTATTTTATCCCCATTCATATGTGCAGGGAGTAAAAAGGCTTAACTAAAGAATGATGCTTATAGCCCATCTCCCACAGCAGTGACTTAGGCGTCTTGATATCTAGCCTTTCATACTAGATACTAGTTGCCAAACTGATCAGAAAGAGAAAATGAAATAAATTTAATGTCATGCCTGACGTCCATATTTTTATCAGTCTAGAAAGGACCACAGAGTAGAACAAATTGATATATTTATTTTAAAGTTTGTTTTTGAATGGAGGGATTATATTTCAGCTGCTGTCACTCAATGGCAGCAGCAGCTGTTCTCTGGAGTTATGGCAGTAATGCATCCTGTAGTAATGCAATGTCAGCATTACCTGCATCTGTGAGCTTTTCTAGTCAACAAGCTGGTGTAATACAATGAAATGATACAGAATAGGGCTCATTTTTATTATATCTTCAGTTCACCTCCTTTCCTTACCATGTACACATAGGAGTCGTGTTGTCTGTAGGATATACTGTACAGAAATTTACAGCCTGAAGTCTTTTGACGCCATAAGAACAGCTGAGAATAATAAAAAAAACTTTGTAGGGTTAAATTACAGTAGTATTCTATTTCCAGTTAGACAGTCCATGTCTAAACTCCACTTACCACCTTCTTTCTTCTTGAGTCTTCTCAGCAGTGAGCTTAGAACAACTACTTTTTAGGTCTGCCCTGTGGAATCTTTACGATGTGACCTCTAACCTGATACTGCAGATAGAAGTAGTGCAGACCCACATCCAAAGAAAGCCACATTAGAAAAGCTCATATTCTAATATTTGCACTTCAAATTAAAAAAAAAAGGTGCCAGATAACCAAGCAAACTTTAAAGCAATGAGTCACATCAGCAATGCTCCCACAGTTGGTCAATTCATTCAATACATTATCACAATTTTGCATTAAAAACCCAAGCTTTACATATGTAATCTTTCTTTGTTTGGCTTTGAGATTTATGGTAAGCAAGAAGACAAAGTAGTACAGAATTCTGTTAAAATGTATTCAATATTTTACACCGTAATAAATGGAACTAGTCACTGACCAATAGACAAATAAATGTCCCTTGCCTAGTTTCATGTGGGTCAAATGGCAATTGATAACAAGAACGGTGGAAAAGGGAAGAAATATTTGCATCTCTAGTCTGGTTCTTCAGATGTAAAGTAGATAAGTAGAGTAGGTGAACGCTCTAGAAAGCCCAAATTCAAATGCATGGAAATCATTCTGGATAACAAACAGAAAAAGATAAGTCTAAAATAAATCAGGTTTCAAAATTCAAGCCAGTACTAAAACATAAGTTGAAATAAACGATTAGTGGCCAAAATGCATGTCCATGCATTTTTTAACAAAACCATGAACAATATGTTGGCTCTCTTATCTGAGCACAGTGAATCTTAGGTTTAATTTACATGTTAAAAAAAAGTAAATGACTTATGGTTATATAATTACTGTAACAATTTAAAATAAATACTCCTGGATCAGGGGATTAATCTTGTCAGCTTTTAGCAAGAAGTGAGGTTTAGAGCTCCAAGATTCAATTATAGAGTGATCAGCTTGATGACAGAGGCATCAAATAACTAAGGGGCTACCAACGCTCACTGTTACATCAGCTTAAGTCACCTCACATCATCTTTGTCTGGGCCAAAAAGTGGCACCCGACCTCACCACCGAGACTAATGGCTACCAGGTATGTACCAGTAGTTGGAGGTAGTCCGTCTTTATCATTTTAAAATGGAACGAGACACAGAAAAGCAAATACAAATACCACCACTGATGTGCCAAGCTGAACAGATAATCAAATCTAAATAAATAAATGTTGGTGAATTTTAACAACAATGCAGCTGATTCAACATCTTGAACAGGCCGAAAATCTACAGAGTCTGACAAATGTGCATGATGCAGCACAACAACAAAGGCAACGGGTCCTCACAGATGGGATCTTTCTACTCAAACACCCTCTGCATGTCGACAATCCATTTCGCCAACTGCGCTTTGCCAAGGAACAGCACTTGACACTTCCTCAACAACAAAGCTACTAGTTTACCATTCTACACTACCATTCTGTCCACCGTATCCATGAAGTAGATTTTGTCATCTTATAAGTGATTGAAGATCAAGGTGGACTCTCCACACATGCCCAAGTGCAGCCCAAAAATTTAGTGATAATTTCCTGCAGTGCCTGTATATCAAATATGCCTGAGTTGGACAAATACATTACATCCTCATTTCATGAACTGAAGGCATGTACCATTCTAGTCCTTGACACTATTCTTGTTAAGCCGTTATACATAGTAATATTATCCCTTCATGTTGTTAAGTAAAATAAAACAAAAACAGGAGTGGTTCTTTTTACGCATAAGCTGCTATCATTTTTTGTACCGCACACATGGAGAACATGTCCATGTGCATGTATGCGGAAAGTGTGCATTAGTGTTAGAGCTCTGCAGACTCTAAGATCTTTCAAATGACTAAATATACATTCAAGCAAATGAAATGACTTCACAAAATGCAAAAATATTAAAAGTAAAAGGCAAGCAATAAGCACAATTAAATACACCCCAAAGCCTTAATAAACAGAGAAAATGATATTTAGGGCATGTGAACATCACTTTATTTATCACAGCCAGAGGCAGTGGGAAAACCTATAAAGGCAGAACTGTTCTTGTGTGCACAAGAACGAGTCCCATGACAGCAGCTTAGTAACAAGACAGGAATGGACATGTATTTCTTTTAAAAAGTGCAGACAACCTGCAACAACTCTGCTGTTTAATCAAACATCAGTGATCTGTAGATTGTGTAAAGATTGATGCTAGTAAAACCAATAGGACTGTAAATAAAAGGCCAATTGAAAGCTTAAGTCAGTACCCAGTATATAATTTTCCATTATAATGACCCTAACCCATTGTCCTGTATTATTTATAATTTATCTTTGAACAATTTTGATATAGAGCCTATCAAAATTAATGTGTTTCTGTACCAAATGTTTTCAATTTGAAATTTTAATAATTTAGTATGTAAGAGATTTGAAGAGGAATTAGCAAAAAGACGTTAAACGTGAGATTAGAATGGACTTTCCCATGCTGTGTTTTAGAAGTAGGATCTAAATAGCTAAATAGTCAGTGTATGGACTCAAAAATGTCAAAAAATATATATATTTTTTATCGATACTGGCTGGATCATATGAATTGAAAATATTAAAAAAGTTCAGTGAAATCCTGACTGGGCTATATTTAGATGCCAGAAAACTTATAGCACACTACATTATGACAAAGTGTGCAAAATTAGATAAAGAGTAACATTAACAACACACACACACACACACACACACACACACACACACACACTTCTTCCACCTATCTCCATAATCAGTCCAAGAGGAGAACCTGGATTTTCAGGACTAAACATGAGCTTAAGACTGCGATTGTCAGTCAGGCTTTACTCTTACAACACAGACTAGAGTAGCTTTGGCTTCAATGCCATATGTTCAGTTGGACTGGGACAGGCTCCATTTGGTGCATGTGAGCCCTGAAATCAAACCCTTAAGCCTCACAGTATTAACACCACTTGTCGTAGATGTCTGAAGCAGGGCTAGGCCTACAACTTTTAGGCAGTTGTGTTATTATATCCCACACGTTATATCCACATGAAACAGAAACTGCAGTACACAGTTACATAAGTATAAGGGCATCTTGAATATAGAAGCCAACCACTTGTTTGCATGGGCCAAATATCACATATCAGCACCTGGAGATACAGATCAGTAGTAAATCCTTACCAACACTCAGATTTTCTAGGTACTGTAAGGAACAATTAAAACATTTACTATCTTGATAACCCAGCCCATATTAAATTTGATAATTTCACCTTATTAGGTGGGATTTGGCCCTTGTGTCCCCATATGCTTGAGAAGTATAGGATTTGGCAAGGTATTAAGGATTTGACCCTTGGACCATCAGACAATATGTATAACCTGGCCAAACAGACCTCAGGGCTCTCCATGTTCCTAGCCTTCTGAACCTAACCAATAAAGTTTTGGTTGAAAAAAATCTTTACAGCTGCAAAGACTCATGGCAACAAATATTGGTCTTAAACACAACCTTTAGAAAATCCTCTGACATACTGAAGCTTAACTTGCCCTTTCTCATCTGACAGTAGCCCCTCTGGATAGCCAGTGACGTTCAGGCCCCTGGTGTATTTTTGTCTTCCTGTCTCTCTCTGGACTGAGACCCCTTTTAATTCAACCACTTATTCCAGGAAATGACAGCCTGTGCAACGGCTTGTCTTTATGGCCCCCTGGGCACCATGGTACAGATAAGTAGGAAGCGGCGACATGAAATGTCTGGGATTGGTGGCATGGCAGCAGGAAAAACTGAAAAAAAATCTGTATACAAATGTCTGATATTTCATTTTGTTACAATTTGCAATGAATCTCTATCAGGGTCACAAACAATAAAATGAGACAGATGAGACGAACTGTGGTGTCATTCAAATACCAACATACACAGCTGATGGCCACACAGAGTAGTTACTGTAATTTGGCTTGGATTGCGGTGACAGAAGCTTCTGATGCCACAAAACGTTTGCAGGGCAGTGAACTAAACATTATTTGCATGTGAAGACAAGCCATGTGCATCCCTTTACCTTCAAACTTAGGATCCCCATGAGACTTCACTGTGCCGTACACTACTCCATGGTTCATTTACATATTGTAGCATTCATTCTGTAAAGCTATGAAGAAAATCAAAGTGCAGGTAGTGTTAATCTGTGATCAATTTTCAAGGGTATTTTTTAATTCACATCTTCATTTTGCTAGTGCTAGTATTATGCCCAAAGGTAAAACCAGTGCTTTGATCCAATATTTCCACAAACTATGACATTGACAGCCAGCCACTGCTTCCATGTTAACTGCTGATCAAGCATAAGTGACAGTACTGATACGGAACTTTAAAAGTATCAGAACTAGGGCTGGGCAATATATTCAAAGAATTCAATTAAATCCTTTTTTTGTGAGCAATATGAGAAAACCAAAAATTGAAAAACATGAGTGCTTCTTTCCTGTGCAGTCACTCACATGGCAACACTAGCTGTTCTCTGGAGTTTCCACAATAATGTCGACCGCACATCTGCTCAAACCAATTCATTCCTAAAAACAGGAAATTATGGCTTATTTACATTCAGCTCACAAAACTCCTACTTTACTAAAAACTGAATGTACATAACATAACTATTTATACAAAGAAAAAGCACCAACTCACCACAAGACCTCCATCTGAACACACTGTCATACAATCATAGATCCAGCTGGTCCACTGACAGAAAATTTAGGGGTTGCACTGCCCACCCTAACACCACTGTACTTCCAAACCTTCTGACATGTACTATATATACACAGAATGCGTTCAAGGACATTACAGCCTATACTGTAGGTCACCTGTGTGTGGCCCAGTCCAAACGTGAACAAGGCATGTTAATACAGTACATTTTAATGCTGCAAATGTTTTATTAAATATGAGTTTAAAGGTAAAGCCAAATCATTACATATGATGACACATCCTCACACGGGCAACTCAAAGAGCCTACAAACAAGCATGGTGCCAAGTTAAGCTCAAACACTGAGAGAAACTCTTTAGTTTCTTCCAGTGTGTGAGAAGAAACTATTTGCTCATTTCTGTGTCATTCAGAAATGAGCAACAAATCACATATGAATCAAAACACCTGTGACTCATAAGCAGTGTCAGAAACTGCTAACAACATAGGGTGGAAGCATGAAACAAATCTGTTTCATGACCAACCTGCAAAGGACATCATTACAGATGTGCCAGCAGTTTTCCCTATTACAAAGAAGATTTATCACTGGAACAAATTGATGCCAGTCCAAACTATGGACAATAAGCTATTCAATGTGCTGTGAAAGACATTTTTATTCATATTATGTTTAATCTGCTCTACTATCCTTTCTTATCTAGTACTTGTGACTTATAAAACTTATAAAATAATTTTGTCCCCCGGCACTTTGTTTTCAATCTCCTCTCCGTGACACAGCTTGCTTTACTGGTTAAATGCATCTGCCAATTGTCAATTGTAAATATAAACGTAAATTTCCCATCTAGTACTTGATCGTGGCCTTTTTTCTTTATTTTTGAATCACTGTTTGCATTTGTACAGTTCTCAACACTCTATACTGATGTGACTTCTTACTGTTTTTTATTTTAAATTGGTACCATTTTTAATTTGTGTTAATGCAAAATGATGTAAAATAATGTGATAGGGTTTTAGGCCTGAACTGCCCACCCCAAAACTGTTGGCATCAAAATGAATGCCAAATTAATGCTCTATTCTTTATATCATCATTATCAGATTGCCTTATCCACTTACCAAGTCACTGTTCAGTATCATCCTGTGTTTTAACACCTGGCACTTATTATGGGCTGGCATATTGTAACATTCCTTTTACTTCCTCATGTACATATTAGTCATGGAGGACTTCTCTTCAAAAAGAAGTAGTAATAATAGTAGCTGTGGTGTCTGCACTCCATGCAGCCTCAGCAATTTCCTCTTAATGTCTGTCACTTTACAGTGCATCAAATTAAGCGTGACTGACAAACGTAATAACATTTCCTATTTGTTGCTCTACTAATGGGATTAATGTCTAAATTTCCCCAAAACATTTTAATGGGGCAAGCGTGGAGTGTGAGGAGATATTGTATTTCACACACTAGTTTTCCTCTGAACTACAATTTCATTGTTCTGTGCAGACAGCAGACATTAAGAGAACAGCTCAGTTTTGCCCCTAAATTTAGCATCATTTGACCTAATCATACACCAGCATACAGAAAGCTGAGGTTTCCAAATAGGCTAAAAGGATGATTCACTTACTAAAATAAATTTTCTGTGCCATAAACCTCCATTTTTGTCCAAAAACTATTAAAACACAGCTACCAGACACACATATACAATCAGTATATATACAATAACGTTTCTTTATTCTAAAAGAACTGCTCGAGGTATCCTTTCATTTTTTCTCTTGACATTTGTACACTAAAGCCAATGGAGAAACTTGAAATGTCCCTCTTGAAATCTCAGGTGTCCCCGAATTTGGCGTTGTGTTTCCTCCAGTGCGCAGCTACTGGTCCCACTAACCTGCCCAATGTTTTGTTGTTGCTTTCTGTTCTTTTCTTTTCTCTCTCTAAACTTTCCACTCAGCCCAACTGGTCAAGCCAGATGGCCGCCCACCCTGAGCCTGGTTCTGCTGGAGGTTTCTTCCGGTAAAGGGAGTTTTTCCTCTCCACTGTTGCCTATGGCTGCTCAAGGGGGATTTGTTGGGTTTGCTTTAAATGTTTGTATAGTCTTGACTTTATTATGTCAAGTGCCTTGAGATGACCTTGTTGTAAATTGGCGCTATATAAATAAAGTTGAATTGAATTGAAATGTTTTAGTATGGCGTTTCGTTGAAAACGCTGATGTTTGCAGAATTTCTTAAGCAATAGAAAATTAAATGTAGTTCAAAGACTATGTATATTGTGAAATCTGCAGCAACTTGGTACTACAAGCCCTTTTTTTTCTGCTGACCCCCTTTTAAAACATTTCCCCATTAGCAGAGATTAAGCTAAATGCTGGAACTCTGACCAGCTAGTCCTTTATATTTACCAGTGCTCAGTATACCGGGGATTGTAAGCTACTTGCTCTGCTTTATACTTATTCACCTGAAATCCACAATCCATGAATACAGTGTGAATGGAGCAATTAAAACATGTTCGCGGGAACTAATAGCTGCTTGGCAGTTGTCCGTCCTAAAGTCCAGGATCACTATATGGCCAGATATTCTGCTTGTGTAGGTCTGACACGAACTTCATCTCACTACTGAAACATGAGGCCGCACCTTCTGGAGATTCTAAGATGAGCTGGGGCTCTCTGCCTGACTGGATTTCAGGTCTCTGAGGACGTGAAGCTGCTTGCTACACACTTAATAAGCCAAAAATGAGCAGGGGAAACACACGTACACCCACCAGTTCATTAGAAACAACTTACTAAAACTGATGCAATCAGTAATCCTGCAAGAAATTTCTCTAGAGAAGCTACTGCAAAACTTGAATGATGTAGGATGCATCAGTTATAGCAAGGCATACCTCATAAAATGGAAAGTGCGACTATTTTCTTACGTTAGGACCTGGTTAATGATATTTTTGTGTTTGCAGATTGTATTATGTGTATAGCCTGCTTCAGCAAAGAGTGTGTGCCGTGAGATACAATCATGTCCGACCCGTCTCCTTCTATACCGAACAAGCACAACATACTGGGGGTAAAAATCACACTTACCTTCATTTTCACTTTTTTTAATTTGTAGATTAGAGCTGATCGATAATGATAGATTTGATCGTGACGTGGCGTTCATAACCTACAAACTAACCGTAACACTGTTTGTCAGCAGGTTCATGTCTATCAAAAAGTGATACTAATGAGAGATGACAGTTTTCTATGTCTCATCATTCAGTGAAGCCGCTCTTGTATTGACCATTAAACCCGTGTGTGTGTGTGTGTGTGTGTGTGTGTGTGTGTGTGTGTGTGGGGCCTGTCGCCTCACCTGTTGCATCTCACACAAACAGGCAGTCAGAAATGTTTCAACAGCAGCGAAGTCCAACAGTTTCAAACAACATCTACATCCGGACAAAAAACTAAACCGTTTCCCAGTGAGCGTGAGCCTGGTGTCATGTCGGAACCGTTCCTCACGCAAAGTGCCGCGGTCAGCTACTCACCCGGAGAGTCGGCCGAGGAAAACGCTGCGGTCCCGCTCCAGTCCACCGGGATTTGTCCGCAACACGCCGCTACCACAAGCAACAAACCGTCTGCGCAGGTTGGTGAACACGTTCATGTGAGCGTTGAGCTTCTCCTCCGGCGACCTGCTCCTTAAATGAAAGCTCCAATTGTGACAGTCCATCCAAAGCTCGGAGCCATGAGTCAAGTCCGACTACAAGGAAGTGCAACTTCCGGTTACCGTGTTCAACAATAGAACTCCCTATCAACGCGTTAAAGAATAAACTGATTATTGTTGCCTTTAATGAGACAGGCTGAAAACTAATATGTCCTTTTTTTAATTACTTAGAAAAAGCAACGAGACAAGTATATACACAGATACAGAATATCAATATTTTTTGTTTTGGAGAAAATAAACAGACAAGTCATTAAACCCATAACCTGTTAAATTCCTTCAGGAAAGCTAGCTAAGCTATCTAACTGGCTAATACGCTAATTAGCATTTTCTCACTCCATATCTTAAAGTTTTCAAATTTTGTTATATTCATTGTCCATGCAGCATTTAAGCACAGTGATTTTAATTGCAACAATCTAAGACCAATTTTCAAACGCTACACATTAAAAAGATTTATTGTTTTTATTTTTAGCCAGCACAACATAAAATGGTAATGTAAGACACAAATGTATTGTCGACATAATTGCACACACTTCTCACATTGATTTACTCTTAAAAAAAAGTCCCAGTTATATAGTTTTACAAGTCTATTTTGTTTTGTATCAATTCTAGACTGTAAGCCGTTAAACGATCATTTAATAAAACATTTTATTTTAAAAAGCAGCACGTCTACCAGTTTAATTCGAGTTTTTAAGACCTACTTTTATTTTGAAATTACGTTTTTATCATGTCCGGTACCGTAGTGTTTGTCCCTCAGTACCTTGACGAGACGAGTTGACGCTTTGAGCCTGTGCGTTAAACGTGGGTTTGGGTAAATTTCCACAGTCCAGTTGATTTTCCTCTGTCAGCATTTAACTTATACAAACCAGTAACAGCAAAGCAGCCATGTAATATATCAGATCATATGTCTATATGTCTATTCGGCCTATAAAAAGTAGCCTTTTAGATTATTAGTAAACCCTCACAAGAATGTGATTGTGACTTTGAACTCAGTATTTTTTTTAAACTTCTTCATTTATTTATATGGACCTCTTCAAATTGATTGTTGGTGAAGTGAGTCTGTGGACCATCCTTCAGGACTCTACAGTAAACCCCAGTGGCAGCTTTGAGGAGTGAATACAGTCCTATAATTAAGTGAAGCTGTTTTAACTTTTTTAAATATTTGTTATAACATGTAATTTTAATTACATCTTTAAACACATATGTTATTTTGTTCACTTTTCTCCGTGGGGTTGATGTGGAAATAAAATGATAAGAGTTTTACTAGATAGAGGCATCAGCATGAAACACTGGAACTCAAAAAGATTAAAAGCATGGACCTTAAAATATGGCACATAAAGTCAAACAGAGAATTTTTTGATGCATACATGTTCCATCCTTCAGACAGGCTCAAAAATGAAAGAAAACATGGCCTTTGCTATTTGAATACGCAAACCCTATACGAGTCCTTCTAAATAAAAAAAAACTACTTAATGCAGTATATTTTACGTTTTCTTCTAAAAATTTTATTTTCTGCATTAAAATGTCTACTATTGTAAAACACCCATTGCTTCTCTCCTAATTTTTTTCACTCTGCTTCTCATTTTAAACCACTTATAACAGATTGTTTCCCTGACATGTTTTGTCCTACTTTGCCCTCGGGTGGTGAAGGACTGCTATGACATCCTAGAGTAACTCGGGTCAATGACATTTTATCGTCGGTAGAACAGCTGGTAAAGCCTCCGCAGCAACGCTGAGCAGGATGAGCACTTTCAGATAATGGATGTATAGACAATTACGTGTCAGTAAGTGAAATCATTAATTTGTATGTATTGTGTTGTATGTATTTCTCAGAATGCCAATTAATGTCTCTGTTAGCATATGTTTGTCTTACACTGTTGTGCTTCTTATTCAAGGCTGAATTCCCATCTGAGAAGCAAAGAGAGATTGTGCAGCATGGAAAATCCTTTCCTTACACAACCTCTGATTCTAAGAAGAGACAGCAGGTCAACGGGATCCCTGTCGTCAAGAATACCCCATGTCTCCTATAAGTAAGTACTTTTTTAAAAACTCAGCCTTCTGAGTGATTTTCAGTTTATTGTAATTTAGCTCCTTTTTGCTGTATGGTTTTCACGTAAAACATAGTCCTCAGAACAATAGTTTGTACTGTAAAATAATTGTGGTTAGTGCAGTGCTCATTTTATAGTAAACTAAAGACAATCATATGTTCACATTTGTAAGGCGTTAAAATATTGTTCAGTTTTTTATTTTGAATTATCGTATATCGTAATCCCTCTCCAACTCACCACTTGGCCTACACATTGAGATACTGTGACTGGGGATGGCTACTGTGGACAAGTCTGCAAATATATGTGAATTTTTAGTGGTCTTTATGCAATTTAAAAATATATATCTACTACTACTACTCTTTCGGCTTTTCCCATCAGGGGTCGCCACAGCGAATCATCCTTTTCCACTTCACTCTATCCTGGGCATCTTCCACTCTGACACCAGCTAACCTCATGTCCTCTGTTAGAACATCCATATATTTCCTCCTTGGTCGTCCTCTTGCCCTCTTGCCTGGCAGCTCCATCTCCAACATCCTTCTACCAATATATTCACTGTCCCTCCTCTGCACATGTCCAAACCATCTCAATCTGGCCTCTCTGACTTTGTTGCTAACACAGGCAACGTGCGCTGTCCCTCTGATGAACTCGTTCTTAATTCTGTCCAACCTTGTCACTCCTAAGGAGAACCTCAACATCTTCATCTCTGCTGCTTCCATCTCTGCCTCTTGTCTCTTTCTCACTGCTACTGTCTCTAACCCATAGAGCAGAGCTGGTCTCACCACTGTCCTGTACACCTTTCCTTTGAGTCTTGCTGACACTCTTCTGTCACACAACACTCCTGACACTTTCCTCCACCCATTCCAACCTGCCTGCACTCGCCTCTTCACCTCTTTTCCACACTCCCCATCACACTGAACTGATGACCCCAAGTACTTAAACTCCTGCACCTTCTTCACCTCAGCCCCCTGTAACCTCACACTTCTACCTGGCTCCCTCTCGTTTACACACATGTATTCTGTCTTGCTACGACTGACTTTCATGCCTCTTCTTTCCAGAGCAAACCTCCACCTCTCCAGCTGTTCCTCCACCTGCTCTCTACTCTCACTGCAAATCACAATGTCATCTGCAAACATCATTGTCCAGGGAGATTTCTGTCTGACCTCATCTGTCAACCTGTCCATCAGCATAGCAAACAAGAAGGGACTCAAAGCCGATCCTTGGTGTAGTCCCACCTCTACCTTGAACTCCTCTGTCTGACCTACTGCACATCTCACCACCGTCATGCTTCTCTCATACATGTCCTGAACTACTCTGACGTACTTCTCTGCCACTCCCGACATCCTCATACAGTACCACAGCTCCTCCCTCGGCACCCTGTCATACGCCTTCTCTAAATCCACAAAGACACAATGCAGCTCCTTCTGACCATCTCTGTACTTTTCCATCAACAACCTCGAAAGCGAAAATGGCGTCAGTGGTGCTCTTACGGGCATGAAACCATACTGCTGCTCACAGATCTCCACCTCCTTCCTAAGCCTGGCTTCCACTACTCTTTCCCACAGCTTCATTGTGTGGCTCATCAGCTTTATCCCTCTATAGTTGCTACAGTTCTGCGTGTCACCCTTGTTCTTAAATATCGGCACCAGAACGCTTCTCCTCCATTCCTCAGGCATCTTCTCACTCTCTAAAATCCTGTTAAAAAGACCTGTCAGAAACTTCACTGCTGTCTCTCCTAGACACTTCCACACCTCCACAGGTATGTCATCAGGGCCAACAGCCTTTCCGCTCTTCATCCTTTTCAGAGCCTTCCTCACCTCATCCTTTCTAATCTCTCCTATTTCCTGCTCCACAACATCCACATCTTCCTCCCTTCTTTCCCTGTCATTTTCCTCATTCATCAACTCCTCAAAATACTCCCTCCATCTTCTCTGCACACTCTCCTGGCTTGTTAGCACTTCCATCTCTGTCTTTAATCACCCTTATCTGTTGCACATCTTTCCCATCTCTATCTCTCTGTCTGGCTATCCTGTACAAGTCCTTCTCTCCTTCCTTTGTGTCTAACCTGTCATACAGCTCATCGTAAGCTTTCTGTTTGGCCTTTGCCACCTCCCTCTTCACTCTGCTGCACTTCCTTGTACTCCTGTCTACTTTCCTCAGTCCTTTCTACATCCCACTTCCTTTTAGCTAACCTCTTCCTCTGGATGCAGTCCTGTACTTCCTCATTCCACCACCAAGTGTCTTTATCATCTTTCCTCTTACCAGATGACACACCAAGCACCTTCCTACCTGTTTCCCTGATTACCTCTGCTGTAGTTTCCCAATCATCTGGAAGCTCTTCCTGACCACACAAAGCCTGTCTCAACTTCTGCCTGAATTCCTCACAAGTTTCTTCATTCTTTAGCTTCCACCACTTGGTCTTCTTTTCTGACTTTCCTCTCTTCTTCTTCCTGACCACCAGAGTCATCTTACACACCACCATGCGATGCTGTCTGGCTACACTCTCTCCTACCACCACTTTACAGTCACTAACCTCTCTCAAATGACCTCGTCTACATAGGATGTAGTCCACCTGTGTACTCCTACCTCCACTTTGTATGTCACTCTATGTTCCTCTCTCTTCTGGAAGTAAGTGTTAACTACAGCCATTTCCATCCTCTTAGCAAAGTCCACTACCATCTGTCCTTCTGGATTCCTGTCCTTTACACCAAACCTGCCCATCACCTCCTCATCACCTCTGTTTCCCTCACCAACATGCCCATTGAAGTCTGCTCCAACAACTACTCTCTCTCCTCTAGGGATACTCTCTACAACCTCATCAAACTCACTCCAGAATCTCTCTTTCTCTTCTAACTCACAGCCAACTTGTGGAGCATACCCACTGACTATGTTCACCATCACACCTTCGATTTCTAGCTTTAGGCTCATCACCCTGTCTGAGACTCTTTTCACCTCTAGAACATTGTTCACAAACTCCCCCTTCAGGATCACTCCTACTCCGTTTCTCTTCCTATCCACACCATGGTAGAACAGTTTGTATCCTCCTCCAATACTACGTGCTTTGCTGCCTTTCCACCTCGTCTCCTGCACACACAGTACATCTACCTTCCTTCTCTCCATCATGTCTGCCAGCTCTCTACCTTTCCCTGTCATTGTGCCAACGTTAAGAGTCCCTACTCTCAAATCTAAGCTCCTGCCTTTCCCCTTCTCTCTCTGACCACGCACCCTTCTGCCTCCTCTCCTTCTTCGACCAACAGTAGTCCAATTTCCACCGGCACCCTGTAGGTTAACAGCACCGGTGGCGGTCGTTGTTAACCCGGGCCTCGACCGATCCGGTATGAAAGTGGTATGGATGACTCGCATGATTGTACTTGGCAAAATTTTACGCCGGATGCCCTTCCTGACGCAACCCTCTCTATTTATCCGGGCTTGGGACCGGCACAAAAGTTACTGGCTTGCAACCCCTGTGGCTAGATTATTTAAAAATATATATAATACAATTAAAATATTTTATATTATATTTAAATATTTAAGTCTAGTACAATATTAAAAAAAAACTTGTTTTTAAATGTTTTGGAAACAAAAAACAACTACAATTACCTAATTTCATTATAAACCAATTCAATTAAATTCAACTTTATTTAAATAGCGCCAATTTACAACAAGGTCATCTCAAGGCACTTTACATAATAAAGTCAAGACTATACAAACATTTAAAGAAAACCCAACAAAACCCCCCTTGCCATAGGCAACAGTGGAGAGGAAAAACTCCCTTTAACGGAAGAAGCCTCCAGCAGAACCAGGCTCAGGGTGGGCGGACATCTGCCTTGACCGGTTGGGCTGAGTGGAAAGTGGAGAGAGAAAAGAACAGAGCAACAAAAGCAGTTGGGCAGGTTAATGGGACCAGTAGCTGCGCACTGGAAGACACGCAGCTCCAAATCCGGAGTCACCTGAGGACAGGGACAGACAGAGGGAGATAGAGAGGGAGAAAGACGACTACGGGACAAAGAAGATACAGAGTTAATGTCATACAGTGGTGACATATAAATGTGGCGTGAGAGGAGAGAGTGAAGAGAAGAGGAAAGTGGCTCACTGCAGAGTCCCCCAGCAGTTGAAGCCTATAGCAGCATGACTATAACTAACTATGAGGTTTATCAAAGAAGAAAGTTTTGAGCCTAGTCTTAAAAGTAGAGAGGGTGTCTGTTTCCTGAATCTGGACTAGGAGCTGGTCCCACAGGAGAGGAGCTTGATAGCTAAAGGCTCTGCCTCCCATTCTACTTTTGGAAATTCTGGGAACCACAAGTAGGCCTGCATTTTGGGACCGAAGTGGTCTAGTAGGATGATATGGTACAAGGAGATCTTTTAAGTATGATGGAGCTTGAATATTTAGAGCTTTAGATGGTAAGAAGAAGGGTTTTAAATTCTATTCTGCACTTATTGGGAAGCCAATGAAGAGAAGCTAATGAAGGTGAAATATGATCTCTCTTACCAATCCCAGTCAGCAATCTTGCTGCAGCATTTTGGATTAATTGAAGGCTTTTTATTGAGTTACTGGGGCAGCCTGAAAGTAGAGAATTACAGTAGTCCAATCTAGAAGTAATGACCCGGTTTTTCAGCATCGCTTTGAGACAGGATGCTCCTAATTTTGGCAATGTTTCTTAGGTGGAAGACGGCTGTTCTAGAGATTTGTTTTATGTGTGAGCTAAATGACAAATCCTGGTCAAAATGACTCCTTGCATTCCTTGCAGTACTACTGGGGGCCAGAGTTATGTCATCTAAAGTAACAATATGGTTGGAAAACATGTTTCATCAATGCTGACCTGGAACCAGTATGACCCATTTATTTAAATAAGATGTTTCATAACTGTGTAGAATCTTTGAGTCACATCTCTACAGATTCTTAACTTGACCAATACAATTTTTTTCATTTTTAGAACATTTCAAAAAATCTGTACAACTGTCTGCATTCTATTGTTCTTTTATACTTACAGTTGGGCGCAAGGAGGTGCAAACCTAATAATGCACATTCATTTAGTATAACTGTACAAATTAAATTGGTGCAAATGTTTTCAAGTTTGCTTGACAGATTAATTAAAAATAAACTTTGATTTCTAATGAAGGAACATTTAGCTCAGTGTGAATCAAAATTATATGTGATACAAACAGTTTTTTTTATTATGGAAAAAAATGACATTTTGACTTTTTAAAATACTTTTGCACAAACTTTCGCACCCAACTGTAGTTTAGAGTCTCTCAATTTCATTTGCCCCCTTATATAAATATGATCCAACTTAGCACTTATTATTTGAGGAGGCCTTGTGGCATAGATGGATTTGTTCATTAAAAGTCAGACCTGCAACAAGTGTGGGAAAAACTAGGCAAAGCAAGACAACACCCTAAAATCCATGCTCTCATTTCTACAGCATTTAACTGTGATTACTAGTAGGCAATAGGTGCCATCTTTTGAGTGGGTGTTTCATAATAATCATGAAATCATATTATGCTCTAAACTAACTGTAAACTAATGTTGGCGTGCTTTGCCTAAATGCAACGTTATAATGGCTCTTTGTAAAACTCATAGATTTATCCTTTTCTTTTTCCTGTCCACTTTTATACACATGCTCCTGCGCCTCTCACCAATGCAGAGATTGTCTGTTTCAAAAGAGAGAAAATGCCACCAGCTCAGTTGGAGCCAATTAAAAAGACCAAATCAAACAAGTATAGAGGGATATTAAAGTATCAGAGGAAGAGACTGAACAAGCTGGTCAGGAGAGCCAGCTCTGTCCTGGGCTGCCCACTGGACTCTGAAGAGGAGGTGGGTGAGAGGAGGATGTTGGCCAAGCCGACATCCATCATGGACAACACCTGTCACCCGCTGCACCAGACAGTGGAGGCTCTGTGCAGCTCCTTCAGTGGCCGACTGATCCACCCTCAGTGTAGGACAGAGCGCTACCGCAGGTCTTTCATTCCGACCGTGGTTAGACTCTATAACTCCACAGTCTAACCTACTTGAATTAATATTGTATATATTCTGGATGTGTATGTTCTTTTTTTAATTTGTACATTTGTAAATTCATTTTGACTTTATTTGTTTAAATTTGTTTGTGTACATTTTTGTGTACATTCCACGTTACATTACATTAGTAATTGCATTACTTTTGTTGCTTTCATTGCTTTTCTTGCCCTGTATATGTGTGAGCTGTGTAACAAACAACAAATTTACCTTACCATGTTCCTTCTGTTAATTACGATATGTACTTGGATCCCCGCAGAAACTTCCATCTTCAGCTGCCTTCATTTTTTTCTTGCCCCTAATACCTTTTTGATATGAAGGTAAAGTTAGATGTCTCTGAGGGATGCACACTGACTCTGTGGATGGCACCAATGTTTTCCAGAAAGATAGAACTGAACAGTGACAAAATAATGACTAAACAAGCATGACAGCACTTTGTACAAATTTGATCTGCTTCACTTACATTTTGGGTTGTTGTGTCAACACGATAAAACATTGTGTTTTGTTCCTGTCTGTGTGTGAACTTTGAAACAAAGTCTAGAATTTAATTTACTGAGAAATTAATTATGACAGAGTTGTTTGTAGCAGCAGCCCAACAGAGAGACGTATACGGGCGCATTATCATTATCCAAACTGATTCAGTCTAGTTTAGAAATTTGTTGATATGCTGTCTAAAGTGTATTAGAGGGGAAAGAAAAGCACAGGTTTAAATACAGTTAAACTTATGGTGCTTGACTTTTATTAAGCTGCTTGAGATTCGAGAATCTGGTCATGAGTTTGCTGGCTTATTGTGCCTCTGTCAGGATTTGCTTGATGTAGATTTCAGTCACTCCATATTGGAGTGGTAAAAAAAAAAGATGTAAAAGTCCACAACAAGTAACTGATTATGTTTACTTTAATGAGAAGCAGCATTAGAAACAACAAGTCATCTTGCAAGACTATTAGACGGTCTTCTTTTGACAGTGCCTTAATCCATCTCCATGTGGTTTTTTTTCGGAGAATTCTGTGCTCGAGAAAACTAGTTCTTTAAACAAATCAGTGAAACCAATAATGTTACCATCACATCTGGGCTTTTATTTGTTTACTGTGACAGACTAATTTAGTCTGGTGGTTGACTACTTTTGTTAATATATTTATGGCAAATTGTTTTAGATTTGCTGTATTCTACATATGATATATTGTTTTAATGGTTGCTGTTGTTTTTCAAGCCTGTTGCTTGATCTTTGAAATGCTCAAATGCAAACTTCAAGGGGGGTGTTGTATTGTGTGTAAATATAAAAGATTCAACATGACGCAAATCAGTTTTTCTCTCTGTGTTGCTTGTTCACTCAAATACATGTATAATAAATGTATGCATTGGAACCAGACATTAAGGACATCAACAGGAACCACTGGATCGAGTTATAAATCTAGTAGAGTTATGCTCAAAGACATTAATCACACTGAGGAACTTTATAAAGCAAACTTGCATTCTGATTAGTTCCTTAGCAAAGTCCAGTGCTGAGCATACAGATGAAGGCATGTTTAAGCCTTGTCTCATTCTCAGTTAAGCTGTAAAACCTGGGAAAGGTCAGGTATACTGAGCGCTGTGTTATTATGCATATGTATTTATAAGTGTGGACTGAAAATTTACCATTGTGATATGTTTGATCTATGTTTTGTGCTACAGACTGTGGCCTCAAGAAGAATCATACACAAGGAAGGATACACAATAACAATAACATCTTCAGTGAATTGCTTTTTTTGTTCTGATTAATGTCCAAGGCCACAGACAGTGATGGGCGAGAGAGAGAGAGAGAGAGAGAGAGAGAGAGAGAGAGCCTAAACTAAACGTGGCCATCTATTGGTATTAAGATGTAAGTGCAACTAATTGCAACTCAGAAATACTCATACGAGGCCTAATTTACAAAATGTTAAACTCATAAACAACTTTAAAATTCAAGCTAGTTGAATAAAACGGGCTACACAGTGCTTCAAAACTACAACAAAGTGTAAAAATGAATGAGGGAATCAACGTCAGAGTTCCCCAAAAAACCTTTCCGCTGTACATGTATAGACTGATTTTTACTTTTTACAATGTATATATATATTTGTTGTTACCTCGCCTGAGCCTAATGGGAAGAAACTCTTATGTACAGGCAATATCTCACTACAGCCATTTGCAGCACTTCTCCACTTTTGGAGCATATCTACACAAAATTAAAACTAAAAGCTAATTCAAATTATAATCGTCAGTTTTCAGACATATGATCACCCAAATGTCATATATGGTTGGTAAAACAAAGTGCATTGTCACCAGCTGCAGCATTAATGTGACGCATCCATAATAATATATGTGAAATGAGCTACGAAAAGTGTTTTTTTCCTTTTGGTACTTCAAGTGTTTTTTAAAGCCAGTCTGTCTGAATTTTAGTTAGGGACCACTTTGAAGGCAGAACAATACATTTTAGCTTATAAAATGATCAGAACACTTCCCGTCTGTGCACAGTATTTGGACTTTTTATGATTATTATATTGGGTGAACTGTCCTTTACAGATCACATCTGACAACCAGTGCAATGTTTAATCTTTTTCAACGTGTTTAATCTTTTTCAATGTTTTTTCAACCCCCACAGAACTTACCGTTGATCCCGGTTCCACACCATTCAACCTGGCTGGTTCCGGTTTGCTCCCCGAATAAATCACCACCCTCTTCAGACTTTCCAAATAAAGCGGAGCCGTGCGCAGCTGTGCGCCCCCGGTGCGTCACACTGCCCTGCTGCTGGCTAGACAGACAGACAGAGGGACGGACAGACAGACGGAGAGCAGCGACTAGGAGGAGGAAGAGAAGGGAAGATGTCCGGTATCATGCTGCTGTCGCTGTCTTTGACTTTGTGCTTGCTGAGAGCGAGCGGCGGCACCTCGCGGAGCGGCGCCGTCATCTTGCGGGACGCCTTGGAGCGCGGCCCGCTCAGCCTGAACGACATGTTCCGAGAGGTGGAGGAGTTGATGGAGGACACCCAGCACATACTGGAGGAAGCTGTGGACCAGGTCTGCGTCATATTTTATTCATTCATAAAAAAGCGGCGCTGTAGCCTGTGGAGCTATTTTTAAGTCCAACTTTGGTTTTCGCAGTCAGCCTTATTTTGACTGCTGGGATTACTCGTAGTTTCCATGTCTGCTTTCTGTCTGACGCAGGTCACAATAAAGTCCGCATCATTACAGAAGTGACTCAAACTGAATATCGTCTAGTCACATCAACAAAAGAGTCGTTGAGACTAAAGGAAAGTGTCTGTGTGCAGCACTTTGTGTGAACTCTGCTTTGTACTTTGGGATCCTGCAAGTCTGTTGTTTTCTTTCCTGGAAGGGGATTTTAACAGGTCTAATAAGGAGCTGGTGTTTCAGGTCAAGGTCTGGTTTTGATCATTTGTGAACTACTAGTAGGTTTTCCCTTCCAAGAAATGGATACCTGACGGTGCAACAATATGTCCACAATTATAGCTACCTCGAGGATTCATACTTCCCCCACTCAGAAATCTGATACATGAATGAAGTGGAAATGTCATTTTGTTTATGAACGGATCCAATATATATCCCATCATTCCATTCAACAGATAACTACTGAGAGTGCAAAATCATCTTTAACGCCACTGGATCTGCGACCCAACTACCACCACGAGACTAAGAAGACGATAAAGAATGGAGACAAAGCCGTGCAGGTCCTAGACAGGACAGACAAGGTAGGGGTTAAAGAGGCCACTATACGTATAGTTCTGGTGCAGGAAGTACATCTACGCTGTAAAAAAGACATAAACATAACATTTCAATCATGTAAATTTTCACATGGCCCATTTAACTTAATCTCTTAGGTTTAGATTTTTAATAATAGTAGATTAAAGTCATCCACTTGAAATTCTTGACCCAAAAAACACTTTGGATTCTTTTTATAATATTATAAGAGATGACTCATCATAATAATCAGAATGAGGTCCCAGCATAACCCTTCGAAACCTTACCGGCTTACCGAGGACTAGTGCAGAGAAGTGTCTGTAGTTTTGTCATGCATTTCCTTGTCTTAAATTTGATTTAAATTTGAAGAAAACTTCTTCTGAATATGTGCTGAAATACAAACAAAGGTTTCTAACATTTTGTTAACATTTCAGCTAACTAAAAAATCCATTGGACGTTGTGTCAGTTGAACTAATAATTTCAAGTTCTGAAATTGATGAATTTATGTTTTCTAATTACAATGAGTTTATAGTAAACATTTTAATTAATATTAATAATTATGATACACTGGAATCTTTTTCAGATCAAGATTCAATCAGGACACTAAAACTTCAACTAAAGTACAAGATGAGCTTGAGCTTTTTTAGCAAGATTTCATTGTATAGTTAAAAACTGATAAATCAAGATTAAAGCCTAACAACTTGTAATTTTTATTTCTCCCAACAGCTATAAATTGTAGTCGTTTTAGAGTCATATAGAGGAGTTCTGGAGGAGCAGCCAACCAAAGAACTAGATGACATCAGATGAAATCCCATTCTAATACATGAGCTCACCAACTAGAGTTGAAAAAGTGTGAAGTCTCCCTTAAAATATTTGCAGTAAGCCTCTGACAAAATGGATTTAGGAATTGGCTGTAGGTCCATGAAACAAGCACATCACACTTTATAGCTGGTATATATATATGTGTGTTTGCTCTTAAGTAACACACATCATTTATTAAGGTCTTATACAACATCTCATCCTTTTTTGCCACTTACAGGAAACAAATAACAAAACAGGAGAGACTCACCTTTCTCAAATACACATGGAGATCTCTGGTCAGTGGAACAGTGTGGATCATGTGAGTATTCTGCCTTCACTATTCACTCTATGAATAATTAATAACTTTGGGACAATGGGACTTATGCATTCTACCTCATGCATTTCCTGCTAATTTGGTTTCACCCCAAATGATACTGACATCATTAGGAATACACAAAATATCAGATGGAAATGAAGTTTACAATAGAGATTTGACCGAGCATAAGTCAGTGGATCTGTGTGTTTGTCCAGCTGATTGTCTGTTGACTCTGGATTTGGGAAACCTGTGTTGGTTTTCAGGCAGAAATGTGAAATCCCACTGCCCCATTTTCAGGACCAAATGTTTCTCCCAAAATGGTGGTGATGCAAATTGTAAGCCCTGAGTCCTTATCTTGTTTTATCACATTCCAGTGAGCGTTATTCATATGCTGTTGTTGTTCCTAGAAAAACGGTTCATTTAATGTTGCTTTTCTACTGCACATTTTCCCTCCTGTTTTATAAATCTATGAGGTTTGTAATAAGAGACAGGAAAGTTGTCTTCTATCCATTGTCTAAACTAATTTCATAAAGAATGAGATCATCCACCAAGCAGGGCTACCATATACTTTTCATAGTCGACACTTTTCACAGGACGCCAGCTTGGATCAAAGTCATTATCGGTGCCTGCTTTGCCAGTTTACTTTACAACAGCGGTTTTGATCCTTTTCTTTCCTGGCAGCTGTACAGAAAGTGGTTATGTTAATAGCGCTTGCTGCTCGAAGAAAAATGCCAGGAAAGCGAGTATATTAACATTTGCTCTCTATGAGTCAATGGAAACTGTAACTACTGTATGTAGAAAGGTTAAACTGAATGTACAGTCTCATTTCAGTTACACTTATAGAATTTGGTGCATTGACTCAGCAGTAAACATTCTTTACTCATTTTATTTTGTCTACACTTACAGTGGCACATATTTAGTTTGTCTTGCTATCCCATGTGCAGTTCCTTCTAAAAGTATTGGAACAGCAAGAGCGATGCATTCATTTTGGCCTTCTATGAATAGAAGGGAATTCAATTAAAGCCATTGCACAAATGTTGGGCATAGCCAGTCCAACAATTTGAGTGTCCTGAAAGAGAAAGAAAACACTGGAGTAACTGAGCAACATACACAGAACAGGTCAGTGAGGGAAACGCCACAGTGAAGGATGTGGAGTATTAAAAAGCAGTGAAAACCCACCCACACCAAAACTGAACAACTCTTCCAGATGTGATGATTTGATTTCACTTCACATCATCTGGAGCATGACAACGCAGCCACAGGACCTCCATAGTATGAAGACCCAGATTATATCAGCCAGAAAGCATCAACTAAACTGATGCCTAGTTTTTAGGAAGTAGACAGAGACATATTTTAATAAATGCAGGAAAGGCAGAGAGACCTTTACTACCATTCATAAACATGTATTACCCAAACAAGAACCATAGGATGTGCCTTCACCAACACCAAATGACATCCATGTTGTTAAGGTGAAATATTGTAGTTATGATTTTGTGTATGAAAATATCCCAGTTCCAAGTTACTGATCTTGTGTTTTTGACAAAGGCTGGAATTTGGTTGGTCTTTGTGAACACAGAAGCATGAGGACACCTGCTTAAATTTGCTGTGGGTTTTCAATGAAACTTACAGCACAGACTAATAGAAAACATCAACATTTCTTTAAATTTCTGCATTAAATGTTGGGAGTATACATCTTAAGACCCATCACATCTAATCTATTCTACCTCAGTCAATCTCTTAGTCCGTTCATTGTTATGTTTCAAACAGACCATTAACTTATATAAATGGCTCTGGCTGTGTGCAATGTTTGCTCTAAAACAAGTTACCTTGGACCCAAGCTGTTTCCATAGCAACACTATCCAATAAAATTGCAGTGAAGCACAAGCATCATTGTGAACTCCTGCTGTTGTGGCATCTGATCTTATAAGCTGCTGCATTTACACATGCTGATAAGAGACAAATGTGCATTTTACTTTTTTCACATGTTCTCAGCATGTCAAACATTGCCTTCCCATTCTTAACTTAATGCCAATAAGGTGCATCAATGTAGGCTATAAATCTTATTTTATTAGCTGCATATGTCATAAGTATAAGACAACCATGACTTTATCAAAGTACAACAATATGCAGAAAATATGTAATTGTAATAAAATATCTAAATCTTTCTTTCCTAAATTTACTTTGATCAAGCCCATTTTCTATTGAATGGAAACGAGTTAAAAGGGAAATCTATCCCTTGTTCACTTATTCGGGATTCCTCAGGCTTCTTCGTAACAGCTCCGTCAGTGTCAAAATATAGCTGATAGCATTTACCTGAAACTCTGGGCATTTTTCAACTGGCCTAGTGCACTGGCCAGCTGCAGCCTGAGGCTTTATTGTATCAGGCTGTCCATTCCAATGTCTTTCTGTTCTGATTTGGTAAGTGCAATATTTCAGACAAACCCCTTGTGGGATTTCTTAAAAACTGGCTATGGATAAACTGATTAGATTAGATCAAAGATCAGAGTTTAATATCCCTGTGACCTCATGTCTTCCCCACTCTCGTCAACAATTTGTCAGCAATTCTCAGAAAGCCTGGAGGGAATTTTATTACATCTGGACTCATGGATGAACTGATTAGAATATCTACACAGATAATTATATAAACTGCAACTTGACTGATTTGTGATTCTACTTCTACGCATTTGATATTGATGACTTGGTGTCAATACTGTAGTTATTTCAGTGTTTACAATGTTATTATTTCTAAAAAGTACCAGGTGTAAACAATCAGTTTCTTCCTGATGAGGTCAGTATTTTAACTAACAGCTAGACTAAGGGAAGGCTCTTTTTAATGGCTGAAGAATTTAAAACTTTGTCTCATTTTGGAGAAATGTGACTCCAAGTAATTCCACAATTGTGTTATTTAACATGGGTGCATTCTTTGCTGTGACAAATGCTAGTATGAATACATTCAGCAGTTGCCTTATTTTTAAGAGTAGGAGGCAGTGTGGCTGCTTCTGAGGAAACTAAACGCGGGGGAAAAGTAGCTGGATGAAACTGAGCTAAGGAAAGCAGCCAAAACATCAGCCATGGGTGTAGTAGTCTTTATTAGCTTTTATGACAAATCAGAAGAATTTATGTGATGGTTTGTGTAAAACAACTCTATCGATGCGATGTAACATGCTACATTCTACAGCAAGCTTCGTCTGTTGATTTTACAGCTGATTTAGGGCTTAACTTGGCCATGTACAGTTTCACCAGAGATCACACAGGATTAGACATAGGTTATTATTGCTCAGTAAAAGGCTATGTTACTCCTCTTTCCTTTTTTCCTGGAAAATATTTTATGGAGATGTATAAAATGCTAGTGGGCCTATGAGAGTGATACCAGCTGTAGTCATCTGGCAATTATTAAGATAATTTCAGGGTACTGCAGTCCCGATTTGTAGTTTCCAGTATGTTTGTGTTGCCCCATTTATGTCTTGCAGCCGATATGTATATGTTATGACAACACAAAGGAAGATAAATACAAAATTAAATATTTAGTGTAGAATAGAGAGAGTGCTAACAGGGGGAGAGTGTTTTCCAAAATGGGAGTGAGTGGAAAGGAACATTTTACTGGGAGCATGGAGGTGTTTATGAGAGGAATGGGAGAGGAAAGACAGTTCTCATTGGTCCTAACAATTCATGCACATGTGTGCATGTGCTTGTGCATCTGTGAGTGTGTTGAGACCCTATGTGTCATCCAGTTCAGTGTTTTAAAGAGAGAGAGTCAGCATGCATGCAGTTTAAGGACTGACTTGTCTGTCATTGTAAGTTCCCAGCTTAATGACAAACAGATTCTGCAGCCAGGCTCTTGATCCTGTGTCTGACTTTGACACAGTCCAGTCAGCCTCAATAAGGCGTGCTGTTTCAGGAACTTGGCGCTGGTTCAATACTGATTACCCCGAGGCAGCACACACAAAGATTAAAAAGGAAAAAAAAACATCTAAATGGTGAGTTCACAGCACGCTGATGCTGATTTTGGCAGACACTCTTCCCTCTGACCACTGGAAAAGAGTCAAAATCTCAGATATCTTATTAGCATTCCAACATTTGGCAAGAAAAGGCCAACCAATCAAGCAGGAAAACTCTAACCTAAAAAACCCTTTTATCACCCAGTTTGTAACATGATGTATCCTGCAGTAAACCGACCCAACAAAGAGGATTAAACATCATGTTTAAACATTTGCAGCTGAGCTACAGTGGTTTCAATGGCAGAAAAACATGAATAGATCTAAACATTTGGATGAAGTCTTAAACAGTGTGTCACACTGGAAAAGATCACATCATAGAGGATGTAAAGATACTCACTCATTAATACTTCTCCCTCATTTACTTTTCACCAAAAAGTGGTTTTATCAATGACCTAGTTTAAATTAAGTGTAGGAGAAAGCAAGGATAGAAAATCCATAAGATTTGGCTCGCCTGTAAAATTCAACTGATGTTGTCCATCAGGCAGTTTCCATGGAGATTGACTGGCAAAAAGGCAACTTTGGAAACTATCAGACACTAGCAACTCATTACAGGGGCTGTAGTGGACTCCACCTGTTCCTGTGATACAGAAAAATGTAAACCATTGTTATATTTGGTTCAGTGCTCCTGGGTGGGGTGATATTGCGCTGACATCAGCTTATGGTTTAAATTAATGTTTGACTCACTTATGATTCAGTGTGCATTTCAATTCTGTGCACTAACTGTTGTACCCACTCTTCCCAGGAATGCATGGTGGATGAGGACTGTGGTGAGCTGAAATACTGCCTCTATGAGATTGAGAACTCCAAGTGCCTCCCCTGCATACCAACAGACATGGTGGGCTTTCAGTCAGTGTTGTCTTTTGTGAAGTTAATGCTGAATGAGCTGCAAAAAGCTCACACTTTTTAATTTTCAACAATGGAACAAATGTGAAAGGTGACAAAACCTTATTATCACCGTACTCAGCACTTCTTCTCTGGACTTTCATAAGGTGACCAAACACACTGTGATTAGGCCACAGAATGACCAAAGTGACCATATGTAAGAGAACCGCTTCCCTCTTAACCTGATAAATCTATGAAACCTAATGAAATGCAAGTGCACACGCTACTATACCAAGTTATGCACTGTAAACCTGTACTATTACAATATAATGTAAAGGAAGGTTCATGCTAGCTACAAATGTGTCTTTGGCAGCTGAAAAATACAATCATGTTTACAAATGTGTGAAACTAAAAACACCTGTGCATGTCCTAAACTTTGACTAAGAATGTCAGATGTGCACAGATGGCCTGATACATGGGTCAGGTTATGCTACTGTAACTTGCACACACAAAAAAAATAGTTTTAACTGATTTACCACATTCAGTGCTTTGCAAATAATAAGTTACACAGGAAGAAGCTAAACTACAGCCAAACTACCCTAAAGCTAATTTTAAAAAGTAGTGCACTATTTTTAAAAAATTATTAAATTTACACATGTGATAAAAAAAAAACCTTTAAAAAAAACTTATCAAGGTTTAAAGAATCACGTCTTTGGTTTGGTGTTCATTTGTCACACTGATGCCCCACTGGAGTGGGGGGTACTGCATCCATCTTTAGTTACATGGCAAAATCATGAAGTAGAATATTGCAGAATAGTCACATATAAAGCAATAAACGTAAAAGCCATGTAACACTGGAATATTACACATAAAAGCTTTTATTTAATTAAAGTCTGTTTAAGGGCGAACAAGCTATATATTTGGAAGAAAGCCCAAAATGCCGAATGTCGAAAAATGCAGCATAGATTTCTGGGTCCCAGAGTGACACAATACTCTAAAAGGCCTGCAAGGGAGTGTAATATGAGCCACATGTGTCAGGCGATCTGTACAAACAACTATGTGTAATTGGATTTTAAAGAACTTGGCTAAAAAAAATTATTTGCCCACATTTCTAAATCTGGTATGTGGCATATTTATTATATTTTGCCAAACACTCATAAAACTTTATTGTATTTGTAAACTTTAACTTTAGAATTTCAGATACTTGTGAAAGGAATTCAACTTCATAGCAAAACTTCGTAATGCAAAAATATAAAAGAAAAACAAATGTGTTCATCCTACTGTATGCAGTGCATTAAATATTGTGCTATTCCTATAAAAAAGGGGAGTCATGAAAGCAGGAATGGTGTTACAAAAGGACAACCGGTGGTCTTTACTCTACATGCTTTTCTGAATGTTTGTCCCCACTCAGCCCTGCACTAAGGATGAGGAGTGTTGCTCAGATCAGATGTGTGTGTGGGGCCAGTGTACAGTCAATGCCACCAAAGGAACAGAGGGAACTATCTGTCAGGGTCAGAGCGACTGCAGGCAAGACCTCTGCTGTGCCTTTCAACGAGGTGAGCCTGAGCAGTGACATCTCCAGAGACTGAACTGGAAACAATGCGGACTCATTTAAAGGGCGACTTCACAGATTTTCAACAGGTTTCCTGTGACTCATATCCAGTACATGATTAATATTAAACATCTCCCTGCCATTCTTACATTAAAATATCTCTCTGATCCTATACAGCCTTTAAAATATGAACAACTCTTCCAGATGATGTAATCAGGACGTGTTTTTAGGCAAAGAGATATTTAGTGTAGCAAAAATGAGAAGGATGTATGAATACCATTCATATTTTTGCTAGCAAACAAGTGTCAGTCTTTCATTGAGCAATTAAACAAATGAAATTACGCCACATACTGTATGTCATGTTATTTAAATTCATTTTGACCCTATCACTTCTTTTGTGTACACTCCTTTACTTATGTTATTGTTGATATAAAAATATTTATGTATATATATATATGTATTTAATTAAACAATTACCACCAATAAGCTCACAAACTGCTTAAAATCAGCTCAGCTTTTACCAACAGTGTCCTTTGACCCATATTTTCTTTTCATTACTGTACATCTTTTAGCATATTTATCATAATCCGTACTGTTTAGTACTGTATGAGGTTATGTGTGTTTCACCATAGTTTTGCCAATGTGAAACACTTGATGATGTTGTAGGCACAGTATTAAAAAGCAGCCTGGCAGAAACATACTCTCTTTCGGCAATAAAAAAAGACCCTCTTTCCAGATATTGTCCCTGTCATTCTGTCAACTAATCTAATTAGACATTGTGTGGCTACAACTTAATTAAAAAATAATAAATATTCATATATGTTCATTAAAAATGTACTACTTTATCACTTATTGATGTAATCTGTTAGTAATTCAGCCATGTTGATTGTGACTGGATCAAGGCATCTATGGAAAATGAATGTCTGGGAAACTGGACTTGTATGAGCCTATTTTTAGTTTGTGTGTAACAACAATAATATTAGAGATAACTTGGCAATCGGAGCTGAACAGGCAAACATAAACAACTGCTTTGGACTTACTTTGCTGTCTTCTGCATCCTCCAGAGCTGTTATTTCCAGTGTGTAACCCCAAACCAGGGAAAGGGGAACCCTGTCTGAGTCACCCTAACCTGCTGATGGACATGCTTGCCTGGGACCAGGAGGGTCCCCGAGACCACTGCCCTTGTGCTGACGATCTCCAGTGCCAACCCCATGGGTGAGAGAAACATGTTGTACCATTCACAGTTATAAGAAGGAGTTTAATGATGATTTAAAAGTCTTTAAATATTCTGTTTTCCTAATCCTAAAACCTTTTTTCTCTGTTATAGACGTGGATCTGTTTGTGGAGAGTAATACTGCAAATAGAAGATGTCTGAGGAAGTTGTATGAAAATGCGTATCTCTGTCCAGGAACTATACTAACATTCATTCTGGTCATTCACCAAAGAACGGTCATAATTTACATTTCTTCAGGGCAGAAATTGCACTGTATTATTTATGCCTTAGCACCAATGTGCATTATATGTCATTAAGAAAATAAAAGACTTGTTTTGAGTTTTGACTGAGAACCAATAAATCAGAATTGTGGTATTTATTCACCGAGTAGATGAGAGGAACTACAGCAAAACACAGCACTCACCACTAGAGGGCAAACATTTGCTTTTTTTCCATTAATTGTGCGAGGAAGTGTAACCTGATAACACAGACACACACGCAAACACACAGAGATGTAAAATTATGGAGGCATGAAGAAACTATTTAGCGTGTGGTGCAGCACAGAAATCTCTTTCTCTCTCTCAAACACACACACTGTAGAAATGTAGCAAACAAAGGGGTCTTGGATTCAAACATGTTGAGGGATTTTGGATCTGTGTTTCTGTGTTTTTGCACAAAGGCACATTTAAGGCCTCTATGCACCGCACTGCTGAATTATGTCTAATATTTTGTTTGCAATCATATTTAGAAACATTAATATTTTGAATAAATAGATCTGCATTTGAAACTGTTTGCTGATCTTACAAAAAAAAATTAAAAATGTCCAATTCTGATGCGCGGAAACCTATGAAATGAATATGGAATGCTGGACAGATGGTTTCCAGAAAAGCATGCAAATTAGGGAGTCTTCTGAAATACCCTAACCTGAATAGATTCAGCTTATAGTTATATATTTAACACTGGCCCCAAACAAACAGTTTCATGTAATCAATCAGTCACTTATGGTTTGGGGACTACATATGTCTGTACATTTAATCATTCTCATCTAGAAGCTGAGAGATGTTTTATTATAGGGAAGTTAAATGGAAATTTAATGTAATTTACATACATATAAATTAATATTAATATTTACATGTATGTAATATATTGTATGTATTATAATAGATTGGAAGTTGCATGCAGCAAACCCCATTTGAGCCAACTGTAAATTTTCACCCTGGGAATTCTTTGCAGGTGAGCCCACCTACAGACAACTATCGGATGGGCATCACAGTGAAGCTCTACTATCCATTTCAGAATATTTAAGAAACAATAACTGCAGACGATGAGTTTAAACCTAAAACTTAAAGTGATGATTTCAGATGGGAAATGCTAAAACATCAGTAAACCGGATAATTTTTGTCTGTTTGTAATGTGTAAAGTATGCTAACATTAGCCAACAAGTATGGATGTAATAGTAAACCCAGAGTACCAGACTGGCCAAATATGAAATAATGAAAGAATTTTCTTCTTTCCAATATTTCTTTAGTCACAAGTAATGCTGATCTGTCGCCAGTTGCCAGACTTACACAAACTAACCATATTAACTCATTGCTGGGGGAGTCAATGTGTTTCATCTTACGACGACGTAAAACGAGCAGGAGTGAGACCTCTTCTTGCTCCTGTCTGTGCCGGAGAGCTGCTGACGTCACGGCGGTGGATTTATCCGCCCCGGGTTGTGGCTTCCTGCTGAGTCTCCGCTCGGACGCCTCTGTAGCGGTACATGCACCCACGGCCACTCCGCACACTCACAGCAGACTCCCAAGTTCGAGAGCCGAGGGAAGCTCGACATTTGAGGTAGGTGCTGCTTTCTGCGCCGCGTACACAGGCTCATGCGGAGCTTTTGTGTCGGCGCGTTCAGCAGGATGCGCCGACAGGAGGGAGGCTCGCAGGCTGTCGAAGTGAAGCCGTGTGGCGGCGAACATGGACGAACGTACGTGCGCCAAGTTCTGCTTTATTTAAAACACACGTCTCACTCTCGCGACCACTGAGCCTGAATGTGACAGGCGCCATGTAGCGTCTCCTCTGAGCGGTGGTCTACGTTTCTGCAGCAACGAAATACATATACGGCGAGTGTTGATGAATTTTTATTTTCATAAACGTGAACGGCGTCGGGGACAATCGCCGCTCTGTGAGCGTGATGAGCGCGCCAGCTGTGGATAATGACAATCACTTGATCGGCTGCGTCGTTGCAGCCTGTTGAACTCTGAGTGGAGTCCTGCTCTGGCACATTGAGTTTTTTTTTTTTTTTTTTTTTTTTCCTATAGTCAGACGAACCATATTTTCACTGCTGTAGGCGGTAATTAATTGAGCGCAAAGTTTGGGAGGAGTTATTTTCTACTTGTAATTCTGCGAGATCCATATGAATCGAGTTAAAACTGGTAGTAACTCGTTCCTCGTCGCCTGCACAACATAATTGTTTTTTTTTTTTTTCTAAGTGAACCGTCTCTGCTAATGGTGATTAAAAGCACAGTAACATCAACTGTTACAAACCTGCGAGTAACACTGGAGAAACTGTGGCTTTGCTTTTAGTCGTTAAGGCGTGGAGGCGCGTGCGCTCCATAAGACTGTAGTTGTCCTGAAGACCTGGTCCGTTTCCGGACACAAGGCATGGTGCAGCCAAAAGGCCTCAAGTGGTTTGCAAAGACTTGAACATGCACTGTATCCTACCGCACGGTGTGTTTTTTGTTCACTTTTAGCAATTACTTGTGTGGGGACTTGCACTTGGAGTTGGACTTGCCAGCTGATATTACAGGCGTCAGTGTTCACCCGTTTTCAATTCTGTAACCTGCTCAAGTTCTTCTGTCTTTTTTAATCCCACAAATGTGGTCTGACAACATTCACGTGTGAGGTTGTCTCATTTACACGGACTAAACTTGAACAAACTTGCTCCTAGCTAAAGTTTGAATCCACATACAAAGAATGTGGCCCCATGGTAAGGAGAACACCCAGGTTAGAGGTTGGTACTAGTGTGCACTAAATAAAAAAAATTACAATGTAATAATGAGCTCATCAAAGTTAATTATAAAGTGAATTATTTAAAATTTATTTACTTTTCACTTATGCTTCATTAACTTAGAATGGACTCCTCCTGGCTGTGTTCTATGATTACATGGCGCTGTTTAGCCGTTAGTGTTTAAATGCATCACAAACCTTTCACGTGTGCTCTAAACTCTGGCTGCTTTATCTGCTGACTGTGTTATGCCTTCTCTATGTAGGTGATTTAACAGATCACCACAAACTACTTGAAAAGATGGTTATTTGAAAACCTCAACATGAGTATGAAGTTGTTTTAAAAATAAACTAGAATGAACAGCTTTTTGCAGGATGTTCCCTGGCCTCAGGGTTAGAATATCTATTCATCTGCATGTCCTGCTGATGTTTCCTTTAAGTCATGAGGAGTCACCTGCTGTCTTAAGAAATATTGCATGGGATTTAAAGTGCAACTTTTAAACTATGTAAGGATTGTTTTTGCCTGGTAGTGTTTTACATAAGTGGGACATGGATCGCTCCTCAGATGGCTGTCTGTCAAAGCGGTTTAACCCCAGCCACAGGTGCCTGGCTTTTAAGCATCAATTATTCAGAGTGAAGATGTGGCATCAGGGATCAACTTGCTGCCTGTCTGACTGTAAGCTACAGGGGCTTTTCCACAGCTATGTGATCAAAGGCCACTGCAGCCCCCAGCAAGGCTCAATGCTAAGATTGCTTTTGTTTAGCATGGAGGCAAGACTTCAGTGTTGGCTTATCAACTATTGAGAGCTTGCATATGGGATCCAGGTTCTATCAAGTAAGAACTGCTTTTTATCTTGTCACAATATGTAGTAGTCTAACATACACTGACCTAAATGGGACATCAGCTTGGTGTAGCAAGATTTCTTTTAGTACTAATGAATTATACATTTCTCATGTCTTATTTTTTTTAATTTGGCACATTGGTTTTGTAGTTAATACAGAAGGCGTAAATGGGAGCCTCGGTGTACTCTGCCAGTGAATGCAGGATTACTCTGGCTTGCAGTAATTCTTGTTCCCAGCCCAACAGTCGAGCGGCTGTATTGGGATTTTGAAGTGCACCTGATATTCTAGACTGGTTTCCAGCATTTGAGAGCTGTTAACTGGTTGGCCGTCAACTGTACCTCTTGCTCTGTAGTAAATCATACTACAAACATTGTATTGAATATTACAAAGTTGAATGTCATGCCATAACCTGTAGTCTTATTTTGCCTGAAGTTTATTCACAAAATCAGTAAAGCAAAATGAAGCACTGTATGGATTTGTTGTACATTTGCACCATGTGTCACTGAGGTTGTTCAGGATGGCATACACCCTGACGTTACAGCTTCTCTAGCTGGTATAATGCGTAAACGAATGACTGCTTTCTCAAGCCTGGGCCGAGCAACAGTTAGTCGCTTAATATTAAACACAGCGCTGGAACCAGTTTAGATACTCGCGAACTGTATTTAGATTTTGGCAAGAGATACTTGTTCTAAAGTTTGCCCCCGACAACATGCCCAGGATGTGTGTTCGAGTTTTTGGTTTTGACCTGATACAAACCTGGTGACTGTTGTTCTCATTTGTGTGTTTTGTTTCTATTTATAGTCGTTGTGCTTTGCATGTTTCCTGTACATGTTTAGTGTTTTTACCTTTTAACAGTTGATGTCATTTTGAGCTTGTTTCCAGCTCACAACAGTTAAACCCATGCTTATGTGCAAGGGTTTAGTAGTTCTGAGCAATGCTATTGATTCCTATACCTACTGTAATAATTTAAATGTGCTTTGTCATTTAATATGAAAGCACAAGTGAAGTGTATTTGAGGATAATTGAACATGTGCTGACTACTGTTCTCTTTGTATCACTGGATGCCTCACAACACCTGCAGTGGTGTTTGCCTGAAGGTATGGGAGTGAAGCAGTCTGACAAGTGCAGCTTGAAGCAGTCGCAGCAGGCTCTGATGGAGTACAGCTGGAGCTCAGTCCTTGGCACAGGTTGTGCTGCAGCAAACTGTATCTGCAGCATTGACCAGAGACCTTGTACAGTGGAAGGACAGAAGAGCTCTGCCTTGTTTTCCACAAGGGCCTGTGCACTTATTACAGTGCCGTTGTCATAGTGGCACTAAAGTTTTTAGTAGTGTTTAACTTGGTTGCTTTTAATATACATTTGATGTACTACTACTACTTCTCTTTCGGCTTTTCCCATCAGGGGTCGCCACAGCGACTCATCCTTTTCCACTTCACTCTATCCTGGGCATCTTCCTCTCTGACACCAGCTAACCTCATGTCCTCTAATGATGTGATATTCTAATGCTGTATAGGGAACATCTGCATGATGGCAGAGTGCACTCAAACTTTTTTTTTCTTGGATTTCTATGGAGACTCTCAGCTAAACACTCAAACTAAAAATGAACTTTTTTATTTTATCCATCCCCTCAAGCGTAGTTTGTTTTAATTGCAAACATTATCCCTGGCTGAAGGCTTGGAGTCCCACTTTACAGTAAACAGTGCAGTGTGATGTATTCTGTGTATGCAAAGCTGAATAACTGGTTTAAGTGTATCCACATCAGTAACTTTTAACAAAATTGTCAAAATCAAATTAAATGCCAAACAATGTTTAAAATTTTATTACAGTGGAACCTTGATTGTTCAAGATGGCAGTACTGAACATAGTTTCAGTTTCAACACAGGTCTGACACCAGCTAGTTCACTAACCCTTTTTCTGTCAGTCACATGGGTGAGTGTTCCAGTTGCTTGTACTGCACAAAAAAAGACTAGTTATATCTCAGAATAAATTCCATAACAGCAGACACACTTTTGTTTCATCTGTAGCCATTTTAGTTTAATCTGATTTGCCATGTTGTGGTTTTATCAATCTATACCAGAACTGTTTGTTCTAGTAAACGTATGGGTTCAGGGGTCTAAGGTATTCTGTAGCTGACCTGGTTTCATATTTGATAAAGCAATTTGTTTTGCAGTTCATTAAGCTTTAAACGGCCTGGTAACAGCTGCAGCGTCTTGGTTGAGTTCAATTCAACTTTATTTATATAGCACCAATTTACAACAAGGTCATCACAAGGCACTTGACATAATAAAGTCAAGACTATACAAACATTTAAGGAAAACCCAACAAATCCCCCTTGAGCAGCCATAGGCAACAGTGGAGAGGAAAAACTCCCTTTTAACTGAAGAAATCTCCAACAGAACCAGGCTCGGGGGGGTGGCCATCTGGCTTGACCGGTTGGGCTGAGTGGAAAGTGGAGAGAGGAAAAAAAAAGAGTTGAGACTAACATCTGACTGAGGCTCTGTCATTCATTGTCTACTGGAATGTTTGGTAGGTTTAGCATTAGGACTGGTGGAATTCACTCAACAGATAAGAGACATTTTGATTTTATTTACTTGAGTATTTGGCACTATGATTAGCAGTTTGTGAAATATAAAGATTGTGCTCTTGGAATATCAGGGTAATTTTTTTCACATAAATCTGACTTGCTGTTGAATCATTTCAGTTAAATTACACAAAGATGTTGGTCTTAAAGCATTTTGACCTAGATAGATGTTTAAGTCATAAGCCATTACGATGAAGGTGATTAATAAGTTGCATTGCCACCATTTTATAGATGAAGAGTTTCTCAGATGCTGGAGGCTGCAGGAATAAATGCAATCATGTAAAGTTGAATTATGTTTTTTTTGTTTGTTTTTTTTCTCGCCTCATGTGCAGGTGTTGTGGAGTCACTGGACAGGACTGCAGACATCATGGTGAACATCCCAGAATACTATGCAGGAAAAAATGTGCTGATCTCTGGAGCAACAGGGTTTATGGGCAAGGTACAGTAATGTTTGACATCTAGGTGTGAGCTGCACATTAAGAGGGATTTTCTTTATTTTTATTTTTTTTTTGCCAAGCCTTCTACATCATTCTGTAGTAAAGTTTGCCTCTTTAGATGTTGTGGATGAAGGGTTTTGTTTAACTAGTTACTTCTCTTGTGGTTCACTTCTCCAGTGGGCAAAAGGATATCTGCGAAACTCAGTGTCATCCACCCAATGGTCAAAATGCAATAGATGACTGAGAACTTTTTTTTTTTTAATTGTATGCTCAAAGTTGTTTCCTCTTCTCTTCATTCTTAAGGTGCTGCTAGAGAAGCTGCTGAGGTCATGCCCAGAAGTCAAAGCGGTCTATGTAATGGTTCGGTCTAAAGCTGGCCAGAGTCCTAAGGCCCGCATTGTGGACATGATCAGTTGCAAGGTGAGAAGTAGGCTTCATGCACAGTTTGACAGGTGCTTTAGAGGGTGGTAAGGAGATGTAGAGTTAAGCAGACTAAACTTAGCTGTGTATGATCTATGCAAACTGACTCCTCTGTAACCGTAGTTTGGCTTCCACCCAACTATACTGTAGGCATTTTTCAATTGACAAGTAAAAACTGAATTTGTATTGAAGATTTTAATATTGGCTGGTGTGAGAAAAGTTGGCATAGTCTTTACAGGAACTAATACAAATATGCTCAATTATGATTTGCTTAAAACATGACGTAAATGTCACCTGATGTCTTTGCTCCACTGAATAAGATGAAAAAAATGAGCAACATAAACTAATGCTCTTCAAATTTTATACTTAATGAAACAGCTTTATTTGTTACTGAGGTCTGACTTGTAGTTGACTCAAATTCATTACATTACGTTGTGCTCAATTCTTCAGTTGTTGAATTGTTCCCAACAAACTCATAATGGCAACAGAAAAATGCTGGGTGGCAAATCACATTAATTTGCATTACCTGCTACTTTGTCCTCTCCAACCACAAGTTTAGTTCCTCTTAAGATGAAGCTGGGATAAAAGTTCAGTTTTGCACAGTATAGCTGCTCACAATGAAGTTTTAGACTTACTTGAATTATGACCACAGATATTCAAAATTTAGCACCAAACAGAAACTATTAACAGCTGTGAAGTAAAAGTTGTCATTATGTGTTGGCTTGTCTGAATGTGGAAGCACTTTCACAAATGTGAATATAATAAATGCTTTGATAAATATGTTCACATTTTTGATATTGGTCTAATGACTGACAGTTTATACCTGGCCTTCACACTCTGATGCAAATCTGCCACCCCCCCAACCCAGTTGTTTCACAGATTGCAAGAGGAGCAGCCCAGTTTTGCAGAGAAGATCATTGCAATGAACAGTGACCTCACACAGCCAGAGCTGGATCTGAGTAAAGAGGATCAGAGCACCCTGGTTGAAAATGTCAACATTGTCTTCCATTGTGCTGCCACCATCCGCTTTAATGAGCCACTGAAGTAAGTTATTGTCAAAAGATGCACCTTCTCTCATTCTCAGTTTACCATGTTCATGGTGGTTTTGTAAGGAACAAAACTGATAGGTTTGTACTGACCTTATGACTGTAATTTTACAGTTTGTTTATTGTTTAACTTGAGGGGTGGCACTTTTTATATTGGGTGGAAAAGGCAAAAGAGAATTTGTTTAGCCAATGGTCCTTTTGTGCATTAAAGGATTAAGTAGTTTGTTTGCCATTTTCCCATATCAGCTTCTCCAACCAAGTTGTAACCAGAACCTCAGACAATTTGGAAATATGGGAGAACCAGATTAAGACATCACATTAGTGAGCCAAATTAACAGATGACTTGTAGGGCCATTAAGAAAAATGGCCACTCTAGTGTCAAACAGGTCCAGGAGCATTTCTTGTAAAGTGTAGGCTCACTGTTCTGTTCTCGTTGCTTTGCTAGAATGTCGGACAACACAGAATGACTGGTTAACTTTGGAGTTAATTTCACAATGTCTCTAATAGTGTGATCAATGCAAAGTGTGCGAAAGTTAGGCTTGCCGCATTGATAAAAATCGGATGGACAGAATTCAGTCAGCACATGCAGTACAGTTAAGGAGAGTTTAGCTATGCCACAGACTTTCTGTTTGTTTGTTCTCAGAGATGCAGTGCAGCTGAATGTCCTAGCCACACAGAAGATGTTGGCCCTGGCTCACAGGATGAAGCACTTGGAGGTCTTCCTTCATGTCTCTACAGCCTATGCCAACTGTGATCGAGAACTCATCGAAGAGATTGTCTACCCTCCCCCTGTAGACTACCACAAACTCATCGATACTCTGGAGTAAGCTGCTCTGCTGTGTTTCTGACAGCATTCCTCTCTTTCAGATTTTTAAGATGGTTCAGATTCATGGATGTGTGAAAAAGCACCACAGTTAATGTCAGTGACACACTAAGCATACGTCTTAGCCAGAGGAGGTGGGTAAATGACTGCATAGTTAGCACTAATGGTACCAGTTGTGGCTAGATTAGGAAAGCCTTAAAATCCTGTAGTGTGAGTTGTGATTAGTCATACATAAATTAAAGCCCTTTTTAGAGGGGGATTAAATTCTTGACCGATTGATGGACCTAGTTATGTTTTGTCAGGTGTCGTCTGGTTAGTGTCTGATTTCCCGTGTCCTTACAACTGAACCAAAGGGAAGGCTATATTAAGTTGGTGACTTTCAAACAATGCACTCTGAGTACAGATCTCTGTTGGTGCTAGTTCTAATTCAGCAGCCAGGCTCAGGATGGTAAGAGTAAGAAGCAGAAACAAGCTTGACACAGGAAGCCACCAACAAATACACCCACAAAACACATGAATCTTCACTGTAATGCTCAGCTTAAATTTTGATACAGTTGATTTTGAAGAACTCTCTCACTCATTCTTCTTCTGCCTTGCTTTTGAGCACAAATGTATAGAACAGAGATGCCATATGCCGAGCACATGATGTCAATTATAACAGTAAATAATTCCCCTCTAGCTGGATGGAAGATGATCTGGTCTCAGCGCTCACTCCCAAGCTTCTGGGAGCACGTCCCAACACCTATACCTTCACAAAAGCCTTGGCTGAGTATCTGGTACAGCAGGAGGCTGGAGACCTTAACGTTGCCATCGTCAGACCATCCATAGTTGGAGCCAGCTGGAAAGAGCCCTTCCCGGTTAGTGGTTCATATATTTTGTTTACTGCACCACCAATTCATTAGAGGTTATCTAAATTGTTCTAAAAGCTGGGACAGATCATAGCTGGAGTCAAACATTTAGGCTTTGTCCCTCTAATGTTCTAGGAATTTTAACAGTTGCATTTTAAAGGTGTTTCTTGGTCTGAGGCCAGCCACTGTTGCATATGATCAGTACAGGAAATGAAATTGACCTTAAAGAGGCAGCATACCAGACTCAACTGTACTGTTTCTGTTCCTCTACAAGCACAAGGTCTGGAGTCCAAATGATGAATGTAAATGGTAAATTATGCATGTTTTTCCATATAAGCAGATATGGAAAAAACATCCCTAAATGATATTTTTCTCAATATAGTGCATCTATTCTGACTATCTGAAGCCACTGTAGTGTAGTAGCCAGCATTATGATGCAATAATAATTTATTGGATAAAATGGTACCAACATTGTGGTTCTTTTATGCCCTTTTTTTTTTAAATAGGGGTGGATCGATAACTTCAATGGACCTAGTGGAATATTCATTGCAGTAAGTACTGTGAAGGAAATACTTTAAGTGAAAGTTATTAGTTTGACTTTTATATAATTACTGTAACACTGCTGAAAATTAGGCTTTTTAAACCTAGACATGAGCACTGGTTAAATGACACTATGCACTCTGCCAGGCATGAGTGCAGGAGAGCTAAGAAGAGTGTCTGTCTTTCAATGTGTTAAGAGGAGAATAGGGAGAACTGTACTTATCTGAACTGTCAAAAGTTTTTATGATGTTTCTGTCACAGCCTTTGTGTTTAATGTCTCAACTGGAGAGTTCTAAAGTGAGAACTTCATGAGCTTTTTTTTAAGGTTGAATCACTTTAAGTTGTAATAAAAGCACAGATTAAAATCTGACTACTACCAGATGTTGAGCTTAGCCAGATGTCACTTACTCTGCTACAGTTGGTTCAAAATGCTACTGCCTGACCTCTAGCTGGTACTAAAAAAAAAAAAAAAAAAAAAAAAAAAAAACACACTTCTCCAATCTTTCAATCACTTCAATGGCTCCTGGTTCATTTTTCTTTTCTAATTATGTGAAACATTTCCATGGTCTTGCCTCACAGTATCTGTCCACCTCCTGCCATACAGTCAAGCTCTTAAGTCAGCATGTCACTTTTAGTCTTTAAGAGGAAGGTTTGAGGTGCATTTTTAGTTGCTGCCCCAAATTGTGGGAGGAGCTGGCCTTGCACATCAGACCAACCTCTTTAGCCAACTTTTTTTAAGTTTCTTTTATTTATAAATTAAATAAAAACCAAGTTGTGAAAATTCAGCCTTTCCCTACCCTTTCTGCAGCCATTTGTCATTTACATGCACAATTGGAGAGTGGAGAGAAACCGGTTTATGATAAGTTTGTTCTGGCTTGTTGGTCTTGATCTGTCAGCTAAAAAACCTTTCCAGTTTTGTTGATCGACTTCTTCCTCTGCAGGCTGGTAAGGGGATCCTGCGTACAATGAGGGCATCTAATGATGCTGTGGCTGATCTAGTACCTGTAGACGTGGTCATCAATGCCACAATTGCTGCAGCTTGGTACTCTGGAACACAAACATGCAGGTTAGCAGGGCATACAGTAAATGGCCTCAAAATTTTGTGGCTTTATTTTGAATTTGAAGTTAATATATAATTTTGTTTTTCTCTTCAAACAGGCCTAAAAATATACCAGTGTACAACTGCACAACTGGCAGCCTAAACCCATTTCACTGGGGAGAAGTTGGTAGGATTTTATATTCCTATGTTAACAGTCAGTGTAATCATGTGTTTAAAACTGACTTAATCAATTGTTTGCCACACTGGAATTGGAAGCTTTGTCCACCTGTCCCTTTGGGATCCTGGTTGAAAAGTGTAGTGTTTGAATTATCCAACCTTTTAAATCAAAGCCACACATGGTTTGGCAGTGTTTTTTTTTTTTTTTTTTTTTTTTTTTTTTGTTAGGTCACTAACACAGTTGTCTCTCTGCAATACTACATACAACAGATGATCTGCTATTAACGGCCTAAAGTTAAGACAGTCATAAAAATGTAATGTGGCTACACTGATGCAACAGTTGTGAGATGAAAATGAAAGTTGAGTCACGGGCTGACATAACTTGGTCATGGTTTTCACTTTAAATGAGTTGAACTTGAAATGATCACTGGAAGCATTTTGTATTCAAACATGGATAAAGATCCACCTTTACAATAAACAGCAATGCATTAAATTGTTGGCAAACACTGATGGTAATTGTTAAAAGCTGTTTGTTTGACAAAGGTCATTTTTGGTAATTCTTTTGATATTGCACAATGTTTTTTCAATTTGATGTGTAAATTCTGTAGAAGTGAAATGGTCAGGCTTTAAAAAAATGACATCAGTCATCATGGGTATTGGAGTTTATTGATGGGTGGGAAAAATGAAGCCTTTAATGTCTGTGTAAAGTCTAAATTGACATGTCTTGGGGTTGAATTTCTTTTAGTAATTTGGGACACTTTTGTCCAAAGCAATCCACATGTAGGGGGGCCTGCTCATCTTAGGGATTGTGGTGGAGGCTACATTAGCCACTGCTTGCTGGCTAACACATTCAAATCTCCAACTGAACTGTCAGCAGCAGTTGTGTTATGGCTAACAGAGGAGCCAGTTTTTGACAAATGAAAACCTCCAGTGGGTCAGTTCAGCTCCCAACATAATTATGCCACATAAACTGGAATCAAAATTACCTGAGGAAATTACCATCCTGTTAATACAGTGACCAAAGTATGACCCTTGGCAAATAATGTAGCATGCCCTTATATGCATGTAGTCAAAATATTACACTAAATTAAAATGTTGGGAGATTATTGTACATCACTTTATCAGTTGAGCCCCCTCCACATCCCAGCCTTGTTGGCTAAAAGCAGACTCTATAACTCTTAGATATTAAAGTTTCTGTAGTTTATGGCCACTTGTCAGCTAAAAGGGAAGCTCCAGGACAAATGTAGTATTGGTGAGATTGTCTTGACTTGTAATTACTGACTTTGAGGCCTTGAAGACAGTTTGAGTAAGGCAAATTGGAACACTTCTTCCAAATGTCTGTATTTGTCATAAAAATGGATCCCTTCATTAAGTCTTAAGTCAAAATGTTACCAGCAGAACCAAATCTTGAAATCGGATGTATAAAAATAACTGCTCATTGACTTGTTAAACAACCTTCTGTTTCTTAGAGTACCATGTAATATCCACATTCAAGAGGAACCCCCTTGAGCAGGCCTTCCGTCGGCCCAATGTTAATCTCACATCCAATCACCTAATCAATCAGTACTGGATCGCTGTAAGCCACAAGGCTCCGGCCTTCCTTTATGATCTGTACCTCAGGCTGATTGGACGAGAGCCCAGGTAACCTCTTGTCGCCGACTCGAACATGCAACGCCTGTGCTTTTAACGCCCCCTCACACAACACACACCCGCTGCTTTACTCCTTCTTTTAGTCTAGTAGCTTAACTTTGTAGCCGCAATGCTAATGTGTTGACAAATGCTTGTGTGCAGTTTTGTGGAAGAATGTATAACCCAACTGCTCCCCTGCAGACATGGGAATACCTAATGGGTTCTGCACTCTTTAAATCTTGCTACTTGCAATGTTTTCAGTTGGGTTCCCAAATTGTCCACACTAAGGTCATCTTGGCTCAGCTGATAAATGGACTGAGGTGAACCTTCTTAGTCTGAGGACACCTTTGGGAACCCAACCACTGTTAAACTGCAGATCCTTCTGAAGGTGAGTGCTAAGATCTATTCCAAGGTTCTTGCATCTTGCCCACTGTAGTATCACTAGATGGATGGCTCGTCCCCTTTGTGTCCTCCTTGTCCTGTCATGTGTGTATCTCTCTCCCACAGAGTACTGTATAAACACGATCTTCAAGACCAATCCCTTAGAGCAGGCCTTCAGAAGGCCCAATGTCAATCTGCGCTCCAACTCGTTTACTAATCAGTACTGGACCACTGTCAGCCACACGCTGCCAGCCCTGCTATATGACGGCTATCTCAGGCTCACAGGCCGCAAGCCCCGGTAAGGCTGCAACATTATGAAGACCTAGTGGGAACAAAGAAGGGTCTGGGTCAGAAATATTAAGTTTGATGTGGTCTGGTTTGGCATAAATTGTGGCAAATAAGCACTTTGTTTGAAAGAAGACTTTGTTCCAAAAAGTGCTGAACACGTTTATCTTCCACTTTACCAATAATTTAAAATCCCGAGGCACTACGGGACTCTTAAAGCAATCTAGAAAGCTGTCCAGTTTGTCCTACTGTTGACAGCTCTTTTGCATGTGGACTTGATTTCTGCATTTATTACTCCGTTTATGCTTTGCTGCTTTGACTTTTTTCTACCAAGCCAGATGCATTTCAGACAAATTCATTTAATGGGTTAATTGGCAAAGGTTGTCCAAAATGAAACTGGCTTGGTAAGTCATTGGACACTTGTGATTTGAGCCCAATAGTCATGTGATGCAAGTAATCTGTGTCAATGTGTTGATCATCTGTATGTTTGTCATGTCTTCTGATCACTCTCCTCGACACTAAATCTGAGTCATCAAACTCAGATTGGATGTAAACGCTCTCTCAACAGCAAACATTAATAAGCCTATTGCTATAAAACTCCTAATGAAACGGTACCTCCATGTGATTCTGTCGTGAAGGTAACATTCACCTAGTCATTAAATGCAGTTTGAAGACTCAGACTCATGATGATCACAATAGTGGTTACTGCTGTTGTAACAGTCAGCACATTCATCACTACAATTACTGCAGCTTCCAAACTGGTTTTCAATTATCACTTAAATCATGATCCACTTCATCAGAACTAACAGATGAAGTATTTGAACTGCATTTAATTGTTTGCTGAAATATATTAACATGTTTCTCTGGAACTCTTGAAGCTGCAGAATTCTTTGAGATGCATTTTTTTTTTTTTTTGTCATTTATACTTGTCCACATTTATCTCATGCAGCCATTTGTGAATGTATTTATCCTCCTGCCCTGCACAAAGATTGGTCCAATTAGATGTCAGTTGACTTAACATTGCTGTAACTACTAATCTCTCACTAACTAGTTGCAGTGCTACAAATTTGAACACTGAGAAATTTTCAAATTTAATATAAAAATAACCCTTTACATTTACATCACCCCTTCCTTGTTTCCCCCATTACTCACTCAAATGTCTTTGCCAGGCATCTTTTCCAAAGTGTTTCTCTCAAAGTATTTGTGCTTTCTTTTTCCTTTAGGATGATGAAGACAATCACTCGCCTCCACAAAGCCATGATGGTGTTGGAGTATTTCACCAGTCACTCCTGGGTGTGGAACACTGAGAATGTGACCATGCTAATGGCGCAGATGAGCCCCGAGGATAAGAAGGTAGAGAAATGTGACTTAATTGCTACTGTAAAATCCATGACATGCTCTCTGCATTGTGTGCCTACACCCCCCACACGCAGCAGACAGCTTGTCTGATAGTAGCGTGGCTTCAATAGTGAGTCATTCATTCACTGATGTCAGTTTGTAAAAGAATGGCTATGTTGTTCAAAGAAATGGAGTCTACACTTCTAGGGCTATGTTGTTGAAAACCTTTTGAAACACTTAATATTAATTTTTTTCAATTCAACTTTATTTATATAGTGCCAATTTACAACAAGGTCATCTCAAGGCAGTTTACATAATAAGATATATTGACTTATTATATATAAGAGAAAAGGAAAGTGGCACAGTGCAGAGTCCCCCAGCAGTCTAAGCCTATAGCAGCATCACTATAACCAACTATAAGCTTTATCGAAGAGGAAGGTTTTGAGCCTAGTCTTAAAAGTAGAGAGGGTGTCTGCTTCCCGAATCTGGACTGGGAGCTGGTTCCACAGGAGAGGAGCTTGATAGCTAAAGGCTCTGCCTCCCATTCTACTTTTGGAAATTCTGGGAACCGTAAGTAGGCCTGCATTTTGGGACCGAAGTGGTCTAGTAGGATGATATGGTAAACTCAGATCTTTTAGATATGATGGAGCTTGACTGTAATAGTCTTGGAGGAGGTTCAGGAGGTTTCAGTCTGACCACCAGACTGTCAGAATGACAACCTCAGTCTTCCCTGGTCCAGCAACAAACCATGCACTGTTGTCTCTGAGCCCAATGAGCAATTGTAACCATGATTTCTGTCACAGCTATAGACTTCATTAGGTAATGAGATGGGCAGTGATGCTTAATGTTGGCCTGACATTCTTTCTCTCTCCCCAGGTGTTTAACTTTGATGTGCGCCAACTGCACTGGGCAGAGTACATGGAAAATTACTGTATGGGTACCAAAAAATACATCCTGAATGAAGAATTGTCAGGCCTGCCTGCTGCACGCAAGCACCTGAACAAGTAAGAATCTGCAGAATGAGACTTAATTGTTCAAGCTCATACATAATTGGGAAGAAATGTTGTGTAAACTCTCATACAGAAGCTAATCTTAGTAGATGGATTTGTTTGTTCTAGCCAAGAAATCACTTGGCCTTTCCATAACCTCTGGAGTTCATATAAGCCCTGGGTCAGATGGGGAAATGTGGTTATCCCTGCCAAAATGTTCTGCAGCTAATTCCTGGTGTAGAGTAGAGATACAGAAATCCTGCTTTAACAAAGTTCTTCTGTCACTCAGCAGAGAATCAAAGGGCAGTAAATGAAAATCATTTATTACTCAGTGTATATAAAGTACAAGATTTGCATTATGTTTTTACTGTCCATAAAATTCTTCTGGAATTCTCTAATTTGTCTAATCTGTCCTCCAGGCTAAGGAACATCCGTTACACTTTCAACACCATCCTGGTTGTTCTCATCTGGAGAGTCTTCATTGCCCGATCTCAGATGGCCAGAAACATCTGGTACTTTGTGGTGAGCCTCTGCTACAAATTCCTTTCCTACTTCAGAGCTTCCTCCACCATGAGATAATGAGCAAGGGACATTGGGGGGGGGACTGGGGCAATGAAATGAAGGAAACACTGGCTGTGGATTATGAAGGGTACCTGAGCTCAAAGCCTTTTAATGGTACCACAGTGTCTCTAGTCTGGTGTTTGCCTTGGCACTTGAGGATTAAATGGAACCATTAAACCAGCAAGAACACAGAGCTCCCTTACAGGCCTTGAATCCACAGCAGTCCAAAGGTTGCCTGTCTCAGAACTACCTAACCTGATTGCTAACACTTAATGTTGAGGACATGGATTTGTCATTATGTACAGCACTCAGACTAACAGCACTTGGACTAGTTAAAAGAAGCTGGACCACATGCCCTCATTCTGTTAATCCTTCCAGTACCTCCCTGTTGCCAGCTTTACTCCTGAGCACCTCCTGTTTGCCTGGCTGCCTGAAAAACTGAACCATCCATTGGATGATGCTCTCCTGCAGACATTATTTGGTTTTACTCAGCCCAGGCTTCAGTCCTGTACTATAGGTCTGTTTCATGAACCAATAAAACAAACTGCTGCTTGGGTTGACTGTCACCTGAAAACTTTCCTTTTCTTCCCTTGAAGTCTGTGTGCTTGTCTGTGTAGAGGTGGTAGATTTACAAAAGCATTTCAAAAACCCTCTAAAGGGTTTTCACCTGACAGAAACTGCTCAGCTTTTAGGGCTTTGCGACTACACATGTGGCCAAAGGTAAAGGACGATTGTGTTCCGACTCTGGCTTGTTCAGGGACAGGGTGACCTGTTCTAAATGGTCTTGCCCTCCCAAGACCAAAGTCATTTCAGCCAATGCTTGTCATAGCTGCACTGTCATTGCAATGGTTTTGGTGCTCAAATATGGACCCTTCTCCTCACCACTGGCCTTTCCATTTCTTGCTTTGCACGCACGCTCAACACTCCACTTAGTGGCCAGTTTGCTAATTTTGACCAAGCACAGTGTAGTTTATAATACAAATTTGTTGGCTTTACCCAGTGCCTACAAACATTGCAGTAGCAGACAAGCTGCTGCCTCTACAGGTTTCTTGTTCATACTGCATGTGTCCTTTGCAACAATCATCAGTTTTGCCAAAATACCTCCTGGCTAACACTTGTAGCTCAGAGGATGAGAAGTGGAGAGAATGTTATGTGACTGGCTTTTCCCCAGTTCCCTTGGAAATAGAGATGTTCGGTCAATTGTTTTGGTAAGAATTTTCATTGTTCACTTTCAGGTAGCTATAACTGTAGCTCATTATCTTTTGATAGTAATGTGCTTTTTGTTTTTCTGTAAATATGTTTATCATGTCCTCACACTGTTACACACTTTGAACCATTCTGCCTTTCTTTCAATTTCCCTCCCCCTGTAATGCTTGCATGTCTGTCTTAAGCTGCAGAAACTTTAAACACATTCATGTTTATCCTGTAAATGTCCTGGGGTCATTATGAAATTTAAAGCTTAAGCCATTTTGTCAGATCATTTTTGGAAGCGTGAATGATGCCTGATCTTGTCAACATCTTGCAATGAAAGAGAGCAGATCTGTTTTTCTTACTGTGTAGTGCTATTTAGGTAGACTTCAAAATAACTATTTTTGCTAATAACAGCTATTTTACTGAACCAACTACATGTGCTGTAACTATGTAAACTTAAATGCAGTATGTTGAGTGCTGAATGTAAGTTTAAATTAACCTCTTTTCTCTCTGAATGTATTAGATGACAGCCTGACATCTTTGCACAGCCAGTCTGATTTCTGAAACACCAAATTAATGTTAAAGTTGCTTATGCTTGCACAAAGGTGTTTTCAGTAGAGGGTGGTGCAGTAACACCCTTTTCCTTTGATGGCGTGAGCAGTCGGTTTTGTGGCAGTGTACTTGTGTAGTGTGGCTGAGAATAAAAGCAATAGCTTGTCCAATTCAGGGATTGTCCTCGAGCTAAAGCAGTGAGGCACGTGAAAGGGTACATGTTCTCACATTTGATAGAACTACTGAAACATTATTCAAGCACGGCATTGCACAAAAGTAACATTTTTTTGTGTGGAACAAATCCTAAATGGTCACTTTAATCAGTTAAATAATTTAAAGCCCTGAGAACTTTCTTTTGTTTCTGTGAAACATTAGATATTCACCTCATTACTGTACACTAGTTTTAATTTAACACCTAACGAGATGAAGCTATGTCTAGCAGCTGTCTGGACTTGCCTACGCAAAGCCAAACTAGCTTGGACTTCTGTTACATAGGAGTGTTTTTTCTTTCTTTGGTGCACAGAGTACTCCAGATAGTAAAACATTCTCTAAAAACCAGCATTCTATTTTCAGAGTATGTGACACTCAAGCACACGTCATCCTTCTAGGACTGTATAGGATTTGATCAAACTTTAGTGACACTGGCCTGGCCAGTTGTTAGATTTTGATTCAGATGCAAAGTCTTGACTGGTTGACACACTGCAATGTGACTTTCATTTTCAAGCCCACAATTGAGAATTATGTGCAAGCTTCCATCTTAAGTTTTTAGGGTGTTTTATAAGGAATTTTGTTTGAATAATGTCTCACCTTTCTCCATCTGTAATCTCTTTACCAGATTGTTGTAGGACTACATGATTTTCTGTATTTAAAATTCTTTGTCCTGGCTTTTGCTCTCTATAGAAATGTCACCAGTATGTTTTCTATTTCATATTTCTGTGTGTGATCTTCAAAGTAGAAATGGCTTTATTTTTATGGCTCAGTGTTTGCTTCTTTTTACATAACCAACACAGAATGGTCTGAGTTTGCCAATGTTCATCTTTAAATGTGGTGTTCATGTAGTTCTTGAGGTAACTTTTTCACTGCTCTTACTTTAAGCAGCGTGAAGACTATTGGCCACTGTTTCAGGAGAATGGGCTCTTCACACTCGAAATGGAAATGTGAAACTCTAAAAAAAAAAAAATCAATGGGTGCCTTGTGTGTAAACCAAAAATGAATAAATGTTTAATCCTCCATGGTTCTTGTGTTTTAATTTCTCTTGCCTTTGTACTAGACAGTCATCAGTGACAGCATGATGGTGAAAGATCAATCTGTCTGGCTGCCTTGTTTCCCGTGGTGCATAACAGATCTGCTGCCCTGTTATGTGCTCTATCGGAAGGCAGATTAAAGTGGAGGCTAGTGAACCGATCCATTAAGATTTAATGCTGCCATTCAGGATTATACAGACTTCATTCATGAACATTTGCCCTGCGCTCTTCTGGACTGCTCAGTCAATTTCATAACGTGTTCTCAGGAAGCTTTTCAGTGTCCTGTCACAGTAAGGTTTAAAATGTGGCACATTTTAAAAGTAAATTCAAAACTTTAAAAAAAAAAGCTAAGGGAGACTTTGGTGCAGTTGGTAGCACAGTCTTCCACCAATTCTACAGTTGGTTGAGTCTGAACACTCGACTGATTCTTGATTTTTCATATTTAAACCCCTGCAATCAAAACTTTGATTAGTTCTGAGAAACTAAGGCTTAGTTTTGAGGGGGAATGATGGCATCTTGTGTGCTTTGAGGATGTGCTTAAGGTTAAAACAAAGTTATGGGAATGTTCTACTTTATTCCCCACAATAAAAGCCTACCTCCCAAGAGCCCCCCCCAACAGCTAATACTGTATGAAGTGATGTAACTTCACTCTACCAGCATTTACTCATAACTGGAAACATGCCTCTGAAGCAGCTGCTAAAATTAACTTGAAAACAAATGTTAAGTCCTGTGTCCTGCAAAGTTTAATGAAAGTTATTTTTGTTTTTTGCTTAAATGGATTTCTAGCTACTTAGATTAGGAACCCAAGTCTGAAACCCAGTGGTTTCAGAATATCTGTGTGTATTGGAAAAACACATTTTCCCAATGTCCTACACTGCAGTAAATACTGGGGAAGACGGACGTAACATGGGTTTTGTCCGTATTAGGTTTATTTCCCTCTGGCTGTACTTACAGCAGACATATGCAAGTGTGGCACTAATTACTTTTATGCATCTGCTCAGTTCAAATTGTCTAACACTGGAAAACTACTTAGTTTTACCTAAAGAATGATGAAGAATCAGTGCTATAATTTATTTCCAAGCCAAATCTCTTGATGCTTTCTGAATTCATCTACAGGAGGGAATAACTGTCAGTGCTTTTGATAGATTCTATTGTGCAACTTTATTAAAAAGACAACGGGCAGTGACGCCACTAAATGATCTGTTGACAGCTGAGTTCTCTCATTATCCATTAATGTGTTGAATCATCAGTTACTGCCCTACAATGGTTCAAGTGCTCACCATTTTACAGCAGCTCCTCCCTGCAGCACCTGGCAACAGCCGCATGGCAACTGTGGCCCAGCAACCATGCCAAGCTCTGAATTAACCAGCCATGAACCCCCAGTGGAGCCTGGGCCACTGCGCTGCATAAACAGGAACCAGAGGCTTACAAGGCTTAGTGTTGGAGCCCCGAGGCAGAAAATACAGACGCACATTTCCTCAACATCTATACAAAAGACAAATGAATTTTAATGCACATGCTCTTAGTAATTTAGGACACAGTCATTTTTGCATGAGTTGCTCATTTTACTGACCTGTTTCTGAAAGCTTTCACGTTTGATTGCATGCTAAAACTCCACTGGGAAAATCCTCTAATAAGGAAGTGATGCAACCAAATGCAGAACGTAAACATGAGCCACAGCTAGACGTTTTACAGCCCAGTCAAATGTGCTGGGATTAATCAAATGACTGTCAGATGAGGTTCAGGAGTTAGTGGTTGTCCATCAATGTCAGGATTGGCAGTTTGACCACTCATTCCATATAATGCAGTCACACTGAAGCCCAAAGGCCACCTGTATTTCAGTTTTTTGTGTTGCGTATGTGTATTTAAATTAGATGATCACATTTTTCAAATCACGTGTCTTTTAAGGAATTGTGCAGTAACTGCAACATTTTCCCTGTATATTTTAATTAACACTTAACACTTAACACACACTCATTGATCAACTGGTGTAGAGGTGCAGAGGTATTTGATTTTTAGAGTTTAGGTGAGGCTCACCCTTCTGACCAATCGGAGAAGAGCTGCTTGATTAATACGTATAATACGCTTCTTGCACTTCCTATCAAAAAGAAATTTAGCAAACATGGTTTTAGATGAAATAAAACTTCTCACTGGCTTTTCTATTTTAGCCTCTCGGGAAGCTCGAGTTTCCATAAAGAAGTATGTGGTTGATAAGGATTTTAGGCTGGATGCCTTTACTTATGCAACACTGTGCTCAGATTTTATTCTGGTTTGGGCAGAGACACTGAACCACTGCTGCCCCTCTGACAAATCTGAATATCTTAAAGGTTAAAATACGCTAATACTGACCCCCACAGTACATGTTCACTGTCATTTCCAGGCAGTGCACAGACCACAACAACGAAAATATTGCAGATTAGCTCTACAAGCGCACAAATGGCCGTCTCAGGAGGATGTGGTCTAATGTGTTGCATACGCAGACAGAGCAGTTCAGCATATGTTACTGTACATGTGGTAAGGGCTTTGTTTGCTTTGTCCCCTCTTGTCAAGATTTGCTTTAAAGGCCACAGTGACCATAACAGGCTTTCACAGTGAGCTCTTTCACTCAGGATGATGCTCACTGCTGTAAAAATGTGTGACGGCAAAACGCATTGAAAATTAAATATGTGTTTGAAAAAAAAGAAAACGACCAAATGCTTTAGCTCAAAACTGATTTAATTTCACGGGTCTTCTCACTCCTTCTGTTTGAATCCACGTCAGAACAAAGCTTGGTCTGCATTTTATGACTCTGTGAAGGTTTTACAGCAGCTAGGATGTTTGTGCCTTTATTGTGGGAGCAGAAATCACCAGGCCACAGTTGACCTTGAGAGAGCAAACACTGTCACTGAATAGATTCTGTAGTTCATTTTGTTGTGCTGTTGCTGGCCTTTGTTGAAGACTGTCTCATCACACACATACACACACACACAACTACTTTGTTTCCTCAGTCTTGATGTGTGTCAGTGATGAGGGTCCCGGCTGCTCTGTTTTCACTCTGTTTTTGGTTAAACGCTGGCATCCACGCTGCTCAAACAGGTCAGTGCTTCAGTGAATAGTCTTTAATCTGTACTTGTACATGTAGACTGAGTTTGACAAGTTTTATCTGTGTGTCAGCTTCAAAGTGTGGAGTTCCTAAGATCTGGAGCCCGATGTTTTACTCTCTGAGGGTGGTTGGAGGGACAGAGGCCACGTATGGATCACACCCGTGGCTGGTTAGTGGTTTCCATTGTGTTTAGTACCGACGCCTATCAGCACTTCAAAAGCTAATTTGCTCTCACTGCGAACAGTTATTCCGTTTTCCCCTTCAGCCAAAAGTATTGTTTTTAAAAGTTCTAACAAAACCACCCTGTCTGTATTCATATCATCTATTTATAGTAAGTAAAGAGATTTAGTTGTGCAAGTGTGACACTGAGGTAAAATATAAGTGTTTTATTCTGTGACAACAGAAATACTTAGCCTTGATGATTTAAGATTTTTGAGGTTTTAATGTTTTGACCTCAAAATCTTACATTTGTCGGCCTATATTGTATAACTAAAGTTTAGTTAAGAACCATTTGAGCATTTTTAAACTTTTATGACTACAGCACTCAATCACTTATGCCCTTTAAACTTTGGAAACTTCTCCCATTAAAGGTAAACTTTGCTTATTTGTCTTTAATTCATAACCCCTAAGAATGATTTGTAATGAACCTGAGTTTTCCTGTGCAGGGAACCTTCCCTTTGGTAAAAGTACCAAAGTAACTGAGCTTGCATTTCCACAGCACGGCCAAAGCCCAGGGAAGATTCAGTAAGGTAGCAAACTGATGTGAGAAAAGTTGCTTACGTGCGTGTGTGTGTTTTTTTTAAATGCCAGGTGTGTAAAATGCTGTGCACTTTTTGACTAATAATTCCAGTGCTGCATGCTCCATCTTTGGGTGGTATAACTACGGCTCCAGAATTAAATTTACTCCAAATGTTTTGCTCCTTCACATTCATATCCTCTCAAGGTTTCTGGTCCAGGGAAAAGTTTGTGCATTGGAAATAGACCTTTGGCCCTTGTTAAAGTAACATTACTTACTTTTTTTTACCTCTTGATGAATATTTGAATGCTCGTCTTGATTGCTAATGGAACATAATTAGACAGTGAGAAATTGGAGCCAAGGTTCAAATGAAACCTCAACAGCCCCAAAGACATGCTTGTTAGGTGACTAAAAGTGAGTGTGAATGGTTGTCTGTCTGGGTATGTGTGTGTGTGTTGGCCTGGAGATAGACTGGAGACCTGTCGGGGGAGGACCCCATCTCTCACCCAGCAGTTAAAGATGATTGATGGATGGATATTACAGTTACAGGATGGGTTCACACATGACAATGATAGAGGTTTATCTCCTGTTCATAAAGTTTGTGAAATTTAATTCTCAGGTTTCCTTACGGCTCAGGGGCTCTCATTTCTGTGGAGGGGCCATCCTGACAGAGCGTTGGATAATGACTGCTGCACACTGCTTTGCATCGTTGTCAAAGTAATGTTCCTCCTTCATTTGTGTTAGACTTGAAAAGTTAAAGTTTTTTGTGCTTAATCCTGATTTTCTGGTTGTGCCGTGAATGAATCCAGAGAGTCCCTCAGTGGTGTGACAGTGGCAGTGGGGGAGTTTAATCGCAGACTGGAGGATGAAGAGGAGCAAGTCTTTCATGTAAAGACTGTCTCAGTGCATGAAAGTACCACCATGCTTCGCCTATGAGCTATGACATAGCTCTGGTGGAGCTGGACCAACACATCCAAATGGGCAGGTTTACATTCTCATGAGTAGTTTGGCTTAGTTCAATCGAAGATGGCACGCACCTTTATATTCACAACCTTTTATTAAATCGCAGGGTCCCGTGTCCAGCCAATATGTCTGCCTTTGCCTGATGAGAACATTCTTACTCAAACCCACTGCGTTGTGGGTGGATGGGGCAAGATAAAGGAAAGTATGTCATTGACCTACTTCCACTAAAGTTTTTGTTGTAATCTTTTCTACTGTTAATCTATTCTTTTTGTTCTAGGGGGTCGTCTTCCTGAGGTACTGAGAGAGGTCTCCGTAAACTTAGTGATCCTGTCAAGTGTAAATATGTCCTCCAGACTGTCAAACGTTCACTTCTGAATCAGCGACAAGTCCAACCTCAGCAAGCCCTTACAGTTTTATGTGCTGGGCCAGAGACAGGAGGGAGAGATGCCTGTCAGGTAGGAAAAGATATTGGCAGCGTCTGTATGTTTTTCCATCAGGTTGGACTCAAAATTCTATCTGCAATACAAATGACCCATGGTGCAATTACTTGTATGATTGTGTACATGTGTGATATACTTTTATTTTTAGATTTTATATACTGTATCCTGTATATTCTAGATTGTACATACTGTATTCTGATATTCTTATTTGGCGTAACACTGAACATTCCCTGCTGCTGTAACATGGAAATTTCCCCACTGTTGGAGGAATAAATCTTATCTTATCTGCTGTTTTTTTTTTTTTTTTTAATTCTGTCTAGGGGGATTCAGGAGGTCCTCTGGTATGTCCAGCAGGATCAGACAGAGGTCCCTGGGTGGTGCTTGGCATAACTTCTTGGGGTAAGGGATGTGGTCGGAGCTGGGCAAACAACAGCATCCGTCCCCCCTCCAGGAGAGGATCTCCGGGGGTTTTCACTGACGTCAGGCTGCTGCTGCCCTGGATCAAGCGTAAACTGCGAGAGAGGGTTTAGGAAATGGTTTCTATCAGCTGAGCCAGCCTGTCAAAAGTAAGTATGATGCTTCATAAAGTCATTACAAGATGGTGACTATTGATGTCAGCATCTGTCTAGTTTCTAAAAGACACAGTGGATCACGGGATCATTGCAGCAAAAAACATACACCGTCTATCATGTGTCTTGGCTTTTCTTGACCTGCTGAAACTATTGAATGTCTGGGTTGTGTTGGGGTTACAGTAAGGTCGGGATTAGGGTTACAATGTCTGGTGACATGCTACACTTACACACAAGATACACTTTCCTTTGTAGTTTGTCCAGTCAAACTCCCATCTGATCAGTCACTTTGATAAAAATATAAAACCTTGATTTTTGAAGGTAGTATTAATACAGGCTGGAACCTTTGGCTAATATTATGACCTAAATTTGATTAGCAGACAGTAGCAGACACTTACTTATTTTCACGTCCATTAGGTTTGGAGCAACATTATCAATTCATTTACAGTTTAAGTTGAAAGGCCAATTTTTGGGGTTTTGCTAAAGGTTTAAAATTAAGATCAAGAAATTTTTATTAGTTTCATGATGCAGCATGATCCAAAACACGCTTTTAACTCCACATATGAGAGGGAAAAGGTAGAAGGTTTTAAACTGACCCAGTTAATCTCTAGACTTTAACCCAAATGAACGTGTCAGTGGTTGAAAAAGATTTTGTATTTTCTCATTCATCTTTCTGTGTTTGCTTTAGCCGATGAGCAGCAGCGAGAAACGTCTTCATCAAGTCAGTCGTTTTCCCTCTTATCACAGCAAGTTTTCTTCATCTATATTTCATAACATGCACATGCTTATTTGATGGTCTCAGTGCTATCTGCATGTGTGTGTCAGGACTCTGCAGCGTGAGAGATGGACCTGTGGCTGACAGTGAGGGGGTAATCCGAAACCCCACTCTCCCTGGTGATTACTATGACAACAATGAGTGAGTGACACACACTCGCTGAGTTGACAAATCGTTGTCACTGAGACCAAACACCACAGGACCAGTATCATTCCCAGTGACATGCCTCAAACTGCTCACTTTAAACATCTGATCAAACCTGTTTAAATAATAATGTAGTTTAGTTTTTAACTCCTTTGAACGAAGCCCATCTGATGCTGAGACATAAATGAACTAACTGTGTCTCTTCTCAGGTTGTGCTTGTGGAGGATCACTGTTCCTCCGGGTTACAGCATTCTCTTGGAGTTTGAGCATTTGAATCTAGAGAAGGATTCTCACTGTCACTACGATCGACTCACAGTTTCAGCAGGAACCCACAGGCCTGTTGGTGAGTGTCATACACAAAACTGAGAGTGGACCTGTAATAAATTATTAGGGACATCTGAAAATGTGCCCACTGGTTACACACAATTACTTCCTATAGAGAGTGGGGCGAGAAGCCATATCACCATAGTAACCCAATATTCACTATTTGGTATTCATGTATGTTCTGTAGGAACTAACACGTCCATTCATCAGTAATAGAAGACATGCATATACACTGTGCGTCCATTCAGCGACTTTTACCCACTTGGTGTGTTTTAATGTTCTGGCAGTACACGTTCTCCAACAAGGTTTCATATAACTGCTTCAGCTCTAGTGGCATATCGTAGCCAAGTAGCATTAAACATAACATCTCCAAAAGTCAGCAAGTTCACACTCATTTAATTTCAATAACTAGTCGCTATCTTCACAGTCTCACAGCCAAATAACCTAGTGTTTACCTCGCGTTTTTATTATAATTGTTTTTGTTCTATTCTATACACAGTCACTAAATTTGCCATCTCTGCGTACAGCTCTGAACTAAGCCTTTTACACATTGTGTTGAAAGGAAACCTATTTTGCAAATCTTGTCCTTAAGAGGAAAATGCTACAGAAATGCACAGACATGCACATGCAGAACGTCCTAAACATACCCGTCACCTTTATGTTTTTCTTTCTTTCCACAGGGATATTCTGTGGAAGCGTTCCTGTGCGGGCTCGGTGCTTCTAAAGCAGCACGCAACACTTCTCTTCTCCTCTGACATTAGCAGTGTGGGAAGCGGTTTTGTCGTTAGGCATCGTGCCATCCAGGGACACACTGATCCTGGTGGGAAGCAGAACACGCAGTACAAACACGAGGACGCGGCGTATTTATGTACACTTTGTCGGCCACACTTCCAAATGGTGGTTTTAGACGACCACTTTGCAGTTACTCAGCTCCATTCACAGCAGGCTGTGATGTTCACTGTGATCTGACACCTGTTGATCATGGCCAACGCATAATAAAACCATAAAAAACACATACATAATTAGACAATACCTAGTTAAACAGTAAAGCCTCACCGATAAATATACATGCTGCTGCTTTGTGCTCATCACTTAGTTAGATCTGGATACACAGTACTTCCTGTAGGTATAGTACACACTTATATATAGTACGGGCATTGTCACGCACTGTTGTGTTCATTGTGGATCTCTTAGCAACGTGGGAGTTGTGTTGGCAGATGTCTCATGACGCAGTAATGAGCTGCACAAGGTGCACACACACACACACACACACACACACACATGCTGAGTGGCTGTGGAGAGGATAAACCCAGCTGGCAGTAATGTGTCTTTTGTTCTCGGCGCCTGTGTGTTTTCTGTTTGTTTGTGTGTCTGGGTGTGTTTGCGTGCACTCAGGATGTGGGATGACTGTCCTGGTTGAAGATCAAACTGATATCCACAGCCCATATTACCCACAATCCTACAGTAATGACTGTGTCCTCTGCTGGGTCGTCTATGCGCCACATGGTCACGTAGTTAAGGTGACCCGTGGAATTTCATAATCCATCATCGTATGATGTTGTTTTGTCACAAACAGATCAATAACCAGAGTCGTGTTGTGTTTCAGCTTGATTTTGTAGATATGGACCTGGAGGAGTCAGACAGATGTTTGTATGATTCCCTTGCTATCTTGGGAGACTTGGAACAAACAGAAGAAATAGGTACAGTAGGATGATTGATCTGACTAGCTATGTAACCATAGCTGCAATAAGAGCTTGATGTTGTCATGTTTTGTGTAGCTGTGGTGTGCGGTGGCACTGTTCCTCCTCCCGTCTTGTCCTACCACAACGAGGCTTCATTGTGCATTCATCAGCCAAGTTCATTTTGAGACAGCAGACAGGAGAAGCACACATAGAGGTGGGTGCAAAAGTTTGTTTCCCCTTATTTTGAAATGTCAAAAATAGTAAAGCAATTCTTTTTTTAACAATCAATATCTAATGCACAGTGAGCTAGTACAGATTATCAATGTTTACATCAAAATTAATTAAAAAGAAAATACATTTTATAAATTTGAGGGACAGGATACTGCAAAAAAATAGCTGAGCTTGCAAAATTATGTTTTTTCAATTAATTTTCAAAATAAGGGCATGCAAACATGCATCAACTTGAGAATCATGACAATATGAAACTCACCTATAATCTAAAGTCAATCAGTTATGTCTTCAAAAGTTAATTTCATTAAACTTTGATAAAGACCTTTTGAGGATCATCTCTGTCTGTTCTTTGTGCATTGGAATTTGACCAGGGACAGGGACCACAGGACTTTACATCTTGTCCATCTTGTCCTGGTTTTTCTTCACAGGTCTCACAAAGTTTTTGTCATCAGCTGTTGTCATATTTCTTCACTGACATGCTCTGTGGATGTTGCTCAGTGCACCAGTGGTTTCTTTTCACACATTGTTGTATTGGCTATGATCTGTGGTTGAGCAGCTTTGACTGTTTTCTCCTCTACTCAGATTGCAAATGCCTTCTGGTTCTCTGGTCTCCAAGTTATTATTGTGAACTTCACATAAAGCTTATAGCAACATCATACTTTAGAGCTATTTGTTGTGAGAACAGTCAGTTACACAGGACACACCTTGGTAACTAGATGTCAGTCACATGTTCCAGTACTTTTGGTCATAAAATATTCTGGTGATCTGATACAAGTAGGTGCTACATATATGTCATACAGTGTTTAACATATCCAGATGTAAATACCAGGACATAAAAGCTGAAATTAACTTATATCCATCAAATTGATCTTCAACCTGAATGTCCGGTGATAAGCAAAAGCCAATGAATTGACTTTGCTGTCCCAATACTTTTGAACGGGACTTTAAAACTTTGATCCAGGCTGTAAGTATTTGGACATTTATTTTTATTTGTTCATCTGGCTCACAGATAAATAAAGTTGAATTTTTCAATTCAACTTTATTTATATAGCGCCAATTTACAACAAGGTCATCTCAAAGCACATAATAAAGTCAAGACTATACAAACATTTAAGGAAAACGCAACAAATCCCCCTTGAGCAGCCATAGGCAACAGTGGAGAGGAAAAACTCCCTTTAATGGAAGAAACCTCCAGCAGAACCAGGCTCAGGGTGGGCGGCCATCTGCCTTGACCAGTTGGCAACAAAACATTGGGCAGGTTAGTAGGATCAGTAGCTGCGCTTTAGAAGACACACAGCGCCAAATCCGGGGACACCTGAGGACAGGGACAGAGAGGGGAAGACAGAGGGAGAAAGACGACTATGGGACAAAGAAGATACAGAGTTAATGTCATACAGTGGGGACATTATAAATGTGGCGTGAGAGGAGAGAATGAAGAGAAGAGGAAAGTGGCACAGTGCAGAGTCCCCCAGCAGTCTAAACCTATAGCAGCATGACTATAACCAACTATAAGCTTTATCGAAGAGGAAGGTTTTGAGCCTAGTCTTAAAAGTAGAGAGGGTGTCTGCTTCCCAAATCTGGACTGGTAGCTGGTCCCACAGGAGAGGAGCTTGATATCTAAAGGCTCTGCCTCCCATTCTACTTTTGGAAATTCTGGGAACCACAAGTAGGCCTGCATTCTGAGATCGAAGTGGTCTAGTAAGATGATATAGTACAAGGAGATCTTTTAGATTTCCTGGAGCTTGACGTCCAAGCTTTATAGGTAAGAAGAAGGGTTTTAAATTCTATTCTACATTTAATGGGAAGCCAATGGAGAGAAGCTAATGAAGGTGAAATATGATCTCACTTCAGTCTTGACTGACTGAAGTTGATAGAGATGGAGATGTGAGGATCAGAGTTGTGCACAGGAAAATGAATCTAACACTCTTCTACAGTTGGCATGAGATGGAAACCCCTGCTAACCTCTTAAAACAGAAAAGCATAGAGACAGAGGTCAGTGGACTGATGAATCAAAAATCAATGTGCTGAAAATTATGAAAAGTTAACCATAGCACCCGTTGGAACTGACAATTGACGATAACACTGATGACACTGCTGACAGAATCAACATTTGAGACATTTGGGAGGTTTCTGGGTATAAAACCCAATTCAAAACCACAAAACCCAGGCTGAAGCTAACACAATCATAACTACCACAAGCTAATGGGAAAACTGTGTCCAAACTGTGACTAATAAAACACACAAACACTGACCTCTACACAAGCTGCCTCTTTTCTTTCTGCAGACCTCTATGGTCAGGACACATCGGGTGTAGGGGGTCGAAGAGACGTCTGGCCAAGCCATCGAGAGGACCTGGCAGCTAAACAACGACGCAAAACATCACACGGTTTGTGGTTTTTTCAGTATTCACATTCTCCTGTTTTTAAATGTGTCGACACACCATTTGTACAGCCAAGGCAGTGACGAGTCCAGATACTGCAGTGGATGTGCTGTGGTGAACTGTGAAAATGGTTGGTACTTAACTGCACCCAGTGGTAGATAACTGGCTGGGTGATGTATGGTTATAATAAAGAAAACTACAAGTAAGACTCTGCTACTTTCTAACTTTCAGTAAAACTGGGCCTCCGTGGCATTTAGGATGGTGATGGGGCATGTAACGCTGGAGTTACAACTGTAATGTGAGAAAGCTTCAGCAACAACTGACACACAGGCTCCGTCAAAGCCACAAAAGTTGCCATAATACAGAGTTTTTTGCCATTAGAAATTTATCAGGCCATCCAGATCATAGTGTTTCTGTGTTTTCTGTCCTTCAAATGAAATATTAAACTGCAAGCTGTCCCTAAAATAATACACAAGTATATAAAGGAGGTGGGGGTCTCACTTCTGTCACTGAACTAACACATTGTGGAGCTGTGAGGTTTTGTCGTCAGCTCCCAGTTCAGCTGCTATAAAGGAGAATTCGAGGTGCAGGAAGAAGACAAAAACACTGGCGACAGGATTGTTGTTTAGCCCACATTTTATTGCTGATTCCAGAGCCTTTCCACCTTACAGCGCTGTGACTCGGCTTAGGACAGGATGTTGAAGACTAACATGTTCCTTTCTGGCTTTAAGCTTGGGAAAGTGTAAAAATAACAAGTACTGGCACAAACAAATCATTGGCCTGCAAAAGATGGCAGCAGTGCAAGCGATTGCAGTTTATATGAGGTTGTCTTCAACACACTTTGGATCCCGTAGTCTGCACCTGCATCCCAAACTGTGAGTACACACCAACACACACACAGACACGCACTAGCCACTGAGTGCAATTTTTTCCCAGCTCATTTGCTGTGCAGTGTTTATATGGTGCTTTAACACAGAGCCTTGATGGCTGCCAGTGGTGACGCCCAACCTGAGGAACAGGTGTCACAGCTCTGTGTGTTTGCCTTCACGTGTGTTTCCCAGAGAGACAGGTCGATCCACCTTTACCATCCTTAATTTTCCACGTCTGTCTTGATCTTCTTCCAATCTTCTGCTGTTCCCCAGTGATTTATTATTAACCTGTGTTTCTACGAATGAGGACTCAGAGTGAGATATATATACTACTGGGTTCACAGATTGCAGGAGTGGGAGTATTAACTGAAGACGTTTTTTCCCTGTTCTTCATTTTTCTCTCTTCTGTCTTTTTTGCCTTTTTCGTCTGACTTGTTTCTTTCTGTCATCTGTTTTCATTATTTGTTCTCTCTCCTTGTCATTCTTCTCTCTTTTGTTGTTTACCAGTCAGTTCTCTGTGTGTTTTCATCACGTATCGTGTGAGCATGTGAGTGTGTGCTTGTGTCTTGAGTACACCCTCACCACACCCAGTTACTTTGGGACTGCGGTGCTGCTTCGCTGTGGCTTTTTTCCCCACTGGATCTGTTCTTCCCAGACTGTGACATTGCAAGCTCTGCCCACAGGTGTGCAATGGGCATTAAAAAATCTGAACAATTTAGAAGCATAAAAAAATTATTAAACAAAGATTTGTGTGGAACTAATTATGTTTAAATCTATTTTAGCTTTTTTGATTTCATACATTGATTGTACTCAGTGGTCACATAAAAAACTCATGATGTGTTTGAACAACAAAAGAATTAGGATGTGCACTAGCTGTATATTTATGTAAGCTCATGGTTTGGATATGTGAATTTTATTTTTATAACAAAGTAAAATTAGCGGTGTGAGGTATGTTTGTTTGCAGCATCCATTCTTGCAAATTAGCCACTATATTAACATAAAATTGGCTTTGCAGTAATGATCAGTCGATGTAGGACAAAGCAGAACTACAGGCCAGAGAAAAATGTACAATGTACATAGGGTAAAGCACATAATAATAAATGTCAGATGTGTTACATTAATGTGAAGCCTCATAATAGTTCCTGCAGTGTACACAGAACCAGCAACATCTCAACAATTATTTTAATTCTTTATATAAGCTGCACAAGATCATGAAAAGACACTTGATTACAGTAAATACTGACACTGGTTTCTGACACATGAAATAGAGATAGAATGGAGACCTGTCCAGAGTGGACCCTACTTTTCTCCCAATGAAAGCTGGAATAGGCTCGAGCCCCCAACCCTCCCAACCCTAAAAACAGGATACCCTGTTACAGATAATGGATGGATGTTATAATAAAAATAGGTCCTACGTCAGACGATCACAGTAATAGTGCTTTTTACGAGAACATCAGAATGCCAGTAAATGTCTCACACACTGAGCATCCACAAGGGAGAGATGAGTATCCCATGATGCAACGAGACTTCCAGTGTTATGGACACATGTCTCAAATGTTTCCTCCAAACAAGGTTTTATTTCACTCTAATTCCTCTTCGTCGTGGTAATTCATTCACTCACTCATTTTTTTGTTTCTCTAGTCACAGTAGATACAAATCAAATGTTGTAGATCCATAACACCTGTGGGTCCGGGCCATCATCATCAGCACAAAGCCTGACAGAGACTGATGGCTCATGTAGCCTGTGATGCAGACACTAATTTCATATATATAGTTTATCGGTGTTGGAGTTGATGTCAGTAGAAAACAACAGGAAACAGGATGAAGACACAGACTACCCTCTAGTGACAGTAGGTGGGAGGTACAAGTGACTAACTTTAAATTATTCTTTTATTCATTATTCTCGTGAGATTGAGAATGGCTCCACTCAAGTCCCACTAACAGCATATGAAACCCCTCACTGACCGTTATTGTTTTTTTACTGTTTACCTTAATCAGAAAAAAGGCAAGTTTGAAAAATTCCAATTATGGGTTTACTTTTTTTTTTTTTTTACAAGTCATACAGCAAAAACAGCCCTTCTATTCTTTCTGCGATGACGTGTCTTTTATGCATATTTCATATTCACACCTTAGCCAGGACAGTAAATGTAAGGAATTTGTTACCATGAGCCTGTTCGCAGCTTCACTGCTGTATTATAATCTTTGTGAAACATACAGAACATTTTCTCCACAAATACACAAGTACATTATACAGTTCCACACAGCTTAGAAGACACGTTTGATATTACATGCGATTTTATTCCTGACCTGCATGTGTGCTAAGTCTGGACTTGTTCACCTGGCTCTTTGTGCAGTGTTCTTCACAGAATTATCTGTGTCGTAGTGACCTTGGATGCAGCAGATCCAGATGTGCAGGGAGACATGGATCAGAAGTCCCCAAAGGGCCCCAGAATGCAAGTGGACATGGACTCAGACGATGAAGACTATAGTGGAGAATCCTCAGGGGCTCAGTAGTATCCTGTTAGAAAGGTGTCCAGACAAAAAAGCGTCTGTGGAGTGACACTGGTGGTCCAGGGGCTCATTGGGCTCCGATGACTGTTAGGTAACCACTGTGTTTACAGTATTACAGGACAGAAGTCTATGGCCTGTCGACTTTCCTTTTTTCTGTTGAGGTTAAGCAGCAGAATGCAACACAAAATCCAAAGACTTTGATTATGATACAACTGAGCATAAGACTCGTTTTAAGAATTTAAATTTGAACAGTTTCCATTCAAACAAACAGCTGTCTGTGGTTCTGTCAAAGTTTGCGATTCATGTTTGAGTTCATGTTCTTTTTCCTCTTTTAGGAGGTTTGGTCATGTTTGCTTTTGTTGAGCTGTCACTTAAAGTGACAGAAGATCTTTCAAGCGTTGCTAGTTTTAGCTCCTTCCAGTCCTCTGGTCCCTTGGTAACCAGCTCCAGCACACAGTCACAGCACATAGTGTTAGAGTGTTGGTGTGAGATGTGTACTGCAAACTTTGATACTGTGTTTGCCCTGCTGGGTCACAAATGACCCTAATATGAATGTATCATACCACTTTAGTCATGTGTTGATCCAGATTGAAGTAGTTTAACAGACAGGCTGGACTGTGATGCCACTCAGGACAGATATTCATCCTCAGGCTGAATTATACAGTAATGGCTTTTGAATTCCTTTGACATGTCATGTGGAAACATATATGGAAATTAAACGTTTCATTTGTCAATTTAGTTTCTGACTAAATATTATTCCCATCAACCTCAGCTGTTCTTTGTATTTAGTGCTATTTAGTGCAGCGAATGTTGCCATGGAATCATGCTTTATTAAGATAGTGAGCATGAATAAACCTTACACCCACCTGTATCAGCATATTACCTTAGACATATGCCGATGTTAGCATTTAGCTCAAAACACTGCTGTGCAAATATAAATATGATCTGTTCTCCTTTTGTTTAAATCAATTTAACATCATTTGTTTTGAACAAGTTATACTAAAATAATGAACAAATATAATCATGTTTACTTATGTTAAATCTTTACTTTACTCTGCTGGTCGTAGTTTTCAAATTACAGTAAATAGGCAACTTACTAATCAAGCTGAAATTATTGCTCTTCTCTGATTGGTCAGAAGGGTGACCCTCACTGAAATACCTTTGAAGGCAAACATCCCTGACATGAAAGAGCTTTTTCTTACCTATTATATGTCTTATATTTATACCAAAGAGAGCCAGTTGTAAAGAAAGGTTAACATTTCCAAGAGGGTTGAATATGTTTGGGTCACTGTATATTTGATGGAAGATGTGCGGTAATGTAGTACATACTGTGTACTGTACGTAAATGAAAATTTGGCAAAATAGTACTTTAATATTAACATTAACAGTTACACACTGTACTCCTTTTTTTTCCATTGGAGGATTTTACTGAATAGTCAGACCAGAATATTTCCTCTACCATCGCTATATTTCAAATGGGTCAAAAACATGTTCTAATGGGAGGAGTACACAAAAGTGTCATAATCAGAGCATAGCAATACTCTGTAGTATGTAAAAGGTCGGCTTTAGAAACTCTAATCAAGTGCAGGGACAAACGTATTAATGAAATATTCATGTAGAATGGCCTATATGAGAACAATAAGTATAATTGGATATGAATCATTAATACATGAATCGACTGGAGCTGCAGCTGGAAAAGGTGGAGCTGATTTTATTAGTCGTGTTTCACTAAGTGATTAATCCTTAAAAGTACATCATAATTTTTAGAGTTAATTATATAATAATTATATAATCAACATTTGAGACATTTGGGAGGTTTCTGGGTATAAAACCCAATTCAAAACCACAAAACCCAGGCTGAAGCTAACACAATCATAACTACCACAATAATATATATTATTATATATATTATATAATAATAATAATTTCATAGTATTTATTTAACGTTTGCAGTCACTTGACCTTTGCCCACAAATTGCTGCAAATATGCAGACTATAAAACTGTTGTCCTGCATGTTTCAGCAACTATGAAAATACAAGTATCTACTTCATTTTGAGAATCAATCACTTTTTCTTCTAGAGGGCCTCAACCGTGTGTGTGTGTGTGATGCCTCCTCCCCTTTCTCAGTGGTGTGATTTCAAAGTTCTGCTCCTTGCTGCTCATTCACTACCACCGCACTGCATATAGTTTCATGATGAAATCTGTCTTCCTATTGGTGCTGTAGCCTATGTGTCACCTTTCCCCCAGCACAAAGCCAAGCCCCTTTTCAGCTCCGCTTAGTAGGAATAGGGAGAGAGAAAGTAAGTCCATGTTCCCTTGAGCTTTGTGGACTCTGGTCTCTCACCCTGTGCCAGGACTAAGGACAGAAGATCTTTACTAAATCACTACTATGGATCAAAACTTGGTGAGAATTAACATTTTATTTATTTCTTTGTTTATAACTTTGTTTATCCTTTATCTGTACTGGAACGTTTCTACATTCTACACAAAGATTTATTAAACTGTAATATTGTGTGAGTCCTAATATACCTAGCAAAAAATATATGGAAAGAGATTATAAGCCCTTTGTTTGGACAACACAATAATTCTTGTGTGCTGCATGTACCCACGCTGTGTGTGGTCTTTGCCGTGCAGGTGATCCCGCTGGCGGCTGCTGTCTTCGTGCTGTTCGTGACAGTTCTGTACTTCATCTTTCAAGACTCTTCAGAAGACAAGAGCGAGCAACCGGTCACTCTGCAGGACCCCACGCTTAAATATTCACTTCCCCTTATAAACAAGCTGGTAAGGTGCCAACCAGCACATACACATAAAGAATATGACTGATAAGATCATAATTCCAATTCAAATGTAATTCAGTTCAATATAAATGTAATGATACAACTTTAGCTCATGTTAAAACATATTCTACTGTTGGTTAGTGCAGCACAGAGGATTACTATACTACTATTACTACTACAACTAATAATAATAATTAAATATTAATAGTGATGATAATAATAGCAATAATACTAGTGGAGCACGGTGGTGCAGTGGTTAGTGCTGCTTCAGTACAACTAAAAGGTCCCTGTTTTGAATCCCAGCTGTCTGCGGCCTTTCTCTTTGGAGTTTTCATGTTCTCCCTGTGTTGACGTAGGTCTCCTTCACTTTCCTCCCACAGTCCAAAAACATGCACAGTAGGTTCATTGGTGACTCTAAAATTGCTTGTAGGTGTGAATGTGAGTGCGTATCATTGTCTGTCTGTGTATGTCTCACTGTGTTGGCCCTGAGATAGACTGGAGACCTGTATCCCGCTTCTTGACAGCTGGGATAGGTTCCAACCCCCCCACGACCCTGAAGAAGATAAGCACTTAAAGATGATATACTTATGTGTGTAGCCCACTCCCCATCTCTGCGTTAAACACTGTCAGTTAACGTGTTTGGCCTTGTAGCTCAATGGGTAGAGATGGTAGAGATGGTAGAGATGGTAGAGATGGGTAGAACGCCAGCTCCCCGGGCGCCCACGGCAGCTCACTGCTCCCCCCAGAGCGATGGGTTAAATGCAGAGGACAAATTTTACTGTAACCTGTATGTGCTCAGTGTCAAATAAAGGTTGTTTTTGTTTCTATATTTAACCCTTTTAGTTTAAGACTGTTACATCTCCACTGTGAATTCAACATTAGAGGAGAGCATTGTTCATTAACTAGATGATTTCTCCAGGATGACAAACTTAAATTTTTTTATAATGAATGCAAAAACTGAGAGAGCTAGAAATGCTAATTTATGCTCTATTAAGTTTTCCTATTATTAATTGATAAAATTCCACAACATAATGTCGAGGGCTTTCATTCTATTCTGTGCGAACTGTTACTTGTCAGAAGGACGATGTTTTCCGGTTAAAATAGTAAGTGCAGGCTTGTGTGGATGACGCAGTATATGTACTGTTTATTTAGTTTGGCTTGGTGTCTGTGTGTCCTTGTACAGGAAATCAGTCATGACACAAAAAAATTTCGTTTTGGCCTTCCATCTGGAGAACATATCCTTGGACTACCAGTAGGTACTGAAGCACGTCTTGTCTCTTCTCTCCTCATGAAACTCCAGCCCCTCTGGCCTTATTCCTGCTGAGTGTTGGCCCTTGGTCTTTCAAATAATCTTGAACTTTGGCAACAAGTGGTAATATAAGAAGTTTTAAGCTGTGTCAGTGCTGCATCTGAGAGTTTGATTCCAGTAAGTAAACTGAACCACATCAACGGATCCCTAACATTAAAGGAGAATGTGTTAAATTAAGAAAGTCACCAATAATATATCATAAGCATGTGCAGAGATTCCACAAAAAAGGGCTCTCATATTAAACAGCTTGTTGCCATCATAACATAGTCCTCGTGCCTCACAAACCCAGCAGTCCCCGCTGCTCTCTGCTGATCCTCTGCTCTGTGCTCTGCACCAGGTCAACACGTGTACCTGTCAGCCAAGGTGAATGGCAACCTGGTGGTCAGGGCCTACACTCCAGTCTCCAGTGATGAGGACCAGGGATATGTCGACCTTGTGGTAAAGGTAATTACATTTACTGACTGAGCATAAAGCAACACACACACACACACACATTAACATAGTTTAGTCCAAAGCTAAACTTCAGACATTTTTGTGGCAGGATGAAGAAAAAGATAAATTATTCATCTACTTTTTAAGAGACTTTGTAAAGCTTTTCTTAAAACTGCACAAATAGGAGAATGGCTCAGATGAGAATATTAAAGGTGTCCCCCTTCACCTCAGAATTACTCTTTCAAGCAACTAAATATTTCAAAAGGAAATATAAAACAAACATATGCATCCCAGCAGTGAAGGTTTGGCATGTTACCACAACAGCTGATTTGATTTGTGCCAGGCTGCTCCGACCCCACTTACATTTACTTGCCAGCGGATGTGGCAAACTTAGCCGGTTTAGGAGCATCACCTTTGTTGCTACTTGATTGTTCTAATGTTTGACTAATCTAGGTTGTGTATTATTTGTAATGTCTCCAGGTGTACTACAAGAACTGTCACCCCACCTTTCCCGATGGGGGGAAGATGTCTCAGTACCTGGACAACATGAGTATTGGAGACACTATTGATTTCAGAGGGCCCAATGGACTGCTGGTGTATAAGGGAAATGGTGTGTGATGTGAGATATTCATGCACTTGCACTGTTCATATCTTCACCAGCAGATGTCAGTGTGATATTGTAAAATGCTGAGCGGTTCTGGCTCCTGTAACACAAACTGAGACCTCCTCTCTTGTCATCAGGTCGGTTCTCCATCCGACCAGACAAGAAGTCGGAGCCCAAGGTTCAGAGGTTTAAGCATGTTGGAATGATCGCTGGGGGAACAGGTTCATATTATATTATATTTCAATTATATGAATTGTTCAAATGTACCTTAACGCTTGTACATTATTCGGAAACCACAGAGCCTCAAGCAGGGTGGAATCTGCTTTTCCAGGGAGAAAAAGAATGGAAGTGTTCTTTGAAGACCCTGTGCTGTTGTGTTTAACCCTCGGAAGAGAGAAACTGAACTTTCAGGATGATTAGATGATACCTTGCTTGCAGCTCTGCTGTTGACGATATCGATCTAATTTAAAATGGAAAAAGGCATTGCCCTCTTTATTCCCCTTGGTTAGAAACAGCATAAATGCTCCTTTTTCCTTTGCAATGTGTTTTTCCATCACAGGTATCACTCCTATGCTGCAGTTAATTCGCAGGATCACAGCAGACCCCACTGACACCACCAAGTGCTCGCTCATATTTGCCAACCAGGTGGGCTTTGAGCAGTTTGGGGGAGAAATCTGTCTTGCGTCATATTCTCAATATTGTCATTTCGGCATATTTGTTTTGTTTGCTCTCCCTCAGACTGAGAAGGACATCCTCCTGAGAGACGAGCTGGAGGAGGTGAAGAAGAACCATCCTGACAAAGTGAAGCTCTGGTACACACTGGACAAGCCTCCACAGGGTAAGGCTGCAGGGGTTTCTCAACAAGCCTAAAAAGAACCTTTACAGTCTTTAAAGCAGAACCAGCTGAAAAAGCCACTGTGTGTTGTCTGCCCACTGTCGGGCAGCTTTTTCAATTAGTGGATGATTTAACAACCAAATAGCTCCATGTTCTTCTGAGGACTCATTCTGGAGATGAACTTATCTATATCATAGTCCACATGGAATTAGATACTCGTGGTGACCAGGAACAGGAGATGTTGCTTCACATCTGCTAAATATGAGGCAACAGTTTTTGAGCATGTTGGCCAGATCAACATTAAAGTTCACAAATCTCATTCTGTGACGTGAAACAAGATTCTTGTATCATGAGTGACATTAATTGATCTGCACCATAAATGAATTAAACTCACTCTGTGACAGGCTGTTTCTGAAGAACATTTAAGTCATTTAAAAACATTTTATTATTAGGTGTAGTTATATTAAACCAACGATGTGCAACTTTTCGGAATAAAGCTACTGTTGCTGTAGCATGAAACTCAACATCAATCCACCCTCAGCGTCAAATACTGGAGGGTGGATACCCAAACTGAGCCCACGGGTTCAAACAGAAACTGAAAAAAATCATATTTAGGTTCAAGTAGATTTCAGTTAGGTTGGTTAGGAATCAATAGGTGTAACTGTAAATATTTAGAACTATTTGTGGTTTGTGCTTCTCTGAGTGGTCAGAAGAGTGAGCCTCACCCAAAAAAACGATTTGAATTAAATATCTGTGTGCTGTCAGTGGGTTTCTGTGAGTCTCTGGTTCTTCTCCACATTAGGTTATGAAGCAGATCTCTACAAATTTTTTATTACATGCTGTTGCTTTAAGGTGCAACAGTCAATGAGCAAAAAATTGCATATGACCAAACTGTAAAACCTCAACGGTCAAAATGTTGCTTCTGTGTGTATGAAAGTATTATATAACATATAAACAATCCACCAGACATTTGCAGCAGCAGTGGATCACTGTGTTTGCCATATAATGGATGATTACATAACAGATTAATGACTAACTGACCCATGGCTTATTTTATTGTGTTACCATCCATGACATCCATGTGAATATCAGTGCAGTGCCAGACTTTAAGAAGCTGAATACATTTTAAAGACCAATCCTCTGCAGAATATTAAGAGAGAGAAACCCAGCAAAAAACCTCCCACGCTGGTGGAAAATCCCAGCAGGCTGAAGAGGGAGATAGGTCCAACAAGGTGCTGCAGCAGCTCAGCAAAATGCTCAGGTTTTCATTTGAATAATCCCTAAAGCGAGCAGAAATTAATGAGCATAATATAGTTACATAATCACTGCTGTAAAGGCCTTGTATTTTGTGCTGTGAGTATTCATGTGTTCTGCACACACACATAGGAAACCTCAGCTCATCATTATTCCTATGAAAGGTTTACTTTCTCTAGGTTAGAAGGGTCATTATTTGCCTTCCTTGGAGGAAAATACGAATATCTGTGGATGAAAGTGCAAGCTGAAAAAGATCTTAGTTCTTATTAATGGCGTCACTGACACTAGCAGCTGATATCTTTATCTTTAACCGGAAACAAACAAAGTGGGGGAGAAGAGATGTGGTTCTGATCAGGTTTCAGCACTTGACTTCCCTCTGCTGAGGAACTGAATTCAGAGAAACAGACTAAAGCTTAAAGGTAGAGGAAGTGTGATATGTAATCTTTAAAAAAAAAGAAAGTATACGTTTTAATTAAAGGCACATTTTTCTGTTGATTAGGCCATAGATGTCCCAGTTTTACCTGTTGCACTTTTACTCATTTTCACATGTTGTTGCAGTTGTTATACAAAGCTGTGTTCAAAACATTTTTTTGAAACAGTATGAGATTCTCTTCTAGATATGAGCCACAGCTTCTCTTTTTCAACTGTGACTTAAACTACTACTACACTGTCTTTGTGTCGTCCTCCAGACTGGAGCTACAGTTCCGGATTTGTGACTTCTGACATGATCAAGACTCATCTTCCTGCTCCGTCCACTGAAGTCCTCATTGTCCTGTGTGGTCCTCCACCAATGATCCAGAATGCCTGTCTGCCAAATCTGGATAAGCTGGGACACAAAAAAGAAAATGTCTTTGCATATTAGTATTCTGATTGCTTACAGAGCTGCTTTGGAATCACTGAGTCACAACACTACATGTCACAACACTGTTTTTGTCAATTCAAAAAAATGTTGATGACATGGTCATTAGTACAACCACAGTGCAAACATATAAAATAAAATGGGTTCGAAAACCACCATCACAGTTTCCCCCTGACATTCTTAAGGACTTCAGCATGTCATCAAAGTGCATCTCTGTCACGTCGTTTTATACCTGACAACAGTCCAGTCTTATAGGCCTTATTACATTTTAGTGAAATAAATATTACATATGTATAAACAACAGTGTTAAATTCAATACATTTTAGTCTAAGTCAAAGCACTAGCTCTACAGCTCATGTATTTTACTGTATTTATACGTTTCCCAAATATTATTATTCTTTTATGAGTTAATCATCATCCAAATAGCGGAACAACACTATAATGAACAATGTCTGCTCAGCTAATAATTATAAAATATAATACACATATATTTAGTATAGTTATTTTTTGCTAAATGGTCATGTGACCCTGAGAGCTCAAAGTACTAATAGTGAAGCAAACACATGCAAACTGGCAAATAAGAAATTAAAAGCAAATAGGAAAATGTCAAATTTTTTAGCCGGTGCAGTACTAAGTTGGAAAAGCACCACTAAATGCAGTCAAATATTACAGAAAATACAAAAAACATGCTGAAATGTCCTGTAATTACATAAAACATTGGTATTAGTGAAAGTATTTTCTTCATTTGCCTGTGATTTATCTATTTGCATTTGTTTTCTTTGGTTGCTCTGCGCTGAGCTCTCAGGGTCAACGTGAATAAAAAAGAACTTCGATACATAAAGCTGTAATATTTGTCTGCAATATTTTGTCAACTATGACTGAACGTTAAACGGCAGATGAATAAGCGCATCCTGAGAAGTTGTTTTGTCTTTATAGTTTCATTTTGTACTTCATCACGGCGCGTTCAGGAACCCCTTCCAACATTTCCGACATCCGGTGAAGGCACCACGGGATAATGGGCGTGTTTCTGTTCACCGACAACATGTCGGCGAAGGAGTTTCCATAAAAGTTTACACTTCTTATGTTTCATATTTAGAAAAGTCCGGGCGCAAGACAGCGAGCATTTGCACGAAGATGGTGTGTGAGTGTAGCGCAGACTTTCAGAGGGATTCCCTCTGTGCCGGTTTAATGCTCCTAGTGTTCATGAGCCTGAACTTGGCGCCGGTGTGTGAGTGTGAGGGGATCAGCCCGGGGCGGTGTCTGCTGTGGGGTCCGGGGCTGAAGCCCGCCGCGGTGCTGCCGGTCCGCTACTTCTTCATTCAGGCGGTGGATTCAAACGGAGACAACGTGACGGCGTCGCCAGGTAAACACGCGCAGCCCGTGCGCGTCACCAGGCGCAGCTAGCTGCGCTTAGCAATACGGTTGCCCACGGCGACCCGAGCCAGCGTCCATTAAGCCCCGCTGTTGTCTGTGGTACAGGTAAAGACACGTTCAAGGTGAAGATAAGCTCCCTGGACAAGCAGGAGCACATCCGCGTCCATGTCCCCCCACCTCTGGACAGAGGAGACGGCTCCTTCCTGGTGAGGTACCGGCTGTACAGCAGCTCGCAGCGCGGGCTGAAGTTGGAAATCCTTCACGGGGACGCGGCTGTGGCCGAGTCGCCCTACACGGTCCCAGGTGTGTGTCCCACACATGTTCGCATGCGTGTGAACCTGAGGCTGGGTTGGTTGGGAGGGACATGCGGGACTGGGTGTGCGCACATTTCTGCTTTCTCGTCTAACTGTTTTTAATGCTCAGGTCCGGTCTACCACGAATACTGTGACTGTCCTGAACCCGATGCCTCGGCCTGGCAGAGTGTCTTGCATTGTCCCGCTGAAGAACCTCAGATCGTGGCGGACTTTAAATCCTTTCCCACAGTGGACCTGCAGCACCTCAGACAGGAAGTGCCTCAGAGATTCACTAACAGAGGGGGTCTCATTCACTACGCCATCATCGACAACCTGCTGTACCGCCGCACTCTGGGAAAATACACAGACTTCAAGATGTTCTCTGATGAAATGCTGCTCTCTCTAACACGGAAGGTAAGACTGTGTGTGTCCTGTAAAGGACAGCTGTGTTTGTGACCGTCCACTTCCTACAAGTAGTGCCTTGGTATTTCTGCAATGAGACAGCACCAGATGTTGTGTGACTGCTGATTTCAAAGTCACAGGACTTTTAAATTTGCTCTTGGAGGTGAGAGTTCCTGATGTGGAGTTCTTCATCAATGTTGGTGACTGGCCCTTAGAGACGAGGAGTGCAGATGCTGTTCCAATCTTTTCATGGTGTGGTTCTACAGACACACGGGACATTGTCCTCCCTACTTACGAAGTCACACACTCCACCCTGGAGACCATGAGAGGCGTCACTAATGACCTGCTGTCTGTCCAGGGAAACACAGGTATCACAAATTTACACACAAACACGGTTTCTTTAGCTGCAATGTAAAATGCTGCCATTGCCTATATTAATGTACGAGGAGAAAGATTTTTAATCTTATGTGTACTCTACAAAATTCCTCTAGATCCACACAAATGTGTCAGATATTCAGATTTTTATAGTTTACAGACTTATTCAAGCTATATTCATATCAGTGGTACAAGAAACTAGGAACCCCAGTTTTAAGACATGTAGTATTTTAAATGTTTAAAGTGGACATCAATTTTAAACATTCAGTTTAAAATTGAGAAAAAAAGTTGAAATAAAATACTAACAAACTTGGATTCTCCTCTGAGTATTTGGATGTTTTCAGGTGTTTGCATATAGACATCTTTGTCTTGCTTTCCCAAAGGCTTTATTTGCACTCATCGTTTGTGTTTGTGGAATTAGGTCACAGACTCAGTGCAAGAGAAAACTGGTAGTTAATACATCTGCATTAACTATGAGTCATGAGATGTAGCCACCCTAACCTGAGGCTTAATGTCCTTGTATTTCATGAGACATGTTATTGTATGGATCCACGCCTGTTTATTGTTCTCTTTTATAGTTCGGCATTTGTTTTGTATGTAATATTTGCAGATTTCTTAATCTTTGTCATTAATGTCTGCATAACCGTCTTCCAGGGCCTCCATGGGCAAATAAAACCGAGCGTGCCTTCTTTCGTGGCCGAGACAGTCGCGAAGAACGTCTTCAGATGGTCTCTCTGTCCAAGAAAAACCCGGAGCTGCTGGATGCTGGCATAACCGGATGGTTTTTCTTCCGAGATAGAGAGAAACATGTAGGCAAAGTGCCACTTGTTGGATTCTTTGAATTCTTTAAGGTGAGGGACAATTCCTTTAAAAAAGTATTAGTTTTCTTTAAATGAAATTGCAAAAATATCTTATCTGAGTAAATATTGCAGTAATATTAGCAGTGTGATTCCTTTTTTAAGGTCACAAGTTACCTAGCGTCAAAAATTAAGTCAGATAAAATCTTAAGAACCTTTGCTTTTTCCTGTTTAGTACAAGTACCAGGTAAACGTGGACGGCACTGTGGCAGCGTATCGTTTTCCTTACCTGATGCTCGGGAACAGCCTGGTTCTGAAGCAGGACTCGCAGTATTACGAACATTTCTACACCCATCTAAAGGCTGGCAAGCACTACGTTCCCGTGAAGAGAAACCTGTCTGACCTTTTGGAGAAAATCAAATGGGCAAAAGAGAACGACGCAAAAGCACAAAAGATCACTAGAGCGGGTCAGGCCGCGGCTAGAGAGCTGCTGCAGCCCAGCAGATTGTACTGTTACTACTACCGAGTGCTGCACACGTACTCAGAGCATCAGAAAGGAAAGCCTACACGACATGCCGACATGGAGCTGGTGCCTCAGCCAGACGACCAAGCTGCTCTGTGCACGTGTGAGCGCAAAGGACAAATGAACCCGAAAGATGAACTATGATGGAATCTGTCGTTAGTCTTTATTTTTTTGCGAAAGTTTGTCTGAAACATTCCTGACAAATAAATAGTGAAGGTAATTAAATGCTCGTGATGCTCAAGAGAATGTGAATCTAAACATGACAACTATGATTTGTACTTTTATTTTGGAAACAAAAGGAAGTTGTAGGAATGATTTTCACGTATTTTCTAATATTGTGATTTTTTTTTTTATATTTTTGAAGCTCTGTTTAGCCATGTCAAAAAGTGAAGGTGTAATTGCTGCTTTGTAAATGTGCCTTTGCATTCAATATTTGTAATATTTTGAAATAAACTGGCCTTAAACTTTTTTAAAAGTTTATTTGAAATTACAGATTCAAAATCATACACATCACATGTTTTTATTAAGTCCAGATCTTGTTATAATAAGAGTACTGTAAATATGCCCGTGCAATTACTACTATTACCTTCAAAAGACTGGTTTTACTGTTCCATAATATTAAAAGCTAATACAGATTTTTTTTTTTTTTTTTAATCATATTATAATTCCTTACTGCTCACTACTGCAGCAACAGCTTTGTGGGGCGATATTCTCAGCTCAATGCAAACATTAACATGCTGACATTTTTACAGGGATGACAGTTGTAAAGTGTTTGGCATGTTCATAACAAATCAGCAGAAATGATGTTATTTCTGCAGCTATTGGAAAAGTTTGACCAGCTGCAGATCATGACTACCTGAACAAAATATGACATTAAATTAGATGATGTGGTATTTCAGTCTGAAAGAAGGTAGTAAACTGACTGACGAGGCTGATTTTGCTTGGCCAAAGTATGAGCATTGAAATCTTTCTTATTGCCCCCCCACCCAAAAAAATGCATTTCAAAAATATAATAATTTTAGGTGCACTGCTAAAAGTGGAACTTAGATACAGGCATAATTTATACGCGTGTGAGAGGCGGGGTCCACCATGGACACGTTGCCAGTGTAGCTCAGGGCTGTCACACAGACACAGTTACACCTACAGATAATTTAAAATCACCAGGTATGCAGTTTAGTTATTGAATGGACAGATGGATAATTTTTACAGTTTTGCTTTACTGGTGAATGTTTGATAATGTTGACATATACTGATCGGGCATAACACTATCACCACCTGTGCAATTTATTGCAATTCAATTACAGCAGCTCTGCCAGAAATTCTACTTTTAGAAGCTTAGAATTTTTCAGTTTTTAGGTTGAAACTAGCAGAAAGCTGATAATTCCATGTCTTTTTCTGAGGTCGGAGTGGGTGGTGAAGTCGTACTAGAGTGCATTATAGGAAGAGGTGTTTTTGCCCCTAACTCATTTTAAACTGGGTTAATTCTAACCTTGTAAAAGTGGAATTCGTGACAGAGACAGTTTATTTGATCACATAAAGTTGCACAGATGGTCATAATGTTATGGCTTATTGGTGTATTTTTAATAGTGTACATTATTCACTGATTTACTATGTGAACAGAATTCAATGAATATTTTAGTTAATTTAAAACAAAACAAAATATGTTTGTAACTCCGTGTTAACATATGTCTCTAAGAATGTGTTTTCCATGCTAATGTGTCTACAAATTAAATGATACATCAGCCCCTAAAGCTTGTTTCATAGCTACTACACCGCTGGTGAAACTAAATAAATCACACTTGCTCAACAGTTCACTTTCAGTTTAACCCACTGTTCTGTGTGGTACAAATTTAAGAGAAAAGAAAGTCTTGTCAAGAGCAAACTATTTATGTATTCAACAAGCTCTCTATGAATCAGCAAAGTAGTTCATGCAAATGATTTTCCTAAAGCAGCCTTCTGATAATATGCAAAGCATCAATGTAAAGGAAGCCTCGGTTCATGTTACCCAAACACAGCAAGTACAAAATCATGGATCTTGCTGCTGTGTGTCAAGCCATTCTATGCCTATTCCTACTGTATCCGAGACAGAACTTTAAACAATATCTTCTGTGTCATGGGAAGACATATATAACATTGTATAGATTGTTATTATTAGTGTTTGAGCGATGACAGACAACTGATAAAAGCAAAAAAGTATTCTTGTAATCTTTGAAGATTTAATCATTTCAGCTTAAAACCCAATGTTGTGTATGTTTGTTTTGTGTTTGAATATTGTTTTACAATAGTAGTCTGTATCAATTGGAGAATCTGAGGAAATAACAATTAACAAAAGTAAAAAGACCTTTAGGTAAACAGTGGGAAGCTCCTCCTGGTGTAGTAATGCTTTAGAATAGCCTAATATTTCCTTCCCCAAAGCCGTGATACTTCTAAACTTCAACCTTAAAGTAATATGGGAGATACACGGATCGATCTAGTATCTTTCTATTGGTCATCAGATATTAGGAGTCCCTTGGTTCAGCTAAATTTAATCATGAGAGTGAGATTATCCTCTGCTTTCTTGGTGACGATGGCCTGCATCATTCCTGAAGGCGTATGGAGATACCTCGAACCTTTGAAGAAGTTTTCGATAAATACTCTGTCAATCTTGCACTTCCCGTTGGCTGCCTCAAAGTTGTTGCTGAGGACGCCGTAGATATTCCCCTTGTCATTTTTCCTCCCAAGGAACAAGAAGAGGGCATAGCAGTCCTTGCCAATGGAAGCACAGAAGTCCACTAACCTCTCATACATGTTGTTGTTGCTGGACTCTTTTTGGGCCATCTGGACGGACTCACTACAGGCATCTGGAGATGCACCATTCTCCTCAGCGTCCTCCCTCTTCACCAGGTGTAGGACCTGCACAGCGATCTGGATCCGAGGGTTCTTCGTAGGTTTCTCCAACACAGCCCAGACCCAGTCGGCCCCCAGAAGGATGCGCTGCTCAGGTGTCATGGTCGTGCAGTTGAACGTGTCTGTCAAGTTGAGGCTTACACTCTGGGTCATGTAGGTCATCAGAAAAACCTGAAGAAGACCAACAAACGTATAAAACAGTTTGGAACATCCACTTTATAATGATCCATGTAAATCTCTAATCAAGGTACCTACCTGAGTGAGAACCTCAGGGCTCGGGTGGAACTTGTCCTCCGGATCCTTGAAGAGGAGGTACTCCTGAGTTCTGGAAGATGCGGCAGCTATGCAGTCATTGAATAGAGGGATAAAGTCGCTGGGCTTGGCAACAGGGGGCCTCTTTAGTGTGGAAAAGATGCTTGGTCGAAGGGCCATGTTCTGGTCGAAGAAGGGATGGCTGGAAGAGCTGAGCTTCAAAGAGGAGAACAAAGAGGAGTTCTGGAAGGGGTTAGAAGTGGGCTTGCCAAAGGTCTGGCCCATGACGGACTGACGATAGATGGTGGGAGATCAGAGAGTGGTCTCCCTGATACACTAGAAACAGGATTTGAAGAAGACAACAGACCAATTTGTAATTTGAAAAAATAACATATGGTTGGTCAGAGTTAAATGTTTTAAAGGTTTCGAGGTGAACAAGAAAACCAACTGTGCCAGTGTTGTCCCAGCATATGGTACCGTTGTTCGAAGATTAATGTGATACATGTTGTTGTTACAGATTAAAAAATGTATATATACACACAATAACTCTACAAATGAATACAGATTACTCACCAGTAAGTGCCTGGAGGTTGGTGCAGTCCCACGTCCACTACCTATCTTCTGCTCTTGTCCCCTGCCCTGCTAAGACACACTCTGTTTATGGCTGTGAAGCTCAGGCTTCAGCGTTCTGACATGCACAGAGCCTTCGCAGGTTTGGTGTTTGCATGGGCGTAGTGTTAGTAACTTGTCAAATTTTAGCTAAGAAAACAAAGGACTCATCTTACCTGTTACCTATCGGCCATGACTTGGGGACTGGGGAAGGCCTGAAGGGTTTGATGGGCAAACAAAATGTTCAACTGTCTCTTTTGAATGATGGGAAGAAAGGATGGGAACTTTGACGGTAGCTCTTGTTGGTTACTAATGTTACAAACTCATCTGACATATGTTTTCTTTGTTTTATCTTTAGGGTTGAACAATAGCAACTCTAATATGTGTTTGATGGAGCCTTACTACCTGTTAATGCCGGTATTGTATATATAGCATGTGTGTCCATGGGTTTACTTGTCTCCTAGAAATTATCTTAAAGAAACCAGTGTGTCAAAATGCTTTTATTTTGTCAACTACGTATCACAATCCAAGGTACTGTCCAATCGTACCAGTTTGTCAATATGTGGGTTACCCCTTCTTGCCTAACTGGACAGTGGGATTTACACTGAAGCGCCTCTGAAACAGTGGACAGGGTCCAATGAAGCATCATTTGTGCTGCAACCAGACAAAACAAACATATTGCACAGAAAGGAAATCTGCAGTTGCTGGTATAAATATTTAAATAACCGGGTAATGTTATATTTTCCTATTGTAGTGAGCTAAAAATCGTGGATCTGCTTGGATCATTGTTGTGCTGAAAGGTGAACGATCGTTCAAATGCTAAGGAGGTTGCATTTACCTGCATCCTTCCTTCTACACTGACTGACTGTTCCTTGCCAGTGAGATGCGCCCACAGTATGATTTAGGTGTTCACCAGAACTTTACTAGGGTGAAGTGATTGTTTTTGTCCCATCATAACGATAACGTTTTCCTCATGCTGTTTAGTAAAATCTAAATGGGCTGCACCTTTAGATAAGTCTATATACAGTAAGACCACCGTAGTACACAGGTTCCCATCTCTACGGTTCGTACCTGAGTCCACTCTGTTGTGACCATGTATGTCAATAAATTCAAATTCTGTACTTCTTTATTTTGTTTTGTCTTTTGTCTGTTTTATCAATATTTTTAATTGATTAATGTGATTAATTTGCTTGGGTTTCGGTCTTGTTTTATTGATTATATTTCTTTTTCTCTAGTTTTTTGTTCTTTTACAGCTTCTTCCGTGTACATTATTGTGCCTTGGTATTCCTCCCTATCAATTTCTACATCATCATCGTGTAAAGCACCTGCAATTGCATCAACCTGTAAGAAAGGTGGTATAAACCCCAGTAATCCACAACATTACCACCACTTGGTTGTTTTAATATTCAAATATTTTTTTTAACAAAAGTATTAGAAACTAATAAATGCTGATGCATCATTCATATGGGTTAACCACCTGCCAGGACATAAAGTGGTTAAATTCAGATTCACCTTTACCGACAATGACCTTTGATCCTTATTTTCTATTAATTACTGTATATGTTTTACCATAATTAACTTTAATAAAATTAATAATGTTTTGCATATGTTTGCTATGAAACAAGGAATGGCTCACTGGACACGTTTCTCAAAAATATCAACACAGTAGACAGTGTTTAAATTACTCAGTGGTCAGCGTGATTATTAGGAGGGAATATTGCATAGTGAAACAAGAAAAGGTAAAAAAACAACAACTCCTAATCGGTCGAGCACTGTACAGTCTGACTGCAGAGTGACTAGAGGTGTTACATGAGGTATCAGTGGCTAGTAGCTCCAGGCTGTAGTGTTAGGCCCGAGGCTTGAGACGCATTTCACATGTGAGATTGACGACTACAGGTCCCTCTATGGTTGGATGACAGCATTAGTGAGCCAACAGCATCTGGTGATTGTCCTTCAAAGTAGTGCCACCTGAGGCCGCCTCAGCTCCTTCTGCAGCTCGTTCTGGGTGAGCAGGTACTGGAAGCAAAGCATCATGGGAGTAGCAATGCGTTAGAAAGCTTTAAAGTTGTTCTTAACCCATGAATGGTGATCAATTTGCTTTTCAAAAATATATTTTATTTACTGTCAAATTGCTTTATGGAACAAAATGACAAAGTAGTAAATAGTAGTAAATAACTTCCATCACTGAATGTCAGTGATCTGTGCTGGAACATGCAGAATTCAAGGCCCTGGAACCAGCTCAACTAGAATTATAATAAGCACATTGTTAATGTTGCTTTTCGTGCTGTGACATCTCGTCAAATGACAGCTGAGGAAATGCTCTATTTGTTTGATTAATACAGGCCAGTGTCCTTTTTGGAAAAACAAAATTTGTTACTATTAAATAATATGTTTGATGCTAAATCTCATATATATACGTTTTCTAAAAAAAAAAAAAACATGTATAAATGGGTTCATCTTTCCAGCTTCTTAGAGTATATTTATCCTTATATATCATGGTCTCCAAATACTAATACAAGTGGGCGATATTTTAGTTTTATTTGTTCCTCTAAAGGCTCAGGTGGTTCACTGGAGATGTTGCTTGAGGCTGGTGTTTAGAAGCGGTTCGACATGTTTTGTTATCCAAAGCCTTAGAGCACAGTTAGGTGACTTCTACAAACAACAGGAGCAAAAGAACTTAAGCTGCCATCTGCCTGACAACCGCAAGTAATAAAGCGCCAGCAAGCAGGTTTCACCCTAGTAGTTATAGTATTACTTTCTAATTTCCACACAGATCTGTGGTGTTTTAATGTCGTTTCTCCATCAGGACAGATGCCAGAATTTTCTGTCTGACTCAAACTTCTGTTACAACTGATGAGAAGCAGTTACTTGGTGAGCAAATCAGCTGCAGAAGTCATTAACCAGCAGCTTGTGTGTGTTGGAGCTTACTGTGAGGTTGCTGATGCTTTCAGACAAAGCTTCTATTTGCAACGTGGTGCCCTCTGTGATCGCCTTCTGCAACACACACACACACACACACACACACACACACACACACACACACAGAAAACATGCACAAGGTCTCGTGAACCCATTACAAATCTCGATTACTGACAAACTTGAAGTCTAACAAAATGGAGTTTCCTAAGGTTTAGTATATAGAAATCCTAAAGTTGACTGTGATGTAAGTAAGCACCAGTGTATTGTAATGTACAACACTGGGTGAATGCGTGGGTATTGTATCTGCAGTTGTATGATGAGTCATACTCAAACATGCAGCTGTCATCTTTAACAAGGTTACCATGGTGATGGTTAGCTGCCATCTTGGCACAGTTTCCGGTGGAAACTGGTATCATAGGAAGCCATGGGAGCAACTACGATGGTGTGGATGATGATGAAAAAAGCGGGTTAGTGGTTTCTGCAGGTTAATGAGACATGATGCTGAATGGCAGCGTAGTGCATTTCTTTACACACTTATTCAAAGAAAGAACTTATTTAGAAGGAATTTAAAACATCCACATCTCAGTCTCATTACAAATCCTTTGAAACACATCTGTTTCTAAGTTCGGTTCCTTATGTACAGGGAACAATACTTTCAAAATAAATATTAAACCCCAAATTAAATAAGATTGTCTGTAAATAACAATCAAATGCACTGTTACCTCTCTCTGGTTTTTTTATGCCAAAAAAAAAATCAACTCACACAAAGAATTTAGTTTATTAAATGATTTGATCTTTTGACATTACATGGCCATATGTAGGCGCCCTCTACTGGGGCAGGATGTTCTTTGCTATAAAAATACTATTACAGCCAAATATGAAAATACATACAAAAACTCACCACCTCAGGGTTCAAAAAATCATGCTATTATATCATTTGCTCAGCAAGTTACATAAATATTAAATAAAATCCCTCCATAATAACATTATGCAAATATTGCACAAGTTCATCTCAACCATGTGTCACGACTGATTCAAAATCAAAACCGAGCCGATAACTGACACACAGGTGGTGCACAAATGTTAGTACAATACTATACAACCATGTATACTGCATGGATAACAGAAAGTAATGTCACAGGAAGAGTCCAGAAAGAGGCTGTGCTCTCTCCTGACGAATTAGATCATGGCACAGGTTTGAGGCTGAGGTTGGGTTAGTTAGGCAACCTACTGGAAGTTAAATCAAAATACTTCAAGTGTGCTAGGTTCCTGGTCTCAGTACACCTTTCATGACTAGAAGCTGTGACTGTGAGACAGTCAGGCGGGTTTATCTGGATGTCTCTGAGTAAGGCACAGGGTTGGGCTGATGGTGGGAGTAAAGGAGCAGGGAGGGAGGCGGACTGAGGTATTAAGAGCCACAAGCAAAGGAAGCAGTAGTAGCAGTGATGGCTGATTGGCTAACTGAAAGCATGACAACATTGTTGTCCATGGTATCTTCATGTTGTTGTCACAACGGTTGTCATGGAGATGGGTCAGCTCTGATGTCATGGAGCCCCACCTGGTCCCCGGAGTGTTCGGACTCTCGGTCCAGGATAGGACTTAGGCCTCTGAAACCGGCGTAAGGTCGCACCTGCACACCGTTCACTGCAGACTGTTCTGCAGGAGGTGAGGAAGACTCGATAGGACACACGTAGTCTGTGGACTCGCCTGACCGTCTTCTCCTAAGCTGAGTCAAATTAGACAAGCCCAACTTCTTTGGCTGCAGTCAAACAAGAGACAGAGAAAAAATATTTGACCAACACAAATAACTTGATAGAAATTAGACAACACAAAATTGTTATTAAAATTAATAACATATAAAAATTACAACTGTTTATTCTTTTGCTCTGTACTAATTAAATGTCCCATTTTAATGAGACATTTAGATGAAACATTTAGGTGACGTGTTTTCTCATGTCCACACAAAATCCAGTAGCTTTTGTAAATGCATTTTGAAAGCTTGCTGACCACTACAGATATCATATGGTCCTGTAGCTGGCCCTTGAACTTGGTCACCTCAATGTTTTCTCTCTAAAAGCATAAAAAGTATTTTCCATTAGCAGTTAATATTTATGTGGATAATTTTGTGGGTAGCTACAGTCTGGGATGCTAAAACAGATTTGTGTATGTGTGTGTGTTTTCTCCTCAAGTGTGGATTGTATTTTAGGAAGGATTATTTTTCCATTTTCTCTTAGCAGAGCATGGAGGTACTTAAGCTGAGGCTGCAGCTGATGACCGAGTCTTAAAGCTGTGAGGAGGAGCAGAGCAGTGCTGGGTTTACTCTGCTCTCACAGGCTTAAAAACACTGAGGCGCTCAGAGCTTAAACTGAGCTCCCACACTGAGGTCTCACTATGGATTAGGTTGCTTTCTCTTACACACGGGGGAAGACAGGCAGAGAGTTAACTGTGTGTGCACTCTTATGTTGCCTGTGGGCACTTCTATTCCAAGCCACATAATGACACCTGCATTTGTGTTATCTTACCTTGACTTTCGCGGTGATGCTAAGTGGACTGTACCCTGCTGCCTCTGTGTACTCCCTTTTCTCCTGCTGGGCTTGTTCTCCAACCAAATTATTAAAATTGGTAGTTAGGTGGCGTCTCAGCAATGTTTTCTGTGGAGGGATGTTCAGCAGCATGGCCAGCGCGTCTGAGTTAAAGCGAGGCTCCAGCATCTATGAGAAATTAGTGTAACATTCTTCGTGTTGGATTTATAATTTTTTTCTGAAATTGTTATGAAATCAGATGTACAGTACTCACTATCAACCCTCCGTGCACACCGCTGCCCCTAAGGTTTGGCGCATATTCTGCCAGGTCCACAGATCTCAGCCACTCCATAACTCGGTGGTTGGACCACTGGATCACCTCACTGGGAGTAAACTGGTTCTGCATAGACACAAAGAGGGTCTTATGCACAAATTCAAAAGTTTGAACAGTAAGGAATAAATAAGCAAAATCTGCAATTGACATCAAACAATTCAACCATTCAACCAAGTCAAACTCTATTTTGAATCAAACTCAAATTCAGTATAAGTGTGTGATTAGACAGTAAAACTACAATTTTAAATGGCTATTTATTTTAGACTTTGCAAACAAACAGCTGTTTAATAAAAAGAAAACAGAAAACTTTAAATCTGAATCACAGCACAAAATTTTCTTAAAATTATTAGCAAAAATACAAGCAAGATGGATATTATTTGTACAGGACTTACAACAAGGTAATTCAAAGTGCGATAGGAAATAGAAGAACAAAAGGGATATAAATAAAAATGTAATTAAATCTGAATAAAAGAGGAGAATAAAAGTTTTAGTGCAGCTACAAGGCAGGACATGTATAAAAAGTCACAAATGTCATAGTCATGATGCATAAAAACACAAAAAGACAAACACTGAAAACAAAGTTTTGGCGCAAAATTTACCAATAAATACTCCGGTCACTCACACACACACACACACACACACACACCTTCCCTACCTCATTGCCAGGTCTGCGTTTGAGGCAGTTAGCGCTGAACTTGTTGACATGGAGAACATGAATGGCACACTTGATGCTGAGATGATGGAGCTGGCTCGTCACTTTGAGGAATAACAAGTCATTCTGACATGGAGCAAAAAGGAGGCAAAAAAAAAAAAGTGAGCAACACAACACTTGATGACAAGTAGCATGTAGTTCTTCTAATATGTATTCTTCCAGTACATACTGTATTTCTGATGAAACTTGTTTTAACTTTTAACCTATTTAGATGTTAAAGGCCTTGACATCAGGAGAGAGAAACTCACCACAGTGAGGTACTGCAGCATCTGTCCATCCACTCTTCCTTCGTTAAACTGATCTTTGTACTGCGGAAGACCGATGTCGTCGAGCCAACCTGGAACATAAAACATTGCACTATTTAAGCAGATGAAATCTAAGAAAAAGCACTGTCATGAGTGTTTCTGTCTTTTATTTCTTGACATACGATTGACCCAGATATAATCAAGCTCTGCAGACTTCTTGGGCTGCTTGCTGCTTAGTGTCTTGATGGCTAACTGCAGCTTCTTCCTGTGGAGTGGATTCTTTATTGCCAGCTCCTATAAAGACAGAAACATGATCACCTGTCATCTCGGATTTATCTCTAAAATTAAAATACTTTTTTTAAACTTAAAACCCTATTTACACAAAAGTTGGAATGCTGTGTAAACTGTAAATGAAGACACAATCCAGTGATTTGCAAATCATTTATAACCCATTGTCCATTGCAAATAATAAAATAAGACAACAAACAAAATGCTTTGTTTGTTTTAAAAGAAATATTAGCTTTTTCAAATGAGCTGTGACGGAGCAACACAAGACTGGAAAAATTGTGCAAAACACCTGGGGGAACACGGGGGAAAACCAATATGAACCACTGTCAGTGACCAGAGTTTGTTACGGCATTGATGCAATACAGTCATAAACACGCTGCTGTCACAACATTGTTTAAATGTGTTGTTATCATTCACTTTCAAATGAGCAAGTATAAAGTATGAGTTTCAAGATTTACTATTGAAACACTATTTACTGTTAAAAATAGGATTCAAATAATTTGCAGATCTTTGCATTCTCTTTTTATTGACATTTTACACAACATCCCAACTAGTCTGGAAATGGCATTTGTAAATGGAGAGTGTGACAGAGCTGAAGGCGAAACTAAAGAGGAGGTAGAAAAGCTGAGACAGGCATTACTAAATGCCAAATGGAATGACACAGTACTGATCAGACAGGTAGTACTGAAAAGCATGTGATTGGCCGGGATGGAGGAATACTGTGAACCATAGAGAAGTCTTCAATAAGCTATATCTTTATCGAATACATTTTACATAAAGCTGTAATACCTTTTCCAGCTCTTGTGGGGTGGCTGACAGTAGAGTCTGACCACTGGTGACCCAGTGGCGTCCATGGATGCTGTACTGTCCAAGACCAATGTCCTCAAGCCAGCCACACACCTGCTCTGTGCTCCATTTGGAAAAAGGCATCTTCAGGTCTCTGACACATCAGAAAAATAGTTTTGAATGAGACTTCTGCATTTTGAACCAATGCAATATGAGGACCATTATAAACAATGATCTAAAGCAGACAGGAGCTAAATACTAAACTGACGCTCCTCTGTCCTCAGCAGATGTACCGTGTGTTCCCTGAAAGGGCCAGCCGTGATCCAGCTGTGGCTCTGAAACCCCCTCTTGAACTCTCCCAGCTCTGGGTCATGAGCCTGCACAGGACTACCTGACTGGCTGCGCCGGATCCTGAGAACAACAGAAATACTAAGTATGTGAAGGAAAACTGGAACGAGAGATAAATACTGAGAATAAACAACAGTGAACAGGGTAGTTATTAAAATGTTCATTAAAAGCAAAACAAGGATACAGGTAATGTTCAAGTACCATACAATGTGTGTGCAACCTACCTCCCCCAGAGTTTCTTAATGCCTCTGTGAGTCTTTCTATTTTCTGGTGAGACAGGAGAGTGTTGACCAGAGTCCACTCCAGAGGACAAAGGGGACTGGTCTGACAGGATGCACTCCTCTAGCTTCTCGGGGCCCCCTGCCAGAAGAAAAACAAACAGAACACCAAATATGATTACTGAAATCTGGAAAATCCTATAGACAACTGGTGTCCTTTGGTGTTATATGCACCAAAGATTTAGTTTTATCTACTTTGTAAAGAAGAATTGTCTTACAATGATTTTTCCATGCAATGGCATATACATTTATTAAACAACCCATAGCTCAATACTGTTAATACAAATTTATATACATTTCTGTAAAGGCATTGCAAATTGGAAAGTCTCCCAAAATCTGACAAAGTACAAAACATTTGGGACAAATAACCTATTTAGTACTACAGAATGACACTGAATACGTGTATATTCAACCAGCATCTCAGCAGGAGCCAAATACCCACCAACATCATAAAGGTCATGTTTCCCAGGGGATCCTGAGGCAGAGGAGGTTAGTGTAGCAGAAGCAGAAAGAAAGCCAGCATTAGTCATGCCCTCTTCACCTCCCAAAAAATGTCTTCCTGTATAGATGTTATGTGTGTAATGCCCCACCATGCCAACTTACAAGCCCAGGGGCCTGAAGGTGTCATGAACAACTCAGACCAGATTAAGTGTGCTTGTTTCCACGATATTTATTCTGCAGATAACACAGTGTTTGCCTTGAAATTGTGTATAAAAGGTCACTGGGGTCGACAGGATGACCTGAAGAGCAAAGAGAGCTTCCCCACAGTACATAATGTTGCATGTAGAAGTTTTGTCTTGTTTACTTGCTCCTACTCAGTAACATGCTGCTTCACACTGTCAGTGAGAGTAAGCTGGGTGAGGCAGGGACAGCAAAGAGGGGGGGTGATGTCAGGTTGCATTCTTGTTTGTTTACTTTGAGATGTCTGAGCTGGCTGAACTGCACACATCCTTAAGCTCGCACTCCGCTCTCTCTGATTCCCCTCCTGCTTTAAGCTCTGGCTCTGTGTTGGCGGATACGTGGACGGCTCTGTGGTGGCTTTAAGTGCGTGTGTGTTTGCTGATGCAAGAGAGCCCAGCATTATATTCGACAGCTCTCTGAGTCACGAGGGGGACCTAATAATCCTGCCTTTAGAGTTTCTTGATCCTCAGTGAAAACAGTTGCTCACCCCGACTCAACTCACCTCTGATGTTTGACTGTGACAATCTTGTTTTGTTTAGGGAACTGAATCGTGCTTGTTTGTATGATTACAGAGTTCAATGCAACAACATTAGCCTATTGGAACAAATCTCCTGAAACTCAACCCAGTGTTGACATTTGAATTTTTGTGTGAGTATACAATACCTAAAGCCGGAGCACTGGCGCTCCTGCAGCGAACTGCAGCCAGAACACAGAGAGAAATGAGCAATCCCACAGCATAGCAGACAAGAAGGGGAAGAGAGGAGAGAGGGCAAAGAGGGTGAAGTAGCTAGAGTTAGCAGACAAAAAGTTTTTTTGCAGTGTATAATGTTAGTTTTGTACAACCAGTTTAGTTTGCATTTTTGTAACTAGTTTGGCTAGTTGAGAAATCAGCGGAGAAATATTAGTGCCATTAAAGAAACTAAATGTTTTAAGCAGCGTTTTAGGTGGTTTCCAGTGTTCACATAAAGGTGACTAGTTGTAGGACAGGCTGTGAAATCTGGCAACTATATTACAGAGAATAGCTGTACAGACACCATAATGAGATTGATTCTTCTCATCTAACTCTTAGCAAGAAAGCAAAAACATTTTACGATGCAAAGTATGATAATAATAACAACAATTATTATTATTATAATAAAAAAGGAAGTAATCGCTGTTCATGAATAAACTCACTCAGACTGTAGTCTTGGTCATGACTGCGCACAGGAGAGAGCTGGACAGGAGATAAATACTCTCCATCTCTTTCACTGTCACCATTCACCTCAGCTCTCCGCTCGCTCTTTTTACTCAGCTTTCCTGGCAGCGTCTTATACTTGCTCGGCTCCATGTGGGGACTCTGCAGAAAACAACATTAAAAACTGTACATTAGGTTTGTAATCTAGCCACGAATTTTAAAGAAACTGCCATAATGTATATGTGAAATTACAGAAACTTCTAGTAAGTGCATTATTTTCTCCAGCGTACACCATGGTTTTGATACTCTGACAACTGTTGTTTTAGGTGAGCACTGTATGTATGCAATATTTAATAGTACATCACATTCCTTCTACATCGTTTTACAGGACAGACAGTAAAAAATCAGTCTATAGTGGTGCTTGAAAGTTGGTGAACCCTTTGTTCTGTTTTCAGTCCCAAAAAACGGACACCAAGGGCAAGAGAGTGCATGTAATCACAGGTCACAGAGAAACCCAGGGTACGTCTAGGAAACTTGAGATATTCTGTAGCTAAAACAGTTTCACTGTTCACTAGTCCAATGTTAGATCACAGAGCAACAAGAAGCAGGATGGCAGACCTGCATGAAGGGGAACCACCACTCTCCAAAAAGAACCTTGCTGCCAATCTACAGTTTGTTTAGGGCCATGCGGATAAGCCAGAAGGCTGTTGGAACAATATCGTGACGATGGATGAAATCAAAAAAAAAAATGAAAAAGATTCCAAAGCATTTCCAAACTTTAAAGCACCATAGTACAATGTCATTAGGTAAATGTGGGGTCTCATTTGATTTGCTCCTTTGCTCTGTTGCACAACAGAGAGTTCTTTTAGAGGGCGAATGTCTTATGATGCCAGTATCTGACCAGTCATCAAAGTCACCAGGGTGCTGAAGGTATAACAGGAGAAAGGCCAGCGGAAAGAAACAGCTGGGATTCAGCCATGATGCTGAACACTACTGACAGACACTTCAAATAGGTCTTGGCCCTTTATGTGTGTGTGCATGAGCACAGTATGTGTTTGTCTGCATGTGGAGCACAGGAATATATTTATAAATTACCAAATGGGAATGCAGTATAAGGAGGTACTTCATAAAATGCAGCAACAATATTATATAGTTGTGTAACACATAATTTATTTCTTGTAAGTCAAATACATAATTTCCATAAATTTCAGAAATATAGAGACTAAAGCAATCAAGCCTGGTTCCCAAAGAGTATCTAAATATCAGGTTAATGATGTCACTAATAATGTGTGCATGAAAAACAAATGTAAGCACCCCATATACCATAGTACCATATATATACCATCATCCAGACAGTATGATTTGGAAGAAATGTATCAATTTTTGCATATGTAGGTATGTGAGCATGCAAGCCTGAAGCCAAGTGTCCTCCCTCAACAGAAATAAACCAAAGTCACTTTTAATGAAATCTAACAAGACATTGTGAAAATATTTTATCTCTAACTAACTGAAAACTAAAGTAATCAGATAAGAAGTGAACAATGAAAATGCAGGTTGTTTGTAGGTTAGGTTGTGTGAAGTCATGCTGCAGATCAGCACCTCTGTCCCTACCTCTGACTCAGATTCAACAGGCTGGATCTCTACAGCCTATGGCCAACACAGAAACAGGAAGAGGAAAAACGCACACACAAAGCAAGAGTTAGCTTGTTAGTCAAGTTAAAATAACAATAATGGTTAGTTAGAAAGAACACAGTGTATGCTTTGGTCCAGTGTTAAAAAAAACATGCATATGAAATAAGCTGTAGTTAATAATTAGATTACATGCATTAGAATGTAAAATTAGACAGCCATTAAGTGTCAGGAATCAATAGATTAAAGTTTACAAACCTTTTGTAAGGATCCGCTCTGCAACTCTTCAAGACTACTGGACAGCAATCGGTGCTGATGCCTGCAAATAAAGTCATTCCTGTCTGACTAGTGGCGATGTCATTATACTGAAATTATAAATGTCATTTCGGTATCTTGAAAACGATCAATATACCATATCGTTTTTAGTGTAAGACAAACTGATACAACATTGAGGTCCTGGAATTTTAGATTTCTAATAAAAGAAAAATATAACAATTTTAAAAAGAAACTAGATCCATGCAAATATGTACTCTAAAGCTTGCTCAGTTTCTTTGCTTCATATCAGATTGCATAGGCTCTGAATTTTATGCAGCTCAAGTCAACTTTTTTTTCTGATACTATGAGATAAATATTTTTACTTTCTCTTAAGCCCATTAAAAATGACAGAATTATCAAAAATAACTACTAGAAATACGTAAAGAGTCGGCTACTGTGAGTTAAACACAATATTCTAATGTAATTTACTTCTGACAAGAATCAAATCATTTTCTTGTCAAATGAAACTCCAACGTCTGACATTCTTCAGAAACCAAACCTGCCTAACAATAATACTATTGAAACCTTTTGTGATATAAAAAATAATCATCTACGTTTGGTCAACTTATAATGTAAATGTTGTACAACACTAATACAATATGTAAACTGGATTATTTGTACTTGTTTAGTGTTTAGTGATATTTTAATTTATTTTGGTTACTCCAATTTTTATCAAAAGTCACAGCTTCTACTCACCACGATCCATTAAAAAAGCTTGTGTCTCCAGAAGACAACAACGAAGTGTCCAAAGAATTATGGATACTGCAATAAATGTCACAAGACACAAGGTCACAGTAAGTTTTAAAAAGCGTGTGTGTGTGAGTGTGAGTGTGTTTGTACCTGGGCTCTAATTCTCTCTGGTAAGGAGATGATGATAACATAAGGGGTGAAGATCCTCTTGATGATATCTGTGCACAGGCAAATTTGGCAATTCAATTTTCAATACTTTTTGAGTTTATGTAAACAGTATTTAGAGTAAATTGTCAAATTTGTGACGGAATGTTAACGTAATGTGAAGAAAGCTCTCAGCAGGCGAATAGTACATGTGTTAAATTAAATAATTAAATGAATAAAGCTGTCAATTTACACTGAAGTGAATACTTTGCAACCTTACCTCTGACCTGAGCATATCACAGTGTGCTTTGTGTGTTATGGCTCTAAGTTTTAGACTACCACTTAGCTCCTCTTCACTGCTTCCTGGTCGGTATAAAAAAGAAAGAAAATACAGCGAAAGTATTACAATAACAGGAGGTAAAAAGACAAGGGGAGAGACCATACCTGGTCCAGTGTCTTCTACATTGGTCTTCAAGCATGACTCTCATTTCAGTAAGTATGTAATTCATACCTTGTGTAAGTGCCATGACATCCCTCATCTTTTTGTATTGGCTAAGTAGAATGGTCAACTCCTCTATACGACGGTCCTGTTTATCAGCAAGACACATACAATTTAAAAGATTCTTTACAGACTTTTACAGATTTTTCAATTACAGCTGTGGAAAAAAACAGGTTTACTTACCTTCTCATCATTTGATGCTAGCAGAGACTCCATCCCCACCTTCAATCTCTGGTATTCCTGGTCTAACAAACAAAAAAAAGGGTTTAAAATTTTGGATTTAGCTCTAAATTAATTAGAGATTAGGTGAATTTTGGATTCACAATAAATTAATGTCTAGTTTATTTAGGGCATTTGACAGGTGCCTGCTGTGATGCTGGCAATGGACATGACAGCCATGCTAATACGAGTAAACAAGCAAAACAAATCCACACTGACACCACAACCACCTATACACCATCACCTGGGACCGATACGGCACAATGGATGATACCACAGGGATTGTATTTAGCGTGGTACTAAAACGAATGGAAAAAAACAAAAGATCTCTTGTCAATTTCTTTCTCAGAGTGATGGAACACATATAGGGGCAACAATACACGTTACAAAAAATGGCAATAATGAATACATGCAATGAATGTAATTTAACATCCAAATACAGGCACTGTATGTAAAATATATATTTTTTTCCATTAAGATCAGTATAGTAAACCTAGTCTGTTTGATAGGTTCTGTGGCTTTGGAAAATTTTCCTGATGATGCCATCGGGATGATCTCTGCTTTGGCTTGCAGATAAAAAAAGTCTGTGTCCAAAATCACCCCTAATCACTATATAGTGTGTTTCCCATTTGTTAAGCATATAACTGTATCCACGATGTATTGCACTCAAAGTATCCCACAATACACCATTAAACATGGGGTACACAGCATGTAGCCTAATTTCTGGTAACAATCCCAGTATGCAATGCCCCTCGTTTTAATCAGCTATTAGTGATGACACAGTGGGAGAAGCTCTTTAGAAACCATATCAGCCAGTTTTTGATAAGATGGAGAAATTGGTTGGAACACTTATTACGACTGACACAAATCTTAAACCAATTACTCTGCCACCACCTCATTAAGTAACCACTCCAGATCTAAAACATTCAAACTTCTTTTGAAGTTCAGATTTGTTGAAGAGCAAATAACAGCCAATGACAGTCAATACCACAGAAATACAACAGAGTACAGGCAGAGGAGTTTGGTTGGAAAGCAGATCTATGACACCAGTACACCATGCCTTACATTTGTTAATCAGTTGCTTGATATACACCTCCTCTACAGCAGAGAGCAGAAGAGAGTCAAGAACAAGTCACGTATGCAGCAGTGGAAAGAAGGACATGTTGATTAGACGTTAGTGTAATCAGAATTGAGTTGACAGACATGCATATCGCTGACTCTCACACACTGATCTATACTGGCAGATGTGAATCTGACTGTCAGCTGTGAGTACCTCTCCCTGGGTTATCACTGGCTGTGCCGCCTTTGGCCAGCAGCTGGGTCTGCAGGCACTCGATTTCAGCGTCTTTGGAGGCCAGAAGCTGCTGCAGCTCTGAGATTTCTGCCTGTGGAGGATGACAGAGTAGATGTCTATTAACAGTGTCAGTCTTCCACATCGCTGAATATCTGGGAGACGGAAGTTTGAAACAACTGGCCTGACTGTGTTGTTTTAAAAACAGCAACTCACTGGCTGTATTTGCAGATGGGACATCAGAATTTAAAATTATTTGTTTAATAAGTGCATATCTCAAATCCACAGGCTGAAAATGCCAGGAAGGGACTAGGTTCCGATAGGTTCTTTCTATACACTTTCAATAACTACCACCATTAACATGAAAACCAACCCTCTGTTAGAGTGCCCTGATAAAACTGTGACAAGGTCAGGAGGAGGGTATAAAACCATTTTTTATACTCTTAGCATACAGCTAAGGAAAAGCTAAAGTGGCTCTGTGACAGGTCTTTAAGTTGCCAAATCAAAGCCCAGAGTTAAACCTCACAGGGAATTTGTGGAGAGACCAGAAGCTGACAAGAGTTTACAGACACGTCCCATTCACCCTGAAGGAACCTTGGAAGGACCTGTCAGGAAGACTGGGATAAACTGCCCAAATACAGTTCTGAAATACAGTTCTGAAAGGGGCTTCTACAAAATACTGAATTAATGCTCTAAATCAGGGTCTCAAACTCAATTTACTTGTAGGCAGAGTCAAAGTGCTGCCAAAGAAAAACTTTTAAATAATTTTAATCTTCTCAAATGGGGCTTTATTTTTTATTTTTAACAAAAAAATAAATAAACAAATTAGAAGAAAATAAATAAGAAATTAATAAGAAAATCAATCAATCAATCAGTGAAGTAAATAAAATAATAATAATAATTATAATAATTAGATTAACAGTTCTTTAAGCTTTAGGAAATTTCTGTTTTATCAATTTAAAATATAATGTAGACATATACGACACATAATAGAAAATTCAAAGGGATCTATCATTGCCTCTATTATTTGGCACTGAATGCAGACAGACACTGCACCTAAAAAATTGTAAATTACAATGTTGATAGGAGTTGCTGCTCGTCAGAGCAATGGTCGTAACATTTGACAGCGTTTATTTTTAACACTCTTTTCGTTTTGTGTCCTTGTTTACCAAAATTCTTTCAGTGGGGCCCACTGACAAAACAATTTATTTCTGCCAGCAACTTTTGCTGTTGCAATTACAACATTTTAGCAATTAATGTGCCATGACTTCCTGTAATTTTTTCCAATCAACCAGAACTTTCCTGTAAATCTGACCAACATTTTGCCCTGCCCCAGAACATCTCAAATATGATCCCAGAGCTGCTGAGTGCTTGCTAATTCTAAGTGATATGACTTTAAATATCGGCACAAAGGCAAATGATAGTTACAACTACAATGAGAAAAAGAAATGGATTTCCAGGGTACGGTATATACTTTGTGGGCTGATAAAAGAATGCGGAAGATAAAAGAACACCAGATCACACAGAACAAAGCTGGTGAGGAGCAACAGCTGCAAACAACAGGTGTCAGAAGACAGGTGTGTACACAGCTTTACATGTTTATGGTGGTATGCTTTCAATACAAAATGAACATCTGCTGTAGCTGCTTCACAATTAAACAGATAAGTCTATGCAACAAAAAGCCAATAAAGAGGTGTGCAAATGCATATATGATATGCATAGCAATAAGAGTATGTTTCTGTTAAAGGAATTATTTAAAATTTTTCTTCCCGGGGCACATCTTATGAAACATTGCTGATGTCTTTTCTATTGAAAAGTGAACACAAACTAACATAATCACACATACACATAAGTGATGGATACACATCCCACATATACAGCTTTACAGTTTCCATGCAAAGTCTCATCAAAACATAGAGAGAAAAAAAAAAAAACAGCCACGGACTTAGCGAAACGAGAAAGACGTGCAGGTACAAGAAAAGAACACTAGTGGTGGAGCTCAGTGCTAATCGGGGGAAAGGGACAAACACAGAAAAGCAACAAGCAAGAAGAGCAGGAAGCAGAAGAGGAGGAAGAGGAGGAGGAAGAGGAGGCACCTGTGCGCTGCGCCAGCGCTCCTCCCAGTGCTGCTTCTCCAGCTGCGTGTGCTCGACAGTCAGCTTGAGGCTGGACAGCTGGGTCATGAGCGACTGGTAACACACATGGAGAGAGTAAGAGATAGAGAGCTAGGGAGATAGGCACAGGAAGAGGGGTAATGACAGGGGTGATGTGGAGATGTGGGGACAGAAAAGAAGAGTGAAGAGAGCAAGCCGCAGAGAGGGGTTAATGGAGAGAAGGAGAGGATACAGATAGTGAAGGAGGGAGAGGAAGAGAGGAGGAAGGAAGCACTGTAAGCACAGAGAAAGCAGTACCGGCTTGACCTCCTTTAAATTAAGCAGTAACAAAGTAATGCCAGTTCAATGTTAAACGTGTTATAGGAGTATGTAAGTCATTATTTCATTTATTTCCAAAGATGCAAAATGACTTTTGGAAAGTGTTTTAAAATTATGCTGATAGTGCAATTCTAAGGAAACAAGTATTGGTTAGAACTTTTGCTAGAAAATACTAAAAGATAATAAAAAATAATATTAATATTGAAAATCGTTTTTTAACCATTATAATAATTCAAAGAGGGCATCAAACATTTAAGAGGTTAAATAAGTAGGGTATTAGATGTGTCACACTTTTCTAAAAGGTTAGAGATGGTTTTCACATAAAAGATTTACAGTAAATAATTCTGAGATCTTTTGTGTTATCTATATTGTATGATTTCCTTTGGCTCCTTAAACTTAAAAACAGACAGATATTCTTTCTTCTCAAAATGACAACAGATCTCCACAAAATAAGCCGAAGGAATACTGCAGAAGCATCCGGCCGCTGTGAGTCAGTATTTAGTAGATGCACACTGGTCTTCAGTTCACTAAGCCCGTCTGTATAAGTCTCAATTATCTTTAAACATCTGGGAAATTTTTCATTCATATTTGCAAACTGTGCAAGCTCTGTTAATTTACATGGGGATCACAGGTAAACAGCTTTTCATTTCCAGCCACAAATTCTCAGTGGTACCGAGGTCTGGGCTCTGACTATTAATAGTCAGAATATTAACTTTGTCGTTTCAAACCATTTCTGTGGAACTTTGGCTGTATGTTTGCACCAGGTTTTTCTTAAGGATTCTCCATATTTTGCTGCATTAATTTTACCTTCTATCTTAACAAGCCTTACAGGACCTGATTGATAGAAGCATCCCCACATCATGATGCTGCCACCACCATGCTTCATGGTGAAAACAATGTGTTGATGTGTGTTTGGTTTGGTATACAGTTTCATCTAGTCTTCAAAGTCTCCCACACGTGTTTTGACAAACTAGCTGAGACTTTGTTAGGTTTTTGCTCTTTGTCAGCATCTCATAAAACTTTCCCTCAATAGTCAAGTTTTTGAGAAAAGCCTGTTCTGTGCAATGTTGGACTTATTGCTTAAAAAAGATATTAATAATAACTCATTCTGTTCAAAAATAAAATTATTACTTAGTTAACCGACTATTTAGCATTTACCATTATGATTGAAAAGCAACTTCTCATATTACCTCATTCCATCTGAAAGATGGTGAGTTAATCGTGAAAATGTTTCATCCATCACAAATGCAGCCACAAGCCTCATTAGATCTTTTTTGCTTGTTGTAGCTCCTGTTCATAATTAAAATCCAGTTTTAGGCATTTTAATATTTGATTTGGACGGAGTAAATGTAATAACATAATTGACAACTTTAACTTTTTACATGACACATTGCTGGCAAAATTAATATTATTACAGTAACGCTTTAATGTATTACGGCTCAACACTATACCTAGGCCACGTTCCTTGTATCTCTTAATGATGGATTCAACTGTAACCCAGGAGATATTTAGTGACTTGGAAATGTCCTTGCATGTTCTTGAACAGGAGTGTTGTTTTGTCTCTATGCTGTGGATTGTAGCCTGGACAATGATTCACCAGTAACTGGACTTTCCAGATACAGGTGTATTTACACAATAATCCTTTAAACACAGTCACTGCGCACAGGTGATCCCCATTCAACTAAATGTGTGGGCTTCGGAAACCAGTGATGATTATCTTATAAAGGGGTGAATCTTTATGAATCACGTAGAGATCTGTTTTCACTTTGGCATGAAAAAAGCCTTTTCCTGTTGATTGGTGGCCAATTCATTCGACCATGCTGTAAAAAAAAGGTAAAAACTTGGAAAGGGTGTACTTTTATACACAAAAGTTTGCTTTCCCTGATTTTGAAACAAAAAATACTAATAATAAGTAAATAAAATCAGCAAAACATCTTTTTCATCAACACAAGGCAAGGCCGGTACAAATATTCCTTTATTAGAAATACATTAAACCTGCGTTTTAATTAATAAACCAAGGGGGTTAAAAACCAATCGCACACACACCAATGGGAGAGCTGCTATGCAGCTGGCCAGCGCTCACTGGGAGCAGCTAAGTGGGGGTTCAGTGTCTTGCTCAAGGACACTTTGATGTGTGACAGGAAGAGGACTGTAGGATTGGTGGACGACCACACTACCTACTGGGCCACAGTTATCTTATATATTTTATTTCTACAAACATCTTGACATTTTTGTTACTTCAGATGATGAAAGGAAAGTGTATTTGAACAGTACCGGCAAAAGGTTTATTTTTATCATTGGGTTTGGGGTTAAGTTTAAATCCCCTTTATATACAATAAGAGGATACAAACTTAACTCTAAACCTAAATAATAAGAATGCATATTTAGCAAGACTCGTGACGCTAGACCGCCCATAGGTTTTAAGGTGAGTGTGATAGATGTCTGGTGACTGGTGACCGGGGTGTATCCCACGTCTCGCCCAATGACAGCTGGGATAAGCTCTAGCCCCCATGACCCTGAATAGAATAAGCGGTTGAAGGATAATGAATGGTTCGAACACTTTTATTAAAGGGACATTTGTATTAGCTGTTCATGAAATATTATCTTGATAAAAAAATCTTTTTTTATTTACTTTTTACCATTCAGTAAAGCGAACTTTTGCAACTAGCTGTATCCTATGTCTCCATCAGACATTTCTTAATATAGTCGCTTGATCAGTCATTAGAGTGAAAATGTGACAAATACTGTGTGATGCAAACATTTGTGTGACAGCTGCAGACTAATGCAAGCTGGTTGTTAGCCATATATTCCTCACTTTCCATTTATTCTTTTCCACTCCAGCCTTCTGAAGAATCATTTTGAATATGCAGTTATTTTGCTACATGAAACACTTTACTGAGATATGTTATTACCAGTTCATTTGATGTGCATAGATTTTATACTTTTGTAGGTAAAGCCTAAGATCTATGCCTATATTAAACAATAACTAAACAATAGTATTTATTGTTTTTCTATTTCAAGTGCTCTTTTCAGATTTACCACATGTACTGTATAGTATGTATACACATAGTGTACACACATACATACAGTATGTTTGTTCTAGATATGGAATCTCTGGTAAATTTTTGTTGTAGTGACACCACATGAACTGTGCAGCTACTAAACATTACAACATTTACTTTACATTACAACAGTTTTTTATCTACAGCTTTTACCAGTAAAATAGATGACATGTGATATACAGTAAATGTGCACAATTAATGAGTCTAGACTGGCTGATTACACAGTTTTTTGGATGTTGGTTTAATAAGTACCTTGGTCGCTCTTAGTTTTTTCTCATAGTGACTCTTCTCTCCTTCTAGCTCCTCCACTTTGCTTTTCAGCTGCTTTACTTCTTCTTGCCAATCCTGTTGAAAAACCAAAGCATATCTTTTACTTGATACCTTCTTTTCAAAGCCAGGTGCACAGTCAAAATTTTATCTACATATGCATTATTATACAAACATTTAGAACAAACAAAACAATCTGAAACACATACTAATATTTGTCAATATTACTGAGGTTCACACATGCCAACATTAAAGTGGGGGTTTTCAATCAGGTTTACACTCAGTAAAAGGTTTGCGGGGCTGGACAATACAGTGGTTAATATCAGAAATATGATCCTCCTGAAACAGATACCACATCATGCAGTTATCAACAATAAGGAAAAGGATGAACCTAAGGACCCACAACAGGACTGAGAGCTGTCCAGCCACAAACTGCCAGTTTCTGAGAAACATTTTGTACAGTATTTAACACTATTAGACAAACCATTATATGACCCATCCACCTCTTCAATGTAGGAGGAAATGAAGAGAGTAAACTAGTTAGTTAGTAGAGGAAGGAACCACTGTCATGCAAACAAACCATATCAAATAAAATGAAAACACAAAGCCTGATCCAAAACCCAAGTTTAAAGACAAAGACCAGACTGAAGTTTTTCCAAATGCTTCAAATACTTGAGGAGTTAAGCTGACTCTGCTCTGAGTTACTTTGTCCTTTGGGTGTCATCACTTACTTTGCTAGTTTTGTGGGTTAAAGCATTCCATTACCGTTATACATTCAGCTTCAACATCCTCAACAACTCCTCAAATGTATGGACATATTTGGAAAACAAAACCCAAATGTATAGACGTATTTGGAAAACATCTAAAAGAACCAGACTACAGCGTGAGCCCCACATCCTGCAGTATACACAAATACACTCTGCAGACACTGCACAAGAGAAGTTAGTTTGATTCTGTGGAACTTTCCAAATACCATATGGCGTGTGGATTGGTTAAAAGGGAAGAAGAGTAAAAGAGAGAAAGATGAAGGATAGAAAAGGAGGGGAAGATGAGTACATCCATCAAATCTCCCTACGTGTACAGTCTGTCCTCCATTGTGTATTTGGACGTCAGAGCCAGACATGCTCAGGTCTGGGCAGGCTAACCCAGAGTGAGAGCTGTGGCCCAGTACTTGGCTGCCACTCGACTCCCCCTGCTGGGCCTCCCTCTCCTGCAGGGCCCGTTTCTCCTGGATGCGTGAGCTGATCTCCTCCTGAAACCTGCACATCTGCTCCTGGAGCTCACTGATGAAATTTACCACACACTGGGATGGATGGAGCGACCGAGGATTGCAGACAAATCGAGGGTGTGGAACAGGTTGAATGGTGAGATGAGGAGAAGGAAAGAGGAATAAATCAAAGTCAGTTGTGTAAACAGAAGACGGAAAAGGGGAGAGGTGAATCAGACATTAGACACGTCTTATGTGTTAGTCTCTGTCAATATTTGAAAATGCCTCTTTCCGCCTCTTGGCTGAAAATGCCAAACACCCACAAATTTGTCCTCTCAGTTTGACCCATCGCTCTGGGGGGAGCAGAGGGCTGCTGCCAGAGGGCAGGACACCTGCACCGGGTGGGTAGGCTGGGGATTTATTTAGTGGGTAGCCTGGGATTTGATTCTGCACCATTTGTATACCATCCAGCTGCTCTAACCTTGGTTCCTTTCTTAGTTTGAAACAGAGAACAGCTGTAAGAGATTTAAAATGTTCTCAAACCTTTGTTTTTAAATGGTAAACCACACTTAATAGCATACAGCGACATCTACCTTAATGACAAATCACATTACATGTGTTCAGCATCATGCCTTGGGACACGTAGACCGGAGGAGCTGGGGATCAAATGCTCTACTCCCTGAGCCACAACCACATAAGGTTTAAGGTGTTCATAGGACACAAGCAAGTTTTTACAGGTGGTGTTTGTGTGGTTTCCTGAGGTGAAAGTGTTCGGCCTGCCATTCAGATGCCTGCCATTCCTCCTGCCAGCCCACTGGAGCCTCTCACACAGACACAAACACACACGCTTGTCTTTCCGTAATTGTTGGGACGCACACTGGCATGCATTCCTTAGCCACTTAATCTAACCTAAACCATCACAGCCCACCTAAATCCTAACTCCACCCTAATTCAACCCTTAAACATAAAACCAAGTCTTAACCCTCAAAAAGTACACTGAAGTTGTGAGAATGGACCAAAATGTCCTCACAATAAAGATACAGCCATAAAACTGTGTTTACAAAACTACATAAAGACATGTACACACACAACACTGGTGTCATTTGCCATCGTAACATAATCAAAACCAAACAATGAATTTGTGCCCCAGATTGTGTCTGTCTTTGTGTTATATAGATACGCAGGCACAAAATCCTACTTCTACACAAACTAAATATCAACTTAAAACAGTTGTGTTAGTGGTAGAGACCCCAAAGATTGTTGTGATCCATGAACCTGAACTAAAAATCAGACTAGAAGAAAAAAATTACTTTTAGCGTGACATGTGATGGTGAATATACGTAATGTCTATGACATCCTGTGAATCAAACAGACAGAATCAGAGGTTAGTAAAAGATTTTTCGAAAAAAATCATGCTGTCTTGAGTTTTAGTTGTTGCAAGTCACATTTTAGCCATAGTGACAAGGATAGGGGTGCAAATTTAGTTTGGCCTGTGAACTCACCAGTTTGGTCCAGACTGGAAAATCTCTGTGCAGATGGTCCCCAAACTATGAATCCTACTCACTTTGATAATGCCATGAGTTTTCCTCTAGCATCAGTTTGAGAAACTTTCACTTACCATTGTACACATTGTTTTCCTACATTTTACCTAATTTTCAAACTGTTACTAGTTGAACGAGGTTTGGGTTGAACTGCTGAGACAACTTTCTGTTCGGTTGGTGATCCAGTGTGAGCTTTGCACAACATTGCCAGGAGAAAAGTCACACTTTGGATTCTCGCAGAGACACTGGTGACAGTTATATCCCGCAGGGTGTTTCCTGAATGTTCATTTTATGTGCGCACCTTGTGGGACAGAAAACAGAATTCTCCCAGTACATTCTGTCATTTCATATTTTTCTGTCTGCTTTTCACTGTCCCTCACTTTCTCCTCACTTCTGGCTGCTCTCTGTCATCGCTCTCTTGTCTGGCCCTCCCCTAACATTCTCTGCCTCTCTGTCAGCTTCCTCCTGACGCTTGCGTGATACATGGGCCTATGCATGTCAAAAATGCTGGATCGTGTTTGTTCAATCAAAGCACTGCCTTGGGAGTCTTGTGATAGCTGCACAGCCACACACATACACACATAGGTGAAAACTACAAGAGCAGCTTTTGTGTCTTGCCTGTGCTAGTGTGGAGCACCTGGCTGTCATAATCAAAGAAACTAGTGACGAAAAGTGAAGACTGCTCAACTACAGTTGGGCGACATGGGTGTCTTTTTCTCTTTGCGTCTGTGTATGCAAACATCATTATTTCTTCATATGATATAATATAATATTTGCACTACTGAAAATGACTCAGACTTTTAAAATTAAAGCACCATAACAGGCCGGGCTACGTATGCAACAAAAAAAAACTTATCTTCACAGACCATGTCCAAGTTGGACCTTATTTTACTTTTCACTTATGCTTTTTTGTAATATTTTCTCAATAGTCAATATTAAAATATGCCTCGGAAATTTTATTTACAGTATTAAGGTGTTAACTGTCAAAAAACCACTTTTCTGCTTAGTCTAGAGTGTTGCAACATCAACTATCCTAAAACTGTCCTTAGATTTGATTCTTGTTGCTTGTTATTAGTACATGAAAGTATGTGTCATCACTTTTTTCTAACTGCACATTAAAACAATGTTAAAAGCCACAAAAGAGAGAGGGAAAAAAAGAGAATTCTAAGATAAAAACTATCCAGGGCTGGCCAGAAAATACAGTGTTGATTGAACAACTAGTCATCATACGAAGCTGTTTAATAAATATGTTTTACTGTTTAAGGTAAAAACATTCTGTTTTCAGGGACATAATACTTTACTCATCACTATGAAACTCTAGTTGAAGACAAATATTTTTGCATCAGGTGTCTGCAAGCTGTTGTTGAAACTGTCTGGAGAGACCTTTTGATATGTTCTGGCTTGTTTCATAACCTCCACAGTGACAGTTATATCTCATCCAGACACACAATTCAGACACTTGTGGACTGGAAGGGAAATTATGTGCTCGCTGCTGGTTTATAATCTGGGTGACAGACTCGACTGCATTATGGTGCTGGGACAACCCTTCATTGAATCATTAGACTTTGTTAATTCAATTAAACTTCATTTACTGTAGTGCTGTCTCTGAGCTGACCTACAGAGTACTGTATGCGTGAGACTTGTTGACTGGTTTAGCGAAAAAACCAAACCTGAAAGTCAACAAATATAACAAGTTGAAACTCAATTTGTGGACGTTGGAGAGTTGGCAACAGTAGAGTTTCTAGTGAAAGCTGAGACTATTCTTTTCTGATGTTATGGGTGGCCCACAAAACTAAAATGTTTAAACGTGTTTAAACATTGAACTGAGGAAGAAGTTTCAGCTATTTGTTTGGACTGGACTGGATCTTGCCTATGGCTCCCTTCTTTGGTTGAATGGCCAAAGGATGGTAATTGTAGTCAGATGATCATCTAAGACTGGTTTAGATTAATTTATTTCAACAACTACATGGTTGTGTTTTCAGAAAACCTGGCATGGATATTAATGCATACTTGGGATTTTAATCATATTTTTTATAAACTAATTAATATTTTACCCACTCTTTCCATTGTTAAGCTATCATACAGCATGCTTAAGCATTTTTCAAGTGTCACATTCAACAACGTCTAACAGCCTGGTGTGACTTAGCTGTCATCTCTTTACAATAACCAGATCTGTGAACAGACCCGGTTCACATCAAACACACATTCCAGCAATCTGAGTGTCTTCATTGGGACCAACTGCCACCGGCCAACAGGTGACATCACACTTGAATAAAAGCTAAGAAAGCCTAGATGTTTTGCTTTCCAAACATTTTTCTCAGTTTGTGTCCTTTTGCCAAAACGGGGAACGTGTCTAAAAAAGTATGTAGTGCGATATCTATAGTGCAGTGAAAACACAAAAACATAGTAAAAAAGAAAAGCAAGAAAACAAGACCACAAACTGTACGCTAAATAATCCCTGATGGAATGTTTTCTTTTACTGCAGTTCACAGCTAATGAAGAGAAATAGGTCAATAATCTTATGTTCAGCATGTGTTTCGTTTAGGGAATGGAATGGAATAACGGTTGCCTTATTTCAGCAACAATGGAAAAACATCTGCATCCTCTTTAAAAGTCGTGTATTTTAGGGGGGATTCGTTCATCCACAGTATCACTAAGGTCTCCAACCCCAGAAGCACATTAAATACAAGCTAGTTGTAAATTCCTGGATCAAGGAAGAAGCTGTTGCATCAAGTCAGTGGTCACACATGGACACACACAGATTTGTCCCATACCTCAGCTTTGTTCTGATTTGAGTCCACTGAATCTTGCGGGTGTGTGTTGGTGTGTATCTCTTCCATGCTAACCAGCTTTAGTTTGAGACAAGAGACCTCATCCATCAGATCCAGCTTCTGAGTCTCAAGAGAGGTCCTGCTCATCAGTTCCTGGGGAAAACACACATGGTCACAGTAAGTTAGTTGCATGTAGGAAAACAAACACCAAAATACCTTTTACAGTCCAGACATTTGGAAAGCAATAAACACATACAGATACCGGAGATCAGCTCCGTGAGAAGTCAGCATGCGACTCCACTCGGTACAATGTTCTTCCCACACTGACACAGCAGGTCGAGCTTGGGGGCCCAGACCGCACAAAGCTAAATATACACACTCTCACACACACAGGCGACCTAGGGCCTCTATTAATATATCTCTGTTCTTCTTTGGTATGGGGACGAAGACAAAAACGTGTGTCTCGAAGAGAGAGGGGGGGGTGTAGTTTTTCTCTCTAACTCACAGCAACGCCATCTCTTTGCAAACATCCTTTGTCTGCTGTTTTCACTTCCTCATCTAAATTACTTATATTCTCACTTCCTCTTTGCCTAACTCAAACTTAAGTTGTCTTTTAAGCCCCCGACAACCATCTTCTCGATCCATTCTTATTGGGATAAAGTATTTCAGAGACAAATAGTATCTAGGTCCCTCTAGCCAGTGAGCATAAACGTACAGTACTTTTTCCAAAAATTTAGTTTTTCTGAGAGAAGGAATGCAACAAAATGTCATGATAATCCATTTATCTTTTAAAATTGTGATTCAAAAAGTATTAATACATTTATATTTATATACTTGAACTGATAATTACTGTATATGCTTCTTTTGCCTCTAGGGATGTGTGGATACCAGATTTAACAGATTAGAAACAACTGTCTTTGGCCCCAGAGGGACACAAGACCCTCCAAATGGAAAGATCACATGGCAAACAAACTTTGTCAACACCAAAGCTACAGACAGACAGCTCAAACCGCTTAATCACTACAGCTCAGCAGACACGCTCACCCACGTACACACGATAGTCTACTACGGTTGTGAGGACCCTTATTCACATTATGTGTTAACTTTACCCATCACATTTAGAGGGTTTAACCCTCTAAAGTTTTTGAAGTTGTGAGGAGTTGCCAAAAGGTTCACAAAGCAATGGTAGGGAACTAAAACTTGTCCACACCACAGAAAGACATGTACACACACACACACGTGCACACAGAAATCAGGTTAGTTATGGCAGCTGACTGTAAGTTTGCAATCTAACACCCGTGTCACTTAAAGTGGGATAAGCTGCAGTCTTTAGAGCTAATTTATCAGAGCTCAGTGCTCGCAGCCCAGGGCGCAGCTGCCTGACATTTGCTTTACCTTAATTATAAGGGATAACAAATTACCATCCACTCAAAAATATTTACACATTTCTTTAAAAAGACTGCGCTCGTCTTTAAAATAGACAATGGAACTTAGATCTAGAGTAACTTATACTACTTATGTGGAGGTCAATAATTTCACTACACAGTCAGAATAAATTGGGGCTAATATTTGCTTGAGCTTGATAATAAATAAAGCAGCATTATTTGCAGCTTTGGATCACTTGGTTGGAACAATCTGATGACACAGTTGTTATGCATGTTAACTGGGGAACATGGTGCACTCTCTTCCCCTGCAAATTCCTACATGTTTTCCACTTGTCCTTTCATGGATGCATACCCAGGCTACGGAGAGTTGACACATTCCATACATGTAAACTATAAAACATTCGTGTGACCACTGAAGAAAAAAGCTCCTTTGATTGTTGCATTTGCTGAACAACATGAAGAAGTAAAGGAAATGAAACCGCATGTGTAAATGCTTCACAAGAAAAGTGCAGAGCATATTTATACTATTGTCTGATATGGGGTCAAAAAGACTTCTCTCATTCCACAGGAAAGTGAATGAAAACAGATAAAATGGCCACAAGCTCTTTGCACACGGAACCAAATTGAAATAAACTCTGTGTCTTCTCTCTCCCATAGCTGTGCTTCTCCCTCTCTCTGTCCCTGTCTTCAGGTGTCCCCGGCTTTGGAGCTGTGTGTCTTCCAGTGTGCAGCTACTGGTCCTACCAACCTGCCCAATGTTTTCTTTTCTCTCTCCACTTTCCACTCACCCCAACAGGTCAAGGCAGATGTCCGCCCACCCTGAGCGTGGTTCTGCTGGAGTTTCTTCCGTTAAAGGGGGTTTTTCCTCTCCGCTGTTGCCTATGGCTGCTCAAGGGGGATTTGTTGGGGGTCTCTAAATGTTTGTATAGTCTTGACTTTATTGTGTAGTAGTAAAGTGCCCTGAGATGACCTTGTTGTAAATTGGCGCTATATAAATAAAGTTGAATTGAATCGAACTGAAATGCATATACTGTTAACGTTTTAGACATATTTAACGCAGAGAACTTTTAATGTGGATAATTTTAGTGATTGGTGCTGATGTATGTATTGCTTACATACATTATAGTGAGACACTGCAACCACAAAACTCTAAACTCTATACACAGAAATCTCGCAACACAGTCATGTGTTATGTTTAAATAAAGGCACAGTAGGACATGTAGTCACAGTATGATGACATGTGTGGGTGGACCCCTCTAGCATGAGAACACTGTACTGTGTGTGTGACTCAGGATTATTCCAAGATTAGCTGCGGTTCCCACAGCAAGTCGCAGCCCTGGGGCATAGACGCATAATGTTAATGGTTGTATGGACTCTGAGTCTTTCTCTTTTAAAGTTTGCCCTTCTCTCTCTTACACACACACATACACACACACACTCAAAAGTCACACAAAGATAATATCTAGCAGAAGGCAGATGTGTTATCACCTCTCAAATATGTCAAACTTGCTTTCTAATAATATATTGAGTAAATTTCCATGGCACAGATTTGGGAGATAATAAAGTAAATAGGTAAAACCAGAGTCAAGATGAGACTTGTCTTTCTCGTCCCTATCAATTTTTTCAGAAAACAGCTCTATCACATTAGCTCTTAAACAACCACTTATTTAACATACGTCTTGTAAACACACACGCAAAACTCCAAACTAGAACAGCAGCTGCATATCAGTGCATTTACAAACAATAAAACCTCCAAACGTACAATCAGAAATCATTCTGAGGGTACACAGCTACCAATGAGATTAGGGCCAGCAGCAGGTGAAGGTCCATAGTTAGTGGGACGTGTTCCATACAATAAAAACTGATTTGTAGCAAAATGCTTCCATTTTATTTTAACAGCAGCATGTTTCAAATAATTTTTTAATGCAAAGGACAGTAAAACTCCCATTCTTTGTTTGTGCTATGTTTTTATGACTATTCTAAATCCGGGCAGACAGCATAAATTAGAGGATTATAAAAGCAGACTGGATAAAGATGATGAACGTCACAGCCCAAGTATTTATTTTAGGGCTTTGGTCTTTTTATCTTTGGTGTTGACAATGAAGAGGACAAAGAGCCTGTTGAGGAGTCTGAACAGAAGGCTGATTCTCTGATACACAGAGCTGTGGTCTTGTGTCCAGCCTGGCAGAACCCATGGGTTTGACTCACTGGTGACGTCAAGCAAAACAAGTGGAGTAGCTTGAAGGCCTTCAGCTTCACACTGGTTCATACTAACCTACAGCTTACATGGCTGAAATAGTGTTCCTCTTTTTGGACGACAAATTCAGACTACAGCCATCTGCTGGTTTGGGGAGTTATTTCCTTTCCTCCAGTTGCAGGAAATAGTGCCAGCTCACCATTGGCTGTAACCTTTCAGTGTGTCACTTTAACACGCCATCCAGATGAGGGCAGAGTGAGGGAAGACAACAATTGTCTTTTGTTGTCGGTAGTTCTTTGATGCCAGTTTAGAGTGTCTGCACTAAGAGTCTAAAGCCGAGCAAGTGGCGACGACAACGGTAACAATGGCGGATGACTTCATGTTAATGTTATTAGTCTGGTTGTTTCTTTTCCCAGGTACTCTTCTTTGTTTGTTGCGTGATGCAGCCATAACTCTGCTGAAATTTGTGTAGTTTGTGTGACATAAACAATGCAAAGCAAAAACAGGAAGTCTATAGTTTTGACTTATATTGACTTAGTTGTCTGGCCTCCTCACTCCAAGCTGAAATGCTTGTTCTTGCTAAAGTATTTAACTACATGTGACTCATCTTCAATCATTTACTTATGAATTTCCAAATAAACCCCTACCTCATCCCTATCTGTTTTTCCAGTACCAGATGTTAATTAGTCAGACAGGTGGCTCATTCTCTGTGAACTCCTTTCAAACCAAACCTTTTTAGTGGGCCCTTTTTATTAAATTTTTGTTCTTTAATATTTTGTTGAAATTTTAACGTATATGTATGTTTGTTTATATGTCTTTTTATATATACATGTATATGCGTGTGTGTATATAGGATTTTTAATATGACGTTTGCTATCATTGTAAAGCATATTGAGTTGCCTTTGTCCCTTAAAGATGCTATATAAATAAATTTACCTTACCTTACCTTATTGCCAGTGATATCTTACAAAACCAAAACAGACAACTTGCATCGTGCCGGCATCACTTGGAATATATCTAAATCAGAAATATCTTTTACTTTTTTACTTTCTAGACAACTTGACAAAGTAATTCCACGTTTACACCTCATTTTTAATAAGTCATAAGTAATTTACTGGGACTGTCAAAGGACAAAACCGACAATGGGATCCAAGGAGTGTAAGCAATCATTATTTAGCTCACTGAATAATGGTCCTGGCTATGCACATAAGCAGATTATATAGTGAAATGTTTTTGACTTTGCTCTGTTGCTAACAATGCTGGCCACACTTTCTACCTACTGAATTACAAAATGTTCTGTTACACTCTTCAAGTGATTAGTTGGCAGAACTGAAAATGCAATAATACCTCTATAATCAAGGTAAACTATCCTAACAGACCAGGCAAAATGAAGTAAAGATCACACTTTACTTGAAGGTTGCATTGCAGGATTTTAAGGGTAACGCGTAAAACTCACCTTTTTTGCGAAACGTTTTTTGTTTTACCTGTTGTAGCATCTCCTCAGTGGAGGCCAACTTCTGCCGGTGCTCCTCCAGAGAACTTTCGAGATCTCTGATCTTCTCTCCCTGGGCCTCCACCTGGTCAGTCAGAACGCTCACCTAATGGGTGACACAGTGACACTATAACATGACACCCAGATTAAGCGCTGAATAGACAGACCGAGAAAAACACAGTTGAATGCAAATTGGGTTAATTACATATTTACACATAATTCATTTTAGGCAAAAAAATTACTGCAGCAAACAGAGAAAACGTTGCTTTAAATTTTTTTTTTTACTTAAAAACTTTTTAAAGTCACATTATTTACAGCTATTGTGCACCACAAAGCCATGCAACTTTTGGTACAGAGTTCACAAACTCACACACGTTTGTCTTTCTATACCTGTGCGGACACTCATGCACATAATGCAGTCCATAGCCTCTTCCCCTAACCCTAACCATAACAGCTGAATGCCTAACCCTAACCCAAATCCTAATTCTAAACCTGAACCTAAAAGCCAGTCTTGACCCTCAAAAAGCCATTTGAAGTTGTGTAGACCAACCAAATGTTCGCACAACACCAATATGTCTTCACAACAATGGTATTAAAACAAAATTGGTCCACAGAAGGCTTTAAAGACATGCCCACACACACACACACACACACACACACACACACACACACACACACACACACACACACACACACCACTGTGTCTTCTTCTCTTGCCTTCAGCCACACACAAACACACATTCATCCTGGCATACCTCAACTCCAAAACAACACACATTTACTCAGCAGTCTGTCACTCAGGAATGTGCCGCACATGTACAAAAATCTCTCTGACAACACTTTCACCTCATGCCAAACACACACACTCACACAATGCAATTCCCCTCCTGAACTATGCCAAATCCCTCTGACAGCAGCTGATTCTCTGTCACTTTAACTTGTATGATTTTACCCCTGCAGCCATGTCCTGTCTCACAATGCTCAGGCAATAAACGTTCCGGGATGAAGGATTAAAACTACAACACAGTGTTGTTACAGAGACAAGAACCATCCAGCGAACCACAGGATTAATAAATTAAGCATGTGAATAAGGTATATCTAAGATCCTTAGTTGTTAGCACCTAAAAGCACACAACTAAGTAATACCTGGTAAATGTGCTGTATAATATTTTGCCATATTTGCACCTGTAAAACTGCAAAGAAAATAAAAAACAGGCTATGACTTAGATGTGAACTAATCTTTAACCAACATTAGTAAAAACACAGTGTCTTACCTGCTCTGCACTCTGCTGCTGAGCCACATATACTACATTACACACAAATCGAGGTGAAAGTTCCGTACAGGGCTACAGGGAAGTTACTAAATAGTGTGTGTGTGTGTGTCTGTATGAAAACACACACACATGTACACTCAAACTAAGGAAGGGCAACACCTTAGATATGGCAGGTGAAGAGAAAGTAAAGCAAAGAACCACATAAGAGGAAAACTGTCAACAGCCTATTAAATCTTCAGTCAGGATGAATAAGCCCCAGTCACCTTTTTGACCAATCACAGCTGACGTCGGATGAGGAATGTGTAACAAGTAGGTGTGTTTGTATGTGTGTGGGAGTGATAAGATATGGACAACAACTTTAAAAACCGCTGTGATGCAGGCAGGTGGTTTACTTCAATGCCTCATGAAAACACAAATCTACTGACACAGGCTTACCTGGAGCATAAACACACGTCCACCCATGTGTATACACGCGTGCACTGGCACACACACACACACACACACACACACACACACACACACACACACACACACACACAGGGGATGAGAGCCTGAAGAGCTGTTTTTACTAAAAGTACTGTTTAAATGAAAAGAATGGAAGAACAGATAATGGATATTCCAGCTGCATGAACCACTTATTAACGTGATCTAAGAGTCAGTGGGAGCCTCTTGACATCATGTAGTGCAGCGACAGACAGTGTAATCTTCTGCTTTACCACTGTATGTTTATAGTCACCGTAAAAGTCATCGGGAAACACATGTTCAGACAGTTTGAAGGTGCCCGGGCATGTTTTGTTATGAAACATCATCAAATAGCTAAAGTCCTAAGATTACAGACTACAAAAGCATGATGTTTTTCCAGTGCAGAACCAATGCTTCCAGACAAATCCCTGGCTCATTTACTCATAGTAGGGATTCAGTGATTTAAACATTAACATAACAAAAATAGATTAGTATTTGATAGCTTTTTATTATTGTTTCATACAACATCTATTCTATCTTTTCTTCACCTTGGAAAGCATGCATGTATTTTATTTAAAGCTACAATGTGCATATACGTGAAGTGTATCAGAAGAAAAGGTCTCAGTTGTACATAGAAAAAACACACACACACACAGAGCTCTGACCTGTAGAACCAGTGACTCCTTATCTCCCTCTAGGCGAAGCAGTCGTTCTTGGTAGGTTTCATTGTTGGCTGGAGAACACAGGTTCACCTGGAAAAAAATTACAGAGAAAAAGCAGAACTTAGTCCCTGAGGTAAAACAACTGAACGTTTGCTCCTCTGTCGGTTTGTCTCATGGACAACTGAGTTATCTTGATTAAATCTCTTATGACTTGACACACGTCCAAACAGTTTAATTCCACCCCCACCTTTGTCAGAGCAATGGGTTCTTGAGTCAAAGATCCTGTCTATTGGCTAATTTGGATAAACTACAGACATTCAACTCAGTTTTAAACATGATTCCTTTTATTTTTTATGAGCAACAATGTGATCAATAATATAGGCTACCGTAAATTCTGGACTATAGAGCGCACCTAAATTTAAGCCGCACCCGCTAAAATTTAAAATAAATATATATTTTGTCACATATAAACCGCATCGGACTATAAGCCGCCAATATCCAGGCTGAGAAATAAGATATTTACATAGAAAGATTTTGTACCATAAGTGTTTATTCATACACCTGAACCTGAATGGTGCCTGTAACACGGCAGTAAAAGTGCTGATGTTTGCTGTTGTGCGTCTTGGGTTGCATGCGCTAAGAATAAAAACTGGCGCTTTTTTGTTTGCACTGACTCCCATCTACAGCGCCCATCTGAGGGCTGCAGAAAAATTCATAGAAAAGCCGCATCTCTGTAAAAGCCGCATGGTTCAAAACGTCGGAAAAAAGTAGCGGCTTATAGTCCGGAAAATACGGTATATAATTATATTTGTGATTATTATAATGATTTTTTAAAATAAATAACTATTTTCTGTTTTTAGAACTTCTGTGTTTCAAGATCCAAATCATCTGGATTGCTACGAACAGGATCATAAACAGGATCCTGGACATTAATTGTCTTCTTGTCACATACAGGTCACATACTGAGTGAGACCCCTTGGTTACACACCATAAACTCCATTCACCGTTATGTAATTTCTAAAGCTGATAGCTGGGTGATGTATAATAGTTTTGGCTTATTGCAACATGTATTATATCCATTAAAACTTTATTTATTTAGCTCCTTGCATTCAGATTAACGCAATTCAAGGTACTTTATAGATCATGACAGAAGTTGTATCAGAAGGTTTATCAAGCAACCACAGTAAAAGAAACAGTGATGAAAATGCCCCCACACATTTTTTTAAATTGATTCGCCAAGACTAATCAGCAACAACATTAATGCCACCTAGTGTTTTGAATGGTGTCAGGGACAGGAGCAAACATTGGCTCCCCGGCCCTGCGTCACGTACTGTGTGTTGTGACACCTGCTGATCATGACCAGCACAAAGGCTGCCATTATTACCTCTGCTCACAACATTAAAACCACCAGTATTTAATGTTGTGGCTGACTGAAGTAACTGTGAGAATATTTAAAAATATTTACTCAGTGTTCAAAATTACTTTACGTTCACATTCTTTGAAACTTTTAAATAATAATTTAATGTTGTAACTTTTTTGAACTCAAAACCTTCCTGTTAACTTGTAAATTGGTTTTGTGTTTTCAAACCTGTGTCTGCTGGAAGAAGCTATGCTATCACAGATTTACCTAAATATCAGCCAAAAATGACTGGTATGTTAATGAATCACACGTGAAGTCAGCACTGCAACAGCATGAATGTAGGAGTGTAACAGATATAAACAGAGTACGTTTATGGTTTGCTAGTTTTTGAAAACATAACAAGCTGCCGCCACAATCTGAAGTTTGGCCAGAAAGAGGTAAATTTTGCAGTGATTCTTGCACAAGTAGGTGACAAAAGACTGTTTCAGTTTAGGTTTTTCACATGGTGCAGAGGCATTAAAGATAATCTGACTCATGTGACTCTGTTATCAGAAAATACATAGTAAACATGCTACTGAAGTTTGAATTCAGATTTTCCATTTGAGAGGCTAACAAAATATGTCTTAAATAAACAGATGTGAACATATTCTCAGTAGCTACAAGGCTGATTGGGAGAAATTAATGTGTCAGGTTTTCTAGGAATAGAAATGATTATTGTATTATGCTGTTACACAAACCATGTAAAAATCATCTTTTTTAGCTCATTTGCCACTCTTTTTCGGTCCTAGTTACAACAGTTATGGCATGAGTTCCACAACTGAAGAACAAAAAAAAAAAGCTAAAACTATTTTAGATGATGGCTGGAATCATGTCAGAGAAGTTGGGGTAATTTTGACCATTTCTTTCTGAAAAGTCAGATTATGATTTCTATGAGTGTCTCTGTCCAGAGCTGCTGACTCCATGACTTTGCAGCTTGCTGCGGCGGTTAACAGGGACACTCAGACAGAAGGAAATGAGATAAGATGATGTTTTATGCCTCCCTCAGCTTGAGAGCAGAGGAAAAGCTTACCATATATGTACATTCTTAAATCCTCAATTTCACTACTGCTACATTTATTAGGGTCACTCTAAAATGCACACAACGTGGGACACGTTGAAAATTACAATTACCTGACTATTTAAGAACACAGACAAATAACCCTAAACCAACTGCCCTATAATCCTTGATGATGTATCAGCAGCTGAGATCGGGGTGTTCGGAGGATGTATACAAACTGAGCTTCCTGACCTGGCACTGACAGGGACAAAGACAGAGACGGAGAGAGAGAGCAATATTTTTTTACTGCCACAAGTTCTGATGTAGTACTCTGTATGTGTATAAGACAATGCATTGAACCAAATACAGTCCATTTTTCATTAATTTAGTGAAGCAGTACTGTATGTTAATCCATCTGCATGAGGAACCATAAAAAGATGAATTTGGATGTCCTATTATCACATGCAGGCTGCATGCAGTGTTCAGAGCCTTTACAATATAGGCTGGGGCCAGTGAAGAGGGTGGGATTCCTAATGACATACAGTATAGTGTGATCTAAGTGTCTAAGAATGAATGCCTGCAGGACACCACCTACTTTTATTATTGCACCAAAGATGGTCAGTATCAGTCACTCCCCTGGTCTCTCTTTAAACACCAATCCACAACAAAACAACACTTATACATTTACTGTAACTCCCAAAATCAAACTGTGATCATGATATTATGACTGTCCATAATAAAGATCTGCATCCAAAATAAAAAACTGTTTTAATTTTAAGATGCTTTAGTGGCACCCGAGATCTACTACTCTTTTAGCTTTTCCCATCAGGGTTCGCCACAGCGAATCATCCGTTTCCACCTCACTCTATCCTCGGCATCTTCCTCTCTGACACCAGCCAACCTCATGTCCTCTGTTAGAACGTCCATATATCTCCTCCTCGGTCGTCCTCTCGCCCTCTTGCCTGGCAGCTCTATCTCCAACATCCTTCTACCAATATATTCACTATCCCTCCTCTCCACATGTCCAAACCATCTCAGTCTGGCCTCTCTGACTTTGTTACTTAAACAGGCAACGTGCGCTGTCCCTCTGATGAGCTCATTCCTAATTCTGTCCAACCTTGTCACTCCTAAGGAGAACCTCAACATCTACATCTCTGCTGCTTCCATCTCTGCCTCTTGTCTCTTTCTCATTGCTACTGTCTCTAACCCATAGAGCAGAGCTGGTCTCACCACTGTCCTGTACAACTTTCCTTTGAGTCTTGCTGACACTCTTCTGTCACACAACACTCCTGACACTTTCCTCCACCCATTCCAACCCACCTGCACTCGCCTCTTCACCTCTTTTCCAAACTCCCCATCACACTGAACTGTTGACCCAAAGTACTTAAACTCCTGCACCTTCTTCACCTCAGCCCCCTGTAACCTCACACTTCTACCTTGCTCCCTCTCGTTTAGACTCATGTATTCTGTCTTACTATAACTGACTTTCATGCCTCTTTCCAGAGCAAACCTCCACCTCTCCAGCTGTTCCTCCACCTGCTCTCTACTCTCACTGCAAATCACAATGTCATCTGCAAACATCATTGTCCAGGGAGATTTCTTTCTGACCTCATCTGTCAACCTGTCCATCAGCATAGCAAACAAGAAGGGACTCAAAGCCGATCCTTGGTGTAGTCCCACCTCCACCTTGAACTCCTCTATGTGAACTACGGCACATCTTACCACCTTCATGCTCCTCTCATACATGTCCTGGACTAATCTGACGTACTTCTCTGCCACTCCCGACATCCTCATACAGTACCACAGCTCCTCCCTTGGCACCCTGTCATACGCCTTCTCTAAATCCACAAAGACACAATGCAGCTCCTTCTGACCATCTCTGTACCTTTCCATTAACAATCTCAAAGCAAAAATGGCGTCAGTGGTGCTCTTACGGGCATGAAAGCATATTTCTGCTCACAAATCTCCACCTCCTTCCTAAGCCTGGCTTCCACTACTCTTTCCCACAGCTTCATTGTGTGGCTCATCAGCTTTATCCCTCTGTAGTTGCTGCAGTTCTGCGTCTCACCCTTGTTCTTAAAGATCGGCACCAGAACGCTTCTCCTCCATTCCTCAGGCATCTTCTCACTCTCTAAAATCCTGTTAAACATACCTCACTGCTGTCTCTCCTAGACACTTCCACACCTCCACAGGTATGTCATCAGGACCAACAGCCTTTCCGCTCTTCATCCTTTTCAGAGCCTTCCTCACCTCATCCTTTCTAATCTCTGCTATTTCCTGCTCCACAATAGCCACATCTTCCTCCCTTCTTTCCCTGTCATTTTCTTCATTCATCAGCTCCTCAAAATACTCCTTCCATCTTCTCTGCACACTCTCCTGGCTTGTTAGCATCTTTCCATCTCTGTCTTTAATCACCCTTATCTGTTGCACATCTTTCCCATCTAAGCTTTCTGTTTGGCCTTTGCCACCTCCCTCTTCACTCTGCGCTGCACTTCCTTGTACTCCTGTCTACTTTCCTCAGTCCTTTCTACATCCCACTTCCTTTTAGCTAACCTCTTCCTCTGGATGCAGTCCTGTACTTCCTCATTCCACCACCAAGTGTCTTTATCTTCTTTTCTCTTTCCAGATGACACACCAAGCACCTTCCTACCTGTTTCCCTGATTACCTCTGCTGTAGTTTTCCAGTCATCTGGAAGCTCTTCCTGACCACCCAGAGCCTGTCTCAACTTCTGCCTGAATTCCTCACAAGTTTCTTCATTCTTTAGCTTCCACCACTTGGTCTTCTTTTCTGTCTTTCCTCTCTTCTTCTTCCTGACCACCAGAATCATCTTACAGACCACCATGCGATGCTGTCTGGCTACACTCTCTCCTACCACCACTTTACAGTCACTAACCTCTCTCAAATGACCTCGTCTACATAGGATGTAGTCCACCTGTGTACTCCTACCTACACTCTTGTATGTCACTCTGTTTTCCTCTCTCTTCTGGAAGTAAGTGTTGAGTACTGTCATTTCTATCCTCTTAGCAAAGTCCACAACCATCTGTCCTTCTGGATTCCTGTCCTTTACACCAAACCTGCCCATCACCTCCTCATCACCTCTGTTCCCCTCACCAACATGCCCTTTGAAGTCTGCTCCAACAACTACTCTCTCTCCTCTGGGGATACTCTCTACAACCATCATGTTAAACACAAACTATTTGGCTGTTTATGCTAATAATGTTTTTAAGCAGTGAGTGATCGCTGGGTGGCTTGACCCATTTTGCTAAATCTTCACTTCAGAGGATTACACTGCCTTATTCAGTTCCCGGTGACATACAGACCATGAGTGCAGGCCTACTTGTAGTTCCCAGAATTTCCAAAAGTAGAATGGGAGGCAGAGCCTTTAGCTATCAAGCTCCTCTCCAGTGGAACCAGCTCCCAGTCAAGATTTGGGAAGCAGACACCCTCTTTACTTTTAAGACTACGCTCTAAACCTTCCTCTTTGATAAATATTATAGTTGGTTATAGTCATGCTGCTATAGACTTAGACTGCTGGGGACTCTGCAGTGAGACACTTTCCTCTTCCCTTCATTCTCTCCTCTCACTCCACATTTATAATCTCACCACTGTATGACATTAACTCTGTCTCTTTTTTGTCCCGTAGTCGTCTTTCTCCCTCTCTCTGTCCCTGTCCTCAGGTGTCCCCGGCTTTGGAGCTGTGAGACTTCAGTACACAGCTGCTGGTCCTACTAACCTGCCCAATGTTTTCCACTCAGCCCAACCAGTCAAGGCAGATGGCCGCCCACCCTGAGCCTGGTTCTGCTGGAGGTTTCTTCCGTTAAATTGAGTTTTTCCTCTCCAGTGTTGCCTATAGCTGCTCAAGGGGGATTTGTTGGGTTTTCTCTAAATGTCTATATAGTCTTGACTTTATTATGTAAAGTGCCTTGAGATGACTTTTAACTTGACACTATGTAAATAGAGTTTAAATTTAATTGAACAAAAAAATTTAATACCTAGACCAGAACGCTAAACACATTGCCCTAAGGTTAACCTGCTGCACAGCAAACCAAGTAGTCACCTTAACATTTTATGATTTCAATTGGGATTTTTTTTAAAACTCTGAATTAAATATAACATAAATTTTGTATGTATGTAAGTATGTAAATATGTAAATATTATGTACACACGAACACACACACAGCAACTTTGTTTTGTTTGTTTTTGGATCTAACCAGCTGTCCATTTGTCCTATTTCTTTATTTTTTTTATTTTCAGCATTTTGTGCAGTGAAGGTTTTTATACCCTAACCCTGAAGAATGTTTAAAAAAAAGGAAAAAGCATATTGCCCAGTCAAAGAGAATGTGACATCTTTGAGAACCACATGCAGAAGCCCAAAGCACAAACAAACAAGCACATGAACACTCACACACCCAAGACCCATTTTATTTTTCACCTATCATATGACAAAACATCTCTGACAGATGAAAGGGAACCATAATTTGGCAAGAAGAATAAGATGGAGGAACAAAGAACATGTGTGGCACATTTACTATATCACCTCAACCTTAACAGAAATTGAACTGCCATATATATTTACCATGGTAAATGGTCTTCTTATATAGCAATGTTTTTCAAATAGGTTTGCAATGTTGCTTCTCATTCACCCATTCACACACACACTTACACACCGATGGCAGTGGCTGCCATGCTAGGTGCTCAGCTGACCCGCTGGGAAGAACTTGGAGTTCAATCTCTTGCGCAAGGACATCTCAACACACCCAGGAGGGACTGGGAGTCAAACCATTGACCCTGTGGTCCATTGTCCCTAAATTCACACCTGCCATTTTTCATAGCCATATTTGAAGCCAATGTGAAGAAAGCAGAACCTCAGACTCAAACAAAACCTAATCAACTGTGTTGTAAAGCATCTATCAATTCTCTGTGTTACTATGCTCAATCTGAAATAGAGCAGAATGTGCAGAATGTGTTAGATTGTCCTTTTCAGCTTTGATTGATTATGTATTAGAGAAACAGACATTAGCAGCCAAGTACTATTCACAATGACTGCTGCAAAAGACCTAACCGTTGCATGTTGCAGTTTGCATACATGCACAGATATGTACTGTATGTAAACTTCTGTGATAACATACATGTGACCCAAACATAATATGTCGAGCCACACCTGTCACCAGTACAAAGGCATAAAAATGCATGAATGTGCATTGTGGGAGTTTTGTTGAGTAAAGAGAAGTGGGTGAAAGACACAAAAATAGCACCAACATGGTAAACTTCATCCACAGAAAAATGGCAGCATTTGCACAGCCGACTTTTGTATGTAATGCACATGAACATCCATCCTGTAAGTACATATGGTAGGTAATACAGAGGGGATATGAACACTATGACAGGTTTGCTCTTTAGGAAATCAGTGAGTCTCACTGACTCCACTAAACAATAGTGCAAACTGGAGAGAATTTGTCTGGAAATTTAATGGCAGACAATTGAGAACTTCAGCAGTAATGGCTAAATATGAATATTCCTTCTCCTTTGTTGAAATCCTTTAAAAGGAAACAAATTATGGACAGCTGTTGCTCAGTTGGTAAGGCAGTCGTCCATGGACCACATGAGGCTGGGCTGTATCAGGTTTCCTGTAAAGAAAAACTTTTAAATAATTTTAATCTTCTGGACAAATGTTCTTTATTTTTTTGTTTTAACCCCTACAAAATAAATGAAAAAATAAATAAACAAATTAGAAATTTTTAAAATAAATAACAAATTAATAAGAAAATCAATCAAACAAAAACTACTATTTCAAATAAAATAATAATAATAATTGTATAAAATTATAATTCAAATGTCAAATCTTGTAAACATCTTCTTGTCCTGCAATTTTTTAGAAATGTCTGTACTTGAAGTTTCAATCAAGTGTTTCCCAGCAGACTCGCCTCTTCTATCAATCTGTGATGTTTAGCCACTAAACACCTACAGCGAATGTTCTTCAAAAGTTACTACAATTCAAAACAACAATATTAGATCGATTTTCTAAAGCCTACTATTAACTTACATGACATACTACCGTATTTTTCGGACCATAAACTATCCGGCGTTTTGAACCATGCGGCTTTAAGAGAGATGCGGCTTTTGTATGAATTTTTCTGAGCCCTCAGATGGGCTTTAGATGGAAATCAGTGCAAACAAAATGGCGGTTTTTGCTCTTAGCTGGTAACCCAAGACGTCAACCAAAAATACCAATATTTTTACACCTCACCCTCTCATAATGGAAAACACGCGAAGAAATTCTGTAAGATGCGCTTTTAATTTGAAGCCATCGATCTGGCTATCCGTGAAGGAAATGTAAATGGACAAAAGTTTCAATGCTCAGGAGAAGATGAATTATTTGTTTTAGTGCAGCCCCTTTATAGTAAATCAAATGCTTAAAAATAAAAAGTGACAGTGGTTTGGTGTTCAGTGGTTTCAATTTTTATAGGAAAAAAATTAAGCTATTTTACAGCTGCAAGCAGGAGGAACCCCCAAACATAAAACTACTTTTCTGTTTTGTGTGATCATCACTTTTATAAAACTCAGGCAATTCAGGTTTGTCTAAAAAGACTTATAATCAAAATGTTGAGCAAACTCTTCTAAAGCATCTACTTCTCTGTCCTGCAATTTTTGGAGAAATGTCTTTTTGTACTCTGTACATGCAATGTGTCTACCAGCCCAGCAGACTCGCCGCACTTTTACTGTCAATCTGTGATGTTTAGCCACTAAACACCTACTGTGAACAATGTTCTTCAAAGATATTATTTCTCAGCAATTCAAAAGTCAACAATATTAGACAAAATATATTTTCTTTTAAATATTACTACTATTAAACTTAGGTGCATGAGAATACTATTTAAAAAAGACTGGGGTTTTATTTACTAGCTCTCTATAGTGACAACAAATCCAAGCTTCTATTTCACCTGAAAACGTGACATAGCTACCTGTGTAAACTTCTTCTGAAACTTCTAAATTTCTAACTAATAAAAACGTCATTGTGAATATTATATTGCAGTCTACATTGCGTTACTGATTTCGTGAAATGTTACTTAAACAGAAAAGCTTGTTGACAATTGGTGCAGGGGACCTAATTTTCCAGGTAGATTTCTCCTACAGACAGCCAATTTCTCCCAGGAAAACCTCTAATTAGGTTTCTAATCAGCTTGGCATATCAAACAGCTGCAGACAGGAGAGAGATGACTAATGTGGGTGATGCTACCTAGTTTTTCAAACTAGGCAATTTAATGTCGCATGAAGTCTGAATTAAACTAAAACTAACACAAAGCGCCTCCTACAGGTCTAAATAAGTTGCGTTTCGATTCGCTTTTTTTCTTATTCAGAGCGTTTAGACTGTCACTCTACAGAGAGAGAAACACATCAGAACAAAACAAAGAGAAAGACATTCAGAAAGCAGCATTTTCTATCACTATATGGTTAAAATCTCTAAGCCAGGCTTCTAAAATAAGTCAGAGAAATCACATTTATTCTTCTGCTGCATGTATATGCAGATTTCTAATTAACCAGGTTTCTTAAATACATGTAAACTCACGATTGTTCCCTGATTTTCCCAGTAACCTGGTTAATGAAGTGCATGTAAACATAGTCATTGAGAGGAGAAATATAGTAACCCAGTCACAACTGCTACAGCTTGACTCCAGGAGACAGGGTGGGATACCACTCAACCAGTATCCCCCACCTATTAGTAAAGGATTTGAATAAAGAGCATTTTCATAAAAAAAGAAGCACAAATGAGACACCACTGGGAAAGCAAACTACATATAATCTACTACTGACTCCAAGACAATATAGAACTTAAATTCAAGAGTTGTTGAAACCTCGTGTCTTAACAGCACTGGTCTCTGATTAAATCTTGCACTGTCAGACATACTGCTTTGTCAACAACAATCAGCTGATGCATAATGCTTCTAATCTGATAACACTGTGATCGTGCCTCCACTTACACACACACATACACAAACCCACAGGTTTGTGTTTTTATCTGTAGCAGCCAAGGGCCTTGGTAGCACCTTCCCTTGCTGGTGCTAAAAAAATGTAGGGATGGTAAACTGACTTTACCAATATTTTTTGACTTTCCAAAAAAGCTAAATTAAGCGCTGTTAAAGCAATAAGTAACAATAAAAATTAACAAAAGTGAGCTCAGTGTGGGTTTATTATTAAAAATATTAAAACTAAGGGCACCAACTAACCAATATATTAAACTACTGAAACCCACAAACAACATATAGCAGTGGAAAATGTAAATAATACTAATATAATCATAATTTGACTGAATTAAATTAAACATGTGAACATGTTTGTGTTATTTCTTCTGTAGATAACTGAAAGGGGGTGGTGCCCTATTCCCCTTTTTCACCAGCCACCACTGATTGTTAGGACTTTCACTGACATAATGCCCAATCATAAACCCCTCATACACATCTCAAACATTTTAGGACTGGCAAAATCTCATCACAAAACTTTTTACACCCTCACTAGTTAAGCACACACGCACACCCAAAAACTTGTTATGCTGTGGGGACTTACTGCTGACTTTTGTACTAAACGAACCTGAACCTTACCGAAACCTGAACCAAGCCATGTCATCACTCACAAGTTAGTTCTGTACTTGGCCCAGCAAATGGTCCTCACAACAGTTTAAACTAATTTTGGGGGCCGCCATGGAACAAACACACACACACACACAAATAGCTGTTACAAGTTGAGATGCATCCCAGCTCCTGAGCTAAGGGAAATTACATTAGAAAACAATCTGTCGCCAGGAAAAAAACGATGGGAAGAAGACAATAACATACACATTAACAAGTACAATAATTATCTCACAGACAACTATTTCCTTCACACAGGATAAAGGACACACAGGAAAAGACAGAACAGAAAAATGTAAAAGTAAAAGCCCAAGACTCACCTTTTTAAGCCACGAGAAGTGTTTGTAGAAGTCAATGGAAGTCTCCATGCTCCCAGCCCATTGCTGCCCTGCCTGTTCACTTTTTGTTTTTGCCCAGCTATCTGTTTGTGCGTCTGTGTGTGTGTGTGTGTAAGCACAGGACAAAGTAAAAGTGGATATTTTAGTTTGCAGACGGCTTTAGCATGTGAGCACTGTCATGCAAGAGTGTGTGTGACTGTGATGTTCACAGCCGTTGAGGAAGGCGTTTTACGATCTCTGCCGTCTGAGTGGGACAACCCCCCCACCTCATTTTTTCTCCCTCCTCCTACAGTATTTCTCTCTCTTTTCCTCGGTTCTGTTTTCTCCCTCTACATAATGCCCCCCCAGTTATCCCCTTTTTCTATTTGGACATTTGCTGGCTCTTTCACTTTCTCTGGGTTGTAGTTAGTGTTTGATCTTTTACCTCCTTCGTTTTATCGCCACCTCTTTTTCTTTTCTTCCTGTCTGTATTTCCCCCTCTTTTCTTCTCTGTCCCTTCTAAGGTCCGTCTGACAGCCAAATGGCTGAGCCCAGAAAGGAAGGAGGGGGAGTGGCAGAAGGGTTGGTTTTTTTCTTCAGTCTCTATCATCTGTTTGTGTCTGAGTCTTTGCCCATATTCTCTCCTTCTTTTTCCCTCTCATTCTCTCTCATCCACACACACACACACACACACACACACACACACACACACACACACACACACACACACACACACACACAGTGTACCAGCCGCATCTCATGTCAGCAGCAGCAACGGGCTATAATGTCAGCCCAAACACAAACCATGCCAGCTCTCTTTTAATTACATTACACTAACTACGGGACTGAATAATGATTCTTTCTCTACATCTATTTAGTTTTCTCTACATTTATCTGTGTTTTAGATCATCTAACTGATTAAATACATTAGTTCACGGTTCCATTTCCTGTGTATTTTAGAAAAACCGTACCGTTTCACATAAAGTTGTCTGCCCTCAGGTTTACTTTTGGATGTTGTTTCCAAAATTTGTTTTATTTTTAGTGAGGTGTACATCACTAAAAGATGATTCGTTCCATGGACTTTATTCCTGCCTGAATGAGTGCACGAGCAGCATATGTGTAAAGATTGACATTTGCCTCCTAAAGCAGAAAGACTAAGAATTGGATTAGATTCCTGATATGAAAGGTTTTGGATCGTATCTGGGCCAAAATTAACTGGATCAGGACATCCCATTGAAACAGAGACCAAGTAAAGACAAGACTTTTGATTTGTACTTACATGAGTAAATTTGTATGTAAAAAAGCCCTATGCTTGAGATATGAAAAATACACACCACACTACACTGTTAGCTGATCGTTTTCAGCCTGCTTGCTAAGCTAACAAGTTGATTTTAGATTTTTTCTCCTGTTGGTGTCATTGTAAACTGTGCACAAAGCTATTGCTGTGGTACCAACATCAACTTGTAGAGATTATAAAACTAAGAGGGCACAGTTAGCTAAATAGCTTCAATGTACACCTAATAACTACCTAGCACATAGCTGGCTTATTTAAGTATGGCTCACCAAAAACATCCATCATTCATTGATTATCTATGACTACTTGCGTGCTCAAGACTATGCCAGCTGTCGGGGTACCAACACACGTCTGGACGGTTGGAGGAAACTGGGGTACCCTGAGGAAAGCTGCTCGAGCACATGGCAAACATGCAAACTCAACACAGAAAGGCCGCAGTCGGCGGGAAAAATGTATTCATCATTCAAAAGCGGCTCCTTTTCCAGTGATTGTCTATGTGGAAATATTATGTCCATGTTGTGCCCCTTTCTCTCCTCTTATGTGTTGTCTGCTTAACCACCACCGACTGTGTACCAACATTATGGCTTCAGCTGACCCCAAGAAGGCAAAAGAGTAAATAATGTTGCCTTTTACATGTTTATTCACAATGTAAAAACGAATAAAAAAATGTTTAAAACAAATAACATGTATTAAGTAATTAATGAGGTTTTGTTGCCTAAGGATGCAATAAGCTTGGCTATCTAACCTAACTTGAAAATGAGATGACATTACAAAAAATAACTATAACACACAGTGGCAACAAACACCAAATGTTGTCACCATGTTTTTGTTAAGTTTAAAAATGTCCCACACTGTCCCTGACCCTCAATACTAGTATAAAAAGATGTCTTGTGTTTGACTAGTTGGGGAAAATACAGAAACACAGAATCATCTGACAACATTTTATAATCTCTGGGTCAGCAGTACTGAGAAGTCACAGACTACGACAACTTCCTGCCAATAATACACTAATAACACTTCCTGTTTATTTTTATCTGTGATTGTGCATTTTGCCGTGGAGCATTCCCTCGAGTGACGCACACAGAGTACCGACTAATTGCAGAGCATGTGAGTCTTTGATCCTGTTTCTCTAGGTCATTGGGGAGGAGCAGGAAAGGGGAAAACATAGACAGGATGAAGACAAAAGGGTGCAGCCATCTTACATATAAGCAACCTCGATAATCTGGCTTTTGTTCAACCACTATTGAATTCACATGAGCAGTTTCACTTTCCATTGAAGAAATAGTCTCTCCATAAACAGCCAGATCAGCAGCGAGATCACATTAAAAAATAACTTTTTCTAACCTTAGCTAAGCAATTTTCAATCTTTTCAAGCCTTGACCATGGATGACAACATCCCCAGTGTGAGCTAGGCTGTGAAAACGTATGACCTATCTTACCCTTATTTCCAGTCAAGTCTCTATGGTTAACGTTCTAATTAAATCCTTACCATTATTGAGTATTTCAAAAATGTTAAACTGACAAAGTACTTCCATGTAAACAACCTTTCATTTTTGTTTTTACCTTTACCTTATAGTTTACTATAAACACTGGTGAGTAAGTGTAAGCAAGTATGCAGCAGGAAACATAATGTTTGGGTTTTTTTGTCAAATTAACAAAAACATAAAACAAAAAAAGAAGCCCACAGCCCCAAATGGAAAACATTTTTACATAGGGGACTGAAAAAATGGGTAAGTGGGTCAAGTAACAAACAAAGTGTGTCCATTGACAAAGACAGAAAGCAAGAGTGAGAGAGGTCTGGCCAGTGACTGTATGCAACATGTGAGACATCTGGTGTTGAAACAATGTAGGAGCTGAAAAAGCAGCTGAACTGGATCCAAGAGCCAGTTTCCCCTTTTAGCCTCAACAATCTCAATCAATGTGTGAAACTCTATACTGCTTCCTGGGCAGAAAAGAGCCGCCTCTACAGGATAAAACTCAGCAACCACTACAAACTATGTCACACAACTGAATAAACCAATGGATGTACCACAGTGAAGTCAGCTAGAAGCACCCACGAGATATCCAGGTCCCTTTAACAGTATATGGAAAACAGCATTTTGCAGAACAGTTGAACACTCCAAACGATAAAGAATTTGTGCTCTGAGGAGTATGACATTAACTTAACAGTCCTGAGTAATTCGGTCTTGTTTCCACAGAATTGGGTGTCTATGACACAGATTAATTTATTTACAAGCAGAATCACGTTAGAAAGTAGGAGGTGCAGAGTAGCAATGAGATCAGTATGCAGTGAATGAAAGCAAAGGAAAAAAGACAGAAACTAGTGAGGGGAATTACATTTGAGAAGCAGTGGGTGTAAAGAGGACAGCTTAGTGCAGGAAGTTCATAAAGCTGATTTGTATATTGTCCAAGAGGAGAATTGTATTAAACACATCCCAGCTCTCTATGAGTTCCCTTCTTCCCCTCACTTGCCGTGAAAACATTGTAGTGGTAATGGCACAGCATCACATCATAGTAGCAAAGACGATATTGATGGATATATGGTGGTGGTTGATGAGTCATTCCACAGTCTTTGTGGAACAAAAATATACTGATAAGAGTTTAAAGTTGATAGTAAAATGTACAGACAAAAATCTCAACAGCCAGATGTATATCTGAGTCCTCTGCAGCCAAGGTTAGACAGCTTAGAGGAACAAGCATATTGCCAGAGATCAGATGAGATCAGGCAGTTGTCTCGACTGATCTCATGTGATAAGCAAAAATGTAGCAGATATAAAAACTGTTGTGATGGCATCATGTTTGTCACTACGTTAACAAAAGAACACAAAACACTAAAAGAACACATCTTGCCTCCAGGGCTGCATGTATATCTTAAACTGAAAAAGTTCATGATACAAAACACCTGAGACATAATAAATATGTCACATCAGAAGGTGAAAATGATAATCTGGTGCTACTTAAAAGCTATTTCTCAAAAATAATCCTTTTCTCATAACAACAATATATTTGGGTAAAAGATGATCAGCCAGTTAAATGTATAACTGTGTACAATTATTAGTTATGGTTTAAGACAAAAGGCAACAGAGCCAAGATCGGTGCACTGCACATATGTGAATATCAGAATCCTCTTAAAAAAGAAGTTTTAAGAAATTATTTAAGAACAGTTGGTGAATGAGGCCCAATGACTCTAAAGCCATGGATCCAGTGTTGCCTGCTTGTGGAAGTGCACCAACCAGAATGTTGTTTGTCGAACAACCTAGGGTAAACTCTAAAACCCAAAGAATTCCCTGCTAAATTCCCTGCTAAAATTTCTTACAACATAAAACATCTGGTTGTTTTGGTTAGCTCATTGCCCATGTGACTAAACTTCTCAGAACCGGTCCACTTCCAAAACACTGGCCTTACATAACTGGTGCATCACCAGTCAGCGTGTGAGTGGACACAACTTTTATTAACAGAGACATGTACACCAAGCACAGTGCAATATCTAACTCAGCCGTGTAATGTGTTAGGACAGTGAGAGATACGCTGCAAATTTGAAATGAGCCACTCTATAAACTCTTAGACAAGTAAACAGAAATATAACGTTCTTACAGCTTTGCAAGCTGTGTGTTAAGCTCTTTTTGGGGTGTGGTTCGCAATGTCAATCCATCAGATTGTTCCAGAGAGGAAAGTCTGTTAGACGTGCCACTTAACACAATTGAAGACACTAAAAAATGGCAAAATTCTGAGAAAATCGACCATGCTTATACAAGGTTAGAAAAACTAAAATAAATTATTTTTCACTGCTCATTAAAAAAAAAACTTTTGGATAAAGGACTAAAGAACACAGCTTGATACAGATAAACTGTCATATGTCCCTTAGCTTTAGTCGCAATTTCAGCTGAGCAAAACAACAATCTGACCAGTACACACTACAAACTACACTACAGTACATCATAAGACTAGATATGAGTCTCAGTTTCACATTAGGATGGAAGTTGATAATTTAAAATAAAGCACACAATGTACGTACAGTTCCACTCTGTAGCCAGCCGACGAGAGCCTGCACGGTTTCTGTAGGTAACTGTGCTCTGAGGCTGTCTCTCTCCTCCTGGTTGGGTTGGAGCTCCAAGGCAAGTTTGAGGTCTGCAGCTAACTGAACAACCTGCAGTGGACCAGCACTGATGGGAGAACCCAAGTCATACATGCTGTTGGAAAAATCCACTGCAGCTGCTTTTGAACCTGGAGCAGAGAGGAGAGGAGAAAAAAAGAGGCGTATTACAAAAAGATTTATATCATCAAAAAATGTCATACTAAAATATTAAGCAACTCAAGTAAGTATATTATTGACAAATTTGAAAAAAAGCTCAAAGATTAAGCTCTGGATACTTAGAAAAACTGAATTTAATCTGAGCCATACATACTTCTCAATATCTGAATATCCAAAATGTCCATGTGTCACCTGGCTCATTTCCCTGGCACACTCACACAGTATAAGGCGCACACATTCACAACACATCTGGATGCACTCAAATAACCATGGCTCTAAAAAACAAATACATTTTAAAGTGCCTGCATAATTAAAACATTTCTTTCTTGAATATCCCAAAGCAGGCTCTGTTGCACAGAGACTAAAAGTACTCAGTAAAACTCAGCGCTTGTGAGTTTGGAAAAATGAGGAAAAAGGCTTTTTCGTTTATGAGGTTATTACTACAAGGGTTGAATAGTCTATGAAAATATTAAACAGAGCTAATATTTAATTAATATTAAATATTAATTATGAATACAGAAACAAAGAGAACATGAACCAACTCTTTTATCTGTCTCTCCATCCATCCATACAGACTCTAATACAGAGAACACAGACGAAACAATTATTGGTTTACACACTCAACTCAGTGCAGAAACACTTTTAGCACATGTTGAAAACAATTGTAGTAGGAACACAAATTTCTATTTTATATTGCTCAGGACAGTCAGCTATGGATATAATAAATACTCCTATTGCATTAAGGTCAATGGTTGACTTTAGTTCTGGAACTGCAGCATAGGAGCAATCTGTTGAGTGAAAAAGTTACATATCTTAGAGGGTATGTCACTTTTTACCTAGCACAAGAGTAAAACTATTTCTGTCAAAACAAACTGTAAATAGTCTTTTGGAAATTTTTTTAAGCTGGTGTTTACATATACCCCACCCCAAAGGCTTCACAAGCAAGTGCATTCCTAGTGCCAGTCCAAACCCTGGAAAAATAGGGAGGGTTGCCTCAGGATGTAAAATATGGCATCCGGTGTAAAATCTCAACCAACGCAAATAGGAAGATCAGCAAGGCCACCAGTAGCACTCTTAACTAGAGGAAAGAAAGTGGCTTATTAGGCAAAGGACACAACAAACGTAGTAAACCAGGAAGTGCCAGCAGTTACTGAGGAAGTAAGGAAAGCAATGAAGACGATAAGGAATGGAAACGTGGCTGGTCCAGATCACATACCAGTGGAGCCATGGAAATGTTTATGAGAGATGGCGGTAGTGATAATCCATGTTTAACTAAATTCTGCAAATAGGATACCTGAGAAGTGGAGAAGAAGTGCACTTATTTTATGAACAAGGGTGATAAACAGAGCATAAAGTAGATCAACCACATCATGAAGCTGTGGGACGGAGTGTTGGAAGCTAACCTGAGACGAGAGGCGACTATCAATTCAATTCCACTTTATTTATATAGCACCAAATCACAACAATGTCATCTCATATTTCTGGTAATCAGTGAGCAGCAATATGGTTTCATGTGAACAAAGAGCACTACTTCAATTTTGAATATGGATAGGTACAGGAAAGGCCAGAAGGAGCTAACATTATGACCACCTGTGCTATATAACGCTATCCGATACAGTGGCTCTGTCATGAATTCTACTTTTACAAGGTTATAATTTCTCAGTTTTAAGGTTCAAGCCATCTTTCTGCTTAAAATACTCCCTTTCTTTTGATGATGATGATTTATCCTCTACAGTTTTTTTTTCTTTTACTCTTGCCTTTAATTTGCTTATGTAGCACTTTGAGATTTGCACACAAATGTGAAGTACTTTATATATAAAATGAATTATTATTATTATTATGATCGACCGGTCAAGTTTTTTTTTTGCTCGCTCATCATTGGAGTAACCCTCATCAGTAACACATGTTGTGTAAATGGACATATTTAAGTATTGATTATGTCGATTACATTAATGCATCACCCAACCTTTAGACTTGTTCAAAGTGTAGGTAGGTTTGTATCAAGAATAAGCACTCAGCCCCTTCCTGTTTGCAATACTGATGGACAGGTTGACAGATGAGCTCAGCACAAGCCCCCATGGAATATAATGTTTATAGATGATCTGCAGTGAAAATAGGGAGCAAGCTGAGATAAATCTGAAAAAGTCTAAATCTAAAAAGAAGAGAAAGTACACACTGGAGGGAAAGGGAATAAAGACAGAATACATATGTGTAAAGTAAGAGAGAGGGTGTTGCAATGATGCAGTCACAAGGGACAGAGGAGATAAAGGTCGACGAGTTTGAATACCTAGGGACAACTGTTCAAAGTAATGGGAATGTGGCAGAGAAGTGATGATGAGACTGCGGGCAGCGAGGAGTGGATGAAGTAATCAGTGATTCATCGGACAGTGATGAAACTGTCACTTTCCTGCTCTAGTATATAGACACATACTTTATCTTGATGAAAATTCTGTAAAACAACGAATCGAAGGTATCCTTACAATATCAAACTGCATTCCCATTGAATCACATTGTCTTTCTAAATGATACAGCCAGACATTTGCAGTAACCAACAGCCACAGAAACAGAAAATATCACATTTTCAAAAGAAAACAACTATTGGACGATCCTTGGCTTTTTAAACTGTACCACTGTACACTAAAAAATGAGATGCTGCTGAGAATTTTTGAACTTTTGAAAGTGTGCGAACTTATGCGCAAAGCATGTTGCCCTTCCCAAAATTGTATGGAGGATTGGAAAACAGCAAATGGACATGTTAGCATGTTAGGTTTCTATCAGTCAACTGCCATGTACAATAGAAGTACAAGTACAATATGCTCTTTTTCCCATAGCAAAGAACATGTAAGGTTTTATAGTCTTTGAGTGTTTGTTCACAAAAGCATCCAACACAGTATTAAATAACATGAAATACCACATATTATATGCTATCTTGCAAGTTGTATGAGGAGTGTTCCCAGATAAGTATCTTCAACAGGCACACTATTGTTCTTGATACACCCATAAAACACACATATGAGTGATGAGACAATTATAAAAACTCAGCAGTCACTACTCTGGCTGAAAATGTACAGCACAGTTGATACACCCCCCATTGTAGCCATATCACTCTGGTCATGGCCATATGTCTGCCATGTAATTTAGACTATATGTCATATATATGGTCATCGGTTAATTTGCTGTCACAATGCCTCTCTGACTCTCCCATTGACCACGACCATCCCACTCTCCGCTCCATCTTTTACACTTCGCACTTCTGGTTTCCCATTTTCTGTAGATTTAACTCTCGGCTCAAGTACACTCTTGGTCATCAGTCATTTGTTTTAATGTATGTCCTCTTCATCAGTGACTTTCCAGACTTGCCTCAGTTTTATGGATGGATTTCCGAATTTTTGCCTGTCTTATCTTGACCTGCCTGTTTTGCCAGTCATTTGCCTGCTACCAATTAATCTGCCTGTCGGACTTGGGTTTTAATTGTGGTTTTTATTTGGATACAGCTTCATATAGGTTTTGTCTTGGATGTTAAAAATATTTAGATTATGGACTTGTAAAGTGTTAAAATCTTGCTTCCTGCTCCGCTTCACCAACCCGACCTTTCGCTATCTGTCTCATCTCCTTCCTTCCCAGTCACAAGGATTCACCCTCTCATTGACTTCTTACATACAGAAATTGCTTGTCAACACATCACTTCAAGTAAGGCCCTAAATTCAGTTAACTCTGTCTACACCACATTGTATCACTGCAGAACTCTAACAAATGCATAATGCAGATATTGCGTTGCTCCCCCAAAGCAACAAACGCCGCAAGTTTCTATCACATTAGCAGAACGAATAAGTAAACAATAACAACAGTGATTTCCTTGGAGCTTATTAATATTTTGGACTTTCCCTATACTGACCTTAAAAATACAACATTGTCTGTAGTATAAATTCTCAAAACCTGCTTAGAATTACATGTATAGAACTGGAACACTGTTATACAGTACAATATACACTCAGCGGGCACTTTGTTAGGCACATCTGTTCAATTGCTCGTTAACAAAAACCTTATCATTTACTTACATGACTCTAAGGTGAGAATGTGAGAGTGAATGGTTGACTGTGTGTATGACTCTCTGTGTAGACTGGCAACCTGTCCAGGGTGGACCCCACCTCTCGCCCAATGACTGCTGGGATAGGCTAACGGTTGGGTGGTTGTTGGTGCCAGACAGGCTAGTCTGAGTATTTAAGAAACTATTGTTCTACTGGGATTTTCAAAACACAATCATCTCTAAAGGTTTACAGAGACTGGTCGGAAAAAAAGGGAAATATTTTGTCAGCGGAAGTTCTCTGGGCTATAATGTCTTGTTGATGCCAGAGGTCAAAGGAGAATGGACTCAATCAAGCTGACAGAAAAGTAACTCAACTAAGTACTCATCACAAAAGAAGTATGCAGAAGAGCTGAATGCACTTTAAACCTTGCAGCAGATGGACTAGAGCAGCAGAAGACCACATTAGGTATCAACATTTGACAACAGAAGTTCTGCTGCGACATTCAGATGGGGGGGCAGATTATTATTTTTTATTTCATAGGGACAGTGCATATTAATAAACATAATGTAAATATGTGAATTTGCAAACAATGCTAGTATCCATCCGCATCCGAGTACAAACACAAAAAAAGCACAAGTACAAATATTAGACAAATCAGTAAACAACAAAATTCCTTCATTGTATCAATAATTCAGGTCAATGGTTTGGTGTATACTTTCTTGGCACACTTTGGGCCTTTGTGTAAAGCAGGGGTCTCAGACTCGCGGCCCGCGGGCCAATTGCGGCCCGCGAGCCGATAGTTTGTGGCCCCCACCTTATTATTAAAGTTTAATGTTAGTGCGGCCCGCGAGTTTGTTATGAACGGCACGGAACGGAAATGACGTACATTGCGGAAATGACGCATATTGAGGAAATTTGTGCGTCGGCTAAACACTTGATTGAAACTTCAACGCGACAGCTTAAAGAAAGCTTAAAGAACTGTTAATACAGACATTTGAATCCTAATTATTATAATTATTATTATTATTTTATTTACTTATTACTGATTGATTGATTGATTTTCTTATTAATTTCTTATTTATTTTCTTCTAATTTGTTTATTTATTTTTTCATATTATTTTGTGTTAAAAATAAAAAATAAAGACATTTGAGAAGATTAAAATTATTTAAAAGTTTTTCTTGTGGAAACCTGATGCGGCCCAGCCTCACCCCGACTCTGCCTCCAGCGGCCCCCAAGTAAATTGAGTTTGAGACCCCTGGTGTAAAGCATTGTGTAAATGTCCCAGCCTCCCTGAGTATTGTTGCTGACTATGACCTTTATGACCACAGTATACATACTTTCTGATGGCTACTTCCAGCTGTTTATGTACCATACCACAAAGCTAAAATCTGCTTAAACTGTTTCTTGACAAAGAGTTCACTGTCCTCAAATGGAACCTACTGTTGACAACACCAGTTCTCCGTCCAAAAAAGCGTCTTTGGGGTGCGATGGAACTGGAAATTCATATTGTGCATGTGCAGCCAACAAATCTGCAGCAACTTGGTGATGCTACCATGTCAAAATGAACTATTATGTCAATATGGAATGTTTTTAGCACCCTGTGGACTCTGTGCTACACATAATTAAGGCAGAGTGTGTAATAATCCCCTGGCAAAAGAGGGCCCAACTCAGTACTAGCAAAGTGCACCTTATAAAGCGTAGGGTGAATGTAATGCTTTACTGTAGTGCTGCCAATAATTCCATTCATTTTTCATTTCATTTTTCTATTACAATGCTTTTTTCCTACAGTTGTTGGTTCGATCCCCAGCTCCTCTGGTCACATGTCCAAGTGTCCTTGAGCAAGATACTGAACCCCACTTAGTTGCTCCTGGTGAGTGTTAGAACGGAACTCATCGAAGCGCTTTGAGCACCAAGTACCAGGTAGAAAAGCGCTATATAAGTGCAGACCATTTAGTTATAGTTGATTACCATGGTATCTGAACTCCACCTACTACAAGAACCCCCCTATATTTGTCGACATAGCTCTCTTTCCTGAACATCAATCCAAGATGAGGCGAGGAAGAGAACGGGGACCAATTCTTGCAGTCACTGCTCAGCCTGGCATAAGTACATGGCAGCACAACAATATCAGCATCAATGTCATTAACTATTGGATTGCTTCCACTGCTATTCCCACAAGATGCTGAGGCACAAAGAAAAAAATCCTCTCGATCATGGAGTGTTATATGCCCAACATGTCTAAATTTTGTTGACAAGTGGCTCTAATTTTCCTTGTTAGCGATTAGCTAATGTTATTGTTAATGGGATTGATGATGTATTTCTATTTGTGGTCACTGAAAGCACGCACAGCAAACTCAGAGCACTCAATGAGTTCAGTGTGTTTGTCAAAAAGCTGCACAGCTTTGAGGCACAAGTGCAGAGATTGTTGTCTAATTCCATATATAATTATTATTTAGATGTTAAAGCCTCTCACACATTTTATGTAAAAACATGCTATAACAAACTTTCAAGATAAGATAAACGACACAAATATACAGTAAGACTGAGCACAAATTTAAAACTTGAATTCTACATTTGCCCTCATTTTATTAAATCAACAAATTTATTGACTAGTTTATGTGATAAAATAAAAGAAAACATTTTAGTTTGGAAGAGTCCAGCTTTTCTTTCCCACATACTGATTATACAACATCAAACATTTATCCCACTAATAAATCTTGTTGGCAAAAGCTGAAATAACATGAGCACAAACATGTCCATGTTCTGTATTGCATATTTGCTGCTTAGGAGACCTGTATGTAGCTTCAAACAACACATTGTTGATTTACATTTGGTAATAAAAGATACAACTAAAACAAGGTAGCCATTTTGCATTAGTTTTGGTTATGGGTTTTTTGAGTTTTACTATGACTCCTGGTCTTAAATGAGCATTACTAGTTTTATTATTTCCTCTCATGTGATAGCAAACTACAACACTGTAAGTAACTGCAGCATCCACTTGTGGTCACCTACAGAACAGCATCTAACTGCCTGCGGCTTGGGGACTTCATCCATCCGTTATACGTAATTGCCTCTCCTGTTTAGTGTCGCATGGGGGGAGCTGAAGCCTTTTCCAGCTGTGATTGGGTGAGAGGCGAAGTACACCATGGACAGGTCTCAGAGCCAATGCAGAGCGACAAAAGCCTGTTTCACATATGTGCGGCCATCGCACACAGCAGGCAGAACATGGTAAAAAACGTCATCTTTGGAAACAACACAAAAATACCTCCTTCAGACAAAGTCAGAAGAATGTCAGAATTCCAGCACGTGTCTAAAAGGGATAAACAAAGACAGGCAACTGTTCAAAATTAAATTTAACCCACGGCAATTTAGAGTCACCACTTAAGCTAATACACGTGTCTTTGGACTGTGGGAAGAAACCAAAGCACCCAGAGGAAACCCATGTACGCATGGGGAAAACATGTAAACTGGACATAGAAAGGCCCCAGTTGGCAGACAGATTCAAACTGGCGACTTTCTAGCTGTGAAGCAGCATTTCTAACCACCGTGCTGCCCGGCTTGGGGACTTTCTCAATGATCACATTTTGCCGAAAGCCCTACATGTGACAAAACACGACAGCATGCCTTGGTATCTCTTACCTGCGATGATGTCATCCATCTGTTCCAGTGCTGCCTCCAGCATGTGACTGGCCTCTGTTTCCATGGTGATGGCAGGAAGCATTAGATGTCAGATGTTTTATTACTCTGCAAAAAATAAAAAAAAAAATTTTAACAGCATCTTACTGCAAAATATGAATAATATAAAAGTTGAAATTGAAAGTTTTATTTATACTAGTCTTACTTAAAATAAGACAGTTCAAACATTAGAAAAGATTTACATCAGAGACTTTCTGATGTCTAGAGAGATCCCACTGAGTAGTCCCTAGAACTGTTTGGTGGAAAAGCACCTCGACAGGATACTGAAGTAATGCTGTTCGTGATTCTTAGAATGCCCCCTTTGTCATAGAAGGGGGACAAATTTTGTTTAAGATGAAGCTGAAGCCAGCAAAGCCAAAGACCACTGACAAAGGAGAATCCTTCTTGAGAGTTCAGAAGATGAGACAGCTGTTGTTGTTTAAAGAAACCTTGAACATGCAGAAAATCCATACAGAAAAAAGTGCCACTGTACAGTAAGATATGCATATAACATACACATCCATACTTGTCTTAGAAAACCACCACTGCAGTCAAACATAAAGTGAACATACAACCAGGGGAATTATTACACACACTGTGGCTGACAAAGCACCCACATCTGAATATATACAAAGACACACACGTTTTTTTATTCCTCGAAGGAGGGTTTACTTTCCATCTGTCAGAGCAGCCTCTGGCTGCTCCTCCATCTCCTGCTATCCTGCATTTCTGCTTTTCACCACGCACATCCTCCCTGCTGTCACCTCTTCTTCGCCCTTTACTCATCCCTTTTCTGTCATCTCTCCTTCAAGGCTCTGATCCCTCTGTCAGGCTGTGGTGCCGATTATAGACAAATAGACATTAACATGCAGAAATCACAGGGAAGGATGGTGATGTAATTTACTGAAGCCTCTGGAAAATAACCCCCCCACGGTGCAGCTTAATGCTCATCTACATTAGCACTAACTTTCACAGCCACAACTCATCACGAAGGCTGACACCGAATATAAAACACAGTTACAGGAATTTGCTGCTATTACCATTTGGTGCAGTGGGTGTGTGCATTTGGTAATTTTATTGTTAATAATCATAAATGTCTACACAATGGTGTGTAGAGAGAGATGGTACCATTCAGACACCATGACAGAGTGACACTTTTCAACAGCACTGTGGCAACAGTTGACCTCAACAGGACAATAATGCCTTTGTGTCTGTTTGTGTGTGTATAAAATCTTTTTTAAGCAAGGAAATTATAGGTTTTTTAAAAGTGTGCTCCACTGTAACACTGCATGTATGTAAAGATGCGGACACAGAGATTACTGTGCTGTTACCGCACTCAGCTGACAAGACAAACTGTAAGAAGCAACAATCCTGCCCATTATATCCCACATTAAACAATCTGTACAACTGCAGTGTGTGTGTAAGGAAATAGGTTTGTTTATTTCTGTTTGTGTGCTTGAGGGGAAGTAAGTAAAAGAGAAAGAAAAGAATGAATGTGTGGGTGAGTCTGTGTGTGGCGTTCTGTCTCATTGTGATCTTAGATTATTCTTTGGTACAGAAATGCCTCCTGATTAAACTTTCACATATTAATTGAAAAGCCATGGCAGATCAAGTACTTTTGCTAAAATCCTTTCAATCTTAGTTTAGCCATATAGCACTTAGGTCTGCAGGACAACTACGAAAATGTGCTGTTTTCTTATATTCTGCCAAATAAGTAAAAATGATTATATTAAATTAATAATATATTCACTGTATATACTTGAGTATATATATTTAACATAGTTTCATTTTCATTAGGATGTTGTTAAAGTTGGATTAAGGCTATGCTAAAGCTATAATATATCTTAAGTTAGTAATAGCTGTTCAATTGAAAAATGCACTCAGATTTCTATTAAGACCCGGTTGAAAAATTGCCTTCGAACATATTTCTAGTTAAATGTACATACTGTAGCTTTAAGGTCCAATCCCAATTATCCACCTTGAACTTACCACATAGCTCTAGACCATCCATCTATCCACAGGCAATTTAGACACAACAAATAACCTAACACGCATGTCTTTGGACTGTGGGAAGAAGCCAAAGTACCCAACAGAAAACCCACACAAGCACTAAGGGAACTTGCTTTCTTGTGTCTCAGTTGGTAAGGCAGTTGTCTCCGGTGGACAGGTTCAGTGGTTTAATCCCCAGTCCCTCCAAGTGTCATTGGGTAAGATGCTGCTCTCAGTGGGTCACTTAAGCAGCCACTGGTGTGTGAATGAGAACCTATATTGTAAAGTTTGAGCATTTAGTGTTGTGGGGATGTCGCAATTTATTTTAGCAGCAGGGGGTAGGGGGAAGTGGCAAAGATATGTAGCTCTTTGCAGGCGGATCCTTAAAGAGGTGGTTCTATGTGTCTTTAGAACCAAAAAGAATGTCCTGATTCAAGGGAATATTTCTACCACTCCTTTTACTTTTGTTCAAAGGAGTTGGCATAAAAATATTAATTGGTATTGAGTCTAAATTGTTATATAATAATTTATCAATGGTCCCTCATAACTTGAATATTTGTTATATTACTTATTTGAATATTTGAATAATTGGATGGTCTCCAGAAATTATTCACATTGCCTGTGTTCCTCAGTTTCTCATGTATATTTTGGCAGTTGCTGAAACGGACACACCTTTTCCCAGAAAGACACACTCTAGAATAACTAGTTTGACAAACTTGACACCCACCTTCTTACAACTACACCAGCCTCAGTGTTGACAGCTCTCTTTCTCCTGACTCAAGAGGCAAGTTAGTGCTCAACACAACCTCCCTGAAAGGTTAAGCCAATGACTAAACCACTGTCATTAACAGGGCCATAAAAATTGACATGAAATGTGTAAATAAAAAATAAGGCACATTAAAATATAACCAGAGTTTTAAAAAAAGAAGATATATTATATATTTCTTAAAGAAATTAAGATTAATAATAATTAATCTTATTAATAATTAATAATCCTATGATGATAAACCCATTACTAGATAGGTCCATACTGGATACTGCAGCACAGTGGTGAAGCACTATGCCACACAGGTAGAAGATCCCTGGTTCAAATTCACTTGCCAGCTGTTTTCTGTGTGGAGACTGCATGTTCTCGTTATGATTGTGTAGGTTTCCTCCCACAGTCCAAACACATGCATGTTAGTATAACTGTAACTCAAAATTACCCATAGGTGTGAATTGTCTCTATGTGTTGACTGGAAACCTATCTAAGGTGGACCCCACCTCTGGCCCAATGACAGCTGGAATAGGCTCCCAACCCTGAACAGGATAAGCTGTTCTAATTGTTTTTTAGCAAATACCTTGCACATTTCTGAAAATGATGACATGCTACACAATCTCCAATTGCATTAATTTAAAATATTTTCTGTCCTCAATCTGAAACAAACTATTTGGAATATGGTGCTGCATGTTTGTGCATGTTTGTGAACAACAACCTTCTAACAAGGTTTCCAAAGCACATTTGGTGTCAGAAATGCACTGAAAACCTGCAAAACCTGTGAGAACAAGAGTGATCTGCCAAAATAAACATGGTGGTAACCAGCATTTTATAAACAGAGCAAAAACAGATAAAGAAGGGTTTAAATGTAACAGAAGCCCAGATTTAGGGTGAGATCCTGGATGGCGATGCTACCTTGGCATTTTTCATTAAAAGGCTGAGCCATTGTTTAGATACTGTTAAAATACATAAATGCTCCCAAATATTAGACAGTAAAGCTACAAAAATTCTCATCTTCAAGTGAAGTCTGCGCACTTGAACACTGGTTAGATGATCTTTTCTAGTATGTGGCTGTTGGCAGGGTGTAATCCCTGAACCATGGCTGATGCATGACTGCTAGGGGTGCACGAATATGTGGTTTAATGTGACTCCCAGCACTGAACCACTCTGTGTTGAACTGCTCTGCTCTTTACAGTCCTATTTAGTCCTACTAAAGTGAATTTAACTCAGCTCTGCTCAGTTCTGTCAAGGAAATATGGCTCTGTTTTCTGGTCTTGTTCTGCATTATCTGATTCCTTTCTGCTTCTCTGTGCTCTGTGTTATAGTCGTCAGCCCAGTTGACCTCTGCTCTCAATTCTGTTGTAATCTGTTTTGCCTCAGAGTGAGGGTAATGAACCCTAACACAAAAGAACACATGACTTGTAGTCAATGATCGTCAAGAAGATAGGAAACAGCAATGTGAGACAATGCTTTAAATCATTTTTCCTTTAAAAAAAACACACTTGTTACTTATTTTATAGTGCATGATATATAGAAGCAATATCAATTTACGATATTACAAATCTTCCAAATAATGTGTAAAGTTAAAACCACAGAACAACAGCAAAGATAGCAAAGGCTGTGCACTGTGCACACAATTATTTGGTCTTTCCATGTCTGAACTAGCACACTGTTGACAAGAGTCGCAGCAAGGCTAAAGAAACAAGGGGGTCAGAGGAGTCATATTCTATTACTCCACTGGCTCTACTCTTTACTGCTTCATGTTCCTTCATAATATTCAAAGTCTAAACCTTGAAACAACCTTATTTTGGATTAGAACCACTTTTTGACATCTTTTTTACTACAACCGACAATACCTCCTTGGAAATTAATTTTAAACCTAACTTGTCACATGGTTGTTCCTAACAATCAAGAACTTATTAAATATATGACTGCTTACATTTTATATTTAGCAGAACAGTGAAATTACCAAAAACACTGAGTTATCTGGGACACTGCTGTTACCCTGTACACACACACACCTGGTCGGTATCCAGTAGTACCACATTTGTGTAATGTAGATTTAAGGAGCAGCTTGACTATAGTCATTATCAATATACAAACCTGTCCAGAGTCACAATCAGCTACAATCAATTGAGAGAATCTGTGAAAACACTCGTCTAAATGGACAAAAGCTAGTTTAATAACTGACGTCCAAGTTAACCCGTGGGTACACTGAATGACATTTAGTTCACTTAGATTTTTTTGTAGCTTTAGGTCTGGATTGTAATAATTACAAGGTTTAAAATACTAAAACATGATGTAACTAAATGTACCATGTGAAAAAAGACAAGCAGTGATTGAAGGGGAGAGATAAAGATGCAAAGCCAAAGTGAGGAAGAGATAAACTATAAAGAGATTTCACCCACAGGGCAAAGCTCCTCCAACAAAGGCAAACAGCAGAACTGATATGAGCTGACACTGAGTGGATTGATGTACAACACTTAGTCTCTGGACTATTATCATAAGCATAGCTTATTACTAATCATCAAGCTGACTTACTGTAAATCACAAGAGGATGGAGACGGGCAAACACAACTGGGCTGTACGTCAGTGTCACAAAGTCATTTTCAAAATAATTTCCCAAATGTCTGCTCGCCATTCAGTCAATAAAGCTCCAGAGAATCTCAGCAAAAGATAATGTTGTGACAGTTAATTCAGTACAGACTGCAGGTTTTGTTCTATAATGGTTTCTCAGAGGAAGAGCAGCTCTAAAGCCCAAAATATAACAAGTTTAAAATTTATGTGACGAATATGAGATCAAATACTGTGTGATTGTGATTTATTGTCAAAGTTTAGGTAACAGGTAATCAACTCACCACGCTGAAAATATACTGCAGATGTCAGAAAGATATTAAGCTTTTTCGGCAGGCTAAACCGAGGGTATTGCAGTTCTTGCACAGTACAGTATGATCCTGAAAGTGGCCCACCTCAGCTACAATGCTAATGTTGCTTGTTTTAGAGATTCAAACTTCCTTTTGTGTGTTAAAAGCTGTATATACATACATTTTGCCAGTCTGTGTTCATGTTTGGTCTCCATATAAGGAAATGTCATATTATAGTTTTTGAAATACAGAGATACATGTAGTTTATTGTTTCAGTAGTAATCTACGCTAATTCGCTATGGTCACATACACACAAATGAGTACATAAGTGACATAACAACCGTTTTTTTGTTATAATGAAAAAAACCCATACGTTTTACTAGGTTTCAATCTGATGTTATGAACTCAGTTTATAAGTAGTCAAGCATAGCAAGGTTTCATGTGAACATACATACATACATACATCATAACTGTTATAACAAATATAATACTTATATAGCTACTACAATACTGTACTGATTCTTTGGCTGAGGTCCCTTGTTTGAATGTAACCTGCAGGCTGTGGCCTTCCTGTGTGGACTTTGCATGTTCTCCCAGTCCTTTCATTGATTTTCCTCTGAGTACCCTGTTCACTTCCACAGTCCAAAGACAAGTATGTTTTATATATATATGTGTGTGTGTGTATATATATATATATATATATATATAGAGAGAGAGAGAGAGAGAGAGAAAAGAGATCCAGACTCATTCTGTGTTACTATTACATAATTTAGAAAATGTTTAAATGTCACCAGGCATACAATTATTTGCATATAATTAATCCACAGTTTACGACAAAACTAAGATTGTGCCATTTATATTTATTTGTTTTACCATGAATCCCTGCTTCCTTTTAGTTTGATTAAACTATTAAGGGAATTAAGACATTTGCTACAAAACTGTGAGAAAAGATTTCTTCATGTGTATTTTTTTAAATCCACTTTAACATCAATCTTTTGCAATGTCCGGATGTGATCAAGGTTAGCTTATAGAATAAATAGCTTAGTTTGTACACCAATTACACTAAAAACTGTAAAATATCCATCAAAGGTTTTCAGAGCCCCAGATGACTGCTTCAAATTGCTTTTCTGACCAAAAGTCCAAATTTTTATCCAAAATGATAAAAATAGCAACAAATCCTATCAGAACCTGAGAACATTTTTCAATCTTAGCTTGAAATAAAAAAACAAACAGTTTTTTAATTGAGAATGTAACACAATAAATTACTGGAAATTCACAAACGTTTAATATTAATGCTGCAATGATAAAATATACTTGAGTTTTATTGTCTTTCATCCTTTTCTTTTAAATCTATGAAATTCGTTTGTTGTTACTGTTTAAATACATTATATTCATAAATACATTAATATTCATGAAAAATAAGGCATAATTTTAATAAAATATAAAAATTAACCCATCACTGCATTCCTGATTATAACTGAAAAGAAAACATAAGGGGAGCGAGGCAGTGAAGTGATACAAACTAGGATCTATGAAAAATGTTCCATCTGCAGTTTGTTTTCTAACTTTTTTGACAGGAACAGAAGGTTGGCAACATTATTCCAGTGTGTTCACATATATACAGAATCAAACTAAGACATTTGGCTGTGCATGCATTACATATGCAAATGACTACAAATCCTCATAACATAAGTATTTCATGCTAAGGCCTGATTTAAACCTGATTTAAGTTTTAATGGTTCATCAGAACAAGTCAGTAGCACACAAGAGTCATGCCAACATGTACCTGTCAAACACCTACAGAAAGCTGTCACTGTTTTAGCAAAGTGGGAAACATTGACATTCCAGCATCACTCAAACCTTAACTAGAGTCAGTTTCTGGGATGGGCCTGTGGGAACAGGAAATGCCAGAATTCATGTGAACCTATGTAGCTGAGAAGAAGGGTTAAACGTTAACACATAAGCACAAAAGCAACACACAAACCCACACAGAGGAGTGTGTGTTAGTATGCTATTCCTCCTCATTTGCTTTAGCCTGTTTGGATTAGTGTCATCAGCCAGAGGCCAGACCTAAGCCCCCAGGCCCTCCTGTCACACAGGGTAAAAACAAATGTGTGTGTGTGTGTGTGTGTGCTTCTGTGTGGAGTCATACCAACAAGAAACACCAGATTCTTCACCAATTAACATCAATGCAACAGGACCAATGACATTTTGGATGAGGATATTGCCTGTTCAGTACATTAGTTCAGCCAGAACATCTACCTCTGCCTCTGTCCCCCTCTTTCCTGCAGCTGCAATTTTTTGCAAAAATCTTATATTCAGGACTAGGGGTAGATATTTGCATTGATCTCTCGATTCAATTGAAATTTAAAGTCTGTAATTTGATTAATTTCAATTAAATTCAATTTAATTTGATTTGATTTTACTTATGATTACTTACATCTGATACAAACCAGTATTTCATTAAGCACTTTCACGAATTAAAAATTTTTATTTTCTTTTTTTATCACTGTTGCTTTCTTAAATATAAAATTGTGTATAGTGTATAAAAATCATTTTATTTAGCACATACAAATGACTAAAAGGTTAAAATTTATTGGACCTACACATGCAAAACAACTGAGCAAGAATAATGCAAAACATAGTAAATGGTGCTTATGATATTATGATATTGCTTCTCAGTGGCCGCAATGAAAGGTGCCCACCCGACCCACCAGAAATAATTTAGGGTTCTGTGTCTTGCCCAAGGTCACTCTGACACGTAGCAAGGAAGAGCCGGGACTGTTACTACCGACCCTGTGATTAAAGAGACAGCACGCACCAGGGACGGCCTGGATAAAGTAAAATGTACACACTGTTCACTCAGATTCTACTATCTTGCTTTACTGTCACATAGTCGGAGATAGCATCTCTTTAAACACAAACGTAACAGTGTACAAATTGTTCTTATTGGTTTATCCATCTTGCTTACAAGTTCTCTGGATCTGCAGTAGCCACAGTTAGCTGACCATCCGACAGTGCTGAGGGTTGACATAGAAAACCATTCACATCACTGTTGTGACTCTAGAAAGCTAATATAGTCAGGTGTCATCTACTTCTCTTTTAGCTCAAAACTCAAAAATGCACAAACATTTTTGTCAACTTTGTGATAGCTAGTTTCCCAGAAAGTAGAAATTTTACCCATTGTGCAGCCCTAAATCAACCACAGAAAACAAGTAACAACTGCACACATTTATTATTCATTAATAGGAATTAACTGGAAAATGTTTTTTTCTCTGGCCATGTTCAAGGTGGCTGTGACACAGTTGGTAAAGCTTCACCCAAAAACTCCAGGGTTGGTGACTTTGTTCCTTGTTCCTCCTGGCTATATGCCAGACTGTCCTTGAACAAAATACTGACATCCCCATAGTAATGGTCAAAAACGTTTTAAAAAATTCAGTTAGAAGCTGATGTTAATAAAACTAGAGTTAGAATAAGATATCAATACAAAAATACTTAAGCAGAACACATTTAACAAAACTTGCAAACCTTTTCTAGTGCTTGGCATGTCAATCATGGCAAAGGCTTACTTGTTTAAAAGAAACTATAAAATCATCTTTGTGATGTGTTTGGTAATGGATGGATGAAACTCAAGCCATGGTTGATTTGTATTTTGTACACAAACATTTCCAGGATTATATTTAGCTCTTCCACCTCACCACCCAAGCTACCAATGTTCGTTAGATAGGTCTCATACATAGCGGCGCATGTGTGTGGGGGTGTGTGTGATGGCCAGAGTAAGATTATTTTGACAAGAGATGTTTCATGGCCTTGTCACACACATCCACACACAGATGCAGAGCACTGTGCAGCAGCAATGAGGGCGAAGTTGTCAGGTAGAACACAATAACAGTCTTGCGTATAAAACGGGTTCAAGTTCACTGGTTTTCAAGTTTTATCCTGTTCTTCTTCCGTGAATGGATGATATTTTAAACCCCATGCTTGGCAACCCTAGTGTTTGCAAAGGGTGAATAAATGTTAGGCATAACGTCACACAGAAATCCTGTAACCTGACACCTGCAGCGAAATGCACAGAGCATTAATGTTTAACAACATCCCTGAAATGTGATGCTTCACACAAACTAAATTGTTAAAATATCCCTTTATATGAAAGATTTCTTTTTCAAAGTTTAAACTGTGGCTGACGAGGAACTACATCCTGTTGGTACAGTACAGGTCTCTGTTGCGGCCACATTTTTGATGTACCAAAATAAACTGTGTATGGGAAATCTTTCTTCTTTCTTTACATTGAAAAAAATGTTCCTTCTCCTTTCGTCTGTTTTTAACTGGAACTGTATTTTTTGTAAGTAATATTGTTGTTCATTCAACGTTTAAGTGGTCTTTAACGAACAGTGTTTCCCAAGACATTCACAGGCTAAACGTCACAACTGAACCAAACCACAGAACAGAAAAGAATAAACACTAAATAGAATTCAGACAGCAGAGAGCGAAGACTATTATCTGCTGTCTGAACATGCATGTACTAAAACAACGGTTAAAACAAGTTTTCCTTGCTCTAACCATTCCTCATGTTGATGCCAGCTTTTAAGATATCCCTTCAAAAGATGCTTTCCCCATAAGTGAAAAGGGAGGCAACATTAGATTCCCTCACCTCCATCTTCTCTGGAATCTTCCTAATTGCTGACCCACCCAAACCATGGGTTTGTTCTGAAAATCTTAAAAAAGAATGTACAGCTATGCAGTTAAATCTTTCCAAAGCAGATGCACATTTGACTCTCCAGCTCATTTTGAGGCCCTGACATGGCCTCAGGCATGGACACAAGCAGAGAGCTCAAAGACCAGTGCCAGCAAGTCAGTGCTGTAAAAACAACATGTCAACACCACTTCATACACACACATTAAAGAAAGTCACAACCTCGTGTGACAGCTGGAAATAACCAATCAGCATGTCGCTGGAATTGGAAAGAACAATAGGGGCTGCTGTGAGTAATGAAGTGGACAGTTAGATTGTGGACTCATTCTGCCATGTGTTGAAGCTGATGAAATGACACAGCAGAGCATCATGGGCGGAACAACCATGTGTGTTTTTGAACTTCCTTCAAGGCTCATTGTGTGCACCAAAGAACCAAACCACAATTCATTTGAAAGGTAAATACCACTGCTGATTGTCCGGTGAACCTCATTTCTTTCTTGAACTAATTAGATTAGATTATAAATCTTATCGGCTTGTTAAGCATGTATCAACAAAACCTAGATCATATAGTCATCCATCTAACTTAAACTGCTGAGTAGTCCCAGTAAATAGGCATATTCAAATTTGTTCGAAATTTAAAAATACTTATTCTTATTAATATTGTCAGTAGAGTGCAGATCGTAGATCTGCTGAACATACTAAGGTTCTCTCCAAGACAGAAGTTCTAGTCTTCCCATACAAAACTACTATACAACACAGCAACAGATAAGAATCATCAGTGATTATCCGTCGCCCTCTGCGAATGAATAATGGTCCTTATATTACACATCAAACTCCCGCCACACAGAGCTCTTTATTTCAGTGGTCCCTTAATGTTGGAACAAACTACCTAACTCTTCATGCATCAGACTCACTATCGAAATTAAAAAATAAAACAGATGAAGACAGAACTCTGCCAGATATAGTATGCTTTTTCCACGACTCAATTGAGTGTGTGTTTAAACAGTTTTTAAAAAGTTTTTTTTTGCACTGTTGATCACCCAGAATACACAGAAGTGCAATACTGCTTGATAATATTTTCGTTTTGACCACTGTACTGACTCGATAAAGCTTCATCATCACTGACACAGCTCAGGGTCAAAACTGAAGAACTTCAGTAGAAAGAACAGCCATGGATGCTGTTATCTTTTTACAATGTTATTTTACGATAACAGGAATATTATATCGTTATTTCAGAATAACAGCTTCATTTTCTCTTGTCAAGGAGATGATTTTTTAGATAATGAGATATTTTTTCTTGTTATCTCAAGATAACAAACTTGTTATCAAAATAAATGATTGTCTCAGCTTCAGTAGCTTATATCTGATGCATTAGCTTTCAAAATTCATATAATAGAAATTTGATTTTGCTATGCTTCAAAAGTGAATACATTTGATTTTTTTGCATGATTGTGATGAAGTTTTTTCTTAGTGGTTAAGTTATAAGATAACTAATATAAACAGCGCTCCCCTTACCACCCACATCATCGTGATGCTGGAAAAAGAGCAGGCCTCACGTCCAACCTTATAGACAATTTTTATTGGTCTTATTCTAATCTCCTGGAACACGTCCATCCAATAGGCAGCTTACATCTGTTGGATGTTTAGCTTTTGACTTTTAGCTTCATCCATAGAAAATGACACGGGGTCAGTGCCAGAGTCATCCTGTCTGAGGATGTGTAGCACACCAAAATGACATGCAACCACTTTTGTTCCTGCAAAAGAGGAGAAAACGTTTTTTCCAAATAGTGATAAATGAATTAAAAAGAGCTGAAAATCTCTCCATCAACAAATAACCTACAATAATCCAATGCTTTATCATTCTCACTGCATCATTTTAAGAAAATGTGAGGGGATGAATGGAAGCATAGTGGAGCCATAAGAAAACATGGTTGTTAACCACTACATACTGAAAGCTCAGCTAAAAGGCTAATATTGGCTGATCAAATATGTTGCTCATCTTTGTACACTAATTACTCTGTTCACTCAACTCCTGACTATCTTCACAATCAGTGGAAGTGTTAGATTTTATGGAGGGCAGGAAGATGGGTGGGGTCGAGTGTGCTGCATTGGGTGTGGTGGTAGTTGGTTGGTGATGAAAGTTAGAAAACACCATCACAATAGATAGACAGAAAGATAGATACTTTATCCAAGGGAAAAGCTTAGCTAGGTTAAAATATTCAAATAGACAATATATATAAAAACTCAATAAAATATGAAAAGAACAAAATTTTTAAAGATAGCCTTTTCCACTGACTCAGTGGCTGGTTTTCAACCAGTGCCTACTTAAGAACCAGTTCAAACATTAGACCATCTTCAATGTTTGTGAATAATAATTGCAGTGCTGACATCCTGTTACTGGCAAAAAGTAAGTTTGCAAAGTAGGATCCGTCCTTAATGTGAACTGGCTCATTGACAGGTTAAAGGTCCGAAAAGTATTTCTGACGTAAAAGAAAATAACTAGGTAAATTTAGCTCTAGTGCCTAAAGACCTTGGATAAAGGAACTGGCTCCATGGAATTGCTGTCCACTGGTCACACAGGAAGGTTTTCCACCAATAAAAACATTGATAAAGACTCTTTAGCAATGTAATACAAAAGGGCCAACTTTGTAGCCTTTTGTAATTTGTTTTTTTTGGACCAGTGTGCATAAAGGAATACTCCACCAATTGTAACTGGGGGGTTGACCATAAATCAGTCAGATATAATGAAGGGACATTAAGATTCCTCCATATTATCTATACAGAGAAATTCCCATTTATTCCCCTGCATCAATCCGCCAGGGCAGCGGAGAATGATGTATTTTACGTCATCTTCAGATTGCCATGGGCTCACAGACTACAACAAGAGTTTCCATGTTTTGCCTGTAACTGCCCCCAGGAGAGGGAGGCGGAGCCAATCTGCTGCAGCTCAACCGGTCTCTCCGCCACATTTTATCCTCGCATTCATGTACAACAATAATATTCAATGGCCGAAGGTCCTGCTATAGATTAGTTGAAAGACAACGAGTTCTACAGTATGTTAGCACAGTCTGATATTTGTGCTCTCTTGCACGAGCCAGAGTAAAGTGCAGATGAATTACACCGTATTGAGGATGACGAGGCTGCCGGCAACCATAAGAAGCCATGAAGACAGCAGAATAGAATGGTTGCATGCAGGGGACAGCTGTGTCCGCAGTAAGTAAGCCGACAGAAACAGAACTGGAGTTTGTCCTCTCCACTGTTGCCTTTGGCTTGCTCAGGGAGGAATTGTCTGTATAGTCTTGACTTTATTATGTAAAGTGCCTTGACATGACTTTGTTGTAAAATGGTGCTATATAAATAAAGTTGAAAAAAATACTTTATTTTGGATGATGTTGCAGATTCTACTGTTGAGGGCGACCAACAGTAGAATCATCAAGTTTTCGGACACATATGGAGGAGTGCTCAAAACTTACTTCAGGATACCAAAAAGAAACTGGAAAAATTAGCCAAAGCCTACAGGGCAGAAGAGTCAAATGAAGAGCTAGATGATAAAACGGACGATGTGGGATCAAATCCCAGCTTACCTGCAATCCCCCACCCACCCGCCCACCAGGTGCACCCCCGAGCAAAGATACCCAGCGCCAGCCCCTCGGCTACCAGCCTAGCTCCTGCTGTGAAGCTTGAGTTCAGTTACGAGGTGATGCCTGGCGGGCATTAGCTTGCAGTCCTAATGTTAGCTTGTGGATTAGCAATGAGTAAAGTTACTCTACATTGCCAGTCATGTCTGTTTATATCGGCGGGCACCGTATAAAGAGAAAACTGATGCTCAAGAAAAAGAAACTATGCTAAAAGATGTAAAATAGAGCCTGGCTGAATGCCTAAGAACAATCATACTATTTCTTTGTTAATAAAATTTTAAAAATCTGTTTCAGTTTTTTAAATTCCTCACCTCTTATGTTATAGTCACAATAAACTGCAAAATACCTTGTATATTGTGATTGTGCATCATCACCTTTTTCAATTTTTATACTTTTATACTTATGGGATAAGTCTACTTCCAATTTGTTTTTTGTGATGGCAAAAACCAGGGAATGCTTATGCTATTCTTATAGTCACATATTGATCAATTATATTGCATCTGAAATATAAGATTAAAAATAAAACTAAACTAGCAGTGTCAAAACGTTCTGTAAACCAGAAAAGTAATACTAAATGTAAACACACGCCTAACAGCAGGTTGCACAGGTGGGACCCATTGCGGCAGCCTGGGGAGTGGCTCGGAATACACCAGAGAGCAATGCATTCTGGTTTTTGTAGGATATGAACCATTTTCAGCCACAGCAGGTAATATTGCTGTTTTTCTCAGACCATCAAAATCAGTTTTTTCACTTTTCAGCTAAAAAGATGTAAATGTTTTATAAAACAACTCTTTTGTTGTTTTCATCTCTCAGCGGTAAAATACCACTTTACCATCTACAATGAGGAAGTTACGGTTTAGCCATTGCAACAAAAATGTTATCCAAATAATAGTGGCATGGCAGAGAGGTAAATGTGATATTGCATGGCATTCTTATAAATCAAATCAAATCAAATTTTGTCTACAAAGAACTAAAGTAAACTAAATGATCTATGAGCAACATGGTTCTACAATGAAAGCCAAGCATATTGAGCAGGACAAGTACTGCGCTTCAGAGGCCAGCACCCTGGCTGCAGGATACTAGGGTTACACAACTAACTAACAAGCTAGCTTGACAAGCACAGAGGCAGATCACATTACAGGTAATGTTACAGTCGTATCAGCACAGCATGTTTGTGTCGGACTTTTGAAGGGTCTCAGGTAAATGTTATGTAATGTTAAATGTTAAGAAGCAGATGCACAGACTCACACATAGCCTGCTCAGTTCAGATCTGCTTAATCAGTTTAAATCTACAGCTAAAATAATGAGGGCTAAATGATTAATCTTTTTCAAACTGATATCAGAATTTCACAAAACACACCATTACATCATTAAGAAACACAGATGCCAGTCAGTGCAGTATATGTATTTAACATTCCTACAACACATGATAGAGTTTGGACAAACAATATAGTGACATTAAATCCAGATCAAATATTGACATTAGGCATATCTCCTGGGGTGATTGTTGGTTCTGGACTCAGTTAAACTATAATAAGGGTTATGTCCTTGCGGTACAGAGGCAGTGATAAAAACACAAGCCATATTTATGGAGAGGAACTTACAGAATGGCACAATAGCAACTTATGTTTTACATTATTTAAGCATTTTATTTCTCCACCTACTGGGTACAGGATAGCAGGTTTCTGACTGTCACACAAAACCAAGCCAGGGTAAAGATCAGTAATTAGCATTGCCTAAGTTGTTATAGTCTAATTCGTTTACATATTACTAAAAAGATTATTATGATTAAAAAAGATTCCATGTCAAAATGAAACAGACCTCTATAAAGGAATCAAAATTAACACAAAATACAAAACAGAAAACAATTGATTGCATAAGCAGTCACCCCTGTGTATTTTAAAAAAAATTAACCATGATTCAATGTTTAATAAAAAGGTTTAAAAATGTGAGGTGAATGTACATTTAAATGTACAGTATACTTTATTTTGCATGATGGTTTCCATTAGTAGACATTATTCAACAACTGTGACACAAATTAATATATTGGCTCAACTTTTACAGTGCTGCGTCATCAGAATCACCATGCCTGTTTCTCTCAGAGAGGAAAGTAAGAGCTGATGGAAATAAAATCAAATACTACAAGCTTTTATCCTCCACTACTTTCTAAACAAAAATGGCAATTTTCCTGTCTTCACTCCATCAAAACCTTCTTCCTGTCAGACCACCAATCATACCTTTATACATTCCTTGATACAGTCTTATCAGTTTCAGTGTTATAATGCGGACCAATTATAGTCCTGTCATTCAGGTGAGAGAATGTTTAAACTGATATAAATGTGGTAAGAAAATGAAAGGCCTGAGAGAAGTTAAAATCACTAAGGCTGAATGCAAATAGTGTACAATTAATAATTCACAACTGACATGTAAACAGCTGGATATCTGTCACACCAATTTTTCTTGCTAACATTACTGCAGAAAAAAGTGCAGATGTTGTAGGAGAAGGTCTGTACTGCTGCACAGTACCTGCACAAGACGTTGAGCATAGATACAGCACACCAGTACAAAGCAAGCTTTGAAATTCCCAAGTTGTTCTATGCACAGCCACTTCAAACTGACTTTTTCAGTGACTGTCATTGCCATCGAAATGGTTGGAAACTCCCTATAACCAGGACACACAGAACTGGATCTGTAATGTAATGTTCAAATATGATTTGGAGGTCTTTAGATCTTATTACTGATATTACAAATGACAGTACAGTATATGGATAATTTCAAGAATCTACTGTATGTGCACTCCATGTCTTAAACATCTTCCCTGACTACATAGTAATGTCCCTGTAAATACATCGAGGTTTAGTTTTCATAAAGTCAAACACCTGCACTGAGTCATTCACTGTATAATTCTACCTCAATGTTGCTCAGACAATAAGGGCTGATACAAACAGCACAGACTGCACAATGATTTCATCAAGAAGGGAATTAGAACTGTTGTCAGGTTCCGTGGTGATACATTATATTTGCAAATTTTTTAATACTTTACTTCAACCAATGTTAAACCTTTAATCCTTCCCTCACCCACTTGTGTTTTGGGTTGTTATGCTGCAAAATTTGAATAAGCAAACATAAATAAATATAATACATATAAATATAGTGTTGAAAAAATCTGATAAAATTTTTTTACCTTTCAGAATTGTAAAGATGGCTCAGAAGCACTTTTTTTGTGCTGACTGACAGGTATATATCTATAGCCTGTATATCGCCCATTATCTGCTTTTCTTTACCACCTTTTTTCATTTCCTTTCTTCTCTTTCTCTCGCTCGACAGCAAACCATATAATCTCATATAAATAACAGTCATTTTATTTTATGCCTTTTTTCCTTTCTCTGTCTCCCACTATCTTTTTACCACTCCCTCAGCAAGCTAAGATTGTTTCCGATTTTGTCTTCCTGGTCTCTGCCCTTTTGCTGTTATTGCTCTTCTTCTCTTATGTCATAGCTATTCCTCAGACTCAATCATATCCACATCTCTACTTCTTCCCGTATTCATTTTCATTTCTACTTCTGCATCTCACCTCACCATCTGGAAACAGTGGATTACCCTCAGTGAACTACAGCAGTAGTGTGATTAGCAGCAGCAGCAGTTAAGATGACAGAGCAATCATCTGAACCTATGTGGTTGCAGAGAAAACCACCGCTCTTGGAATTACACAAGCAGCTTTTATCACAGGGATGAGTGCCATCATCTGCTGATCCAGGCTGTGTGTACTGTGCATGCATACATACATACATACATACATGCATAGCATTAAAAACCTACTCCACAAGTAGGTTAAAAAGCCAGCCAAAACAAACTGTCATTAATGTTACAGTAATATATTTGTAACAAATTTAAGGCACTTATCTATTGCCACTTCACTTCAGCTATGTTTATACATCTTCTGTTCTTTCTAAGTGCTAATACCGCCTAAGTACCAAACAAAGCAGCCTTAATCAATTCACTGTCATCAGTAGCAATGATGCCTTTCAAGTCTTTCCCTTTTAAATGAGATTTGCAATAGAAAAGAGGCAGCAGCCTGCTGTATTCAGTAGCAGGAGGCTCCTACAGCTCTCTTAAGTGGCCTGCCTGTGATGTGTGTGCATGTGCGCATGCATGCCCAATGTTTGTGCGTCGACGAAGTATCCCCCGTGTTAGATGCAGCAGATGCTTTGGCAGAGGGGGGCCACACATCAGTCTCGATACTCGTTGCCATTAGCATATCAGCATCCCCTCTTTCTCATCCCTGCCTCCTTCACTCACGCTGTCAGAAATTGATGATTTGCAATTACACGTGTATAATTACGCATGTGTCGGTGGAACTAAGCATCATTTAACAGCTCCAAGGTGACAGTTTATCACTGAGCAAGCGGAGAAGCACAAGTGTCACAATAAAAGTACAATGTTTTCAATTCAGGAGCATGTGGCTTGTACACAGGCAAGTGAAAAACAGATATTACTTCATATTAGTCCATACTAATACACAGCACTGTCTTGCTATACTATATGTACCAATGTGTTATTAGTAAAGGATTACTAAGAGGATTAAGGGTATGCGAAGTCCCTGTAAACGCACTGTTCACAACAGATCCCATTAAACTTAATAATTGGAGTTAATATTTTTCCCTGAGTGCAATGACCCTCAAACTCACATTCACTCTAAAAGAAAGAAGGAAAGAAGGTTAAACGCTCTTTCATTTGTAAACACGTATTAGTCTTTGGCTATTATTGTGTTAAAGTAGTGAGTTAGCTTAAACTTCATTCTCAACGTTGTTTATCTCCACGGTGACTTTTCAATGTCAGTAATATTCAGACAAAAAAAAAAGTCCCATGTTAAATGACATATTCCAACAGCAGCGGGCAAAGCGTCACATTAAGTTAGCCTAACGTTATTTCCCAACCGTCAAACAGCAATTAGCTTAACGTCGTTTTACTTACGGTATGCAACTCCTTTGAAGCTTTGTCAAAAAAGAAAAGTCCCTTAATTTTCTTCGCAGGAGACACTTGGAGATAAAGTGACCACATAAACACACACACACATGCTGCTAACACACACATGAAACCCACTCATGACACTGTGGACGCCCTGAGCCGCGGAGGCGCCCCCCTCGTCCTGGACTCCGCGCTGGCTGGACTGAAGCGCGAGCTTCTCTCAACTATCACCTGCCATGTGATAGGCACGATGCCTTCACGAGCTCCTCGTGAGTAGTAAGCTCATGTCTGTTACGCTCAAATCTCAGGGACTAGGTTCATAATGTATTAGACTTTTGTAAAGTAACGATGATATATGGTGCACACATATATATACTGTATATTTATTTATATATATTACTTTATGATCAATCGGTAGCTCCTTTGTTAATCAGAATAAGCTCTTTTCCTACTACTTGAAAATGTATTGTCGTTAATTACTAAAATTTGTTTAAATATATAAATAGAAGCCTCGATGATTTTACTGACATTCCCTTGTTTGTTATTCAAAAACATAACAATATAGGTTATGGCATTTGTTTAAAACATCATTTAACCTTAACAAAATCTCAATCCTAACAAATCTGACGGCATTGAAGGTATCAGTTGAAAGTAATCCATAGTATTTGTTGAATAATTTCAGTTGTTAAAAGTAACTACATTTACTTGAATACTTAGCCCATCACAATGTTTCAGAGGCAAAGATTGTACTTTTACACCATTATATTCACTTCATAACTTCAGTTACTAGTTTCTTTTCAGAATTTAGATTAGAAAAACAAAATACAATATAAGGCCTTATTTAAATTCACAAGCTTGCCAAGAGCATGTTGTGTTACAATATGAATACACGACTTTTAATGCACCACGGTAAAAGACAGGAGAGGACCCTTTAAGAAACAAAACGTAAAGTCAGAAAAATATAGGCTCGTTTACCTGCAATGCTATATTAGGTATTGTGATTTGAGATTATTATTATCATTATTATCTGAATACTACAGACTCTAAGAGTCTTTGCAGGGAACGTATAGTTAATGATTAGATTTTTTTTGTATTTTCATGCACTAATTCTCTTATGCGTTGAAAGATCAATGTTTTAAAAACATTTACAAAACAACAAAAGCAAGTAAGCAGCAAATGTTAAACCTAAATACCCAACAACAACAACAACAACCAAACAACATGGCAATTGAACTGAATTTTACTTTCGCTGCCTGTGTTACTTTAATATAATCCAACAGTGCCATCTACTGGTGTAATGCATCTTTGCAACAGACAGCCCTGACGTTTTAAACATCCTGTGTCTGACTAGTATGTGTGTTAAAAGTGAGTTAAAAAAATACGGATACGGAAAACTTGTATTGCCTGCAAGTTGAGCTATTAAGTCCTAACTTTCAAGCGTTACTAGTTGTGAAAAAAAAATTACTAGTATAACCTGTATAACTGGAAGTCATGAGAAAAAAATGTTGATTTTGTTTCGTTCATTCAGATTATAGTATCTTGCTTGTTTTTGTGGAGGCCTCAAGCAATGGCCATTAATGGGTCATATAAGGGATTATATACACACATACAGTAAATATACACAGTGAATAATACAGTGTAATAAACTGAACTGAATTGTGTATAACCATATTATTTAAATCAGTAAAATCAGGGTAAGTTGCTTTCACAAAATTATCATTTATTATTCTAATTGAGTGGAACTGAAAAGAAAAACTGACTGCTAAAGACTGAATGAAAGTTTGTCATTGATTACAATGTGGTCTCACAGAGAGAAGTCAGAAAAAATTCACAGTGGTGCTAAACCACAAACAGGGAAAAATCTCAATTTACTTATGGAATAAATTAAATCATATTATTATTTTTATATTTTTCAATTCAAGTTCAGTTCAACTAGATTTATATAGCATAAGTTCACAACAAAGTCATCTAAGGGTATTTTATATAATAAACTCAAGACCATGCAGGCATTTTTCTATCTCATTGTAATAATTTCTATTAATTATGATATATTTTTGTGTAGTCTATAACTATTTATATTGTAACATTTTTCTATTACTCTTTAGATCTTTTATTTTTCATTTTAATGTAACAATACAGTTTATTTTCTTATCAGCGGATTAACATCTGGGGGTAATGACACAAAATCTAAACTTATTGTGATTGGGATTCAGTCTAATTTAGACAGGGACAATTCTGTCTTGTGTCAAACAAACATCATCATATTGATGATACTTTTAATGTTTGCCACATGTTACATACTTTTGACAGGAGTGTAAAAAGTAACAGCACAGCACCTTTACTATGTTTCATTGTTAGGGCTGTGAATGAACACTTCCTGCCCAGTACAGTGTATGACTGATCACATATTCAAAACCTGGCAACTTGTACTAAAGTTGCTATGTTTGGTATGTGTGCTCAAGTTTGTTCTATTTTAATATAATCATATGCCACTAAAACTGGAAGATCGTATCAGTTCTTGCTTGATTACCTGATTAAAATGATAGTGGATTTAGACTAAATAAAACTAAAACAAAATCTAAAATTAATTCACTGACTGCATTAAGCACAGTGTGTAGAAAGCAGAGTAAATCCCTGCAGGAGGTGAGAAAAGCAACATTGTATTGAAAACGTAAATGACAGAACAACAAAACAAAACTAAATAAAGGGACAGTGACATCTGTTGCCAAGTTGTTGAAATAACCAGTCCTTTGTCTGTTGAGATCACTCACTAACCAAAGCTCAAATCTGCCCTGCCCTGTTAGGAAAGTTCTGCATTTTCTCAACTTCATGAAATGCAAAAAGCATAAACCCAGTGTTCATAAGCCAGTTTAGTATTCCAGATTTGAAATAAAAACATCTGAAAACAGCAATAGAAACATGAAAAAGAAATAAAAAAATAGAAACATTGTTCTGTGTGCTGCATGATAAATTTTCCTGAATCAATTTGTGTTTAAAGAAATTATTACAAACAGGAACTTTACAGGCCCTCAATAATGTTTGTCACTTTTTTCTGTTTTCTTTCAAACGAATGGCATATGTGCATGTTTTACCTTTAATATGGAATAGCAAGATTGCAGTATTTATTGTCATGTCATGTTTAATGGGCAGACGACGAAACACATAACCAGCAGGAGGCGGAAATATACAAAGCAGGTTACTATGGAACTTGACCCAGGCACCACAGGGGTTACCTGTATCCACGGATACACTTAAAAATGCTACACTGGTTATGAATACATGATAAATGATAAGATGAGTATAAAAGAGAAGCAATGTTATAAAGTCATAATTTCTCAGATGGCTACGCTGCTTCATTTTTTCTTTTAAACACAGAACTCTTCCCAATATCACATGTCTAATTATGTCCACATTCAACGTAAGTGAAAATAGTTCAGTATAAATGAATTTTTATAATTAAAATAGAGGACAATATTGTCAAAATGTGTTAATCTAAGGAATTAGGCACGGGGCCAGCTCGTGTTGTAAGCCTGCCCACAGCCTGACTCGTAATGCAGTGTTCTCCCTACACACTCACACACAAGTAGCCTCTGCATTCCGTTCTTCCCCGGCTGTCATTGGTCAGGTAACACGTCCGTCATATTTTCCCAGCCTGAACTTTTGTTTGATTGGCTGAAGGGACACCTACGGCGGCAGCACAAACGCCATTGGCTGAAAAACTAGGTTAGTGGTCCGACAGGCATGACGGTGAAGAGAAACTGGGTCACCGATTGAAAATCGTTTATGTCACAGTTCTGTGGGGTTGCTATTACATATTACCCAGTGGCTTTCAATGGATAGACTAATCTCATTGGACTTAATGTAAGTAAAGAATGAAAACAAGCTTGTAGGTAATCGCTATTGTATCTGGGTGACTTTGCTGGGCTTTAATCCATGATGGATATCGTCGATGTTTTCCCAGCGTCGTGGTCATGTCAGTGTGGTTTTCTAGAGCAGGAGGAGGGACGCTAGCTTGCTGGCCAAGTCTTGACAGTTAGCGTTCCTCAGCTAGTAGCTGTATGCTAATATTAGTCAAAAGGACTGAATATTGTTGTGCTCAAATGGTGGGGAAACCGCCCTCGCTGTGCCACTTTAGCTTTAACTGTTGTCAGCAATTACCCAGGTTCTAAGGAAGCTCACGCAGAGGTAAGTGCCGGTCTGTAGGCTTGTTAAATGTTAACCAAACGTGACCTGCGAGCGACTAAGTGAACGGTGCTATTTAATGCTAGCACGCTAGCAATGTAAACAGGCCTTGGTGGGTGTCTGGCACACGTTTTCTTCGACAGCATCCATCCTGCTGCGATAACTTCAGAGCCCCCAACGCATATGTCTTGCAACGTGTGGTTGCAGCCCATAGTGAGACCTTGGCTGTTTTGAAACATGGGCTTATGATTGGTTATAAAATATCGTGACACTGTGTTGGCATTGGCAGTGGAAATGTGGCGACCGCTCGGTTTCTGCAGTCCCCGCAGTGGTTGCCAAAAGATGTTCGTGATTTTGGGTTTTGGGATTTGGTTACTCAGTGCATCAGGCACAATCACCGCATTTTGTTCGCTGGTTTGCTGCAGGGGATCCCAAATTTGGGGCTCATGGATTTAAGGGGATTTTATGAGGAGGGTTTCTGTAGGACCTGGGAGATGAAGAATAGTTGCTTTTTTATTGTTGCTTAATATTCTGAGTCATAACTTACTTTCTATCATAAATCCTGATAAAATTTTTCAAAGAGGGGTCGTGTGTTGTGGATGAAATAGAGCACACTTTATTTAAAACAATCTGGCAAATTATTGTTATTATTTGTGCGTTTGAGATTTAAGTTTGTGTTGTTGTTTTTTTTTAACTATTTCGGTTTTAAAATTCGATTTTTGTCCATAGTTATTTTGTTTTCATAAGTCTGCATGAGCACAAGTGTTATCAGTAGTTTATGTATTAACCTTTTCATGACAGAAAAGATGTCTGCACTGAACTTCAGACTTGGCTTGAGAAGTGCTGCTTTTTGCTAGTAAACTGTTAGCAAAATACATTAGTGCTTATCAGTGCTGATATGTTGCCTGGACGACATGTTGATAACAGGCTTGTTGTGATGATTTAGCAGGGCTGCACCTTACTAGCTTGTTGATCAGGAAACAATCAGGAGGAAACAATTAGGGAAAAGGATGATGACTTGTGAATATGTTTGTTTTTTAATTAAAGTCTATACTGGTAGTTACCTGGTCAGCCTTATTACAAAAGCAATGCAATTTTTTTCCCCCAGTTTGGAAACTCAATATTTTTCTTGTGGAAAATCCAGTGGAGCACACATTGTTGTCAGGAGCATTAGCTGGTACTCTTCTCAGGGGAATAGGTTTAGGTGATGAGATTAGCCAGCTTGATGTTGGGCAGCCATTAGTGGGTGTTTTATTGTTTCTAGTTTCATAATACATTATATGGAATTTTCTTGATAAGCTTTTGGTCACTTTAATAACCAGATGTATTATGAAAATATACAATTACAGTTTATTTTATTCATTTATTTTTAGCAAAAATCAGTAGAAGTCAGTAGTCAGTAGAAAACATAAGTATTGGTTGTTTTGGGAGAAATATACCAGTCCTCTACGCTCACATGGGTGTTTGACTAATACAAAATTATTAGACTTTAACTTGTTGAAGGTCTGCGGAGATGAGTATGTATTAACCAAAGTCAGTGTTAGTAAAACAAGGCAAGACAGGAAGTGGCGTAAACAGGTTTGTAAACGCAAACAGTTAGAGCTAGCACAACTAGCTAGCTAATAACAACATTCCAGAAAAGTACCTGCTTTAGGTCATACTGAACTTGTTAACTTCCCACAAGCTGGGAAGGATCTGGTTATAACAGGAGGTGAAAATGTCCCCATTTTTTAAAAATTTAATTACAAAGACATTTACTGAAACAGCACCTTTTTAAAATGGTAGTTTAGAACAGCCTATCCTGTCCTAACTGCAGAGACATAGAGGTGTCAATCAAGCAGAGACTGTACATTTCTTCAAAGTCTTCAGAGGTAATCTAATCAAGCAAGTTAAGTGACAACACCTGTGTTGTTGTAGACCAAGTTGCACTTCTTCAAATTAACCACAAGAGGTGGTGCTTAAAAATGCCATTATTAGACAGGAAAGTTAAATGATGTGTCCTCCTTTTAGCTTATGAATTGCTGTGTTTTTAATGTGTGTCCCTGAGCCTGGCACAGCTGAGGTTGTGCAGTGTTTTTCTAATATAGCTCATGCGTCAAGCCTGACCCTAAAGAAGACTTGCAAGTAAAACTGTCACTCTCTCCCCCCAATACATGAAGCAGACATTTGAGTGATAAAGTTTTGTGTAGAGAGTAACAAACATGTTAGTAGTCATATTCCTAAAGTAACCCTTGTGTCGTTTACTTACCTGCTTGGTAGTCCCAGGTCGGGGACCTTTGTATCCTTTTCCCCTGCATTTTCTAAACTGTCCAATATCTACAAATCAAAAAGTCCTTATGCATCAAAGAAGGGAGGGCATTGGTGTGATGTCGGATACCTGGTAAGAGGTGTTTACAGTCAGTTTTTGGTCGTGTGCTTTGGCTAGAAAGATTAAATACATTCTGAGGCTCAGTAAACACTTAACTGTGTTGCATCGGAAAATATGTTTGTTTTTAAAACTTGTGTTGTCTGTCCCTGTTGTAACAAACAAGGTAAAACTACTGAAAATAGTTTAGTTTGGAGCTCAGCATTTTGATATGTGATCTGCAGTGGTTTGTGATATTTCGCACTGTGGTTAAACTCTGAGACTATAGACAGTGATACATAACTTAAAACATCTGGGCAGCTTGTTTTACCCAAACAGATGCAATAATACCACCACTGATATGATTCTCATTAGATTGTGTAAACTGTCCACACACACATTAAAGTAATTGCAAGCATAGCTGTAGCCAGGTTGAACCTGACTAGAGGTATAATAAGATTAACAGAAAACACCTGGGTGTGCCGTTATTTAAAGTTACTCAGCTATCAGGATGTTGTGAAGATGTTCCTGGTATTGTGATAATAGTGCTAGAGGCAAAATGTACTGAATATATTATGTGTTTCCTTGTGATTTCCAACCTTGCTTAACAAGTTGTTTTCTTGTTTGTTTATTTGCATTTGGTTCATACCCTGAATGCTATTGACTAACCGGGGGGGGGGAGTGTGTGTGTGTTTGTTTGTTTTGAAATAAAAACAAATTGGAAACAACTTTAGAAATAGGGAAACTAGCATGTATTTTGAGATTTTGTGTTTTTTTTGTTCTTTTTTTGGGGCTGTCTGACAAAAATAAATCCAGTTGTTTGGGCCTGGACAGGTAGCACCACTTGGGCTCATCACAACAACAGTTGTCTCCTGCTAGTAGAAACGAAGGTGGACAGAACAAAGAAAAATTTGCAGATAGTAGACAATGATAAAATCAGCACAGCAAAAATGCGACAGGCCAATTTAAGCTGAGTTGAGGTTGATTAATTATTAAGTTTGATTTTAACTTATAGTATTTGAAGTGGAGTTGGTAAATTGGGTGGCTGACTTGATGCCTGAATGTTTCCCTGCTTCTTGAACAGGCTTGGTGCCTGCTTCCTGACTGCCTGAGTGGGTGTAAAGCGTAGAACAGGGAAACAGAGCTGAATGGCTTGCTGACTCACTGATGAAGTAGAAGTAGGTGGTGGATGGAAATTGAGGCTGGCTGGTTTGAGACCATAGAGACTGGCTGACCCAGTTTCCACTCCAGCACCAATTCTTTTCAGCATTCAATCATGACATAGTGGTTTTCCCCTCCTAGCCCAAAAGCTTTGTCCCAGTAAAAGAGCTCACGACGGTCTGTCCTGACCCAGCACTCTGCTGCCTGCTACTTCAGCACTGCTTCTTGAGCTTTGCATTTCATTGTCAAACATTCAAGTGCATTCTAAAGCCTTAGATGGACTGTTCACAGATTTAGGCTGGTTTCTTTTTTGTCATCATTCAGATTTTAACAATATAGGTTGGACGACTTTATTTTTTATTTTTTTATTTAACTTTACTTTTGCAGCAACAGCATAAATGGTGAAAATGTGAAAGTGCTACTTGGTGTGGGTATTCAACACAAGTTACTTATCACAGTGTTTTAATTTACACCTTTATTTCTGGCCCAATAACTTCTAAATGACAGGGGGAGCTATCTTCTCTTTCCCAATGAATCATGTTTGTTCTGTTTGTAGACACATGTGATGTCTATGTTACAGCATATATATAAACACATCATCATGCTATATTACATATTCATTGGGAGGAACTGTCACACTATATTTTAAATGATACCATTTGGCATAGATCTAAATTACAGCCCTCAGCTCTGTCTTGAAGAGTGCACATTGCTTTGTAATGCATTAAATTGGTTCTTTCTTTGTATGGCAAACTGATGCATGCATGTGATATGAAGTTACATTGCTTTTGTTTAGCTACTACTTATTCTAGTAGATTTTCATATTCTCATCTGCAGGGAAACAAAAAGTTTAAAAAGTATTTGACGCACTTTTGCATTAAATCAACAGATTGGTTCTGTGTATTGGCCAATCTGCTGATCCAGTGTGTATCGTGATACAGGGGTTATAATTGAATAGAGTGTTAAATAATGTGATATTGTAAGCAAGGTGATATGTTGTCTATGTCTACAAATTGGAATTTAGTCTTCCATTGGTAAGACCATAGTCTGATAGAACCACGGGCTATGTTTGGGCTTTCATAACTACTCTGGGTCCTAGCCAGATGTTTTATGTTTGCGTCTATCATCTGGTTCACCTGCAGCCTGTGTTTGACCCATTTGCCTCTATACATGCATCACTGATGCTTACGCTGACACTGGAGCCCCTCCCTCCTCTTCCCCTTTCATGTCTAGTTCTTCTTCTACCTCTTCTTTCTTCTTCATCTAAATTTGTCTCCAGAGTTTTAAAGAAAAAACAACATTTGGCTGTGTTTCTTAATAGCAACCAAATAAGTTACTAACATTAGTTGCATTATGAGTAATCTTGCTTTTACTTTCATTACAGCACAGATTTGCTGATTAAGACTTTGTCATTATAAATGTTATGATAAACTATTATATTCCACTGATTACTGAGACTTTATAACATGTAACATTTCAAAGTGAAAGAAAAGAGACATTGCGGGTATATGTGAAAATATTTTACAAACATACAGTAAGTAACCAGGTGAAGCGTAGGTAATCAGTGAAGATTGCAGATGCATTTTGTTTCCATAAATCTCAGTGTATGTATGAAATCCATTAAAAGGTATTCTGAGGTCACTCATTAGTGTTTTCCTGTATTTTTTAGTTTGTTATTTTTTGATATGAGTCCTGAAGTCATCTTTAGGCACTTTACATAGTAAAGTCAAGACTATACAGACATTTAAAGAAAACCCAACAAGAGCAGCTATAGGCAACAGTGTAGAAGGGAAAACTCCCTTCAACGGAAGAAACCTGCAGCAGAACCTGGCTCAGGGTGGGCGGACATCTGCCTTCAACCGTTTGGGCTGAGTGGAAAGTGGAGACAGAAAAGAAAAAGGCAACAAAGAACTAAACATTGTCATGTTTCGTTGTAATTGCACAACAACTCAGTCCACTCTTGTTCAGAGATGGATACAGAGTGATGTCACACGCTCTTCCAGAAAGCAGTCAGAAAGAACCCAGTCCTGGCTTATCCAGATAATTTCTTTCATATGTTTTCTTATGTATTAATGTGTGATTGTTGACAGTGCCACTGCCATTGCCACTGAAAATGTGTAAATAACTGCCTCTCCTGGCTTTGGATGAGATATAGATAACAATAGCCTTTCGTTAACTCTGCACTGCTAGACTCTACACGTGAACCGATTCTTGTTCCATTGTAGTGTATACCCAAACATTGCACTGCTGTGCCTAGTTACAAAATTGATTTTCAAATGTTGACTAAATGTTTGCAGTCTGGTGTCTAATACTAAAAGCAACACAATAGTAGGTTAAAAATAAATAAATAAATAAATTCAGACTCTTTCTATCCCTAAGCCAAACATGCAAACATAAAAAATAATTAGCAAAATTGTAAATAATGGCTTAAACTTCTAATCTGGTTTAATGTAATATGAAAATGTTAGCATTTTCAGCGAACTTGCATCTGACCTACAGTGGCAACCATGCATGACTTTATTATTGTACATAATTATTTAGGCTTAATGGTCCACTTAAAGAGAAGCTGTGCTTAGAACTAGCAAAACTGCTATGTGCATTCTTGTCCTGAATGCTGTCAGGGTTGAGTGTAATGGTTGTGTGTCACAGGCTGACCACTTCCATGCCATGCAGCGGTGATGCAGTAATTAATAGCAGATGAGCCCCAAACAAGTACTGAGTGCATAAATTACTTTTAATTTTTGGATTCAGAAGTTAGGGATTACTATATTTTTATACTTTTTTTATTTGTACACACTTTGTATACTTTGCTTGATCTTGGGGAAATAATATTTAATAATATATTACTGATTTTCTTTTATTTTTTTATTTTGATTCACTCAAAATGAGAGCCATAATCACTAAAATTAAAACCCAAAAAGCTTAAAAAATATAGGTTGCTATATTTGCTAAATGTCAACCTAGATTGTACCTAAGAAAAAAGCACTAGTTACAAATGTGATGCTTTCTTAGGACATGAACATGTGATGCTTTTCTATGAAGTGACAATATGATGTTTTGGTTATTGAAGTGTAAAACAGCCTGAGATGGCATTCTTACCTTTGTTTTGTTTAACATTAGCTGTACCTGTAATATGTGTATTTCATTTGATTGATGTATTGTATTTGAGCGTTGAATACCTTGCTTCCAACTGAGACATATTAATCATTGGAGCAATTATCCGGTGGCTCCTATCTGTTTGTTTAGTTAAATCCGGGTGGTGGCTTTCTTTGGCTGGTAGTGCATTTTCTGATCTATACTGTACGTTAAGATTATAAATACGTTTGCACTTCACTGACGTTTTTCTTATCATCTCTCTCCAGGTATAGACTGTTTGCAACAGCTGTTTGAAGATCAGCTAATAACTGGGGGCCAGCTGTCCACATCAAACCGTATGAAACTAGGTCAGGCCGAATCAAACCAGACTGAGCCAGATCAGAACAGAACAAACCAGACTGATTCAGAGGATACCAGGCCTGTCTAGGAGGCCTGTTCCAGTTTCTAATCCAGGTAACTGTTAAATGCGTGTTCTCATTCATATTTCAGAGAGGTAAATCTGAAGCAAGGAAGGCTGCCCTTTTATGCATCAGTCTGAAACTATTGTGTAGTTGAAAAATGAAAATTACTTTGCTGAATTATATACATATATGTTCCTTTTTTGAAAAACAGTGAAATTTGTTTAGTGTAATCAGTTCTATTATAATGTATAAAGTATTGGTATGGTATTTATGCTGTTCACTGAGATTATGTTAAATTTTACAGTTAAATAATACAGTTCACAATTTTAGCTCTTAATTTCGGGTTATTTATACACCCATATATGCATCAGATGTATGATGTGTACACCCAGATTTTGCATCAAATGACCCAAATTTAAGTTATTCTTTGAAGCAATAATTTTGCAATAAATTAAAATCTCTTGTTTGCAGTATCTGTGTCAAGAATGCATCCCAGTAAGATCACCAATTTGTTTTTTTTTATTCAGTTGTGGTTTAATTTTGTGGTGTTTTATTTCTTTAAACGCTTCTATGCTCATTTCTTTTTTGTTAATCTGTTTTTAAGATCAAAGCACAAGGTTAACCATAAGTGGTCATGTATAGCAGTTAATGTGAAGAATTTGTCTCACTGGACAGCTGTGCGTAACAGAAGATACCTGTCACTCACCTTTTCCACTAGTTTTGTTAATCTAAAATTGGGGTTAATTCATAAAAAAGGGGCTAGGTTTTATGTTGTCTAGTGTATGTATGCAAATGTAGAAAATCTGAACTTTCACCACTTAATCATCTTCAGATCATAGACCCTAAGTTCCTGTACCATTGTACTGGCCCTGGAGCTATCACGGTGAAGTTTCTAGTGCAGTTTCAGAGCTGTCACAATATAGCTGCACTCATCTTCATTCACATAATGAACAAGCTTTGGATGTAACTAGAATTAAAATAGGTTAAAAGCCAGAGAGTTTGTGAAATTCATGACGTTCATTGAAAATTTCTATTTTATGTGGTAAATAAAGAGAGTAAGGCCGTGTTTAGGAGAGTGAAGGAACAGCTATAGGGTGTTGCAACGCTTTTGATTCATTTGGTCATGGAGTGCTTTGGTCAACAGAAAGATTATTAAAAATAAAAACCTAGTTTTCTTTCTGTGCACAAGTTATTAAATAATATAGCCAGTCAATAACTGACCTAACCTGTGCCGTATATAACTTACTACAATGTAAGTAGATCAATATATTAGGTGATAATTGTTATCATTTTAAAAATCAGCAAATGGTTTAAAAAAAGCACATGAACAGCACATTATTATGGCTTTTGACAATGTGATGTTTTTTGTCATTGGACTGGAAAACCGCACGTGATGTACCTTTGTTGTGTTTAAAATTTGCTTCCTATTTCCAGTCATAACTGTAATGTGTCTTTGATATTTGTTGTTAGTTTAGTCACTAATTTAAAGGATTGATTCGCTGATATTGAACTTGCTTCTTTTGGATCTAGTACATTAAACTTCCCTCAGAGAAAAGTTTAAAAGCATTAATGTACACCCACTTCCTAAACTAAAGCCATAGACAGCAAATTAAAAATTGGTGAATTTCCCCTTTAACATCTGTCCATGGGATAACAGCTGAAAATGTTAGTTTTTTTTTTTACAATTACAGGTATCTTGATTAAATGTGTCTTGTCCTTGGGCAAACGTAATACAGATCATCAACAATTGATGGGTTGATCAAGAAAATATTGGCAGAACCAGAAGTTTATAAAAAAAAATTCACTAAACCCATATATAGTGAACATCCCTTCACTTTATGCACAGTCAATTGTTAATTTAACTGGATAAAGTTGTAAATCATTTTTACCTATTAAGCTACAAAAGGTCTCCTTTTGAAAATAACTCTAAATCCTAAACCTAAACACCTTAAAACCACTATGGAGATACCTCAAGATGACAGTTCAGACATCAGACAGAATTTTTGACTTTTATTTTGTCGTTGTTTTTACATTAGCAAAAAAATCCCAAAACACATTTTCACTTTTTTATTTGGGGTTTTAATTGATAGATTTATGTATGTACAGTATAGGGAAAAAGATCTTCTACCACCATGACCTTTGCTGGTGTTTTGTTACGTGTTTAGTTTTTTAACGAGGTTGGCATGACAATGCATGTTTATTTCTTGGTCTTTTATTAAGATATAACAGGGGTATACAGAAAATACGTACACTATAATTAACTTTTTTTTTTTTTTAAATAACGAAAAATGCTTCTACTAGCAAACAGTCAATTCATTGTGACCCTTCTTAACACAGCTTGAATTATTTTTGAGATTGGACTTGAAGTTTCACTAATTAAACTTTTGGTATATTATACCCTGATGGGAAAAGCCGAAAGAGTAGTAGTAGTAGTAGATACCACGCCTCCTTCAGCACTTTCCAGAGTCTTTTTATTAGTCGTAGGCTTACACGTATGTCTTTCTTTGTCTTTTGAAACTGCCTCTATGATATTCTAGTTTTGATTCTATAGAGGCCAGTTCATGACTCAGTGGGTGTTTTTATTTAAATTTTTTATAATGTCGCTGCATTAGCTGTTTGCCTGGGTTCACTGTCATGCTGAAAAATATAACTGCTCCCTTTCGGACATTTTCCAAAACAAATCTGCTGTGACTCATGAGGTAGAGAAGTCGTCCACCAACCCCAGGGTTGTTTTTTCGATTCTTGGCTTCTCGTGTCACCTGTAAAAGTGTCCTTGAGCAAGACGCTGAACCCTTACTTAGATACTCATGGTAGGCACAGGCCACCTGCATTGCAACTCCTCCGTGTGTGTGTTTGTAGACACTACTTAGTAAGGACCAAATATCGTTTTTTAACAACAGAGTGAGGACATTTTTGTGAAGTACGGACATTTTGGCCGGTCCTCACTATTTTTGACCCTAAAAAAGGGATTTTTGAGGATCAAGACTGGGTTTTAGGGTCAGGGTTAGAATTAGGTTTAGGTTAGGGTTAGGGTTAGGCATTCAGTTTTGATGTATTATGTCAATGAGTGTCCTCACAAGTATAGAGGTACAAACATATCTGTGTGTGTGTGTGTCTGTGTGATAGAGAGAGAGAGAGAGATTGTGAGAAAGAATGAGTTAATGAAAAGCAGTGGAAAGCGTTTTGGGCAACAATATGATTGAAAAGTACTACAGTACAAGTTACAGTGTAGTTGCAGACTATTTTGCCATGACATGTTAAATTAAAGGATGCCTGTAATTTGTCAGCAGTTTATAGCCTTTCAATTAGGATAATATCACCAACACCAGCACAATGCAGTGCCAAACCATGACCGACCCTCCACCATGTTTCACTGAAGTCTGCCAGCATTTCTTTATTCCTCCATCTCACTCTAATTCTTTTTACATATTGTCAGCGATAGGACCTAAAAATGACTTTGGTTCATCACTCCATAATACTCTTTATCTTTTGATCCTTATGACTGTCTTTGTGAGCTTTTGCATATTTCATGCCGTTTACCCTGTGTTCCCTTCCGAAAAAGTGGTTTCTTGGCTGCACTCCTTCCACAAAGACTGCTTTGAACTGGTGAAGGATCAACTTTTCATCCAGATGAAGCAACCAGATGCTTAGCCAGGTCCTTGCGTGACTCCTTCTATAGGCTCTCAAAGAAGAAACCATAAGAAACTTCTCGTTAGATTTTAAGTTTTCTTGGTCTTCCACTTCTAATTTGGCCCAAGATAGTTCAAGACATACCGAGTGAGGTACAAGGAGAGGTCACACTAAATACTATCACTTTACCCTGTAGAAACTTTTTTTTTACACTTTGCATTATAACAGTGTGTACAAATTTGCTGTTATTACTAGTTATATAACTAAAATACACAAAAAAAGCATCATCATATTAGCATTTTTTACATAAATTAAGATTTTAGCACATTACTGTTTTTGCCAATTAAGTTGAAGAATACTGAATAATTGAATAATTTTGCAGTGTGCCATTACAAACACTTGAAGTTTGTAAATTTTGCTAACACACCAAATTTTCAGTGGGGGTTGGTCAATTTTGACTACAATTGTATTCTATAGTTAGGAACGTATTGGGAAGTTAGGAAACGTATCTTATGCAATCTGTTTATCTAAAGAATATCATATATCCTTACAAACTCTCTGTCCATAAAAATCTAGTTACCATGGTTACAAATAAGATTGTCAAATTGGGACGTTTCTTTAGTATGGCCGCTGGAGCACACGTGACACAACTGCAGTAACTGTGACATATAACATTTCTACACAAGCAGTTACCCAGACAATGGTGGCTTCCTGTTTATTCTGCCTCCACATTTGACCTAGATGACATGATGTTTTCCTCGTGTCCAGGCAACTTGAACTGTGTGTTTGTTTTTATTCCGTAATTTTTTTTTCTTTTTCTTTTACTTTTCTTTATCTAGTTTCAGAATGGCTACCTCCCCTGTTGTGATTGACAGTTACTGTAAATATATTTTTTTGTGTTTTGACAGTTGAGGGCTCCAGAGTGGATGGAAGGAGATGATTTTAATACAGAGACTGTGATGAACATCTGTGGTGAGTGTGATGTCAGAAACGGCTTTCACATATGCGCCACCACCCTAAAGTGCTCTAGACTTCACCCAGGGGAGCTGCATGTGAGAACTCAAATGTCCAAGTCAGAGCCCTTAGTAAAAAGTCCGGGTAATGTGTGTGAGCCTGTATGTGAATAGAACACACTGCTCTAACCCTAGTAGGTGATACGCAAAAGCTGCTGCTGCTGCTTCTTTTTTTTTTTTTTTTTTTTTTTGGGGGGGGCTTGCACAGCTTTCACATATTATAAACAAAACACTGTTTCTTGTTGTTTTTTTTTTTTTTTTTTTTTAACGAAATCAAGCTGAGCTCTTCCAATGTGAGAACACTTTTGATTTGATTCGGACATTCTCCTACTTTGTGTTACAAGTGTAAAGTGCACACTCTGGATAATGTCCAAACCTGATTTTCAGGCATTGTCAGGAATACATGTGATTTGAGTCCAAATCTTTGCATCCCCTTTCTTTATAACCAACAACAAACAGAGAATTTTTGTTTCATGAACATAGTTACTGCACATTTGGCCGGAAAAAATGTTCCCTCATGATCAGAATTGATAAAAATGGTCATGGAGTTTATGAAAAGAAAGTCATAAAAATAATAAAGTTATATTAGTACATAGATTGTATCTACCTTGATGAAGCATTCTAAGTAACATTGTTATGTACAATCAGGCTCTTAAAAAATAAATACTGTCAGTGTTTAATGCTTAAAGATTGGCATCATGTTGATGTGCCATTTTTAATGTAAGGGGATGCAATATTTTAAAATCAACTGTATACATTTTTACTTATTATAATAATATAAATAAAGCTGTTGTGTCTTTACAAAGACTCTTGCACTGAGCTATTTATTGATGTTTGCTTTAAATGTTCCTAAAGAATTAGCATATATTTGTCGGTGCTTAGTGTTTGTTGTTTATCTGCAGATGACCTGATGGCAGACCAAAGGATGGACATCTCATCTACGATGACTGACTTTATGTCCCCTGGCTCCACTGACCTCATCTCCAGCTCCATCAGTACGCCTGGCATGGACTACACCCGCAAGAGGAAGGGCAGCACCACTGACTACCAGTAAGAAGACTAGGGACGAAAAAATACACAAAGAGAGGGAAAAAGACATGACAAGAAAATAAGGTTTGAACCAAGAAGGGGAGAATAACTAAAACAATAGAAAGGCAACAAACAGCATGGACAGATTGAAAGCAGAAAAGTAGGGAAACTGCAGGAAAGAATGTAGTTAACAAAAATTAAAAAAAAGAAAGTTTAATTGTCAAAATCAAGACAAATATGTACTCTCTGTCCTAATTAATACCCAAAATTTAGCAGTAATAGGTTAATTATACCTGTAATTATAGCGACAGCACAGAACTGTTGCTGTATCTTTAAAATATGTGTAATATTAAAGTAACTTAATTATAAACTATAAATATTAATACTATTCAATAACCATTGACAGAAACTGATTAATAAACTTGTGTTTCTTTGCAGAATTGATGGCTTCTCATTTGAGTAAGTTGAAACACAACTTGATATTAATAGCTTTAGCAAAAGTTTAATTAATCAGTGACTCACAAATGATTTATTTATTGATTTATTCTTAAACCACAAAATAATGAAAAGAGAAGAAAACAAACCCACTGAACCCAGTGAACCCTTGCTGAAGCGCTGTGCTTATTTTAATGTGTTCTGAATGTATAATGTCTACGTTGAAACTAACCATCTTCTGTCTTTTTTTCCTTTAGTGACATGGACCCAGACAAAGATAAACTGGGAAGGTAAGAGGTTACCCTTACCATGATGACAAAGCTAGTGTTTTCATTTTCTGTACAATATGTATGTTTTGTCTTTTTTCCCCAAACTGATACTGTTAGTATTCAAATTTGGATAAAGAAAAAACAAACAAAAAAATCTTTTTCACCTACTTCTGTAAAGATGTGCTTTTTAGTGGGTGGAATTCTATTTATGGTTTACAACCTTAGACCAGTAGTGAATGTCTGCTCCCTGCTCTGTTATGACTCAGACATTGGCAAACCCATGTCGGTTGACCTCTACTCCCTAAAACTCTTCTCTCTTCAGAATCTTCCAGTTGAAATTTTAATATCATATCAATAAATCAATCCATGAAATTAATGTTATCAATCAGGAAATCCAGTAGCCTTATTAGAGCAAGTAGCTGTTTTGCAATAAGGTGTGCCAAAAGCAGTAGACTCTTAATATTTAAATACACATCAAAAAACAGCATACAATCAATATTTGTACAATAATAAACAGTGTTTTAACAAAAATGTTGGATATTAATATTAATTCTTAGTCTGTAAAAGTTTTAAAGTACAAAAAAACTTGTTTTAAATACTTATTTTCTATAGAATCATGCCCAGAAAATGAGGAGGAGTGCTGTATAAGTCTACTTTTGCACTATTCATGTAATTTTATAATGATAACCTAGTGCTGGGCAGAGCCTGATGGAGTGTAACAGAGCAGGAAGAGGGATTGGCTTTGAGTCTCATGCCAGCACTAGCTTAAGTTGCATTTTGTAGCTTTAATGTAAAGAGGTGAAGTTGACTCAGAATTATTGCAAATCACCATCATACCAGCAGTGCAGACAAAAATTCCTTTCTAAAAGTGTTTTGTGAGGCTGTAGCAGAGAAGTGAGCAAGAAGTGTAGCAGAGTTGAAAGAGTGTGAAGCAGAGTTGGTTAATTTTATAAAGTCTTACGCTGGCGCTATCTTAAGCTGCTAATCTAGATGTGAGTATAAGTTGCATAAATATACAGTATTTGATTTCACACATAAAGTTAGGTGTTTTAACTTTTTTACCAAATTGCTGTTAGGCAAGTTCAAAACGTGTTTTTCAGTCCTTTTATGTCATGAAAGGCCAATTTTTTTTATTACCTTTTGATGTACTTGCACACGCTACCAAATATACTTTAATCTAAGGAATTCCAGTGATCCAAGATCTGTCTGCTTTGTTGTGGTTATTGTTTCCAGTAAATTATTACAAATTTGTGCTTTTGAATATTTGTGAGGGCTAGAATTCTCAGGAGAATTCTGTACTCATCTGTCCACTCAAAACATTTTCTATGTTTTACGCCAAAGGGTGGGGTGACAATTCTTATTGTTCAACTTTTACACAACTGATCAAGAGTGAGAATCTACAGAGGGTTAATCAAAACTGTCATTTTCATATTACATCAATTAGTGTAGTTGTACAGTTGAAAATGATCCCAGAGCATTACCCTTGTTGCATAAGCATTTAAACCAGCTAATGAGGTTGGTTGCAGGCCTGGTGAAGTTTGCTTTAGCCACATTCTCTTGACACACAGTCTTTACTTTTCAAAACAATTCCTCTCTTCTGAATTCAAATATCAACCTTAAAGTTTAGTCTCTTCTCTGAGACATTTTAGCTACTTCCACTCTTTAATTTCTTTTTGTTTGTCTTTGCAGTGACCAACAGGGCCGGATTAAGAATGCCAGGTATAAGAATGCTTTTACATTTCTTGTGAATTGAATGTTTCCCTCTGTGACTGAGGACCGAGACCCTTTTGTATGTTGGTAATAAACTATAGAATGACATTTGTAGATGAAAACATTTTGTGAAATTAAGTATACATCCATGCTTGATTTCAAAACACAAGCTCTGTTTCAATAGTCGGTCCCATAAATAGTCCATTTATGAGAGTCTTTATGGGGCTTCTAATCGTCCTACAAAATGTGCAAATATGAGTGGCCCTTTTTCCCCCTAAAATCTGCTGAATTTGCCTTTCCTTATGCTCATGGGTGATGTCCATTAGTCTGCAACCTGGATTAGTATATTTGTCACTGCTGTAGACCTCTGTTCTCCAAAAAGATTAGTAACACACACAGGACACACTGCTAGAGCATTTCAAAATGGTTGGTGGTGAAATTTGTACCACAACTTGCTCCAATGCTCCATTTGGCTTTAACTATCTCCTTCATGCGGATTTGGTTCATACTTAGTAGCTAAGGCCATTCAGAGATATTGGGGCAATATTTGCTAAAAACATTCTATTTGGCTGCAGTGCTTTTATTCATTTATGGACAATGGAGGTCAACAGCACAAATGATTAAACTAACCTAGGTTGCATAAAAATATGTAAAGAGATAGTCTCTCTGCGTGGATTTGTTGAAAACAAACCGTTACTGTAGAAAATGACGCAAAAAAAAAACTTAATTTGTCTTTGAATATCTGGTGCTTCTTCCTCCACAGAGAGGCTCACAGCCAGATTGAGAAGCGCCGCAGGGACAAAATGAACAGCTTCATTGATGAGCTAGCATCACTGGTCCCCACCTGTAATGCCATGTCCCGCAAGCTGGACAAACTGACAGTCTTACGGATGGCTGTCCAGCACATGAAGACACTCAGAGGTGAGCACTCAGAGAGCTCAGTGTGTGGGGGCTAGGTAAGCTGTGCTTGGTGCTGTAAACTGACTTCAGAAAGGAATACACATATAGGAATGCACTGATATGTTGTTTAAAATAATAATTTGGCAAAAGCTGATTTATTTATTTTTGCTGTTGTTGTTTGGATCAGTGCACCAAATGTGCTTTGTTTCCCCTGAATATCCGTGTGGATATATGTTAGGAGCTGAAGAGCTATCACCGGTCTAAGCTAACCATAAAGTAACAGTGAACTGAATGAATGCATAAAATGCTGTGTAACATAACTAAGGTCTCATAAGTGTTTACTTACTTTGTGATCTATATTAAGACATATTAATTAAGACATATCTGTCTCAATCCACTCTCTGGTCCATCAGTGTGATGTGTAACTATGGGTGCCATAGAGCAAAAGGCGATGGTAAATTAATAGTTGCTTTATGTTAAACAGCATTAAGCAGGCCTAAAGTGGGGATGTAATGTTCAAAAATAAGCACTCCTGCAACTTGTGAAGAAGAAAGTAAAGGTGCACGCAAACTTCTTGTAGACTTGGTCATTAAAATTGAAAACCCTGTAAGTTTTCCTTTTGTAAAAAGAAGCAAGAATATTGCACATAAAGCGGCTCAGATATAGAACAGTTGGTCGATTGACCAAAATCTGAATTATTCTGTTAAAAATAAAGAACGGAATCTTCATCTTGCAGAATTCAAGCATTGGTGTGTTTACTGTTGTGTGCAGGTGCTGCAAACCCTTACACCGAGGCCAACTACAAGCCTTCCTTTCTCTCAGATGATGAACTAAAGCACTTGATACTAAGGGTGAGTGCCAAACAAAGGTATTGAAACGTATCAGTCTGAGCTACATCGTTTTAACATATACACCCAGTATAGCCCAGAATCTTTCACCACGTGACCTAGAATGTGCTGTATTCCAATACAGAAGCAAAATTACATTTTTTAAAAATAAGTTATTTATTTTATGAAAACAACACTTAAAAGAGTTTAATTCCATGCTTTGTGTGTTTAATAATGCAGGCTGCGGATGGTTTCCTGTTTGTGGTCGGGTGTGATCGTGGCAAGATTCTCTTTGTCTCTGAGTCAGTCTACAAGATTCTCAACTACAGCCAAGTATGACAGAGTTTGAGCATCACTAACATAACACACATGTGTGGTTGTTTTACTTTGTTGTCCTAGGTACATAAGGCATTTAGACGTGAAAAATGTGTTTCAACTGTTTTTTGGTCTATGTTAGATCAATTTAGGTCACTCATTAACTCATAGTGTTTACCTCGTAGTGTTTCTTTTATCTTCAAAGCCAGAGTTACTTCACATTCTTGAACAGTAAAGTAGTACGTATAGAAGAACAGGAATGATATACTCAGTTCTATTCCAACAGTCCACCCTGGTGTCATAATTGAGTTTTTCTCAATTTTGCTGGTAAAATGCTGATTCCCTTGATGTCCCCTGATCTGACTCAGTCGAGGCTCAGTTGTTAGTATAAAGCTGATCTGTAACTTTCCTTCTGTCAGCAGATCTCGACTTTACATGGGCTAAAAAGTTGAAATTCTGTCTGTCTCAGCAGTTAAGGTGCAAGTTCAGGTTTTAGGTTGCCTTACACTTTACAACAAATATGCCCATATCACTTAAATTAAGTAGAATTAATTATGTATTTCACTTTTTCAAAATAAAGTTTGCTTGAATTTTTATGTACAAGTAAATGTTGTGAACTCTTTGTTACATATTTTTCCTTTGTGCTTTCTGCCTAGTTTTTTTTACATCCATTAATATGTCTTTTTAATACCATGCTGGTTATTCGATATCCTGTGAGGCCCTCAACCAGTCACAAATGACAGCCCCACAAGTTATGGGATCTTGATTTAACCCTACCTCCTGAAGGGAACTGAAATTTAGCTCTTACATGTAGGCTGAGGGCAGTGGAAACAAAAGCAGAACCAGAAGGTTGCTACACTGAAAACCCACCATTTGTTTCCTTAACCCCTTTAAGACATAAAAGTTGGGACAGCAGTCTAAGTAAGTTGGTCTAACCTAGACAGTCTGCTTGTTTCTAACTAGTTGCTCCATGTTACCAGCAAATGTTAAGTACAAAGAAGTCAAAGAAAGAGCCTGTGAAATTATAATTTCAATTCAATATCAGAGGGAACTCACTTTTTTCAGTGCCCAGCAGCAGTATATAATAAACTGAATGACCAGCTCCCATCATCAACTATTTAAAGAAATAAACAAAACCAAAAAACACAAGAAAACAGTCAAACTTTCTCGCCAATCTGTTCATTGAGACTCTTTTTCTACCAGAATACAGTCAAGCTTTCAAACAGTGTAACGCTTCACTCAATCTGTCATTCAAAAGGTCAGGCTCCATTCACATTTATTTATTGTGCTGTAACGGCAACATCATTCTGTTATTGGGGGTTTTTAGTTAAATAGACAGTTAATCGTATTGTTGCTGCTGTTGCATAACATATCCTACAGTACAAAGTTCAAATATTCAATCACTGTCTTGCCTTAGTTTTGAAATATTCACCCGTCGTGATTAGTAGAATATTTTTCTCATCAGCCTGGTCATTGGTTGAACTGTACCTCAATTAAAATGAATAAAATTAAAACTGACTATGAGTATGTCTCACAGTTGTGGGTATGTCTGAATGACAGCCTTGTAAAAGTAACCCATGTGGAAATTGAAGACGGCACCTGTGCAAGCATATTGATAAAGGCAGCAAATAATCAATGATGAAGTTATGTGTCCCTTGTCTGAAAAGAACTTTTGTCATTCTGCTTTCTTCACATTTCCTTTCCCTGTCCTCCATCTCATCTCTCATCCACCCCATCTCCAGAATGACCTAATAGGTCAAAGCCTGTTCGACTACCTTCATCCCAAGGACATTGCCAAGGTCAAGGAGCAGCTGTCCTCTTCCGATACAGCCCCACGAGAAAGGCTGATTGATGCTAAAAGTAAGTCAACGTATCATTGGTTTAGCATAATCTGCTTTCTGCTAAATGTTGATCTCTTATGTCATAATTTCTTGTGTTCTGATGTGGAATACCAGGAGAACTATAGCAATCTGCAGTCTCAACTCAATGTCACCAAAATTATTTATTGTGAATTGCAGCACACAGGGGCATTGTTTGTTGGTAGAACTGAGCTATTTCATGGTCAAACACCTTTGGCGCAGCTTTACATCTCTGTTTATTCATAGAAATTTTTCTATGTTCTGTAATTCAAGCAATGTTGGCACAACGAGAGAATTTGAATGCATCGGTAATAAAATTACACTCTCTACATAAAGTATTCACTTTATATAGGATTGGAAGGTTTTACCTTATGCTAAACAGCATTAAATCATGGTTTATTTAATTTAACTTTCTTGACACTAATTAACTGGTCTTATCAGACAAGAGAATCTTCTGTTAGTTGTCTTTAATGTACCTCTAACAAACTCCAACATACATTTAAGGAGCTTTCTTCAGTTGTCAGATTTTTTTTTTTTTTTTTTTTTTTATATCCAAAAGTAGACTAGTGAGGAACCTTGGTGACGGTTGGTGAACTGGTCAAAATCTAATTAAGTGGATCATGATTTAATATTGTTTTTTCTAGAGGAGGTGAAGATTTTTATAGCCACTAAGATTATCCATCACAAAACACCCAAAACCATTATTTCCTGAGTTACATTCTTCACCTTTTGTTAAATTGGCAAAAGTTTTTAAAGTAGCAATGGATGTCTGATTTGAAATGGTGCTAAAAGCAGTAAATAGCAAAAAGATATGACAAGGAAATGTTGATGAATAGAACCTTTTAGATAGTGAATGACTAGTAATGGATGAATAGGGTGTAATTTAAAACTGCAGCTGCAGGCAAAATGTGCACCATTCAGCACTTAAAATAGAGGCACCTTAAAGGAGGAACAGGAACAAGAACAGGACTGTCAGAGTAATGGATGGATTTTTACAGTGCATTTTCCAATTATGTTTCTTCAGTTACTTTAGTAAGGATGGAAAAGTTTGATCTTCAAGGAACAATTATACAAAATACGGCTCTGAAACCTAATGGATTGTTATCTGTCGTGCAAATTTGCAGCTGGTCTTCCAGTGAAGACAGACATCACCCCTGGTCCATCTCGACTCTGTTCTGGAGCCAGACGCTCATTTTTCTGCAGGATGAAGTGCAACAGGCCTTCTGTCAAAGTAGAAGATAAAGACTTTCCCTCCACCTGCTCTAAGAAAAAAGGTACTAAGCTTTTCTTTTGGCACATAGATAAATGTCACCCAAGTCAATCTCTATTTAAAAATGCAAAGCTGTCTTTCACAGCAGCCCTTAAGGGAAACAGCTTTGTGCTTTTTCCCTATCTCCTTCTGCCTGATCTTGGAGAGGCCGTCCAGAGCTCTTTAGTCCTCTGGTCTTTTGTTCAGTTTTTGATTTCTTTCACTTACCATCTTATGGAATCAGAAGCCCCGATTTCCTGGTGATTTTCGTTTTCTATTTTTGGAGACATCCTTATTAGAAGAAGGAATCACACCTCAGTTAACACAGGAGAATCTCTATTACAGAACCACAGAAGGTTGCCCCCTGTATGTGCATGTTTCAGAAAGAGTTCAAGCCCCCTCAGTACACACTTTTCACACACTTTGTGTTGTACATGAAAGAACCTTATTTTTAGAAAGGTTGGGACATTAAAAAAGAGAATGCAATGATTTGATAATCATTTGAAAAAGATTATTGACAGTATATAGAATTTACCTTATCAGATTAACTGAGAAATTTAGATAAAAATATCTGCTCAATTTGAATTAGATGCCTTAAAGGAAATAACAATATAAACAAAATCCAGCACCACCTTCTTTGAAGCTGAAGGCATTATGAATGGACTTAGGTGAAGTAAAAAATGTGCTCTGATAAGTTGATCTGAATTTCTTTTGGGACTGAGTCCTTCGTGTCCATGAAGGAGTGTCACCACCTGACTTGTTATTAGTCAAGCGCCTATAATTTTTTTGAGGATGTGGTAGTGCACTTTGCATGGGTAACCTCAGTTTGTAAACGCTCCAATCATCCTTAATGATAACAGCATTGAAACAACATGTGCTGTCACCGAACGACGTCGTTTTTAGTCGAGAACCTTTTTTTAGCAAAAGTGCCAACCACATGACGTACCAGTAAAAAAAAAAAAAACAAACTAACCTGTCTGTACTGCAGACCTGTCATCCACTGAGACTTTTGGAGCATCATGAACTCAAATATTTCAAATCAATTTAATTGTTAGGCAACAATAATCCAGTGGCTGCTTTCAAAATTAAAGCAGTTGGGCTCCTTAGTTTTTAAGTTGCTGGGAATAAATTCAAAATTGGCAGTTTTTTTTTTTTTTTAAATATTAACATTTCTTGCTGTCAACATTTGATAGATTGTCTTTTTTGGTGTCTATTTACAATCAAAAATAGATTTCAAATGATTTTCAAATAACTGCTTTCTAGTTTTATTTACATTTTTACCCAGTGTCCCAGCTTTACTGGAAACGGGGATTGTTCATTTAGAAATTACTTTTATTCAGTGTAAAGTGTAATGATTTTCTAATTTGAACTACTTCAGTTATTTGAAAAGTCTTTATATTTTTGTAGTTGGTTTATAAATGACTGGTGAGTAAGCGTCATTTTGTGACGTACAATGTCTTAAGTGTCTCCTCATGACACTCTGAGCTCTTATCTGAATAAAAGTCTCTATCCAGATGCCGTAGCTAGAGTGCAGATAAAAAATATGGCCATAGCTAGAGCGCTGATAAAACATATGTCAGGCTACATGTCTCAGTGCTTAGCCACAGATGGAGGAAACTGGGGTGTGAATTAAAGGTCATAGGTATTAAAGGTCATAGGTATATAGTCTCAAGAACATTTACGGCCATTCGAGCACAGTCACGATTAGCAGTGTCACAATTCATGCTAAATTTATTAGTGGTTAACTGAATATTTCATTCACACAAACTTTGTTCTCTCTCTGACTGGTTTGTGTTTCACAAAAGGGAATTTCAGTCATATTCTAAACTGGCAGAACTCTTGATGTGCAAAGTGATAGAGAATCATTTTTGATGTTTATCTTTTACCCAATATCTTGTTCACATACATTTTTTAAATATTAACCAAAACAAGCTCAATGCCCACACTTGTTTTATTCTGTTAGAAAAATAATAAACCTCAATAATAAACGTTATAGTAGAATTCTCACCTTTCTGACAGTTTCAACCTAAAAACCGAAAATCTATAACCTTGTAAAAGTAGAATTCATGGCAGAGCTGCTGTGTTGGATTGTGTTAGATTGTATAGGTGTATATGTGTATAGATGGGCTCTAAAGTTTATTTATACCCTCTTCCAGATAAGGCTTTTTAAACATAAACACACACACACGTTTGTCTTTCTAAATTTATGAGGATACTCACTGACCTTATACAGTCCCCAGCCCCTAATCCTAATCCTAACCCTAAGCATCACAACTGAATGCCTAACTTGAAGTTGTTGGGACCAGCCAAAATGTCCTCACAACAGTGGTACTGAAAAAAAAAAAGTGTCCACAGACGACATGCCCACACACGCACATGCACGCCGTAATCCCATATTTACTCCTGTTAGATTCAGTCAGGTGAGCTGTAAAAATCTCTCATCACAACCACAGGATGTTGTCACGGGTTGTTGTCTAGTTATATCCTCTAACAATCTCGTGTCCTCTCTGCAGCAGACCGCAAGAGCTTTTGCACCATCCACAGCACAGGCTACCTGAAGAGCTGGCCGCCCACCAAAATGGGTCTCGACGAAGACAATGAGCCTGACAACGAGGGCTGCAACCTGAGTTGCCTGGTGGCCATCGGTCGCCTGCACCCCCATATCGTCCCCCAGCCCAGCCTGGCAGACATCAGGGTTAAGCCCACAGAGTATGTCTCACGGCACGCCATTGATGGTAAATTCGTCTTTGTCGACCAAAGGTGAGAAACAGTGTTGTGGAGGGTTTAAGCAATAAGGCCTGCAATGCGAACACAGCCTCAGAATGTGCCTGACTGTTACAGCGGTGGTAGGATGTTGTAAAGTCAATATTAAGCTCTGGAAATAAGCTTAGTTTGGTGTGATGGCGGTTGAATTAAAATTTTTGGCACTTTCAGATGTTGCCTTTTACATGACCTAAAAACTAAACAGCTCACAATGCTGAGAATTTCTTTGCTGTCGTTTACGGTTGTAAGCAGTCACGATTCAGCAACAGCAGCTAAATAGATCTTCTGTATTTATTTGTTTGTCCAGAGCCACAGCCATCCTAGCCTACCTGCCCCAGGAGCTCCTGGGAACCTCCTTCTATGAGTATTTTCACCAGGATGACATCGGCCACCTGGCAGAGTGCCACAGACAAGGTATGTCCTGAGAGAATGTGCAAGCTGTATTTTCTGTGTACACGTGTTTTTGTGCTGAATTTGTACTTAATTAGTTAACCCCTGTGTTACCAGTGCTGCAGATGAGAGAGAAGATCAACACCAACTGTTACAAATTTAAGATCAAAGACGGCTCCTTTATCACGCTGAGGAGCCGATGGTTCAGCTTCATGAACCCCTGGACCAAGGAGGTGGAGTACATCGTCTCCACCAACACTGTTGTGTCGTGAGTACCATTGGACCCACTTAAGCTAATTTCTGTTTGGTTTAATTTAGGGCCAAAACAGTTTAATGTTTTTTCTTACCAGGTGTCCAATGATGGAAGGATCAGACTACCCTCAATCTGCAGCCTCACCCCAGAGTATGGACAGTGTTCTTACCTCAGAGGGTAAAATATTACTAAAACCATCTCTACTTTGAATTTGGATGGAGGGGGAAAAAAGAAGCCACGCAAATGAGTTGTCATTCAAAATCTTCTTTTCTGATTGGTCTTTGAATGGTAGGTGGGGGGAGACGGGCTCTGCAGACAGTGCCCGGCATCCCCGGTGGCACGAGAGCGGGAGCTGGCAAGATCGGACGCATGATTGCAGAGGAAGTGATGGAGATCCAGAGGTGAGGGCATGAAATGGTTCACTTGGGTTTGAAAGTGAGTCAGAAGCCGAAGACATTTTTTGGTCATGTGATGTAAAATCTGAAGCACTGCATCCATCACTATTTCCTATTAGGATTCGCGGTTCCTCCCCCTCCAGCTGTGGCTCCAGTCCTTTGAACATCACCAGCACTCCTCCACCTGACACCTGCTCACCCGGAGGCAAGAAGGTAACTCACACAAACACACACGTGCAAAAAAGTGTTTTAAAACATTCATCGGTGAACTAAAATCTAATCATTGAGAACAGTTTGTGTAACTTTTTGGAAGAAATGGATTCATGAGATAAATAAATCTCCAATATGCTGATTATTAGTTTGTCTTAGAAATTTTCCTCAGTTTTCATACATCAAATCTCTTGAACTTTTCAGTGTTGCCAGTTTCAGTGTTACCATAGATTTTTTTTTTTTTTTTTAAATCTCAAATTTTACTTGAATATTTTTATGGAACTGACTAACATTTCTCTCTATATTTACACGAACCCCTGTTTCTCTTTTAGTGATTAAGTTGATCTTCTCCTGTGAATTATTTTAGTAATTTATAATTTTTGTAAAATTATTTGCTTACTTTATCACTTTCTAAAACCCACACATGGCTAGTAATATTGAGGAGAATGTTGGATTAGCCGCTTTTGTCTCTGACTTGTTCTTTTCATAAGCCTCATTGTTCTGTCTCCAAGGATATAAATAATTAAAAATGATGGAAATGTTTTCAGCTATGGTTAAAACTGTAAACTGACGTGTGTCACCTCTATAGATTCAGAATGGAGGAACACCTGAGCTGCCGAGCACAGGGATCATTCCTGGACCTGATTCTGTAGGCTACCCCTACTCCAACCAGTCCATCATGAGTGAGTCTAAATTCACCTCTTTTCTCATTTAGTTGGTGTATTTTTCCCAACACTGATTCCTCATTGACTTGTCCTTTATCCAGGTGACAACTCCCACCTGAGCATAGACATTATGGATGAGCCCGGTTCCAGCAGCCCCAGCAATGATGAGGCAGCCATGGCCGTCATAATGTCCCTGCTGGAGGCAGACGCTGGCCTGGGAGGGCCTGTTGACTTCAGTGACCTGCCCTGGCCTTTGTGAGGAAGCTTGAAGGGAAGAAGCAGAAAGAAAGAGACTCCCTCTCAGCGCCAGAGCCGCTGATGGAGAGAGTTTGGTCAGGATGAATTCCGGCTGCTGTGTTTCTTTCCCCCCCGTGCACACAACTACGCAGAAAAAATGCTCATCTTAACAATATTCTGATTTATTCTTTTTCCCAAAACAAAAAGGAGACTTCTTCTCTGAACATTGAGTGTGCTCAGTGCTGGTAAGGTTTCACTCCTCCTTTTTGATCATTCCCTGTAGGTGGACCTGAATCTCATCAAACCAAAAAAGGTTTTGTGTGTAAAAATGCTCCAAATAAGGTGCTAAGATGATCATTTTTTTACTGTTAGTTGTCTGTAGTATAAGCCGTTCACTAACATTGCCATGCTGAGAGACCTTTACTCTATTAAACAGTCCTACAAATGGAATCACAAGTTACAGGTCCGCGGTGCTAACGTGTCCACTGATGGACTGATTTCGGTCTTCTAGTGGCTCTGGGCCCTGTCATCGCTAACCACACAGGACTCCTGAAATGTTCACAGACAGTAGTTCACGTTTGAAGTGTGTTGGAGAGTGGTACTGGGGTAGGGGAGTGCTTGATTTCTGCCTCCTGCCACAGCCCCTCACTGTCTCTAACTGTACATTCTCCCTGTGAGATGTTGAAGTTGTATAAATGCAGCTGTGGTGCACCTCTCCTGAAAATGGCCAGCTCATGTCCATCACAGGAAATGAGCACACGGCAGTTTTATCCTCTGAAGATCTGCTTGGAAGTGTATTGGATGTATTTCAGTTCATTTAAACAATGGCAAAATCCTGTTTGGAAAAAGCCACCTAGCTGCTGTTCCCTTAACTAACATGAATGTTAACTTTTTCTCCAGGCAACAAAAAATCTTGCCCATTAAATTTAAAATTTCCTCAAAGAGTGGAGCAGATTCTGTATTTTCCCTGAGTTTACAAGAGAGTTTTAAACAATTCTTTTAAATCAAATTCAGTAATTAAAGATTGCAGTTAAAAGGGTGACTTCACAAACCTTTACCTTTTGAAATCAGTGTGTACAAAGACATCGACTTCTATGACAACGAAGGCCCAATAGAAATGAGACGATCTGGTCTATGGTGTAAGCTGTCACAAGCTGTTCCTGGTTGGAAACGGGCAGACAAGCTGCTAGTTAGCTAATATCACTAATGTCACAAAACTTTTTTATGAAGTCCGGAGGACTAAAGGCCTTTTGTTTTTTGTATCGTACTCTACAAGCTATGCCCACATAAAATCGTAGGGTAGGAGCCTTCTTTGCCCATGTGAGACAACATTTCTTAGCCTTTAAAATGGGACAGCTTTGTCGATGCAGCTTCACAGGACGTTCCCTCTGAATTAGTTTGATTAACCAGAACTCCATATGACATCATCTGAACGTAACGTTCCTCCTGTGAAGTCATTTGAAGAATTTCACAGAGATATTTAACACAAGGGGAAAGCAGAAGGAAGATTTTTTTATGTGTAGTTTCAAATTAGAACCATAGGAAGCATTTTGAAAACTAGTGAAGTCACCCCTCAAAAACATAATACCATAACATAACATAATACACGTCAGAATAAACCAGCAACATTTAAAATGATGTGCACAAATTGATCTTTTCCCAAACTCAGTTCACTGCAGATCTGGGGTTAATTGGACTGATTAAGTATGTCAGTCCTGACTGGCTGCTGACTGGTATTTTTG